>JAHTLZ010000016.1:17228735-17300087 GCA_023846285.1 Phrynocephalus versicolor | reverse complement strand
TATTATTATTATTATTATTATTATTATTATTATTATTATTATTATTATTATTATTATTATTATTATTATTATTATTATTATTATTATTATTAATGTGCTATCAAATTGAATCTGATTTATGCTACACTCCTAGGGTATAAAGTATTTAGAAGTGATTTGGCAATCCTTCTATCTCTTGGTGCTCTGTGTATCTTTCTCAAGGCTGCACAGGTGGCAAGCATAGAACCCTGCGAGCCATATACAGTATACTCAAGAGATGTTGGCCTGCTCCTCTCTCTGGGAGGCACAAAGGGATTTGAACTCCAACGTCTAGTTCTATTGAAAGGTCTTTCAACTAAGTTACACAAACTCAGTGGCACTATACCTTTCCAGCATTTTAGCATAACTTAATTATCAGTTCAAATGACATCAGTATAAAGAATATGTGCAGATAATTCTGAAGAGATGGGATCACCACTGAACAGAACCTTCCTCTATCATCTGCCAGTCTAATGTGGTTTGATGAGAGGAATGCAAGTGTTGACATAGTACAGTCATCCCTCGCCATTTCGCATTTAATACACAGGTACTGCGGTCCTGGTATATCGTGGGACCGCAATATATGAAACAAAAGGCTCATGGGGCAAGCTGCATGGGCCAGTTTGAGGCCTCCTCACTTACCCCAGGCCTGGCACTGCCCCGAACGGGTCTCCCAATGGGCTTCCTGGCTCTGTTGGAGGCCCCAGAAGTCAATTCCGGAAAACCAGAAGTGTCTTCCAGATTGCCCAAAACCACTTCCGGGGCCTCAGGCCCAGCAAGCCCGTTGGAGGCCCCTTTGAGGCAGCGCCAGACCTCGGGTAAGTATAGGAGGCCTCAGAGAAGTCCCCTAGTCACGACCTGACCCAGCATCCGCATATCACGGATTTTCCATTATCACAGATTGGGTCAGATCCCTAACCCCCGCGATAGGCAGGGGATTACTGTAACAATTTTGAATGCACTACCACTGGTTTCAGTGGGACGAAGGGGGCTTCACAGCCTAATATTGAGCATTGCCAATTAACAAATTAGCAAAGTGCCCCACATACACACATACTGTTGAGGCAAGGCCCCCTTCCTGTTTGTTTGCTCCCTGTTCTCTGACCAGAGGTGCCATATAAATTCTTCTGCTGAGCCTCCACATGGTTAAAACTGCATTTTCTTTCTTTTACTGTCCTAATTGAAACTGAAAATCAACTATAAGTAAATATGCCCTTCTATTTAAGCTACATGTAGAGTAATTTTGAAAATATATACAGTGGTACCTCAGTTTACGAGTACTGTATCTTGGTTTACGATTATTTTGTGGATCGAGCAAAAAATTTAATGACTGACTGAAACCTTGTTGCTTAGTGTAGTTTTTAGTGTAGTGTAATTTATTTATTAAAGGAACCTATACATAACAAACAGTGAAAAATGTTCCACATAGCATTTGAAATGAAAAGAAAATGAAATGAAAAGTGAAACAAAATGAAATAAAATAAAGGAAAAGGGTAAAACAAGAAAAATACTACTTATTTGACTTTGTGCTCCCTTTACTTTGGGGACTATTTCTCTGTTCACACAACAATTTATAATATTAGCTTGCTTATTAATACTTGTCATGTTGTTGCCCCTATTCGCTCTAAAATACATTGGATCTACACTGGGAGTGCAGCCTTTTCCATTCTCATGCATAAGTTAAGAATGGATTCCAAATATCTTTAAAACTATTGATGTGAGATGCTTAATTAGTAAGTTGCAGAAGAGTAAGCCCACTGAATGAGTGGGTATTTGGTGAGTCAACTCTTAAGTTCTGTTGTTTCCAATGGGCCTGCTCTAGTTGTGACATGCTTGAGTTGCAACTAGAGTACAGTGGACCCTTGTATAACAAACAGCTTGTATAACATAAAATTTGTACAACATAAAAATTCCAGAGATAGGGGAAATTTGCTTAACATAATCGCCTATGGGGAAAATCCGTACAACATAAAAATGGGATTACTCTGTTTTCAATGCATTCCTATGGGAATTTGTATAAAGGAAAATTTGCTTAACATAATTTCATTTGGAACGAATTAATTCCTTTATACAAAGTACCACTTGTAGTCCTATTCAAATCAGTAGCTTATGGAAAAGTTGATTTGCCAAAACTCCACTGATTCAATGAGCCTTCTTTAGTGCAAATTGACAATTTGTTATCATTCAAATATTTCAGTTTATTAATGCTCAAAGTCTTTAACCATTGGCTGTGCTGCTTGGACAATATATAGGTGATCTATTGCACTTACTTATTCCATTTGTGTTCCATACAACCAAAGCATCTAAAGTGCACCAGTCTTATTCTCAACTAGCTTTCTGCACATCTTTAAGCAATGCCCAAATAAATGTTACTGCTCTTTGAGATGAATTATTTAAAAGATTTACACACTACTATTCCCCTCATTTATGAGTATGAGACTATCTCTGTTCACATACCGGGTCCCTTGAATCGGGCCTAAATACATTTCTTTATAAAGGAAGGGTGAGTTCAAGATTGTATAAGGTGTCTTGTGGCTCAGTTGCTAGTTTATTCTTTCACAGCCCCGCTCTTTGAAAGATACGTGAATTCATTAGGTGGAATAAGCAGACATTAATTAGGACCTTACAGGTGAATTTCTGATCATATATTATGTGAAAGGTGGCTGAAGTAAATTGAAAGACATTAGTTATCTTCAACGTTCCATGTAGGGATCATATACATGCACACACAGAGAGCTTTATCAATGCCATGCAACAGCAGTCAAGGTCAACACCTTTTTACCTCTGGGTTTTGGCTGAACCCCCCCCCCCCCACACACACACATACCGTGCAGACAAGGTTCTTGCATGGCAGAAATAAAAATTAGAGGGAATGTTAGTTAAAAATTTATAATCTAGGGTTCCCAGATGCACACTCAGTTTGTATCATCTGCTGAGCATATTGTATGCAAAATTATTACCTATGAATTAAAATTTATTATCTATGAATTAAAAATAAGATACTCTTGGTCACCACAGTAGTTGTCTTTGTAGAGTTGCATGACCTTCTGGGAAGGGCATATTAGTCACAAAGAACATAATAAATATAATGAAGATAAGATTATTACAGGTTTCAGTCTCTTTAGTGACTCCGCTGTAGATCATTCCTGCAATATCTAGAAAATCTGGTGTGTGCAGAGAATGTGAAGACCATGGAAAATCACAGCCACACAGAGAGAGAGACAACTAGTCAAATGTCACTGTCTGGAAATCACAAGTTAAACATCATTTAAGGAAAAGCTTGAGTTACTCAGTATAATGTGATGTGTCAAATAGTTATACTCTTCTTCATTTTTGTCACATTCTGTTGGTGACAACTTTCTTGGGAAATATTCAGTCAAGCTTCTCACACCTGATACTGCAATTAAAATTTGTTAAATGGTACAGATTTGGATGATTACCTGAAAATTATCCCTAATTTTGGTTATTTTTAATTTGTATTTATTGATGTGTATTTAAAACTTGGGAAAACCCATTTTTTCTTCCCAGTAAAGTGTGCTGCTTCTATACCAACCCATAGTACTTAAAGAACTCTTTGCCTGATTTACAATTTACATATGCAGGATACTGCTCCCCCACCACAAATAAACCACATTGCTTGTTGGTTTCAAAGCTAACGCTAACGGTTATACTTTCAATAGTTTTATCATTAAATGATGTGATTGAAAAGCAGTTCGTGCTTCTAAAAATATAAAACCTAAGGATAAGAGAAAACAGATGTAGAAATAGCACAAATCCCTTGATTTGGGATGACATTGCTGTTTAAGCATAAGCACAGCAAAACATGTGTAAATATTCCTGGCAGGATGCTTTTAATTGTTGTTAAATATAATTCTATTTCACTTTCATCTAGCAAGTCACTCTCTCCAAAAATACATTCTAAAACTAGTCAACATACAGTTCTTGATGTTAAAGAAACAGATGTTTCAACTTCATGCTTTCTGTAAATAATTCCTGTTCATTTTGTTCCAGTTGTAGTGAAAGGGACAATCAGGATTAGGTACTTACTTGATTTTTCTGTTGTTAGTACTCAGTAAAATGTCACTTTAGTACGGCAGGCTTTTCATCTTCCTGAAAAATATATCCAGATAGCAAAGCAGTTTTACATCTCCTATTTTTTAAAAATAGATAGGGAAAGATTCAGATTAATTTAACTTCTCTCCTGGTATTGCTGAACCTCTTGGGGTCCTAAACGTGGATCAACGTTTGGGTTTTCCGGTCATGTGTTGGATCCTAGAAGTCACGAGTACAGCCCTACATCGACTGTAAAAAAAAAGTGTTTACAGTTCACTAAGTTGTGTAATATGCTTCTCTGACAAGTGTGTCAAAGGTTAGCTGTAACATTCTTGAAATGCTTTGCTTAGTCATTTCTATGTGGTTTATGCCTTAGGACTTGACGTAATGCACTGTGATAGAACATCTTCCTTTTAAAAACAATTGGTTTCCCAAGATTTCTGTCCACATGATTGTGAATAGAAGCAGGAGGCAAGGTGCCTTTGATAACAATCCATCTCTTTACTTACTCGGTCACTGTTCTTTTAAAGGTTCTTGGACTCTTTTCACTATTAGGTGTTTCCAAGGATCATCTTCCACCCTTAGACACAGTTAAGATAATTTTGTCAGCTTAATTTTTCCCCAGAGAGGACCTGTAATAAGCAAAGCAAACATCCTATTGAAGTCACCATTACAAATTCATAAGTCTGGCAACAGACGGGAAGTGAACTCCCTGTTTAAATATCCTGCTTCTGCTGTGCAACTCAGAACTAAAGTAATAAGGGAAGTCTTTAACTGCTGGTTCAGCCAATGAGGATCTCCAAAGGGATGCTGCACAATGTTGTCATTCACATGAGACGTTCGTCCTGCTTTATAGAACCAAATCTGTTGTTGGGTGACCAACCTCTTTTTTGTTGCCTCTTTTGACTCACTCTAACCATAGTAACTGAAAGCCCTCTGGGGGATTTTGTATTTTGTGTTTTGTTTTTTCAAATGATATATTCTGATCTCAGAGTAATTTCAAAAATAGTTTGCGAAGTGGCATAGAATAGAACTGTTGTTCAGCGCAGCAGTGGGGATGAACCAACCTCTCTGCATATTACTGTCCATGAACACAAGTAAGCAACGTGTCTGAACTGGAATTGAGTGGTGAAAATAGCTGTTGGTAGAAATGATCCTGAATTTCCTTTGTAATCCTAGTCTGGCAGTCAAGGTTAAGAACATAAGAAGAGCCATGCTGGATCAGGCCAAAGGCCCATCTAGGTTGAGGAGCAATGACCCATACTTAATCAGTGTTAGGAAGGGTTGAATAAAATGAGGTGGAACTCTCACGCACCCCAGGCCACCGTACATCTAACCAGCCTATTCAGGCCACTGTCCACTTAACAAGCCTATTCAGAGCAGGGTGATGTGAAATCAAGGTGAACTATAAATTGGAGGCCTCCCCACTAACTTTCCTCAGGCATGAAACTGCTTGGATGAGTAGTGAAATGTTTCGATCTCACAGGAAGTCCAGTTGCCATGACTCCACTTCCAGATACAGTAACTTCACCTTGATGACTGAAAATCTTCACAGGCATTTGTAAAGGAAACTCATAGATAAAATAGTATCTAATGTTTTCCATACTCGTTGATTCTTTGAAAAGTCCCAACAGAGTAAGAAAAAAGTCCAGTTTCCATGACTCAACTTCCAATCGTGCTCTCACTGTGCTCAAATGACTTGACTAACATGCTAGCTGAGCGCAAAATCTGTATGTCCATACCCTCATCAAGGCTTTTTTTCTTGAAATATAATGGGAAAATGCTCTTGTTATTGGAAGAATGTGGTATTGTTCTTGAAAAAGTTTTTTTTTCAAATTGTAACATGTAAAACAAGATTGCAATGCAGACACACTGACTTGCCAACTTCTTATAATGCCACATCATTCGTCTTTGGTTACTCTGTAGATGCTTGGGAAACCTTAATGACGGTTGGAGTGAGTATTCATGATGAGAACATGTTGTACATCCTGTCATCTGCTTCTTCTGTCTCAGTAATCACAGCCCTTTTTTATGGTTACATCAAAACAATTGTCAGAGCTCCTCCCTTCTCCCTTTCCCAGCTGGAATCTTTAGGGGTCAATATGAATTTAATTGTGTGGGCACAATTAGTGCATCTTTCTTGTTATGGAAATACAGTCCTCAAGATCATTGGAGGGAGGGAGAGAGAGAAAGAGCAAGAGCAAGTGGAAGAGAATTTAACCCTTTGTTTCCATCTGTGCCAGCCTACTTCCTGGAGCTGCTGTTTGTATTTTAGGGGAGCTTTTTATTAACAACCATGAAAGTTTTCATAAGAACATAAAAACATAAGAAGAGCCATGCTGGATCAGGCCAACGGCCCATCTAGTCCAGCTTCCTGTCTCTCACAGTGGCCCCACCAGATGCGTCTGGGAGCGCATGAGACTAGATATCTGTCTCCTGATACCACTCCTCTGCATCTGGCCCTTGAAGTACCCCCGATTTTAAGCCTGGAGATTACACATCTCCATCATGGTTTGTAACCTGTGATGGACTTTTCCTCCAGGAATCCATCTAACCCCTTTTGAAGGCATCCAGGCCAGATGCCATCACCACATCCTGTGGCAGGGAGTTCCACAGACTAACAACACGCTGGGTAAAAAAAAATCGTTTGTCTGTTCTCACTCTCCCAACCCTCAATTTGAGTGGATGTCCCCTAGTTCTGGTATTTTGTGAGAGGGAGAAGAGCTTGCCTCTATCCACTTTACTCATGCCCTGCATTATTTTGTACATCTCAATCATATCCCCCCTCAGGAGCCTTTTTTCCAGACTAAAGAGGCCCAAATGTTTTAGCCTTTCCTCATAAGAGGGGTCCCCCAGCCCAGTAATTATTTTAGTCACTCTCTTCTGCACCTTTTCCAGTTCCACTATGTCTTTATTGAGATGCGGTGACCAGAATTGTACACAATACTCCAGGTGTGGCCTTACTATCGTTTTGTATAATGGCATTATAATGCTGGCTGTTCTATTTTCAGTCCCCTTTTTGATAATCCCTAGCATGGAATTGGCCTTCTTCACCGCTTTCCTTACTGCAAGCAATAGGTTCAAGAAAATTTCTGTCCGAATCAGGAGTTAAACACATGCTCATGCACACTCTGCACTGTTCAGGTTTCTTTGAGGCTTCATTTCTTCATTCATTTGAGGCCTTTATTTCATTAAGACAAATGTAAATCTTAATTCACCATAAGTCCCCCTTTTTGGATTCACACCTTAATGAGCTGAAAGAGGTTGAATGTGTCAAGAGTAGCTAAGAGCAATGCTGTCAGGAGGCTAGCTAGACTCCTTTATGAGTCTGTACTCCTTACGGGGTCATCCAAGATGGAACGATCACAGCTGAGACACTATACAGAGTAAGATGCAGCCAGCCTTGTCAGGAGCCATGGTCACATCAGCAGAAGAAAATTGATCATTTCAGTGATGATGGGGTGGTGGTGGAGAAACTTCTATAGGGCATTTGCTGTACCAGAAGATCACAATGGCAAAGCATCTGTCACAGACAAAGGTGATAGTTAAGTACTGTGCAGAAGATGGTAATGGCCAACCTCTGCTGAACCTTTCTTACCTTGAAAATCCTTTGATGAGATAGATTGACTCTTTAAAGAAAGAGTTTGCAGAAACTGAGAAGGGCTACGGAGAACATAACATTTTGTAGATCACTGATTCATGGGGTCACCATAAGTTGAATGGCCCAGAGACCATTTGGTAGTGGGGCAGCTAATTTTTTTTGTAAATAAATAAATAAATAAATAAATCTGGTTCAGGACAATCACCACCCATTTTTCAAAGCTATTCAGTGATGATTTTTTTTTTATAAATTTTATTAAATAAACATAAGGAAAACTCACAAATAACAATAATACACAATTAAATATATATATTAAAAAAAAGACAATCATACACAATACAAAGTGCCCCCCATCCCCAAGAAACCGTCCAGTATTCTTGCATCTTCTCTTTCTTCTTCAACTTCTTTTTTAGTAGGCTTCTTAAGGTCCTTTACACCAGAACTGTGTTAGATTATAAGTTGGTTGTATCCCTTTTCCTTTTAATAACACATGATCAATAAATTTCCCCCAAACATCATAGAAGATATCTTTTTTCATTTCTCCTCGCAAAACTTTTATATTGCAAGACAATTTATCATTTAGTGCTATATCCCACACTTCCTTATACCATTCAGTAATTTTGAGGTCTGATTTAAGTTTCCAGTTTCTGGCAATAATCAGCCTTGCAGCTGTCATAAGGTTAGCTATTAATTCTCTAGTTTTCACATCATATTCATTGATGGATGGTAATGATAACAATGCAATTTCAGGTACACATTTAATATCATTTTGTAGTATCTCTCTTATCGCCTCAAAGATCTCTTGCCAAAACTTTTGAACAATTTCACATTCCCACCATAAATGAAAATAAGTGCCTATCTTTTTTTGACATTTCCAGCAAAGCTTGGAATATTTTGGATTCATTCTATTTACTCTAACTGGAGTCAAATACCATCTTAAGACTAATTTGAAATAGTTTTCTTTTATTCTAACTGATAATGACCGTAAGATCCTCAGATTCCAAATTCTTTTCCATTCCTCATTGTTTATTTCTTTCTCTATGTCTTGTTTCCATAGCTCTCTTATTGTATCCTGTTCCCTGTTCTCGAGTGAATCTTGAATTATTTTATAAATTTTAGCAACTGCGCCTTTACCTATATTACCTTTCTCTGATTCATATGATGTCAAAAATTGCTCAAATTTTGTATATCCTCTGAGTTGGATATTTCTCCTAATCCAATCTTTCGTCCAGCTTTCTAACTGGGCGTAGTTCAACCAGGACAATTCCTGAGTTTGCAAAACGCGTTTAATTTCTTGTTTTGTTGTCATTTTTTTAATCCAGTCTTTTAACCTTGCCACTTTCCTTAATTTAAATAGATCTCCCAGTTTCTTCATGTTCGTGGGGAAATTCATCTGATCGATCACCAGTCCAAGCGGGGAACCTTCCTGTATCAATTTCTTTCCATACTTTTTCCAAGTGGATAATAGGGAACTCAGAAGCGGGTTTTTAATTGGGTGACTTTTCCTTATTAGGGGGAGGGTAAATACATATTTATTTATGTCTTCGCTTAGCTCTTCTGATTCAAGTTCCCACCATATTAATTTTTGAGGTTTAAATAGTATTTCCCCCAGAGAACTGAGCTGATTAGCTGTATAGTAGATTCTAAGATTAGGTATGCCTATACCTCCCTCTTTTTGAGATCTGTACCATAAGCTTTTATTTATTCTTGCTTTTTTTCCACCATTGCAGAATCTATTTATAAGGTCTTGATAGACTTTGATTTCAACTTCTGTGTATTGAATAGGTAACATTCTAAAAAGGAAATTAATTTTAGGAAGTATTTTCATTTTTACCATTGCTATTCTGCCAAACCATGATAAGTTTAATTTGGAATAATTTTGTAGTTTATTTTTAATCTCTTCCTTTATTTTTATATAATTTCGTTCTTTTGTTTTACTGCTATCTTTATCTAACAATATCCCTAAGTATTTTATGTATTTACAAACTTTCAATCCATAATTAGAGATCACCTCCATGTCTCGGTTATTCTGATTGAAAATCATAATTTCTGATTTCTGCCAGTTGACACATAGTCCGGTTGTTTCACCGAATTCCTTCAAATGTGCTTTTATCCTTAAAATACTTTCTGCTGGATTTTTTACTGTTAACAAAGCGTCATCTGCAAATAAACTGATTTTTATCTTACCTTCCTTACCCATACCTTTAATTAATTGATCCTCCCTAATTGCATTGGCTAGTAACTCTATCACTATGCAAAACAGAACTGGCGATAAAGGACAACCCTGTCTTGTTCCTCGGGCTAGGCTAATTTTTTCTGTCATCCCGTCATTGACAATGATTGACGAGGTACTATGAGAATATAGTTGGTTTATTACGCTTAAAAAATTTTCTCCGAACCCCCATTTCTCTAATAAAAGTTTTAATGCAGGCCATTGAACACAATCGAAGGCTTTAAATAGGTCTAAAGACAAAATGCATGCTCTATCCTGTGATCTTCCCATCTCATAAAGAACATTGAGAACTCTTCTTACAGTGTTTGACATTTGTCTACCTTTAATAAAGCCGGTTTGATCCTCTTTAATATACTTATCTATAAATGTGTACATTCTTTTCGCTAAAATTGCTGTGAAGATCTTAGCGTCTTGATTTATAAGTGATATTGGTCTGTAAGATCCCACATCCATTGGGTCTTTATTAGGCTTGAGAATTAAAATAGTTAAAGTATGTTTCCAGGAGGAAGGTATTTGTTCTCCCTGCAATATCTGATTAAAAAGCTTCTTTAATTTAGGGATTAACATTGATTTAACTGTCTTGTAAAATTCTGGTCCCAATCCGTCATCTCCTGGAGTTTTAGCATTCTTTAGCTTATTTATGACATCCTCTATCTCCTCCTCGTTAATAGTTTTTTCCATTTCAAGCCTATCTTCCTCCACTAGTCTTGTTTTTAGATTTTTGTCAATATATTGTTCCATAATTTCCTTACTGGTTCTATTGGCTGTATATAACTTTTGATAGAATTCTTGGATGACTTTTAATTTTTCTTTCATTTGAGTACAGATATTGCCGCTTAAATCCTTTATCCTTCCTATCATGCTTTTTTCTTTCCTTTTCTGTGCTAGTTTTGCTAGCATCTTTGAGTTTTTATTACTATATTCAAAAAAGTTTCTTTTCAGATATAGTAGATTTCTTTGGGCTTGTTGTAGATCTATTTCTTCTAATTCCCTTTTCCTGGCCTCAATCTGAATTAAGATTCTTTTGTCTTTAGTTACAAAAAATTGAGATTCAAGGTCTGCTATGATAGCCTCTAATTTTTTTTTATTTTGCTGATCTCGAGTTTTGATTATAGCGTTTTCTTTTATTATGTAACCTCTAGCCGCCGCCTTCAGAGTGTCCCAGATAACTCCTATTTGACACCACCTTCTTCATTAATATTCCAGGTTTCTAGCCATTCCCTTTGTATTTTTTGTACCGTATCTGGGAATTGAAAAATTCTAGAGTTTATTCTCCACCTTTTCGCTTCCTTATAGTTCTTCTTATTTTCTATTTCAACAGACATTAAAGCATGATCTGAAATTTTTATCAATTCTATATTAGTGTTTACGACTTTAGATAGCAAGCTTTGTGAAACAAATATATAATCTATTCTCAAATAAGCTTTATGGGCTGATGAGTAGAAAGTAAATTTTCTTTCATCGCCCTTCATTTCTCTCCATACATCCTTTAATCCTGTATTTGCGATGAATTTTGTTAAGATTGTATGCCTAGTCCCCCAGTCTACCTTGCTAGTCGTTGTTTTGTCTTTTATTTTGTCCATAACCATGTTGAAATCTCCCGCTAAAATCACATGACCTTTTTGTACCTTCTCTATCTGCTGCCATACCTCTTTATAAAACAGGTTATGATTAGTATTTGGTGCGTAAACATTTATCAGTGTATAATGTTCTAAACCAATTGTGGCCTGAAGAATAATATATCTACCTTCCAGATCTTTCACAGTTTTTTCAACAGTACAGTCACAGTGCTTTGAAATTAAGATTGCTACCCCCCTTGCTTTAGAAGAACCAAAACTTTTCTCATAAATGTTCATATTGGGTAATTTCCAGTTCGTTTTGACCATCTTTCGTTTGGTGTGTTTCTTGAAGAAAGATGATGTCCGGTTTATTCTTCTTGATTAATGACTCTAGTCTCTTTCTCTTCATGACAGAGCCTAGGCCCTTAGCATTCAATGTGGCTAATTTCACCAGTCTACCCATATTTTCTTTCTTGTATCAATCTGGAATGGTCTCTTTGTGAATATATAAAAACAAACACTACATATAAAAAAAAACGAACAATAATTTCCCAAACCCCACCACCTACATTTATTTTCTGTTCTCCCATCCTCTTAGCCCTCATACACATTTTGTATGCGCCCTTATAGGAGGGAGGGGGAAGGCACCCGTACACTTCCCGATGGCTACTAATTACTCAAAAGCTCGGAATTGCATTAGCACTGTCTAGTCTTGCTTACAATTATATACGTGAGAAATTGGAAAGAAAGAATGCAGTAAAAAATTAAAGCATAATAATGTAAATCTTAACTTGCTTCTATTCACCTCCCTTCCACACTCAGTCCCCCCTCCCCGAATAAAACAAGCAAAAAAAAAAAACAAGAGAAAAAAAACATAGAGGGAAAAACAGAGGGTATAGGAAAGGAAAGGAAAAGGAATAAGGGACGGGAAGGAGTGGAGAAATGTAGGACAAACAAGTGAAAACAGAGACGAATTAAGACAAACTAGCCTGAAAAAGAAGGGGGGGGAAAAGAGGGGGAACGGGAGGGGAGAGAGAGACAGGAAGAGAGAGAAAGGTTGCGCTGTCTTCTATGGTGCAGAGTTCTTCAGATTAGTCTCCAATTTTCTGCCCGTTAAGACATCTGAAGAGTTAAAAGCTGATAGTGTCGTCACTGCAGAGGCTGAGTTTGAAGTGATCTATTCTTCTTTTTCAATTTGGATATTCCATGCCTTAAGAAGTTGTTCACCTTCTTCCAGGGAGTAGATTTTGTGAAGAGTTGGGCCCTTCCACACTTTAAGAAAGATCGGGAATCCCCAGTTATATCTGTAGTTGTTGTTTCTCAAGGCAGTTGTTACGGGTCTCATAGATTTTCTCCATTCGAAAGTCTCCCTGGAGATATCCTGGTAAACTTGTAGGACCCTTCCATCACGCTTCAAAAGATCAGGTTTTGCCCTGAGAGTAGACGTCAGTTGTTCTTTCATAGCATAGGAAGTAAATCTGATCAGAATAGGTCTTGAAACGCCTGCTGTTGCACTGCCTATATAATGCACTCTTTCGATATCGGTTTCGATGAGTTGTTGGGGGAGGATAGTATTAAGCCAAGCAAGGATTTCTTTCTTGATTTCTTTTTTATCCTGAAGTTCAAAATTGATTAGTTTCAGATTAGACCTTCGAGAATAATCTTCCATATAAATCAGCTTTCTCTGTAAGGCGTCGATCTCTTCTTCATGGGCAGAAAAAGCGCTTTCATGCTTAGAGGCTAGCGTTTGAACTTGATTGATTTCTCCTGCTAGTTTTTTCAATTCAGTGTTATTATTAGAGACCCGTGTCTGAAGAGACTGTATTTCTTGCAACAAATCCTTCCTTAGATCATCATTCTGTGAAGATAAAGACTGGAAACGGTCATCGATAGTGGACGTTATATCTTTTAGAGCTGATTTAATGAGGGAGCTAACTTATGCTTTGAAGTTTTTAAACTCCTTTGAAAGGTCCGGCTGTTGTGCTGGCAGCTTGCCAGATTCAGACACCATTATTTCAGCTTCAGGAATAGCTTCAGCTCTTTCAAGACGTTCAAACGCTGCGTCTGAAGGACTTCTTCTTCTTATCCACTTTTTCACAGCTGGACCCCTTTTCTTGGCTGGCATACAGAAAAGCCAGGTACGAAACTTTATTTCCCTTTTGTTCTCAAAGCAAGAAAAACAGACTTTTCCACAGTCTCTCACAGTCTCTCACAGTCCGCCTAACAGGGACATGACTTCGGCAGAAATCGAAAGTAAATCACTGCTTCAATAATTCATTGTTATCTTTCCCCTTCAAAAACACACAGTTTTCAACTATCCTCCCCAGTAAATTATAGTCGTTTACTCACGATTTTGATATCATTTAGAGACAGTATTTCAAGTTTATTTTTCTTCGTGAGCGGAGCTTCTGACTCAAGCGGCCATCTCGCCCTGGGCGGAAGTGCTGAATGTTTTAAGCTACAGTGTTTGGAGCATCGAGCTCATAATCCTTCACCTCTTGCTCAACTCCAACTACACACATTCAGATCCACATAAATTCCAAACCATGTGAAAAGCAATTAAGGGAGATTACATGAGAAGTTCAGTGTTTGGTTTGAATATATCTGAAAGAGGCAGAATAATTTGAAATGATCTTGTGATCACTTCAGCCCATACTCAGCCTGAAGTCTAGCATAGTTAAGTTGGGAATTTTCAAAATGAACAAGTCATGGTTCTATGGCATAACAAGTTTGTCCTTCAACCTAATCAGACAAAATTTGCATTGTGCCAAGTGACTATCTTATCTTTTGACTGCTATGTGAAGTCTAGGCACATTTAAAGTAGACAGATTATTCCCTAAGCAAGAAGGTTAATTGACATGCTGTCTCTACAAAGTATAATTTAATATGACGTGTTGTCCCCGTATCTTAGGAAGTGATATACGGTATATGAAAGTGATGCTTTTCTGACTAGGTGTTTCTTTTATATCCCCAATCAGTCATATCTGGTTTACTTCATGCATCAACACAAATCTCTAGAATTAAACATATGTACAGTGGCTAAGGTATTAAGTGGCAGAATTCAGCATATCACCCTCTTTAGTCCTAGTGGGTTTCTGTTTCATATACAAGTCACCCCCCGCCATTTCGCGGTTCAGGTACTGTGGTCCCACTATATCGCGGGATTGCAGTGCCTGCGCCTTGGGGCCGCACGGGGGGCGGTGGGGGTGATCGCATTGCCCCGCCTTGCCAGCCTGTGCTCCTCTGAGAAGCCTTGGAGCCGCGCGGGGGGCATTGGGGAACGATCGCATCTCTACGCGACACTGCCCTGCGCTCCTCCGAGAAGCCTCAGAGCTGTGCGGGGGGGGGCAGGGAGCGATCACATCGCCCCGCACCGCCCCCTGGCCCCTCCGAGAAGCCTCGGAGCCACACAGGGGGACGGCGGGGAGTGATCGCATCACCTTGCACTGCCCCCGCCCCTCCTAGAAGCATCAGAGCCACGCGGGGGGCGGCAGGGAGCGATTGCATCGCCCTGTGCCGCTCCCTAGCCCCCAGCTGACCCGCTACCGCATATCGCAGATTTTCAAGCATTGCGGGTCGGGTGGATCCCTAACCCCTGCAATAGGCGGGGGGTTAAAATGTTCAATAGTTACCAAATGCCAGCAGCTCAGTAGAACAGTAAATTAATTGTTTCTGCTTTTAGTTCAATATTGTTCTGCTGTTTCAATAAACCTGAATCACAGGCGGATATTTTAGAAATTTGATGGGATTTGTGCGAAGTAGATTACTAGCTATGTGTGTGACAACATCAACATGATTTGTCTGAGGCAGAATGACAATTTTATGCATAAGCTAAGCACATGTCTGAGAGACTGATCTCTCTCCCTCCTGTCAAAAATATATGTGGGGATTGTATATCACTTCATAATTTCACATGAAAATAAGTTATAATCCTGCACATGTTAATATATTTAAAGCATTTAGTTGGCATTTTCCTCCCGTGTCCTTGTAAACGTCTGTAATGGTTGAGCAGGGGTAGAAGTGGCAAATTGTGTTGTAAATACATAGGGCATGCTACATGTTTTATCCCAGTTTTAGAGTTAAATGTCACATTGTAGCATATTGGTCATCTGTCTGAGGCCCTTTGAAAATTGGCAGAATGATCCGGACCAGATCTTGAACCTAAAATGGAGAAAGATGCTTTAATCTTTGCATTTTGTTCGGTCGTTGCTGGTGAAACTGCCCAAGTTACTGAGATATATTTAAATCTATCCTGAATTTATGTGGTGCACACAGTGTCCAGATGGCTTTGATGAGTGTTTAGAAATTTGGCAACACAATGGCAGGTAGAACTCCAGTGGTCAAAGGGAGGGCTACCTTGGAAACCGTAAACGTTTCTCTTGGCAATTAGCAGTGAACTTACAAAATTACATTTATTTGCCTAGGAAGCCACTTAGGCATGCTGTGGCAGAACCCTGAGATGGTAAAATCATGTATACAACTGCATGTACAGTACATGTAGAAGAAAAATATGGGCAGCATTCAGAGGTAAACTGTATGGAAATGGAAAATGAGTACACCAATTTATAAAGAATAGAAAGGCCCACATGGTGCAGTGGTTGAACTGCAGTGGTGTATCCAATACTCTGCTCATGTTCTGAGTTAAATCCTGATGAGCTGGCTCAAGATTGACTCAGCCTTGCCTTCTTCCAAGATTAGTCAGCTGAATACTCAGTTTATTGGGCGGCGGCGTGTAGTCTACATAAATAAAATGTAAATCATTCAGAGAATGCTTTAAGTGATAGGGGGTGATATATAAGCAGAACATTTAGTTTTGCTTCCCCCCTCCCATTTTGCTTTGCTGCTCTGGTTTTCTAGTTGCAAAATTCTGAATTTTTTGTTTTTTGTTTTTTGCAATTCTCCATTACATAATGAAATTCATTTCCACCACTCTCTTCTGCTCCCTGTGTACAGAAGGTCTAAATCAGTGGTTCTCAACCTTTGGTAACCCCCAAGGTTGGGAACTACTGCCCTTTTTGTATTGTGCTTCCCAGAAGTGTTCACTGCCAGTCATGCTGACGAGGGTTTCTGAGAATTGCAATCCAAGAGCATCCGGGTTCCCCAAGGTTGGGAACCATGGGTATGGATTACTTCTTCTGTAGCTGGTTGTTGTCCAGCCCTACTCACAATGACTTAATAAGAGTACAAAGAGAATCAGAGTGCTGGCACATCCTATTTTCTCTGTAGAGGCCGTATGCTTGAGAGGAGAATCTTTGTTTGCTACCCAGCATGGCACATAAATAATCTTGGAGTTTGGGGTTGTAATCTAAAAAGTAGAAGAAGTAAAAGTTGCAAGTACACACGTTACCAGATGCTGCTGTTTCCTTCTAGTCCCCATTTGAGCAAATGGCCAGAAGCCACTACCTATCCATATTGTTAAAGTATCTCCTTGCTGCCAGTATTAATCAAAGAAATATTTTTGCTACCAATACTAAAGAAAACAAATAATGGGCTTTGTTCAAGCAAGATAAAGAGAAAGAATAATGCTTTTTTTCCTTATACACTGCCTTGACAGAGAGGTACATGCAAGTAACCCCTGTAGTGTGTTGGACCCTCAGTATGTCTGGCATTCATCATTTCAGTCTGTTTCCCCCATCCATGCTGATGTTAAATGATTAGAGCTAATGCCATGAAGGCATTATCAGATACATACTCGCATAAGGCAAGAGGAACAGATGGGAAGTCTGGAGTTTCTCAGAGACCCAGGCAACATAGCCTCTGATGGGCAGCTTTTATCAAGACTGCTAAAGTGGGCTTTGTCCCTGTGCTTTAACTTCAGAGAGGCAGGGTTGTTGGATCGAATTAAGTTTTACAGTTGTTGGTGGACCTTCGCATGCAATGAATGAAACATATTTCAGTAGTAATTAAAGAATTTGGAGGGCCAGAGCTGTGTTAAAATCAGAATCGAGAGTGGAGAACTAAAAGAAGGCAATGATTTCATGGGAAAGGGACATTCATGATCAGGTTGCTAACAGCAGTGGTTTCAAGTGTTGAACTCATGATAAAATTGCAACATTCTTTTGTTGATCTAGAGAAGCCCTTAAAATAAGGGGGGCATAACCAGGAACTGCTGTGCACATGCCCTACACATGAGCTCCCCAAAGGTATCTAGGTAGCCTCTGTGGGACTCGAGTTATGCAATGGAGGCCTTCCCTCTGATCCATCAGGGCTCTTATTTTCTCATGACGGTGGAGCATTCCCCATGCTAGGAGCAAGGTGGAATAAGCTAAGAGACCAAATACAAAACTAGACCAGTTGATGCCGTAAGACTACTAGTTAATTAACAACAAGTTGCTAATATTTTGAGGGCAATACCCTCTTCCTCAGAGAAAGTCGTAAAGAAATAACTGCCTGAATGAATGCATTCTTCAGGTTAAGCTCAATGGAATACCTTTCTGAGTAAGAAGCTGATGAAGCTGTTTGGATGAGAAGCGAAATGTTTCAATCTCTCAAGAAAAGAACTCCAGTTGCCGTGACTCAACTTCCAGATTCCAAGTAAGAATTGTCTGCAGCAGAATACCAGGAGCTTGTAGGCACCTGGAGAAGGAACGGGCAAACCACTCCATTATTCCTGCCAAGAAAACTCCATGGAAATGGGGACACAAAGAGTCAGTGTGTTGTAACAGCACAACACACACACACACACACAGAGCAGAACAATCGACCCCACTCTCTTGTTATAAATGGTTCCTTTTCCTTTTTGGTATATACCACACAAGTACAGTGTATACAATCAACTCAGAACTAGCAACCCTAGTAGAAATATTTAATGAGTGTTTTCTATCAGTTGCATCCTGTTGGCAAGTTTCCACAGCCAAGCAGGGATTTGAACTCAGGTCTACTTCATCATTTTATCCACTACTCCCCACTGGGTATCCTGTTTTCTATTGATGTCCATCAAGAACTGTGAGATGTATTTCCTTTAAAAATAGCATGTTCCTAGTTTCATGGGAAGCCAGTCAAAATTGTGAAAGGAATGAGGAATGATTGTGGCCTGTATTTTTTTAAATAAAGAGCCAGATCAAAATAAACAACAAAACTTTTCAAATAAAAAAAGGAAACATGTGAAGAAAAACAGATATAATTTCAAGTTTGAATATGTTTACTCTTCTTGGGTACATTGTTCAATTATCCTTGCTTTTCAAGGAGACGTTTGGTTTTCTTTTGCCCTTTTAGAAAAAAAACAGGGTAGCAGTTCCCTTTTGTGAGTCAAGAAATAAATGATACTAGGAGAAAGGAATTAAGCTACCTGAATAACTTTCCACTTGGCCATCCACTGTAACACAACAGTGAACAACCATTTATTCATTTGGAGCAAGTTAAAAAATTGTGTTTGTTGAACATAAAATGCTAAATTATACTTTATTTCTAATTTAGTTATTGCATGGAAATTGTCTGATTATGCTGAAATCAATGCAAGTATCTAGTAGCCTTCATGTTCTAAAAACAATATTTAATTAGTCTTCAGATAACTGAACTGCAATATCTATGGCAACATATTAGAATGTTACCAGGGGATAAGCAAGTACAGGCTCAAAGTTACTTTTTAACCCAGTGGTTACATAAAATAGAGACATCTGTATTCTGAGCCTCATGGTGCAGTGGTAAAAGGCCTGTACTGTAGCTTAAACTGTGCTCATGACCTGGGATTCAATCCTAGGTAGCAGGCTCATGGTAGACTCAGCCTTCCATCCTTCTGAGTTTGGTAAAATAAGTACCCAGCTTGCTGGGGGGGGCAATGTGTAGCCTGCATACTGTAATTAAAAACTATAAACCACTCAGACTACGTGAAGTGGTATGGGACGGTATAAAAGCAGAACACTTTGCTTTGCTTTCTTCTTGATCTTATATACATGTTTCAGAGAGGAAGCATTGGATTTCCTGGATATAAGGGGGTAATCTCCTTGACTTCTGTATAATTAGTTACTTATTATGAATATCCATGAACAGATGATCCAACTATGTTACCTTATTTTATATTTTAATTTTTAAAACATTAAAACATTTTAAACAGATGAAGACTTATTCACTTTGATTCAGAAAAAAATGTTCTAACTTGCTTTTGTGACAACATTTCATTGATTACTGGTCAGTTTATTGGCACTGTTCATAATGCTAGGATTTGTATATTACACATAATGAAGCCAATTAACTACACCCATTAATTATTTTGCATGGTTTTTATTTTTGTATTTATGCAGAATGCATCATATAAAAAGCCAGATTAGATTTAGATGCAGGAGGAGTGAAAGAACTGAGCATGTTTAGCCTTGAGAACAAGAGACTGAGAGGAGATATGATAGCACTTTTCAGATACTTGAAAGTCTGTCGTGCAGAACAGGGGCAGGATCTGGTTCTGATCAACACAGAATGCAATATATATAACAATGGGCTCAAATTACAGACGGCCAGAGTTTGATTCAATATCAGGAAAATCACCCTTTTAGAGAAATAGGGCAATGGGATCAATTACCTCAAGAGATGGTGAGTGCTCGAACATTGGACTTTATGGCCTTGTTGACCCCCTCCAACTTCATGATTCTATAATTCTATGAAAACCGACAGAATAAACCATAATTTAAGATATGCAGATGATACCACCTTACTGGCCGAAAGCAGCAATAGCTTGAAATGACTTAATAGAAGTGACAGAAGAAAGTGCTAAAGCAGCACTGCAGCTGTACATTAATAAGACAAAAATTACAACTGCAGAACTATACAACTTTAACATCAAAAAATGAAGACACGGTAACTTTTAAGACATTGTGTATCCCTCAGTTCAACCATCGATCCAAATGGAGCTGCTAAGACTCAGTTGGGCAGCAATGAAGGAACTAGAAAAGATAATCACTGGAGACCAAGATTATCTACTATTTTATTTTCATTCAACATATAGGGGCGTGAAAGCTACACAATCAAGATAACTGACAGGTAAAAAATTGATTCATTTGAATGTGCTGGAAGAACACTTTGTGTATACTATGGACTGCCAGAAAGATGTACAAGTGGGTTCTCAATCAAATCAAGGCTGAACTCTCTCTGGAGGCCAAAAAAACCCTGAAATTGAGGCTGTTCTACTTTGGGCACATCATGAGAAGGCAGGATTCTCTGGTAAAGACCATAATGCTGAGAAAGGTTGAAAGCTGTACAAAAAGAGGAAGACCAAATATGTGATGGATTGACACCCTAAGGAAGCCATAGGTTTCAGTTTGCAAGAGCTGAGTAGATTTGTTGAGGACAGGACATTCTGGGGATCTTCTTCCTATGGTCACCACAAGTCAGAGGTAACTTGACAGCACATAGCATCAAAACAATTTTTTGGCAGAGGTTGCTCTATTTGTCCTATGTAGTGTGCAAAGAGGCATTGTTGACAAAGGGTGGTATAGATTGCATTAGCAGAGGAACATGTAAACAGGCCGTAAGGTTGTATGTGACATGGCTGGGGCCTGTAATTGTGTTGCAAGAATAAATGTGGGCACAGAGCTGGTATTTGTTTGTAGCAGGATAGAGTTTCGAAGGCAGGTGGCTGAGCATCGATTCTTCCTCCTGTCGTGGTGAATGAGATGCAGCTTGTATGTTGCTGTCCCGGTTGTTGTCCAAATTGTAGAAATGTTCTTTCATTCATAGTCTACAGAAAAAGCCTCCAGGTCACCGCAAATCTGTAACATCAGTGTGGGTTTGGGGTGGGGGGCACCACAATACAATTGACAGTTCTGCTTGGTTCAGTGTGTGGCTGGATAGATTTATGAAGCTATTCAATAAGTTACATAAGTTGTATAAACTGGGATATGTTATGGGACCTATTGTCAAACAATTGCAAAAGACCACCAACAGTGATAGTAAACACAGTAGGACACAATATGTCATATTTAACTCAAAGAATGTTTGATTAAGAATGATTTCAATTTCATCTATAGCAGTAGAAAACAAGGACCAGTTGAATGCAACTGCACTTTTAATGTAAGAAAGAGAAATAATGCGAAAGATGACTAGGCTGTGAAATAAATGTGCTTAAGAGAAGGGTTGGAATTTAAGGGGGGTAACTATAAATTCAAGTTTTATTAATAAAATAGCAAGCACACAGATTTAAGTAAAGAAAATTAGATTTATGTAAATTAGAAAAATGACTTGTTAGAATTTTGCTCAAGAGGGCAATTCTGTACAATTTACAATTGTATGTACAAAATTTATAATAAAATACAATATCCTCTTCCTGAGAATCAGTTCTATGTTTTTTATTTTTCATTTAATTGTTAAGTAGAAATACTAGAATTATCTGAGCACTTGCTTCAGGTAATACTGGCATTAAAAAGGTTTGTGTAATTCATGAAGTAATAGCTGAAGCAATCAATACAGTAGTTACATATCTGTATATTACAAGATGATTCACTGGTAGAATGCACCCTTTTGTTCTGTATGATTCTACATTTATACATAATCCAAGCCCAACTCAGTAGTGCTTGCCTTGTCCTTGGATCACTAGATATCTTATACATTGTCTATGCATCAATCAGTTTCCAAGTCAATATCATGAAATGGATCACCATACAAAATGAGATTGTGTATGAAGAGGCACATTGTGAAAGGAGTCCATGTTTCTGAGTGAGATATGTAAGCTTCAATAAAACTGATATCTAAGGTTTAACTGTTTACTTTTCAATGACAGATTTATAATACTATGTGAAATTTTGCAGGGAAGATAAGGCCTCAGTACTGTAAATCAGTCACGCTATGTGCTTCATTTGGTAAATATATATCCTCCAAACAGTTGCCTGAGTGGAGTGATATCAAAAAGCTGTGAATAGCTTTTAGGTTTTCATGAATTAAAGTATCAATTGTATCTTAAAGGCAGATTCAAGATACTCAGTAATAATTTGACATTATAGACTGCAAAAGCATTATATTTACTGTATGACATCACTTGCTGTATTAGCAGTTAGAACATTACAGAGTTGCAAAAAAAATTGTGGATTAAAATTACATTTACCCTGTGATGATGTTACAGTGTTTTTAACTACTATTCATAGTCTAATGTGAAATTTAAATGACATTCTACATTTATGTATTCATGCCTATAATTCCATTTCACATTCCGCCCTGGAACTGTAGTGGCATCCCTTAGAAGACCTTACCACATCTGTTACCACAGGGAATGAGTCATACATTTTGTGCCATTAACACTAGCAAAAGAGAGAATTTGCCCTCCTGAGATGCACATTCGCCACATTCCATGGGAACCAAACGTGAGACCATAACAGAGGAATTTTAAGGTCTTTTTTTTTGTTCCCGAAGCAGCTTGCAATCCTTAATTTGCAGAAAGCTTCAAGAATCCCAAGTGGTGTTTTAAAATGTTTGACGGTGCAACACTCTGAACTGCTGCACCAGAACAAACAAAATAAATGCAGGTGCTTAAGTACATCTGGCAGGTGGGTGCTGACAAATCATAGGAATTTGTTCATTCTCAAGGATTTGTGCTCATAGCTGAGTGTGAAGCAACCATGTGGTTATATTATGGTGAGCCTATGAAGATGGCAACATATGTTATAAAATTTACTTAGTATGCTCTCCTGATTTCGGAAGCTAAGCAGGGTCGGGCCTGGTTAGTACTTGGATGGGAGACCACCAGGGAATACCAGGTGCTGTAGGCGCCTGGAGTAGGAACTGGCAAGCCATCCCAGTATTCCTGCCAAGAAAACTCCATGGATGTGGAGTCACGAAGGGTCGGTCATGATTGTAATGACAGAACACACACACACACACACACACACACACACACACACACACACACACGTGTTTAGAAAGAATCAATGCAAATAGTAATGCTGTTAAAAGAAATTGTAAACATGCCAATTGAGCAAAACTGTGTCCCTTCTGAAATGGAAACTGTATATGCAGATAGGTACAACATACCAGGTTCCCCTTTCACACCCAGAAGCTAAGGCTTTCCTGCTACAGTCTTACTGGTAAAGAGGTATATGCATGTGCTGCTCTAGAAGTGGGTTATAATGTGCTGACTTTCACAGTTCCACAGAACTAGACTGATAATAAACTCCCTTTAGCATGACGAAAACTGCTAGAAAGGAACACAGCTTTTTGCAGTATCGTCAAAGTACTTAAGATTTCAAATAAGTAATTTCACAGAAAGTTGGTCTTCAGTTGAATACTTGAGCTTCTCCCTGGGTTGTTTGGGTGCCTAGGTGTCCCCTTGTCCTTGACACTTTCTTGATTGCCCTTCACAGCTGATTCAAGCCTTGCTTTCAAAGAAGGAGATGAAGCCATTAGTTTTTTAAAGACGGAGGAATACTGTGGGCCAATCTGCATCAGATATTGCAAAGCAAACTCATGTAGGCTCTTTGCTGGACTTGTAGCTGATCCTAGGGCATTCTCATCCAAAAGGAAAGAAATGAGAATGGGTAGGAAGCACGCCACTAGTTGCGTTCCTGTGAAAAGTAAAGAACAACAACAATCAGCTTTCTCAATACTGATGAATACTAGTACTGTAATTCCAACTGTTAATTGACCTACTAGAGGGAAAAATCCCATTGATCACATTAGGATTTGCTTCGGAATAAATACAGGATTATGGTGTAACTTGTATTTCCATGAGTTATTCAGGCCACTGTTACAGTAGCTTTTTCTGAAAGACTACTTCTTCTCTACATTTTTCAGAAAGACTGCCATGTTAATCTGTTTCAGCATATAGCGCATAACCAAAACAAAAGCAAAATGATTGCGGCATCTTCAAGACTAAAATGTTTATTTCAATGTGAACTTTTAAAGATCTGGAGGAGCTCCTTGTGTTTCAGAAAGAGGACTATATAATAAAAGTAATGCTGAGGGGATCTGATAGTAAGATGGGGGGAAACAGGGGCTGGGATTCTTTTCAGCACTGGGCAGTGCTTTGGAATGAGCCATGTCTGTATAAAACATGACAGGGTAGACAAAATCAGAAATTGTAGCATACTCCTGATACTTGATACCAAAAAGCTGTCACCACATTTTTAAAAAACTACCCTGTTCCCTTGGCTGTAGTTGAGAACTCACAGCTGAAGAATCTTCCACTTTGTGAGCTGCTGGATATGTTTTCTCCCTCCTGTATGTCATGCTATCCAGAAGCGTGTTCATGTGTAAAAGCCCACAACTACCATGGCTAGATTTAGCCATCTGTTGGATTAAGTAAAAGCAAAAATCTTTTACTTAAATGGGAGTCTTTAGAGATATGTTTGAAGGAGGATGTGAACTGGGAAGATAGGCAAAAACTTAGTGATTTGTGGCTGCCTGTAATTAATCGCACGAGGTCAGCAGTAAGGTGATTGAACAAAATTTATCTACCTAAATGTTCTGCTATATTTAGCAAGCAATGTGGTCAACATTTGCTGCTTCTATAATCCCGAAGATGGCATGATGGGTATTAAAAGTTTTCAAAAAGTTTTTTTTTTACTTGAAAGCAAAACTCATAAAAATTGTGTAGATCTTTTCACTCTGTTGACTGGTACTGGTCTATCTCTGTTTTAGAAATCTTTTTATTTGTGTAAGCTTTTGGAACTAGACTGGCTGTCGAAATAGACTGCTGTTGCGCTTCCTAAACGTTCCATTTTTACAGTGATTTGCAAAAACGTTGTCATGTTTTAAGATTCAGTTCAATCAGTGTATTGTCACAGACCTGGTAAAGCAAGCATTTCAATTCATTTAAAAACAATGAAAAGTATTGTTTAACTGCAAATTCCCTATTCTTAACTTGAATATGTCTTAAATGTTCTGGACTGTATATTGTCCCTCATTATTGTGCCCCCTTAGGCCCTTTTCCAGGGAGAAAGGTGGGGCAAAAATATTCAAAATAAATAAATAAATAAATAATGTCACTGATTAACAGCATGAATATTTGTCACAAACCCTCATATTTTCAGAATTGAAGCTGCAGTACCAAATTCCCATTGTCATCTGTAATGCTTCCGTTTACGGGCTAACAAGTACAGTACGACCATCATATCTGTGGGGATCAGTTCCGGGACCCCCCACAGATAGCGAAATCTGCAGATAATTTATTTATTTATTTATTTATTTATTTATTGAACTTGTATCCCGCCCATCTTCCCCAAGGGAATTCTGGGCGGCTTACAGCAATAAAAAGAGATATAGACAACGAACAAAAAAGAAGGGGCGAAGAATCAAGATGGCGGCAAAACCCGGGGGGGGGAGCACCAGAATAACGGAGGGAGTTGCCAAAAGCCTCTCTAAAGAGGTAGGTCTTCAGAGCCTTCTTAAAGGTGGGCAGGGACTCCAACAGGCGCAGCTCACTGGGGAGATGGTTCCAGAGAGCGGGGCCCACCACAGAGAAGGTGCAGTCTCGCGTACGCGATTTCCGCGCCTTTCTGGGTGTGGGCAACCTCAGTGAGCGCGCCTGCACCAGCCTAGTGGGTCTGGACCCGGTTGTCCTTTGGGAGATACGCTCCGCCAAGTACTCTGGTCCCAAGCCGTGGAGGGCTTTGAAAATCAAAACCAAGACCTTGAACTTGATCCGGACGACAACAGGGAGCCAATGCAGGCGAGCCAGGACTGGGGTGATGTGCTCGTATCTACGGGCACCCACCACCAGCCTGGCCACCACATTCTGCACCCGTTGGAGCCTCCGGACAAGGGACAAGGGCAACCCCACACAGAGGACGTTGCAATAGTCGACCCTCGAGATCACCAGAGCCTGCACAACTGTCCTCAGGGAGGACTCATCAAGATACTGGCGGATCTGGGCGATCCTGCAGAGATGGAAAAAAGCAGCCCTGGAGACAGCCATCACCTGGGCTTCCAGGGAGAGGGCTGAGTCCAGGACTACGCCCAGATTCCTGGCCCTGTCTGTAGGCTGGAGGGAAACACCCCCCCAGCATAGGGAGGGGGCCATTGTACCCAGACGAGAGCAAACACTCTTATCCAAGGATAATGGTGGCAGCAGGGGTGTTGGTGTGTCGAGGTGAAAGCTTTTGCCCCCGACACCCTCCCCTCAAACGCTTGGAAATGCAGCAGTGGCGTCGAGGAGGGCTCATCATCAGTAAGCTTTGGTTTTCTTCCGTCCTCGCCGCCGCTGTCCAGCTCAGCGGCCGGCTTGTGGGGGCGGTGGTGGCATTGGCGGTGAGGAGAGAAGAAAACAAAAGAAAGCTTACTGATGCAGAGGCCTCCTTGCCACCACCGCCCAGCCGCCCTCTTTGCCACCGATCTCAACGGCCAGCTTGTGGGGTGGCGGTGGCGAGGAGGGCTCAGCACCAGTAAACTTTCTTTTGTTTTCTTTCTTCCTTGTTCACTGCTGGCTTTGCGGCTAATATTTGCCACAGTAGCCTGCTTTACGGCTACCAAATGATTTTTAAAACATTCCCAACCCCTCAATCCGTGGATAAGTGAATCAGCAGTTAATGGTCATGCTGTACTTACGATTTTCTTCCTCAGAAAGGGCTATAACAGCAGCCACAAGCTTGATCCCTTCCTGAATAACTTGAAGTTCAGCTGAATTTTCAGGCTTAGCTTTCTCTGCTGTCTGCAGTTTGCCAACAATTGATGGGGCTAATAAATGAATGTAAGGATATGACACAGCTCTGTTTGGATACTGGAAAATGGTGAGCAGCAGCTGGTAGCATTTGAGTTGGACCTAGACAAAAATTAAGAAGGCTCAATGTTAAAAAATAAACATTAATATCAGACTCACGTGTTCACTTGCATTGGTGAGGTTGTCTTCTCTCCTACTAAAATTACAAGAAACAAAAGACTGTCCCAAAGTCAGTAAAATGACCATATGGGATGCAGAACAGCAGAAAACAGAAGAGAAGGAAGAAGGAAAAAGAACAGAGATGTTAAAATTAATGCAAGCACTACTGTCAGATGTGAGACTTCTTAACTAAATTCCAGTACCGACAGGCTGATGGAATGGCAGTTTACAAATGGAACTTAATTAGAAATGGCTGGTCCGATGGTTGTCACAAATAGAGGACATCGAAGGATGGAAGGTGGCAGAGTCTCCTTCTTTGGAGGTTTTTAAGCAGAGGCTGGATGGCCATATGTCGAGAGTACTGTGATGGGGATTCCTGCATGGCAGGGGGTTGGAGTGGATGGCCCTTGAGGTCTCTTCCAACTCTATGATTCTATGATTCTATGACAGCTTACGAGCAGATCAAAAACTTCAACCTTTCCCAGTGGCAACGTAAAATGAATGAACAAACCCAGAGAGAAAGTTTTCTTACCCAAAATGCATTAACTTTTCATTTAACAATAAATTTCTACACAGAACGTCTATAATAGTACAGTACTATAAATAACATCACACAGATGGCTCCTAGTTCTTGCCACCTGCATAGACATTCAAAATGTAAAAACGTTGAGGTAAAATAACCATTTTAATTTTCATACTTCAGTACCAACCTTTGATTCAAATTTGCCAGGGGAAAAAAGAGTTACAATAAGGAAATATATATTTAGATTTAGAAACTTGGGAAGGTGAGCTTATATCACGTAACACAATACAATTTAAAAGGCTTTTTCCTCTGTAATTACTTGTTTACTTCAAAGTGTTCTGCTGATATACCGCTCCATAGTGCTTAAAGCACTATCCGGGTGATTTACAATTTATTTATGCAGGCAACACATTCCCCATCAGCAAGCTGGGTACTCATTTTACTGACCTAGGGAGGATAGAAGGCCAAGTCAGCCACAAGCTAGTTACCTGGGATGAAACCCCAGGTCACGAGCCCAATTATAGCTGCAGACAGCAGGAATACTCATTGTTCAGGAAGACATGTAACACAGCATTTTTTTTAAAGTTAAGTGGTATGCAAGACTTACCACAGGATCTTTAGATTCCATTGCTGATTTAAACTTCTCAATACAGTTTGTCTGAAGGTATTCCATGGTGGTAACTTCTGGACTTGTAGACAAAATGAATACAGTGATTGCGGCGAGAAGACTTCCTTCATCTAACTCTTGGTGGCCACTATCTACCAATGATAAAACATACAAGGTATGCATTGTGAAACAAGACTGTTTCAAGACCCTAATGGAACCTATATAAAGGTGTTAAGACCAAATTCAATCACAACGTCAAGCATGTCAAAATGACTTTGAGCCATACTAAAAGTTCACATATAAGGGTTTTCAGGGAGGCCTTCAGAAACATCCTCCCAGTATGATTTTCTTGCTGTCCCATGTGTTTGAGTTTGTATTAGTTTGTCATTGGCTTTGAGGGTTCTCTCTTCCCTGTCCCATGGTTTCTGTTGGTGGGCGAGTACAAGGGTGGTTTATTCATTTGTTCTTAGCTACCCAGAGTACTCGCTTGGCGCTAAATGGGCAGGAAATAAATAAATAAAATTATGTATGAATCTCTGAGGTTCTTTTGTAACCATGTACTTAACATATGGTGTGTGGTGGCTTAGCGGGCTAGAGCAATGAAAACTGTGGGTTACAAAGTCAGCAGCTCATCAGTTTGAATCCCGGGTGCCATGCAGCAGAGTGAGCTTCCACTGTTAAACCCAGCTCCTGCCAACCTAGCACTTTGAAAGCATGTAAATGCAAGTAGATAGATAGGTACCACTCTAAAAAGCGGGAAGGTAAAACAGCATTTCTTGCAGCCATGCTGGCCACAAGGCCATGGACTTGCACAACACTAGCTCTTTGACTTCAATACGGGGATGAGCACCACCCCTAGAGTCGGACACGACTAGCACGCATGTGCGGGGAGGAACCTTTACCTTTACCTACTTAACATAAACTGCAACAAGGGAAAAATTGATACTCCCTATTGCGTAACACTGTTGAGTCTTAAGAGACGCGTAATCAATAAAATGTATCATAAGGACAAATGGCGAAAATGGGAAGAGGATAATATTTTTATAGCAAGGCAGAGAATGAACAGGGACAAATAACAGCTATTTAAGGCGAGGTTTAATAGAAATGGAAGACTAGCAATGCAAGAATCCTCCCAGGGAGAATGAAACTGATGGAATAAAACCCTGTTGTAGATGAAGACAGGAAAGAAACTATGAGTGCATGATACATATGAAAGATCACAGTCCCATGATCCCTGCCTTCCTGAACAATGGAGAAGACAGCCCATCCTTCCAATTGTGTCCTAGCACCAGTACTATGATAAATATCACTGAATTCTTGATTCTTGATAGGTCATGCAATTTGTTAATCTCCTGAGATTTCTTGCTTCTAGCTTGAAGACAAAAAATTTGCTAAAACCACACGCAGACACCACTTAATGCTTTTGAGTTTTAGAAGTAGGTGCAACAATGTAGCAACTACCGTAATTTAGCTATGCCATCTGCACAATTTGCATAGTTTTTTTGCAAAAAGGCATACACGTGTTTCTTCCTTTTTGGTCACTAGTTTAGGACATGTGACCACACTAAGGTCCTTGATTGGTACAGGGTCTGCTGCCTGACGGGTAGCTAGGACCGCACACATTTTCCTTTGATTTTATGATGAGACGTGCACCACAACTAGACGCATGCATCCCCAGGCTCCATTGGGACAGAATCACTTTGATTTCACAAAAATGCACGTGAAGGAAGGTTGCCACTAGTCAGAAGGATCTCAGTTCAACCCAACTGTGAGTCATTAGAGAATGCCTGATTAATAAAGTGATCTCACCACCTTCTGTGCTTTCTTTAACTGCCTGTGAGCAGTCCCAAGGCTGTGAACAGAACACCCCCCCAAACACAACCCACATAAACCTAAACAATATGGTGATTACTATTTTAAAAAAATATTTAAAATTGCCTCTAAATGGAAAAATTAAAAAGTCACAGAACCAGACAAGATGTTCTTGAAGGCCACTTTTAAAAGTTGCTTCTTTGTTAATTCCCTAAAAGACAGGAGGGACGGAGCCTGGCAGACCTCAGATGGTAAACAGGAAAAACTCTGGGGCACTGAAGCCCCAAAAGAGGGCAAAGCTTTGATCTAAACCACTTAGTGGTGGTCTGCATGAGACACTGTTTTTGAAGCACAAGTCATTTGATATGGCTACATATGCTAGTCTAGTGTTGGTGAACCTATGGCACAGTTGCCAAAGGTGGCACTCGGAGCCCTTTCTGTGAGCACCCGACATCACCCCTTCACAACCACCTGTATTCAGGTTAAATTTCTGTACAGTCACCCCCACCAATCGCTGGGGTTAGGGATCCACCCCACCCACGATGCATGAAAATCTGCAATATGCAGAAGCAGGTGGAGTAGGGCCTTTGGGCATGGGGGCGATCGCACGCCTGTCCAAGGCTTCTTGGAGGAGCGCAGGGGGGCCACGCGGAGCGACCCGATCGCCCCCCGCCCCCCCATGCGGCTCCGAGGCTTCTTGGAGGAGTACGGGGCGGGCGGTGTGGAGCGACCTGATCGCCCCCGCCGCCCCCTCACACGTCCGAGGCTTCTCGGAGGAGAGTGGGGGCAGCGCGGCATGACCCGATCGCCTCCGCTGCCCCCCCACGCGGTGCAAGGCTTCTCAGAGGAGTGCTGGGGGCGGCGCGGAGCGACCAGATCACCCCTGCCCCCGCCCCCTGTGCGGCTCCGAGGTGTAGGTACTGCGATCCCACGATGTAGTGGGACTGCAGTACCTGAACCGTGAAATGGCAGGGGGTGACTGTATTGACACTTTGCGAAAAATTAGTGGGTTTTGAATCGCAGTTTGGGCACTCGGTCTCTAAAAGGTTCGCCATCACTGTGCTAGACTACCAGAGAACTGTATTTTCCATTCTTATACTGATTTACATCCAATGGCCTTCGTCAACTTCATGTACCTTGATCCCAAAAATTAAGAATAGTGACCAAAGCACTGCGGAGCAGTTCATTCCAGGCCGCTTGGCTCTTCTCTGCTCGAGCCATTGGAGAAGACAGCACTCCTTTAAGAGCTTGTAGTGATGCAGCCGCAGTCAAAGGTAGCTGGCCATTCGGTAGCTTCACAGCAGTTTCCCGGAGCACTCCAATAATCAGACACAAGATAGTGGGAAGAACAGCAATGCTTCCTGCAGGAGAACAGGGTAGCATAAATATCGCTCATAAATTTTAAAAATAAAGTACGGATAGTGCATGTTGTAGTAGAAAAAGTGACTCATTAGGACTCCAAGGCAGCTGGGGTTCAAATCCGGCGTAGATTACTGGAAGAGTAAAACTGGTAAAACTATTTAACATCTCACTTACTTTGAAAGGCTCCTTAGGGCTGCTATAAGTCAATTCAGACTCAATGGCATATAACATAACAAGAGCATCATGAACCAAACAAAAGTTTTTATTAAATCAAAAAAGCAAAAAGTGTTCTGCTTATATACCACCCCATACCATTTCAAGTAGTCTCTGGGCAGTTTACAGTTTAATTACAGTACGCAGGCTACACACTGCCCCCTCCGCCCCAGCAAGCTGGGTTACTCATTTTACCAAACTCGGAAGGATGGAAGGCTGAGTCAACCATGAGCCTGCTACTTGGGATTGAACCCCAGGTCGTGAGCACAGTTCTACCTGCGGTACAGGCATTTAACCACTGCGCTACGAGGCTCTTTATTATGCATTCACTGAACCAACACACTCCAAGCTCAACATTATACCTAGCGGGACTATATGTAAGCACTATGGTTGTATTTTAGATCCATTTAATATTAATTGACAATTTCCTCAAGCAAAAATAATCTAGGGAAATTGCCACACCACTGGTGTGATGGCTAGACCCACCCTGTTATTAAATTAATGGTTGTTCATCTACTGATGACTGGAGTTTATTTGTAGCCAGTCTAGGGGATGAAAGTAGATTCGGCTTTCTGCAGCTGGAAAGGAGCACTGCTCTCTACCCTTCCGCCACCAATGCAACATGCAACCCCTTCTGGGATTGTGGGAGGGAGGGTGGCTTCACACAGATACTGACCACATCAACCAATAGAGAGACCGGGGTTATATAAAGGTCCCCATCAGGACATACAAGGGCTTTTCTTTTATGACACATTTTTATTCCACTGAAAAATAGCTTAAGACTTTGGCCATTGCCCTTCACTGCTAGGTTTTAATGGCGTTTCACACCAGGAATGTTGTTAAACAGGTGCCCTTCCAAACACGGTTAAGTTGTGAAACAGAAGATTTCTAGTCAGTTTCTGTGCATGTTATTTTTTTTAACGTTTCCAAATACAAACAACATTTATTGAAGTGAATAAAAATACAGAAATAATGTGCGCTTTTAAGTTTATAGATAGATAGATAGATAGATAGATAGATAGATAGATAGATAGATAGATAGATAGATAGATAGATAGATAGATAGATAGATAGATAGATAGATAGATAGATAGATAGAATCAGTCTCTAACTTCGTTAATCAGTTTCTGACCAGTCACTATCTCTGACAAACATGTTGTCCTAATGCCAACGACTCTCTACTCTGAGGATGTTCCTTGCTCTCCGGCTTGCTGTCTCTTGCTCTCTCTCTTCAGTTCAAACTGCCACTCTTAATTAATTAATTAACCACCAGTGTCTTGGAATTGCAAAATGAGGTAGTGCACCTAACTGAAAGACAGATGCTGGAACTCATGAAATTTGACTGGTATGTGAAAAGAAAGACAAGCACCAAATTCTTGACTAGTTGCTACTGAGATTCTCACCACTGGGCTTAATACTAGAGAGTACAATAAATAGGATTCTGGATACTGCTTTATCATTTTATTACATAAAAATTGACAGAACAAATCTATTGTTTACTATATGAGTAGGTGAAGTCCATATGTAAAAATATTTAAAATACATACTGCACTTTTACTATATTATAAAACATTAATTGTACTGTATGGTTCCAACACAGTTTAATATTTCTCTACAGTTATACAAAAACTCCAGAAGAGAAGAATTCTGTCCAAATGCTTACAATTATAACAAGCACATGCAGAAACAGAAGGGAGAGAGGGAGGGAGAAGAAACAAAGAAAGAAAGAAAGAAATGGAAATGCTATTGTTAATGTTAATGTTAATTAATATTGGTTTTGACAAAATGCTACCATTTAACCAGTATGAAAACAAATTGTTCTCTGGGTTATTTACACTATTAGATCATAGGAGAGCTATGACCTTGTCTTAATTCATGGCTCAGATTTCACACTGTTTCTACAAGTAGATCGTTCATGGATTGTTGTTGCTTTAAAGTTGTCTGCTTCCATGTTGTCTAAATTGCCACCCTTCTCTTGCCACCCATTCATTTCTATACAGCTAACTTAGTGTACAATACTACTCGTAAGTGGTTTACATATAATACAATAACCCAAAGTATCTGGAAGTTGAGTCATAGATACTGCACTGCTTTTTTCTTGAGAGATAGAAACATTTCACTTCATCAGTCTGTTTGGATGAGCAGCAAAACTTTTCTATTGGTCAAGAAAAAGAAGTCCAGTAGCCATGACTCAACTTCCAGATAAACTCACCTGGATGACTGAGAATCTTCACAGACATAAATAACCCAAAGTATAAACAAATATAAGTGGATAATTAAGTCCAAGCCCTCAATAAGTCAAAGGACAGAATTTGTGGGGGTGAAGAACATGTCTCAAAATATGGCCTTAAAAGTATCACAAGTGACACTTCTCACTTCCGATTGCTTATTTATTTCCCCTGAAAATAAAAAAAAAATTATCTTGGAAGGTTATCCTACCTTCTGGTGAACAGACTGCTGGAACATCAGACAGGATTCCTAGTGCCGCCGATACCAGCCTACTTCCATTCTCTGATAGCAGCTGAGGTTTTCTAGCTGTAATACCAGGGCTACATGTTATCTTGGGGTTAAGCTGAGGCAACTGCCTTACAAGGATGCACATACACATCTCCAGCGTGGCAATGACTAAGGACTTCCCAGGTATCAGTCCTCCTGTATCCTTGCCTTCTCCAAATTCAGGCAAAGTTTCCTTTTCTTCAGCCCCATCATCAACTAAATGGAAGAAAGGAGAGAGATAAATTCCAGTTTTCTTGAGGAGAAAAAAAAAAGCTCCTTGAAGCTTTATAAACAACACATGGTTGCTCTGCTTTCATTTTGGTTAACACATGAAACAAATGAAGAAGACTGTAATTTCCAATGTGCTAAGAGAAATCAATACATAGAAAATGGATTTTGGTGGAAGCATATTGCCAAAAGGCATAATACCTTTTATCTAGCACTCAGAACCACAAACATTTAATTATTATATTTATATATCTCTGATTACTGCAAAGTGGTACTCACAGTGGTTAACAGCACACATAAACTTAAACTATATATTGACACAAAGATCCACTTCCCAACACTAAGATCAATTTAAAAAAACAAAACACTTGGATAAAAATTAAATTATAAGATGCAATCTTTCTGCATTAATGGAATGCCATCAGAGAAGTCATCTGCACTGTCTGAACTAAGAACAGTTATAATAATATTCAAATATAAATTCAGAGAAAATTGATCTAATTAAAACTGTTGTTGTACATACACCTCTAAATTTAATTAACAATTAAATAACACACCTGCTTATGTGGGATAGAAAACGGCAGATTTTTATAAGGGAAGATTATTGAAGCAAGCCCAATTCATAGATTTAAAAACATAATAAATAGACTGGTCAGGAATAGGTTCTTTTAGGAGCTGTTGATAGTATTGTTTCTTGGGCCTAAATCCAATTTTTAATCCCAGTTACAGCAGAGCTGTTCCAAGTTCCAAATCTGTCACGCAAAAAGTGTTTTCTAATTCATTTCATTTAGAAAGTGCAACATATAGGCCAAAATCTGAAGATTCTCAGTCACACAGGTGAGGTTATCTGGGTGCCATGGCAACTGGACTTCTTTACTTGTGAAAGTGAAACGTTTTGCTACTCGTCCAAGCAGGTTCATCAGTCTGAAAAAAGTTGGTAGTGGGGCCTCCAATTTTTAGTTCACTTTGCTTTCATGCGGATCTGGTCTGAATAGGCTCATTAGGTGGATGGTGGCTTGAATAGGCCATTAGATGTACAATGGCCGGGGGTGTGTGAAAGTTATCTTTAGCCTTCGTGGTGGAGGTGTGAAGTGCTTCTGATTAGTCTGGGGATTAATGAACGGGCAGCATGATATTAGACAGAGAAGAGAGGTGGTTCGAGACAGGGGTCAGGGAAGCAATTCATGTGTGTATTGAAAACTCCTCTCTCAAGAGGTGGGAGGACACAGGCACAACCTTTCTGCCACTTAGAAATCTGACAAGAAAAGAAGTCCAGTTGCCTTGACTCAACTTCCAGATAGGCCAAAATCCTGTTGCATAGCTGCACCTGCAGAATGGGAATGACATCACTGTCCACAGCTAATTCTCAAGTATCAAAATAAAAACTTTAGGGTGTACATATCAACCAATGAGATGACGTCCTGTGCATCTGGAAAATCAAAAGGAAGAATGAAATTGGGCAATAATATATGCTGCTTGCTGCTGAAGTCATTCATGTTGCAGAAGCCACTAGTCAAGATTTTGGCCAGAACTTTATTACATACCGAGCAAGTAAGTGTGCAGCTTATGTGCTTGGCAATTTATGAAGAATACCTTTGACAAGTCTGTATCCTACAAGGCTTAGAATCTAAAAATGGATAGTGCTGCCATCAGTAAAGGGAAAGGAAGGGTCCATCATTCAGGTAAAGGTAAAGGTGAAGCTACTTTTGCTTTGGAAGTCAACAACACCCTGTCGTCACATTTTAAACAAGCAGTAAACACCAATAGTTTATAGAGTAAGATTAACTTTTATTTTTCAAGTCAGTATTGATTACATTAGACACTTACTATAATTTCCAGAGATACTGACTGTTAAAAATAACTAACTAAGGGGCATTCCATATTGACCCATGCTGCATAAAAAAGGGCTTCAACAGAGTTTTTCAACACAGGGCAAATGTGCAAATGAACCAGGAGGAATGCAGATTCACAGAGTATCATTGGTATGGTGGCACCAGTGACGAGAAACCCAGCATTTTCTCACTGAATGGAATCATGACTGCCGTGGTGTTTCATTTCAGAAGTGGTCTGGTTCCGAAATGAAATCCAGGAGCCCAGCTGGCATACACAACCAGACCAACCCTCTGGAATGAATTCAGGCAATCTCTTACTTTGCTCTGGGCTCACATGGGGCTGGCCAATCAGGAGCTGTGCAGGGAAATGCATCATCCTACCTCCCTGTCCGATTGGCCAGAGACAGGAAGAAGGAAAGATGACATTGGAGGCTTTTTTCTCGTTGGAGTTTAGCCCCACGCAAGCCCCAAGCAAGGAAAGGGATTGGCTGAATTAATTCCGGAGGGTTGGTCTGGTTCCAAATGCCAGCTGGGCTCCTGAATTTTGTTTCGGAACCAGACCACTTCTGAAATGAAATGTCTATGCCTAACCGCATGTAGTACGCTTGGCCAAGTCTACCAAATAACTACCTTCTGCACTCCTTCGTTTTTCCTTGACATGCTCCTGGGCTGCTAAAAGAATCTGTTGAACGACTCCGAGAGCAGCAAGCTGAATGTCAGGAGATTCCCGGGTCAGTAGAAGTCGGTGCAAAACATTCAGCAGCTCTACACTCAGCTCCTGTACATGAAAAGAAATAGGGCAAGACCTTTTAAACTTTGAATACATCACGGTTCGTCCTTACAATGAGTCTTACAATAGATTGGTGGTGATTCTTCTGAGGATTTGTGCAACATGAGATGATCTGGTGCTGGAAGTCATTCTGGCAGCTGTTCTGATAGACAAACTTGACCAGTTGGGTTAGATCAGTGGTTCCCAACCTGGGGGTCGGGACCCCTTTGGGTGTTGAACGACCATTTCACAGGGGTCACCATGAGCCAGTGGAGAAAAAGGCACAAATGGCTTGGGTCTGGAGGAGGAAGGGGAGGAAGGGGAGGGAAAGAGTGAGCTACAGCTTGATAGGTTGGAGGGTATATCAGTCAATAGCACCAGAGGCTGCGATTGGCTAAGGATACCCGTAGAAGGAAGTTCTCTATGGCACCTATGGCATTGGCCTGCCCTTCCAAGAAGGGCAAGGGGTCACCACAACATGAGGAACTGTATTAAAGGGTTGCGGCATTAGGAAGGTTGGGAACCAATGAGTTAGATTATACAGAGGAGAAATAAAACAAGATGATTTTATGAAAATATGACACCCACAGTGGCCAGTGGGCTGGGCTGCTCTTCAGTTAAAGCAGACAAAGCTAGCTGTAGACATTGCACAATGAGCCATGGAAGAGGCAGATAAAGACATAATGTCATTATAGGACATACAAATATGAAAACTCAATTTTTCAAAAACAAAAACACAAAAAACCCCACCTCCAGTTTATGAATATGAGATATTGTGCTTTGGTACCCACAATTCAAAAAAAGCCACAAAACGAACCAATATAGCTGCACAATATCAAGCCAGCATTGCCAGGAGGAAAAAGGAAGCCAAGCTTTACAGAGCAAAGGATAGTCTGAATGTTTTGCCAAATTTAATGCTCAGTTGTCTTTAATGCGATGAATGAAACTGTTTGGATGAATTTTTCATTATTTCCTCTATGTTTATGGGAAGTTTAGTTAATTAAATAATTATTGCCACAGCACCCCTGGCATACACTCGTGGCACCCAGTTTGAGAACCGCTGGTCTATACAATGCCCAGTTTCTCAGAACTGTTAGGCAAAAGAAATCCTGTTGATGATTTACATGTGCATAAGTTCAACTGCACAGTTCAATGTAGTGAACTCTCACTAAGCATCAAGGCACCAGTACAAAGTTTGCATGCAATTACACACCAGGCATGTGCCTATCTTAGTTAATGACAGCGAGTTAATGTAATTTAACTTCTGGCAAATCAAACTTAAAATTTCCCAACTAATTATTACCTGATCACTACCAATCTTTGACCTTGGCCAAGGAACATCAAGCAGTGTGTGCAGAGCATGTAGACAAGCAGTAATGTTCTGCATTGTGGCATCTGATCGTGGAGAACAAAGGAATTCCACACTGATACCTATGGGGGGGGAAAGGAAGAACCAGCCATAATTTTGAAAACGGGGTGGTATTTCTATAACTAAAGTGAAACTAGGAGCACAAAATGGTATTTCCAAAGACACTAGCCAAAAATAGTATTTGACAATAGAGATGGGCACGACTTGGCGGAATTCCCGTTTCTGTTTCCGTTCCTCGTTTCCGTTACGGAACGGAAACGGTAACGGGAATTACTCTGCCAGAACTCGAACTCGAACCGACTAAAGAATAATTGGGTCTGATTTGTCGTGGTCGTTCCTGGCATTGCGGCGATCCCGAGATGCCAAGCGGCACAGAAAAAAAAATGTAAAAGTTAAAAAAAAAACCCGATTCCCGGCCAAAAAGCAGGCGAAAATATGCCTGCCTGAGTGAGGGCTCAGGGCACCTACCAGAGGGGTGGTTTCTGGAGGGGGGTCCCCGGCCTCACCCCCTCTCCTCCTGTCCTGTCCTGGGCTGCTCTGGTGCTGGTGGTGGCCTGGTGGTGGGACTCGCCGGAGGCTCGCAGCAAGAAGCCGGACTTGCCGCCGCCGGCCGCCGCAATTCAAGCGGATGCGGCACAGAAAAAAAGTTTTAAACTCCCCCCCCATTCCCGGGCCAAAAAGCAGGCGAAAATATGCCTGCACTGCAGTGCAGACAGAGTGCACCTACCAGAAGGGTGGTTTCTGGGGGGGGGCGGCATCCCCCCCTCTCCTGTCCTGGGCAGCCGGACTCGAGTCGCCACATGCCAGGCCATGCGGTGCGGGCGGGGGGGATCCAAAATGGGGCGGCGACCACAATATTTTTTTTGAAATCGTGGTCCAAAAACACACAAGCACCACAGAAACATGCGAAAATTGCTATTTTAAAACTGCCAGATTTTTTACAGTAGCAAGCAACAGTGGGTTTTTCTTGCAACAAAATGTCTCCAATTTATTTTATTTTATTTTATTTTATTTTATTTTATTTTATTTTATTTACACCTGCACATTCGCAATGATGGGCTGGCCATGGTAGTGGACCATGCAAATTTTTGGAGCCATTCAACCAATCGCATGGCCACTTGGCCAGGTTGACCACAGAGACTTCTGGGATGTGCCAATCGGGCATAAAAAGCCCACTAACCCTAGCCCGAACCCAAACCCGAACCCGAACCCATACGCCAGTACACTGTCCTTCTAAGTGGGTCAGAGAGGCACCCAGAGGTGCACCCCAATACTCACCCTAACCTTACCTGTAACCCTAAGCCTAGCCCTTGTGCTAACCCTAACCCTAAAGCCAGATCTGCATACTCGCATTGCACTAATGCAAGTACGTTTCCCTTCTTAGTGAGACACAGTGAGAGCCTGCGTTCTCTCTTCTCTCTCACTGTCTGATGCAGTGAAGGCACCCCAAAGAGGGGTGCCTCACAGCAAGTCTCATGCATATCCATATGGCTATGCATGTAGCGGGTGAGGATAGGAGGCACCCACGGGTGCCTCCAGGAGCCCGCTTTCCCTTTATAGCGGGCCAGAGGAGGCACCCACCCCACAGAGGTGCCTCCAGGAGCCCGCTACCCCCCCAAACCAGTACTAACGACAGACGAAAAACCGAAAAACGAAACGACTATTTTTTGCGAAGTTTCGCGAAAAACGGAAACGAGCCGACACGGGCCGCCTCTGACACACGACAACTCGAAAACGTCATTTTCCCTAGTCGTGCCCATCTCTATTTGACAATAACATCAGGAAAAGTGTCTGTGAAGATTCTCAGTCATCCAGGTGAGTTTTATCTGGAAGCTGAGTCATGGCAACTGGACTTCTTTTCTTTTGAGATCAAAACATTTCAGTACTCATCCAAGTAGCTTCATCAATCAGAGGAAAGTTGGTGCAAGGCTTCCAATTTATAGTTCACCTTGGTTTCACACCACTCTTGTCTGAATAGGCTTGTTAGGTGGACAGTGGCCTGAATGGGTTTGTTAAATGTCCAATGGCCTGGGGTGTGTGAAAGTCTCAACTATGCAACATCTCCCAACACCTATTAAATATGGATTGTTAGCAGTGGCCTTCCTGATGGAGATGTGAACTGCATCAGATTTGTCTGGGGAACTGATGAAAGGGCAGCATGATAAGTGGCAGACGGATTGCGCCTAAGTCGCCCCACCCCTACTGAGAGAGATGAAGAAAAGTCTTAATGCCGACTCACCCAAAACAAGATGAAATCTATCTGTATTTACATCCTCTGGTGACTTCACAGGACCCCTAGAGGTTGAATCTTGACACATTGTAGTCGGGGTGACAGGTCGAGAGAGATTGGTTAGGCCTTCATCTGAGTCGCCTGCAACGAAACCTGTGCTAGTAAGCCACAGAGCTGTCGCGTGGAGAATCAGAGCCCAGGCATTCTGGTAGTGGGGTCTGGCATTTTCAATGGTCTCTGCAGTATAGAAAGCACCACCTGGAAAGAAAAACACATTTTACCTCTTCTAAACAGCTCCAAACATATTGTTTTCATTTCATTTCTTAGAATGAAGAGATTGTAACAACGATCTGGCAAATTATTCTTTTGGAATAATATTATTTCGCAACATTTCCAAAACAATTCAACACCTTTGGCTTTACTTTGCAACCCTGCCAGCATCTTATTTCTATATCTACAGAACAGATGTCAATTCATTTGTTGGCATAATGCTAAAATATCAAAAGAAACTTGTTTGTTTGTTTGTTCTCTCTGCCTTCCTACCTTCAGCGGGAAGTTGAGAGCTGTATTCTGGAGGCAACGTTAAGAGAGCAAAATCCTGAAGTGCAGCCAGCCAGAGTTTGCTCAAATTCCCCAAGTCAGGCTGAACTAGCTCCAGAAGTTCATCCGCTGAAGAACGCTCGTCTCTAAAGCTCTCCTCTATGATATTTGTGACAAAAGCTTGTCTACTGGTGTTACTTTGCTTTCTCTGTCTTTGTACGGCAGCTATGTACACCTGTGTAAAACGACAAGAGTGTAAATTGACCGTCCTGACCACAGCCCGCAGAGTAAGAATTTGGCTGGAATTCATCAAACGTCACGACTGCAACAACACAACACACACACACACACACACACACACACACACACACACACACAGGTGTAGTTCTCGGCTTGCCATAGACATTTAGCATCATTGCAATACTACTCAAATCCTCATCTTTGGATGCATACTGATAATCTCCAGTATTTATAGCATATTAACGGGAGCAAATTCTACTGTACCAGGGAGGTAGGTTAGTACTTAAACTTTTTAAGTACATTTAAAACTATTTTAAGACATGTGTAATAATTGATGCAGATAGTTAATTAATCCTCCCATGCACATTTGTATCAGATAAGTCACCTTTCAATTAAATCTGAGCAGCATCAGTTAACAATATGCATTGGCTACCATAATTCTAAACTTTAAGCAATGGTGCATTAACATAAGGCATTTGACATAATATATTTTTAAAAAATATATACTCTGATACCTCTTAAAACAAATTTAATTCATTCTACGGGTGAATTTTTAAAGAAAATTTTATCTTACGAAACACAGTTTCCCATAGGAATGCATTGAAAATGGGTTAATCCATTCCAGAGGCTACGGGTTGCTTCATTTTATGAATTTTTTGTCTTATGAAACATGGTTTCCCATAGGAATGCATCAAGAATGGATTAATCCGTTCTGGAGGCTAGAATAAAGATAAAAATAACTGGGTTTTTTTCCCTGGGTACATGTGGAACCGTTTTTTGTCTTGCAGAACACCCCATAGGGAATTTTTGGTCCTGCGAAATATGCCTATTCACAGAATTTTTTTTCTCACTACGCGTTTTTTGTCTTATGAGGCATTTGTCTTAAAGAGACACCACTGCATAAGATAAAATACAGTGGGTCAAAGCCTTTAAAGACAAATTAGACAAATTACTGAAAGCAGGTTCATCACTATTTATTTATTTATTTATTTATTTATTAAATTTGTACCCCGCCCATCTTCCCAACGGGAACTCTGGGCAGCTAACACGGCTGAACAAGTCAGCAAATACACCATACAATACAATACAATAAGACAAATAAACCAAGGAATCAATACATATAAGTAAAAGAAACTGCAGCAGGGGAGCACCCTTTAGTTCAAAACCACACTGCTGCTATATCAAATCCCAACATGATAGTAGATGGCGGTTAGGAGGAGAAAAAAGAGAATTGCTAAGCTAGGTCACCAAAGGCCTCGCGGAATAAGATAGTCTTCACCGCTCTACGAAAGGCCAGCAGGGACTCTGCAGAGCGCACTTCGCTGGGTAGGCTGTTCCATAAAGATGGGGCAGCGGCCGAGAAGGCCCAATTTCGAGTGAGAGATCGCCTGGCCTCTCGGGGAGTTGGAACCCGAAGCGAGTGCGCCCGCGACTGCCAAACCGGTCGGGTCGAAGTTGATCGCTGGGCGATCCGCTCTGCCAGGTAGTCCGGGCCCAAGCCATGGAGGGTTTTATAAACTAAAACCAAGACCTTGAAGCTGATCCGGGAGGCAACGGGTAGCCAATGCAGCCGAGCCAGAACCGGGGTGATGCGGTCATAACGACGCGCACCCGCCACCAGTCTGGCCGCTGCATTTTGCACCTGCTGCAATCGCCAGAGGAGAGTCAAAGGCAACCCCATGTAGAGAGCGTTGCAGTAGTCCAGCCTCGAGATCACCAGCGCCTGGACCACTGTTCTCAGGGAGTCCCCGTCTAGGTAGGGGCAGATCAGGGCAATCTGACAAAGATGGAAAAATGCGGTCCTAGCCACGGCCGCCACCTGGCCATCCAGGGACAAGGCCGGGTCCAGGATCACGCCCAGATTCTGAACCCTCTCCGCCAGCTGGAGGGAAACACCCTCCAGGCAGGGGAGACGGCCTCCGTAGCCAGACGGGGAGCTTCCGAAGAACATCACCTCGGTCTTCTCAGGGTTGAGTCTGAGCCTGTTGGCCCTGGTCCAAGCCATGACCGCCTCCAGACACTGGTCGAGGGACCTGAGAGCTTCCACTGCAGAGGTGGAAAAGGAGAGATAGAGCTGCGTGTTATCAGCGTACTGATGACAGCCCACTCCAAATCTCCTAATGACCCCAGCCAGCGGCCTTACATAGATGTTAAACAGCATGGGGGAGAGAGATGAGCCCTGCGGAACCCCGCAAGGGAGTGTCCACGGGGCCGACAACTCTCCGCCATGCTGTACATACTGGAGCCGACCCTGAAGGAAGGACCGGAGCCAACTGTGAACAGTGCCTCCGATCCCCACCTCCAGGAGCCGGTCCAGTAGGATACCGTGGTCGACGGTATCAAAGGCCGCTGACAAATCCAGGAGAACCAACAGGGTAGAGCAACCCCTGTCGGCCACCCGGATTAGGGCAGCTTGCAGCGCAACCAGAGCTGTCTCGGTACCCCGGCCAGGCCTGAAGCCGGACTGCCAAGGATCAAGGCACCACTGTTCCTCCAAATGAGATTGAATCCGCACCGCGGCCACCCTCTCGATAACCTTGCCCATGAAGGGAACACTGGCGATCGGACGATAGTTGACCAATTGGTCCGATGCCAGTTCCGGTTTTTTCAAAATGGGCTTGATCACCATCTCCTTCAAACGAGAGGGAAACCCCCCCTAGCCGAAGGAGGTGGTGGCGATGGCAGCGGCCCATTCAGGCATGCTTCCTCCGGCAGATTTAATAAGCCAGGATGGGCAAGGATCGAAGGGGGTGGTCGTGGGGCGGCAGTGGGCAATAGCCCTGGAGGCTTCCAAAGGAGAGACAGGCCCAAATTCAACAAGTTGAGAAGAGCGGGGGGGGGGGGTTGAGGGAGCTGGGGATGGCGAGGGAGGGCTAGTGCTACTGGATTCAAAGCCGGCACTATTAATTAGAACATCCCTGTTAAGGTTTGTAGAGAAGAAAAATAACTTTTCCGAGCTCTGTTTTACCTGAAGTCCCCATATGTTCACTAGAAAAGGGCCGGCAGTGGCTACAATTCTGACAGCCACTAAAGGCACCTACAGCATAAATAGTTAAATGTGTGATGTTACGCAGGTCTTATTCTGAATTTTATTTATTTATTTATTTATTTATTATTGAATTTCTACCCCGCCCATCTTCCCGAGGGAACTCTGGGTGGCTTACAGCAGGCTGATCCAAACAGCAAAATACAATATAGAACAGACAGGACAAAATTATAAATTAGAAACAAAACAGGTGGCACCCTTGGCATATGACATATGAGGCTCAACGATAGAGCATCTCACTAGTTAAAATAATTAGCGGATGGCGGACAGAAAAAAAAAGTAGACTAAACTTGGTCACCAAAGGCCTCGCGGTAGAGCAAGGTTTTCAACCCTCTTTGGAAGGCCAGCAGGGACTCTGCAGAGTGCACTTCGCTAGGTAGGCTGTTCCACAGTGAGGGGGCTGCCACTGAGAAGGCCCAGTTGCGGGTGGAAGTTTTCCGGGCATCTTTAGGGGTGACAACTCAAAGCGAATGCGCTCGCGACTGCCGAACTGGTCGGGCCGAAGTTGATCGCTGGGCGATCCGCTCTGCCAGGTAGTCCGGGCCCAAGCCATGGAGGGTTTTATAAACTAAAACCATGACCTTGAATCTGATCCGGGACGCAACGGGTAACCAATGCAGGCGAGCCAGGACAGGGGTGATGTGGTCATGACGGCGCACACCCGCCACCAGCCTGGCTGACGCATTTTGTACCATAGATACCTATGTACCATGAACAGGGGAACAAAACAGAAGAAGAGGGAAGAAGATGCAGATCTGGTTCCCATATAGTGCAGGGCAGATATAACATTTTAGTTTCTGGTTTATTCATATTTTGATTTGTCAGTTTTGCTGCCATACAATTGGGAACGTTTAGGCCTATTTCTAAAAGTCAGGCTTGGTGGGAGTTTCAATGGTGTTAGCAGTTGCTCACTTCATAGCCCTTGATTTGAACACCATAGATTTCATTTAAAAAGTTAACTGAGTTTGTTCGGGATTGTAATTATTCAAATGACTTCAACAGAATGAGAGTCTGCTTTGCATGGGGAAGTTGCTCTATGTAATGACTGGCTTGATTTTTGTCAATGCTATTGTTTTCTACATGTAAAACTGCTGTTCTGATTTCTACTTGGAAATGTGTCAATGCTTCTGAGTGAACAAGAGACATTCATTTCTCTCTCTTCCCAGAGTTAAAGAAATATTTCCATTAATTATACCTGCAAGAGGCCTGATGTCATTTCTGGCATTTAACCCACTGGGTTAAAAAAGGCCCTCGTTTTCACTCTGTTAAAGAGAGGAGTAAGATTGGACCCCAAGACCCAGCCAGGGCTTTCAAATATAAATACCTTCAGGATGAGCCAGCCCTCAATACATACTTTATACCCACCTGTGATAGAACTATCAATTTATGGTTGGTTAATGTATTAATACTGACTACTTTAGATATGTTCTGTAGTAATATGTAGAGTAGTCCCTCGTTTATCGCAGGGGTGATGTTTCCAAACCACCTGCAATAAATGAAAATCTGTAATATGTGGATGCTGTCATCCCTTTGCTGCCACCGCCACCACTGTCACTCCTCCTCTCCAAAGCTGGTGTGGGCATTGAGGAAACAACAGCTACAGCAACACTCGGCTCCACCTTGAGATCTCTCACCGGCAGCAGCCTGGAGACCGTGCATCGGGCTGGCCCAGGGTTGACCCCGGTTCACCCACCAGGATTGGGGTGTCAAAGGGAACTGCATTTGTGGATGCCCAGCTGAAGTAGGATGGAGCTGGCGCACAGAGGTGGCCCAGCACCTTTCCTTCACTTTTCCATTTAGGGCAGGGCAGGGCAGGGCAGGGCCGGTGGCAGTGGCAGTGGCAGTGGGGCAGGTGGTGGATCACACAATACAGTATAGCGGGACTGCAATACATGGTCTGTGATGTGGCAGGGGACTACTGTATTTATGACTCCAACTTGACAACTAATGATGGGGAATCCCAGAGTTGAATCATGGCAAATGGGTTACTTTTTTGTGGTATCGAAACATTTCACCATTCAACCAAGTAACTTCTTCAGTCTGAAGACTGGAGAAGCTACTTGAATGAGTAGTGAAACATTTTGATCCCACAAGAAAAGAAGTCCAATTGCCAGGACTCAGCTCCCAGATAACCTCACCTGGATGACTGAGAATCTCACAGACAAATGATGGGGAACTTCAGGTATCCACAAAAGAAGAAGAAGAAAGGGCCAAAAGTTGGGAAACAGAGAAAACCTAATTGACCAGAAAAAGCTCTCCAGAACACATATGTAATGAAAGAAAGGTTACTGTTCAACATGGATGGCAATAATTCTAGGAGGGAAAATGTTATGTGCTGTAAAGTCAGAACCGACAGTGACTCAAATTGGGTTTTTAAGGAGTAGTTTTATCAATGCCATCCCCCTGGTAAGTTCCATGGCAGAGCTGGAGAATCAAAGCAACGTCGCCTGAGTCCTAGTCCATCATTCTCTCCCCTACATGACAATGAATATCACAAAGGAGAAAATATAAAATTCAGGAGAAAACATTCTCTCTTGCTGAGAGCTTCACTCGAAATGTAAGAAATCTTTCTAAACAGCAAAGCTTTCCAGTTTGGATTTGCACAATGTCTAGCTGAAATAAATTAGATCCTTATTCTTAAAACACCACTACGAAATTCTTAAAACACCATAACCCAGTAAGGACCTAACTCAATTTTTTAAATTGAAATCACTGATCCAGAATAATTCAAAAACACAAGCACAACTGAAATACCTCTGCCCAAGCTTTTAGCACAGCCAGGATCTCCATAGTTGTTGTGCCTTCGTTGTAAAGTTGATTGTGTGCTTCTTTTCCAGCCTGCACTTTAGTCAAAGATCTTACAAGCAGCTGATGAACTCTCTGAAGGTCATGAAGGTCACTTACTACACCGCTTGCTATCCAGACACTGCAAACCTAGTACGAACAAATGATATGGCAAAAAAAAAAAATTGAATACTCTGAACGATTCTCTCTAGAGAAAGAGAAACACCTGTATTTGTACATAGTAATTGATGTATTTAGGTTAGGTTTTTAGGTTTCCCAACGACAAAAATCTAGGCAGTTACAATGCAAAAAAAATAAAAAATAAAAATCATAGTTGTGATAAAAATACAACAAAGGCAACAAATGAAACACAAGTGTAGATTAAAATGCATGGCTTAAACACAGAGAATCTAAAGGTATAAATGTCTTGTTTCTCACCTTGATTTGTTAAAATCAAAAGGAACCACTCTAGGGCTGATTATTTCCAAACTCTGACCCACCCACCGATCAGTAAGACATTCACTGAACTAAGGTTTCAGGCAATAAGGAAGGTGTATCTAAATGACAAATATCTAAGCTTATGCGTGCAATCAAGTATATTGTCCTGAACTGCTTCTTATACATGAATGCAGAGATGTAATTCCTTTCTGATATTATTGCCCAGTATACTGAGAAGTTGCCCTAGAAACTGAGGATCACAGTTTTGTGATTTTTCAGATCATAACCAACCCCTCAGTCTTAACCCCCATAATTTACAATTAACATTGGATCTCTCAGAGGTCAAAAGATATAAATCTGTACAACCAGCAATCAAGGTTTAAGGAAGTGAAATGCTGAGGAAACATCTGGGAAGATGGTGGTAACTGAAGAATAATTCTTGCATTCTGTCAGGCTAACAGGGATTTGGTAAGAGTGTCAGCCATACCAGTATGAAAATGCCTCAGCCACTTCAGGAATCTACTAGATTATGTTACTATGCATGGGAAACCCATTCTAATAGTTTCCCCATTGCCTTCAGAGAAGCAAAGCTATTGATAGTATAAATGTCAACAAGAAGTTATCTAACCAAGTGATTCAGAAGAAATTATTTGTAAATAAATGTATAGCCCTTTATAAAAAAGCATATGAAAGTACATCAAGACCATCCATGTAGCGCTATTCACTTTGTAGCGCTATTCACACGCTACACTCAGAGATGCAGCATTCTCAATATTAATGTATAAGAGACTATATAAATATATCAATGTATATTCAACGTCACGTAAGATGGTCAGAGTGCAAGACTTCTTTCCTACTTGCTGTCCAACTGCCCCAGCTGCCTAAAACTCATAGTTAAAAAGTGTTCCAGGCTACAGTAAGACATAAATCACCCTCATTTCCATTTCTGCTGATGGATGGCTTTCTATCAATAGAAGTAGCCATCACTGTTTACTTTATCACATTTTACCTGTAGTTTGTCAAGAATTGATGGAAATTACATGCTAAACATTTTTTAAAAATTACCTGACATGCTTTTGCTGTAACATTGGGGGGTGTTTCTGGGGTAAAGGCCGGTCTAAGTGCTGCGCCAACCTGAAAGAAAATGATTTAATGACTATTTCATTGCAGAATAACTCAGGCAATATTCTTAATTTACAGTTAATTAATTAATTAATTAATTAATTTTGCATTTGTATACTGCGACCGATTTTTCCCAAAGGGAACTGTGGGAGGTTTACATAAAGCACCCTAATAAAGAACAACAAATAATAATAAAGATTAAAAAAGAACAATAAATCAAGACGAGACAAACAGCTACACAGCAAGAGGCATAAAACACTAAACAAAACAGTCAACAAACACAAGGGAAAACAGAAACACATCTTAATGGTTGCCAAAGGCATCCCTGAAAAGCCAAGTTTTTACAGCCTTTTTAAAGGAACCAAAGGATAGGGCCTGGTGTATCTCACTTGGCAATTTGTTCCAGGGAACGATAAGCCTAAGGTGGTAAAAGGCCGACCTGGACACGGCAGCCACCTGGGACTCCAGGGACAACGCTGGATCCAGGACAATGCCCAGACTCCGCACTTGTTCCGCCAGCTGGACGACAGTCCCATCCAGACTGGGGACAGGGCCACTGTACCCATCCGCCCCCCCCACACCCAAAGAACAGAACCTCAGTATTCTTGGGATTAAGTTTGAGCCTGTTGGTCCTGGTCCAATCCAGAACTGCAGCCAGGCAGCGGTCAAGGGTCTGGACGGCCTCCACTGCAGAGGTGGAAGATAGAGCTGCGTATCATCAGCGTACTGATGACAGCAAGCTCCAAAACTTCGGATGACCTGTTAATGCTCCTTAGTCAATGATACTGTCTTTGAGTAATATGTTTTGGGGATAGCCCAATAAATTAGATGCGTATCACTACAGCAACTAACATCTTGCAGGATTATTCAATTTCCTAACAATTTTCCAAGCTGTTGGGTGTTTCAAAGCCATGATACACATCTCAGATGACACAGAGACCTTATACAAATACTCAGCATGGTGAACTACTGATGTACAGTATCTTTCCATTCAGGACAAGCAATGTGCCTTTTTACTAATCAATCATTACGGTAACAGATATTTCATTTTATAAATATATCAGTTTGTATGAATTATTAACTTTTGTTTGTACCAAGTCTATGCAGGGAAAATATCAATCGTGTTATTTTACAGTGCTGCCTTCTAGATAATCTGTTTTCTCTCCTAGAATCAAACCGCTACTTACGTTTGCTTGATACTGCTCCAAAATTAGGTGACCCGGGAACTCGGGCTCTGGCACTGTAGCAAACTTTTGGACAAGGACTAGCAGCAACTGGAGGCCAGAAAGACGGAGTTGATCACTGTGATCGGTGGCAGCCATGAATGCCATGCGGATCAAGTCAGCTAAATGCAGTACCAGGAAATCATCTGAGTGGGAAAGAAAAGCAAACATCACTTTGTTAGACTTGTGAAAGAAAAGATGCATCGATACAGCGAGAAAAGGAAGGAAGAGCTTTTAACACTGCCTTAAAATGAGTTGCTTTAACTTGTAGTTTGCAAGGTTCCCCTGGGATCCCTTCTGTCTTGGGAAAACTGTTGGGGGGGCGGGGGCGGGCACAGGACAGGAGTAGTTAATCTTCCAGAATCGCTGCCAGAGGGATGATTTTAACTATGGTGGCCATGTTTCATCAGAAGTGTTAATTTCCAAAGAATTGCCCTCCCATCAATCTTAAATAGCATAAACTGTAAAATTCTCCCCTCCCTCTTCTTTTGATTATTTTACAATAATGCTTTTACACACACATTGGGGTTCTTTCAGACCTGGGCGACAAATTTTAACCTCCAGGTATTTGAGAGGTTACAAGTCCCATCAGCATTAACCAGCACAACCAATGGCAAAGGGTTATAAGAAGGTCACAGCAGCCCATCTGACACTGCCGGCTGTAATCTGCACGAGCAAGAAGTCACAAATAACAACTGCAGGGTGTGACAGCACTTTGTGCAAAGCTAACAAATCCCAACTTGTGTCTTCACAACTTCTGGAAAGAAAGATGTGCCAGTCTATGTATGCAAAAGCCAGAAAAAGATGCGATACGACTTTAAGACCACAGAATTACTGCACAAACTAGAGACTGCTCTGCCACCCCCTGATTTCAATGGGTATCCATTTATAAGCATCCACGCTTCCACGTGCAAATATAGTAGGACCCCAGTATCCGCTGGGGATTGGTTCCAAGCCTTCCCGTGGATAATGAAAACTGTGGATAGGAGAGAACACCAAAATGTTCCCCAAAACCTTTTTTTATAGTAACTTCCTTTACAGCTGCTGTTTTGCAACAGTAGCTTGCTTTACAACTGCTCTTTGTGACAGTAGCTTGCTTTGCAGCGGCTGAATTATTTATTTTTCCTTTGCCAACCGTGGATAACTGAATCAGTGGTCATACTGTACCAAAATAGCCCCACTGCATGCACCAATGAAGCACTGTGCAAGCACAATGGCCCAATATATTTATTATAACAAACTTGAAGGACTGCAGTTCAGGAGATGCAAGAAATGTTATGCTCAATCGTCAGGTGTGTCTGCGTGTCTGCATGCACATTTATATCTGAGAAAGGGAGGGGACAAATGAAAAGGGGGGATGTGAACAGCAGATTCAAATAATCACAAAACAAGCCATAATGCTGCCCAGGAATAATTCAATTTCCATTACACACAGCACCTGTTCAAATTAATGGGGCTTCTGTTTTCACAAAGAGGTACTGGATACCTCTTCATGCCAACTTCTCAGATGTCAGAGCTTTCTGCACTCAAAACAATGGAAGCCGATCAGAGTCCCATTTCATGGTGATGCGTAAGCTGCATAAATTGTAAACAGCCCAGAGAGTGCTTCAGGTGGTAAGGGGTGGTACACTTTGCTTTGTTTAAATTCAGAGTTTAACGTGGGGAATTTAGGATAGTGGGGGTGGGGTTTAATACAAATCAACACAGGTTTGTCAGTTAGTACATTTGGAAGAAAGGAATCTCGGTAATTTTAAAAAGATATATGTACAATCATTTGGCAATATGTTAGATTTCAAGTTCATTTCCTCCCCTATGTTCATATTATTGTATCTATTTTTGCATACCGGCTCATTGAAGATAACCCTTCATATGGCCCATAAAGAAGATTAAGAAATGTAAAAGTCATAATAAATAAATAAACAAATCTCTATATTCTTCAACAGTATTGATTTGTTTATAGTACACATATAAACACTCCCCAAACACGATACAGAGGGCAAGGCAATAGTGATCTCTACCTGAATGCATACAAGATTAACCTGTGCTGCAGTAGCTGTGAGGAGGTGTTATTAGTCAAAATTAAAATTGATTGCATCCTGCAAAAATGTCTTTCTCCCTCTGTGCCAAAACCAGCACATACCTCTTGAATCTCTTTGCTTCATTTCTTGTGCAAGAGCTAGATCAAAGTGAGTGCTGTCTGCATTCTCACATTGATCGATAATCTTACAAACGCACTCTGCAGCAAAAACTCTAGTCGACCACCGAGGGTGGGGAAAGGGGTGCAGACACTCGTCATCGTTGTCCAAACCTAATGCCAATTCATCATCTGCTTGAGCACCCTCTTCTTCTTGGGTTGTATCCACGGAAGCCAAGGTTGAGCTCTCTGCATTAAGATCAAGATAGGGACAGTGTGCTGAGCTGTCAACATGGATCAGGGTGACGCTGGAAATGTACCCACAAAATTCCCAACACCAGTAAGAAAGCACAAGGTGGAATGGGCATGGAGGAAGTAGGTACCAGGGAGGAGCAACTGATAAAGGGAATGCAAGATAAAGAGCTGGAATGACAGGTAAAAGAGAAGGACATGAATAACTTTTACTTGCATTTTAAACTCCTCCACCCACCCATCAATATACAGTAGTACCTCGTGATACAAAATTAATTCTTTCCTGGGGTTTCTTCGTATCACGAAAAAAAAATCGTAACTTGAAGCGCAGTTCACCCCCACATACACACAATGCAACCCAAATCACCCCCACATACACACAATGCAAAAAGTATAATAAAAGCTGTGGAAATGGCTAAGATCAGCTCCCTGCCTTTCTACGGCCTGAGAAATGCACCAAAAAAAGTCCCCAAAACAGTGCAAAAATTTTCCAGAATGGCTCCAAAATGGGGGCAGCACTTTGTGCACAAAAGCTAATCATTGCAAATGAAAGGACTGGTTCTGGTGTGCGCAGGGGTGGCGTTTTGTGTTGCAAAAAGGAGCACCAGCTTAGGATTTTTTTTCACAACGCCTTACCAAAAACAAACAAACCCATTCCCGTTTACATTTTTTTAAAAGCTATACACCCCCATTCCCAGAAATTTATTTTCGGAACTCGATTTCATTACTCAAGACGATCGCATCTCAAGGTACCACTGTAAATATTATATCAGTTGAAAATGGTAACTGATGAAACGTTATCTTAACAAAAAGTCAGCAGAGAGAAGTGGGCAGCATCAAAGACAAAATCAGTTTACAAACTAAACTGAATGGAAAGTTGGGGGGAAAAGCACTATCCTGGTGCTTGAAATATAGCAAGCTGCTAGCACCTTCCCAAAGCCTTCCTAGGAAGAAAAGTATGTAAGCTCAGCATCCCCACTGAGGAGGCCTACTTTCCATTTGTCACTTCTGACAACACGGGCCCATGGAGGAGGGCTTGTCCCAATGAGCTAAGCAGGCAGCCAGGTTTAAGGGGCGCACATGGGGGTGCCACACAGTCCTTCAAAGAAATCAGTCCCAGTTATGAAGGCTTTTTTTTCACCCTCTGCACACATGTCATTTGTTATTTGAAAGACAAAAGTCAGAAATTGCAAACTATCACAATTAGAAGATTCCTCCTTGATAAGCCGACGTGTACGGAGGCACAGTCTTCCACGCACATCGTATCAGAACGTACCAACAGAGGCAACTAGGACATCCTTGCAGAGCTTCAACCAGAAAGAGAGTTTCTCCACTGCCATGGATAGAAGCATATGGCTCAGGGTCCCTCTAATATCTTCGCACAGTTTCGGATCCAGTTCTTTGTCCAACAAGCTCAACAATGCACCTTCAAGGCCTACTTCTCTTATGTTGATGCCTGGGCAAAACAAAACAAGGTACACACAGCAGGATCTGAGCGTTTTATGTATGAATGACGGTGCATTGCCACACGTGAAACTCTCCAACAGCAGAATGCATAACCATGGAATAATGTCAAAGGGCCGATCTCTTCCCTCTCATATTATTAGTAATGAAGGTAAAGCCAAACAAATAAACATAGTATTAATTTTGCAGTTGTGGCCCTAAAGTTTCCTCAGTATTCCAAAAACTTGGAAAATATTTTGGGGGAAAATCATATAGCTTTGCAACATCTTTTTAAAATAATCAATTTAGTGCCAAGGATCTCTATGCTTAATAAACAAAGCATTCCTGAGATATTTCTTGCTTAAAAGCCTGCCTGAAAATAAGGTCTTGGCCTGATGATGGAAAAACAAAATGGAGGGGGGGCCACTTGTGCTTTTTGGGACTGTACATCCCACAGCCCGGAAGCAACCACTGAGAAGCTCCTCTCTCTTATCATCACCCAATGAGCATGAGAAGGTGGTGGAACCAAAGAGAATGGCCTCCCCAGAAGACCTGAAAAGCCAAGAAGACTCATATGGGGTAATATGATCCTTCCAATACTTGGATCCAAGCTATAGGAGATTTTTAAGGCAATAACCAGCACTTTGAAAAGGGCTCAGAAAAAGACTATCAGCCAGTGAAGCTGTAGTAAATATGGTAATTATATCCTCCCTCTAACCAGCACCGGCCTCAGTCGGGCTGCAGCATTTTGATCCAGCTGTATTTTCCAAAAACTTGTCAAAAACAACCTACAAACAACACACTGCTCTGTAGAGTTTAGTGCAGTAACCCAAAAAGCCATGTCACTAAGCCATGTGTCACTGTAGCCCAATTGGACATGTCAAGATGCACCAGCTTCAGCTGGGGAAATGTAGTCCTGGCTCAAGCTCAAGGTTGAGTCCAAGAGCACACCCAAGCTACCAACCTGAATTTTCAGGAGAGGTGTAACCCATCCCGGACAGGCTGAATCCATATCCCTTGATTCGCCTTTTGACCAACCAGGAACACCTCTTTCAGTTTATTAGCCTTCATCCAGTCTATTACTGACAACAGACACTGGTCTAGGTACAAAACAGCTTCTTTGGAAACAGGAATACTCTTTTACACAACCTTGGAAATTGTCTGTGGAGATTCTCAGTCATGCAGGTGAGGTTGCCTGGGAGTTGAGTCTGACTGAAAAGGCTACTCCGATGAGTAGCGAAATGTTTCGAACCCACAAGTAAAGAAGTCCAGTTACCATGACTCAACTCCCAGACGACCTCAGAAATTGTTCATAATTGCACAGAATCTTTCAATTTCTTCCCACACTCAAACTTTTATTTTGCTGCATTCCTTGAGCACAAAAGGAGGCAGGGGTGCTCTTGCAGTAGAATGGAGGTTGTATTAGGTTAGGACTCTGAAACTGCCAATATACTACTGCATACCACTTCTGAGTTGCAAATTATGATACAAAATGAAAATATTCAAGGCTAGGCAGAGACAACTGGGCAGTCACGTTTGTGAAACAGCACTAAAGCCCTACAGGAGGAGGAGGGGGCAAGAATTGGCACACTTCTCACTGCCATGTTACAGTAACCCCCCACCCTTTCACGGTTCATATACTGCAGTGCCAACCCTCGGCTAAGTACAAGAGGCCCCAAATAGCCCCCCCCCAATCCCTAACTCCCGCAATAGGCAGGGGGTTACTGTAGTTTGAATCAAAAGGGAGGTTTTGATGTTGCATACATGGAGACTGCTTCCAGATAAGTCTTTTGTTGTGTAATCATCATGCTTCAATCATGATGGGATTTTGCAAGCTTACATCTTAGTTTATAACATCTTCCAACTTTTTTCTTTTAAAATATATATCCAGTGGTACCTTGGTTTATGAGCATAACCCATTCCGGAAGCATGCTCATAAACCAAAACACTCGTATATCAAAGCAAATTTTCCTATAGGAAATAACGGAAATTTACCTGATTTGTTCTGGGAACCCAGTTTTCATTATGACCTAGGGAGAAATTTGCTTTGGCTGGGAGCTTCAGTGGCCTCCGGAGCTTGCCCTGGGCCCGGTGTTCCTTGGGACATGCTACGGAGGCCGTGGACGGGCAGAACCGGGCCTGGGGCAAGCTCCGGAGGTCACTTCCAATTAATCAGAAATCACTTTTGGTGAGCACCGGGCCCGGCGCGGGCACACCAGATGCCCCGGGGACCCATTCCAGCCATTGCTGGGCCCACACCGAGCCCCAGAGGCCACGTCCAGTCAGGAGGAGGAGAAGGATGAGGAAGAGGTGTGCCAGGCCATGATTTTATTTATTTATTTATTTATTTATTTATTTATTTATTTATTTATTTATTTATTTATTTAATTTTCAAATTTGTATACCGCACCTATTTCCCGAACGGGAACTCAGGGCGGTTTACACAGGAGTAAAAAAGTTAAAAACAAAATAGCAGCATCCAGATGGTGAGCCGGTATTGGCAGTGGCGGTATGAATATTGTATGAAGTGCTGCTCATTTTGCAAGACATTGCTCGCAAAGTAAAGCAAAGTTTTATTTACAATTGTGCTCGTTTTGCGAAACACTCACAAACCAAGGTACTCGCAAACCAAGGTACCACTGTATATTCATATGGAATGTAGCCATTGTGCAACACAAGGTCCCGAAATACTACATGACTCTACAATACAGGATTCTGCCTGCTATGATAAGGCCTGCGTATAAGTCAGTGCTTCTTTAGGAAGGAAAAGCATGCTAGGTTTACGAATTTGCCAAAGTTTTGCATCTTGGAAGGCTCAGCGTTACCTGGAGTAAAGTCTTCCCTGCTGTCTTTCGCAAGGGCCACAGCGTGTTCAGATACTTCAGCCGCCTCTCTCTGCACAAGCTGATGCAAACAAGCAAGCACCGCTCGCCTCAACAACAAATACGAACTGGAAAGATTCACCTGAAACGCACAGAGAAATGATATGGACTAGGTTACCCTTTCATAGATGGCAACTTAAAGACAGGAACCTAACACACTCCAAGCAATGCCTCCTCTTAAGACAAAATCAGCAGTTAGGAAAGACAGGATTTTTAAAAAACAAATAAATATTTGAGATAAATATTGAAAAGGTCATGTACAATATTTCACGAGAACAAATTGATCTGAGCTGATTTAACGTCTGAGCTAACCTCTGCTGTTTTTATTAGTTGGTCAGTATAACTAATATGATTTATTTTTTTCCATCTCTTTAATTTTACTCTTGCCATCTACTTTCAATGCATAGGAAACAAAACTGGAAGGCAGATTTTTTTAAAAACAACAACAACAAATAAACAGGAGAAAGATTTCAACTACGTTAACCTGAACTAAGTTAAAGCTTTGTGAAACTTAAGAAAATGAGGCGCATCAAAAGATTAGGCCTCATGGCACTCAAAACCCTGGTTCACAGCTTGCATTCCGATCCCAGCAGGTTCAAGGTGACTCAGCCTGACATCCTTTCGAGACTGGTACTGCAATTTGAAGATCCAGCTTGCCGGAGGTGTGGGGGCAATATGTAGCCTGCATAATTCAATTGTAAATCAACCAGATTACTGGCTGAAGTGCTATGGGGCAGTAAAGCAAAAGCGGCAGCATATAAGCATCTTTTTTCAAAGCTAAGGCTCCTGTTGGCAGAAGAAATTGGAATCCAGGCTCCCTGCTGGAGGAAGAGGATGGCATAGCCAAGTCCAGCAATTTTTGCTTTGCACAGTAACTCTCCCTTGCACTGTTTATATTTATCTGGAGATCCAAACAACTCAACTAAAGCAATTTTCAGGAGCACAGGGTGACTGCAAGGGAATGGGGACAGAATTAACAGAAACAATTTCCACCTTTCTGGCCAAGAGACCACTCCAGAGCTCCACGCTGACACTAAGGACCCAGTCCCAGATTTTGGTTTTAGGCAAGCATGATGTGTGATCAAATTACAGCATAACTCTGTTCACATCACAAGCATACAAGAACAGGATGTTAAGAAGATACATAAAGAAATATGGTAGGAAAGAAAATGTAACATAGGACTTCTACTAAGTTAGACCACTAGCCTGTTTAGTTAATTACTGTTTAGTCTAACTGGTAGTGGTTTTCAGTGGTTTCAGTTAAGAGACTTTGCAATCCCTACCTGGAGATACTAAAGATTACCCAAAATCTGTGCAAGGAAACACAGTCAAAATGATACACTGCTGATGATGGTAAACAAATGGTTGTATTCTAAATGTGGCACTTGAAAAACATGCATTTTATGGTATTGTCACTTAATATTTCTGGGTCTTAAAATTAAAAGACCCATAGCATTATCCTAGTAGCTGCTGAAAGCCTTTAATGAATCCTTAATCAACTGCAAAGTCTATTTGTACATGGACCAAGATCTACTACAGTAAAAAGTATACTGCTCTCTCGCATCAGTTTCTAAAACATAAGGTAACTACAACACTTCAGTGTTTCTGTTTAGGAATTTGGAAATGTTATTTTACTGATGCCAATCAACATCAATAATTGGGTTGCAATTCACTAACAGTTCCACTTCATTTCGAATTATGGGGCTTTCTCTAGAACAAATCCACAGTAATATGAAACTTGCTACATGACACAGCAAATTATCAGGATGCATACTTATATCTTGGGATTGTAAAAATGAAGAGAGAAGGAACTACTAAATGAGCATAGAACTGTACAGAAAACAAACTTCTATATAAAGCCGTTCTTCATTATTACTCTTACTTTCTTGTATTCCTTAGGGTCACACATTAGAAACCTAAACAATGAGACAGAGCTGAATGGCTGGTGCAAAGAAGTCAAAGAAGTAAGAATGAACGAGTGACAAAGGGAGACAAAAACTGGTACCATGGAATCACAATTCTAAAACATGTCTTTATTCAAAACATGTATATGTTACTGCATGCACACTAAATAATAGAAATAACTTAATGCATATAAATGATATGACTGGAACATTTTAAAGAAACCAAAACATGTTAGGTTGCTCAAAATGAAAAATTAATATACACAAATGTCAACTTATACACACCAATTATCCAAGCTGATCTCACACTTTCTTGAGATTTAGACATGCTTAAAAAATTTTCCAGTCCTATTTGTTATATGGAAAAAGCCAAAACACACAAGCTTAAAAGCAAAGCAAAATCAAATGCACATTTCTGACCTCTCTCGTTCTTCCATATTTTAAAAAGAAGAGGTAAATGGCAGAAATGAACACAGGATGTGCAAGCAAAACATAAAAACAATACATGTTCTAAAAGGTGGTCTCCTTTGTGCATTTAACATGTTTTAGGTGAAATCAAGGAAAATGAAAATATGCATAACCAAATCTGAGTGCCAGCCATAAAGAAGTTAAAAGACAATTTGATTAGGCTGAAATACAACATCACTCAACATGCTAAACGTATTTGACTTGACATTAATGGTTAAATACAGAAAAAAGGAGAAATTAAAACAAACACACATTGAAAATTGCTGAAATATGAACAATGCACAAAGACCTACCAACACAGAATTTTCCAACAAGATCTCCTGCACAAAAAAACAAATGATAATCCAAGTCATGACAAAACCCAGGAATCAGAACCCACAGCGATCCTGAAACCAACAATACAAAATAAATTCCCTGTATAGTTGCACTGCTAGAAGTGCCATTTTAAGAATATATGCTTATTACAATTTTCTTGATTAAAATTACCAAGTTAACTGCCCATTGATTCTCACAGCCACCAATAAATTCTTAATATAAAATCACATACACACACACACACACACACACACTCAAAACCCAAATCAAAGTGTCAAGTTATACCAATGTCATTATTCTTTTAAATATTATGGTTAGTTGACAGTTTGCAGAAGCCTGGATTCAGAAAACTCCATGCACTAATAGGATGTGACTGATTTTGAATCATGGCCATAATGCTTAAGAATAATTCAAAATACAGCTGTAAAGTTAGAAGATGGATTCACAATATTTATGGCTGGCTCCTACAGTTTTGGGATCCTATCACTTGTTGACAGAGCTAAGCTAATCATCATGGAGTTCAATATAAAACTCCATGATGTTTTATATTGACTCCATGAAACAGATATACAGACAACTCCAGAAGAAGGTGTGGAAATAATCTCTCTGTCAACAACAGCAGTAAAGTTTATACATTTCTGTGGATCACACAGGCAAAACTGCCCAGAGTGACCTTGCTGGCAGATGTACAGTGACCCCCACCTATCGCGGGGGTTAGGGACCCGACCCGACCTGCAATAATTGAAAATCTGCGATATGCGGATTCAGGTCGGGCCGGGCCTGGGGGGCCTAACTGGGGCCCCTTGTACCTACAGGCCTAGAAGGGCCCTTGCAGGCCTCAGAAACGATTTTTGATGACCCAGAAGTCAGTTCTGGTTCGCAGGGAGGCCCTTTGGGGGCCTGGGAAGGCCTGGGAAGGCCCTTGCAGGCCCTTTCGGGGCCGCCCAGTCCTGGGGTAAGTATGGAGGCCTGAAACAGGCCTCTGCCCCTTACCCCAGGGGGACTTTTTTTATATACTGCTGTAGACTAGGGTTTTAAAATGGCTTCTCTTTAGCTAACCTGAAATGCTTTTTACAAATGTCTGTGTCAGTATATTAAACTGCAGGCTAAGCATAACACTTTCCCACAAGAACAATGTGCTTTAGAGGCCTTCAAATGTATCTAGCAATGTTCTACTGTTAGTTTCTATTACTGCCGGTATAAACCAGTATACTTGTTAGTCCTCGCCAGCAAGTACAGGATGCTATTGTCTATCTAGCCTTAAAATGTTGCATAGTATGTCAGATAACAGTACAATACTCTGCCTATGTTCAGAAGTCACCACTGCGCATGTCTTTCTCACTCCTGAATGGGCAAAGCTTGAACTCGTGATCAATTGTGATGTATTGGGGGGTGGGGGAACGAATGGTATTTAACATGTATTGATTTGAATGTATTTTTTGCTACAGCCTTTGGAAACTTATTCCGCTGTTGCCAGCAAAGCTTTGCTTATTTTAATAAAGCCTTTCTCTATTTCATCTAAATTCTGGTTTTTTTTATTAAATCCCTGTCCCACTCCAAGCTACACTGCGAAAGGCCACTATATAAAAATCCAATAAATAAATAAATAAATAAATAAATAAATAAATAAATAAATAAATAAATATTGTGATTATAATTCTTAAATAATGAATTAAATAATAAATTAAAATTAAATTAAATGTCAGTGTTTTGCCAACGAGCAGAGGCAAAAGCAACCATCGCTTTTTAATTATGACTTTATCTGTTTATATGAGACCATTCTAGGGGTAAATCATGTGGTCATAATCCATTTCCAACATAACACACATAAGGCACCACATACAAACAACACACCCCTTTGTGGAGGACAAAGAAGTAAATGTCTACACAAAACAACAAACACAAACTAGGTATCAATGGCAATTCCCAGAAAACAGTAAGTGAGCAATTTTAGTTTCCCAGGAATTTTCTTAGTGAAAGGAAGCCATGCATACACCCAAAACGCATGAAACGCACCTACACAAGGAGAATCCAATATGAAACTGATGGATTATAATTCATTAATACATTTCATAAACAGATCGCTTATATTACTCTGTATTAATGTTTTGTATTTCTTCATCTTTTGTCTCTCTTGCTTACATTTGTTTCCCCCCGCCTTTGTGGAGGGCGATACCAAAATGCATGCTTCGGTTTGTAGCCTCATATGCAGAGGCTGAATTGAAGGACTCCTTTTACCAAGATCATTTCAGGAATGGAGCACAAATGGGCAAATTGTTATAAGGATAGGGAACGCTTTGGCATGGTTTGGGGGTGGAGACTTTAAATGTATCATTGAAAAGGAACTCTTTCTCATCCCCTTTCATTCCTGTGTCTGTGTCAGAGCAAACAAGGTAGTACCAAGGCATCTAGCTGGCTGGCCAGCCAACCTGCCAAGAACCATATGGTCAGACAATCAGGCAACAGATTTCCGCTGTGGGGTGGAAATCTGCCAGCTTACTTGAACACCACTTCCAGATGAGCATCCCTGCTGTACATTACAGCTAGCGAGCATCTGGAAAAATGCTCCCTTCTGATACCAGGCAAGGAAAGTGAGGAGGAGCAGGCCAAGGAACAAGGAAAAGTCCCTTTGCCATATTAGGTAAGAAGGAACCTTTGCTTGCTGCCCACCCCCAACGTTTGTAAACTACCCCACTCTCCTTGTATCCTTCACCAGAAAACCTTCTCACAGGTTTGGCCAAGGAGTTCTGGTGCATGAAACGTTATGCCACATTAAATCTGTTCATCTCCGAACCAAGCCGCACGCTCACGGGTGCCTTCCGTACCACTGAAAGAGAATGCTTCCCCACTTCAATGCATTTTATTACATTTTGTTCCGTTTCCCTTCAGAATTTTGAAAGCACCATTCCATGCTGTTCCGAGTTCCAATGTAGGCATTTTGATCGACATATGCACACTGACATATACTTACACAAAGGCACCTTACGAGGCTGGACAAGTTCACGTGACGTGGAGCAAACATATGAAGCTGCTGAAGGCAAGAGATGGCTTGAGCTTGGACAAGGCAATCGGGATTATCCTGCATCACTGCACACCCCAGAAGGCAGGAAGCTCGTAAGGCTGAGATTGTAGCACTGCTGCCTAAAAGCGGGAAATAGGAAGAACAAGGGGGAAATGATCTTTCGCCAGTCTCTTTATTGATCCAAGAGCCTTGAACACATCTGGTAGCTAACTACAATATATATCATAGGCATCCTTCAGTCTTGAAAGATTATGGTATTGTGCTCTGTATAGAAGTCCTACAGCAGCATCTAGTGAGGCTAAAATGGCCAGGTAGCTGCCTCTTCTCATGTTGTTTCCACACTGCATGCAAAGCTGATGTGGCCTCTTCAGAGCACAAGGCCCGAGTAGGTTAATATGGAGGTTAAAACTGTTACCCACACAGAAAAAAAAACTCTCCATGTGGCTGGAATAGTCTAATGGAACAGCAGAGCTGATACAATTAGTTCCAACTGCCTCACAGGAGTTGCTACAACATGATCGTACACAACCATGAACTGCTTCTAGGACTCTGGCTCCAGATTTTGCCTTGAGGTTAACTCCTGAAGCCTTTTCCAGAAATGGGTATAGCCACAAGGCAGTGGAAGTTTACATCAGAGTTTTCCCGGTGTGTGGGTGGATCTATCTATCTATCCATCTATCTATCTATCTATCTATCCATCCATCTATCTATCTATCTATCTATCTATCTATCTATCTATCTATCTATCTATCTATCTATCTATCTATCTATCTATCTATCTATCTATGTTCATCAAATTAGGAACATTAATAAACAAGATGGCAAGGGTCATGTTTAGGCAAGGGTTAATTTATTGCAATAGTACACAATTAGAGGGAACTCCCAAAGTCTCCCATGCTTGCTTGATATTGAATCAGATTATATGGCAGCTTCAGCATGAGGCATGTCTCTTCCCCATATCTGTGAACACAAATCTTGCACAGAGGACAAGGCAGGTTCCAAAGAGAAAAACTTACTCCCATCTTTTGACTTGGACCTACACAGGATTACTTCAATTAGATAATTTATGTGTACAAAATGAGGAATGGGCACTCGCATCAGGCAGTGGAAAAACTGTCCAGTGTTTGGAATACACTTCCCAGAACTCTCCAGACAGCACACCTGCTCCAAAAAGAGGTTACTTTCCAAGTCCTGCCTCTATCTACTTAGATGATATAATGCCACATGCAAAACTTGGGATTCAGTGGCCAGGATTAATTTGCTTGCACAACATTCCATTTCACATATAGCAGCCCTCTTCCAGGACCTGCGCACAGATGCTTTCAGCACCCGCTGCACCAAGATAAGCTTTGCTGAAACCAAACAGGGCAATCTGTGATTTCTAGAAATGGCAGGGAAAGGATTCTGGCCTTTTAAATTAATTTTCCCAGTATTCTGTTCACATGATGACCACCAACAGCCTTTCCAAAAACAGGATGTCCAGTTTTTCTCTTAAGTCTCATCATGCTGCAAATGTCTGCATACCTTGCAACTCGGGACCCAAAGTGGCGATAAGAGCATTTAAACAACGACCAAGGCTTTGATGTACTTCAGCGTAAGCAGGAGGCACAGTGAGCAACAACATGAGAACAAGAGAGAGGGTAGGTTCCACATGCACGTGATACAAAGGGCCAGCAGAATCAATGACCAGGGACAGGGAGTGCAGTGCCCATGTCTGTAAAATACCAAAAATAAAAAAAAATGTAATGTTGTGTAACTTTCTCACACATGTCCATACGAGCATGAAATAATTTCAGAAGCTGTGCTCCAAAATAAAACTGCAGTGTAACACGAGTGCACTTTTAGGGAGATGGTGAGGAATAAGGGAGCAATATTCAGTGGTAATGCTTGGAAGACATGCAATTGTCCCTCCTAACTGAAATGGGAAAGGCACAAGGCAATGGTTTCAAACTACAGGAAAAGAGATTCCATTTGAACATTAGGAAGAACTTCCTGACGGTTAGAGCTGTTCGGTAGTGGAATATGCTGCCACAGAGGGTGGTGGACTCTCCTTCTTTGGAGGTTTTTCAGCAGAGGCTGGATGGCCATCTCTCGAAAATACTGTGGTGGGGGTTCCTGCATGGCAGGGGGTTGGACTAGATGGCCCTTGAGGTCTCCTCCAACTCTATGATTCTATGATTCAATAAACAGCTACCGTGTGGGGCATATATGTGCATTTATGAACACGCCAAGCGGGAGCAATGATGGGATTATTTTAAGAATGAGAAATAATTTATATGTTTTGAATAAACAGACCCACATAACCTTTTCTTACTTTGTTTAACAATAAAAACAACTAACTTGCTCACCCATAAAAGGAAGACGAGATGGACGAAAATAATAAAGGAATGAGTCATGATGTGTGAGCTTTCCCTCCAGATAATTTTCGAGTGAATGCTGTATATCTCTGTCTAAGAACTTGGGATAGGGAAATTGTTCATGAATTTTTATGTTTATGTTATAAACTGCCCAGAGCAGCTTTCTGCCAGATGAGCAGTATATTAATTGAATAAATAAATAATAAATAATTTTTACAGTTATGCAAACCTTAGGGCCAGGAAGTAAACTGCCCCTGCTTGCTTGGGTTTAGAAATTAAACCCAAACGGCCTTGCCATGTTCTTTTTTGGGATGTGGCACAGACAAGGTGCTAGTAACCAGCCGAATTGGATGTAGGAGGGAAGCAGGCTTAGAGACAGCCACTATTAATGTCATACTGCAATCATTTTCTCTTAGATGCAAACACCAATCATGATGAGGATTCACTTCCCACAAAATCCATACAAGATAAACGGTGTGTGTGTGTGTGTGTGTGTGTGTGTGTGTACAGAGTTGAAAGTTTATTTTAAAAATGGACTGTGGTCTAGATAAAAAAGTATACCTGTTCTGTTGTCCTTCTGTAAAATAAATGCACATTAATAATTACAGAACAGCCAGCATCCTCTTGCGCCATTCCACCTGTGAAAAGAGCAGGTCGCTATTAATTAAAGAGTTCCTTTCAGTTTGGAGGAGTGTGCACAACTCACATACAATGGGATAACGTCGCATGTAAAACTGAAAAAGGAACTCTTTAATTAGTGGGAATCTGCCTCTGCTTCTGATATAATTTGTGTTGTGCAGGCAAAGCTGCATAACAAGATAAGGGCCAACACATTTTTATTTCTTCATCTTCACAGCTTCCTTTTCCCAAAATGTTGTCAACGTCACTCACAGAATAAAAAGGGCTAACATCCAATACACTACCTGGACTTCAGGTGAAGTACTGTCCTGAGACAATGTATAAAGTATTCCAACACATGCATTCAGGTGCTGAGTAGAGCTTATTCCACCCAGGTATCTATACAGAGATCCAAGAGTCAAAGAATGTCCCGTTCTTGATATCACATCTCTAGCAGACTTGAGCCTAAGAATTATTAAAAATATATATTTCAAAATTTATAAAAAAGCAAAAGAGAAGCCAAGAGCAATACTCTCAAAACTCAGTTCTCAAACAGATAATTTTTAAAAGGATATGAGTAAAGCTGTCACATTTCTAGAACTGAGCTCCAATGAATGGCTACAGAAACAATATGATAGCTTCCTTAGTAGCTATGACAGTGAGGTTGGCCTAACGGGTTTTATTAATTAATTAATTAATTAATTGGATTTTTATACCGCCCATCTGGCAGCGAGGTCACTCTATTAAGAAGAGAATGTCATCTGTCTTTGCTTATGCAACTAGGTTATATTAATCAACTTTATGTTTCAGATTGCAAAAGTGTGTTTGTAGTTTGATACATACCCTTATGAAGGAAGTATGCTCATACACAGGATTAACACAGAAGTGGCCAACTAAAAGTGACAAGGAAGTATACTTGGCAAAGAATATGTTACTAGCTGGAGCCGGAAGTTGAGTCATGGCAACTGGACTTCTTTCTTGTGAGACTGAAATGTTTCATTACTCATCCAAGTAGCTTCCTCAATGACTGATGAAGCTACTTGGATGAGTAAGTAGCAAATAGGGATGGGCATTTCGTTTCGGAACAGTAGGTTACAAAATGAACCACTCGAGCCCAGGTGGTCCTCAGAACTGGCTGATACACGCAGATCCAATTGCTTTACCTTTCTCTGTCTCGTGCAGGGTTAAAATCCAACGAGGAAGCATGATGCGACATCATCTGTGCTAGATCTGTGATGCTGGCCAATCAGGTGCTGTGCAGGGACAGGCATCATCCCGCCTCCCTCTCTGATTGGCCAGCAGCACGAAGCAGGAAATATGACATTGCAGCGTGCTTCCTCGTTGGATTTTAACCCTGCGTAAGACAGAGAAAGGTAAAGCAACTGGATCTGTGTGTATCAGCCGGTTCCGAGGACCACCTGGGTTTGTGTGGTTCGTTTCGTAACCTACTGGTTGAAAAATGAAATGGCTATCCCTAGTAGCAAAATGTTTCAATCTCACAATAAGTCCAGTTGTCATGACTTACCTTCTGGCTAACTTCACCTGGATGACTGAGAATCTTCACAGACGTTACTAGATGGATGTTATAATCACTTTGCACAGAATATTAAATCTTATACATGTTTTATTCAGAAATTAATCCCACTGCTCCCTTGTAAATACATCCAGAGGTGTTGCAGTCATATCCTTGTTATATCAAGAAAAACAACATAAATGAATCACTTTATCTGATGTACTCTCGTTTGCAGGACTGAACTACATAGTTTAAGAAGCAAGGATTGTTCTGCATTTGTAAATGACATTAAATGACAGCCATGTCTTACAGAGAGAAGCCACAGGATACTGACTGGATCCCAGCTTGAGCAGGCACAAATTACACAGAAGAAATGAGAATGGTGGTGATGTAAAATGACAACAATGAGAAGTAGCTTACTTGTCAAAGCTGATTTGTGCCAATCCAGCAGTGAAGGTACTGTCTGCAACTACCTGCGCAAGCCTTGCTAGGCAGTCCGCAGCAGAACATCTTAGAAGGGGATTATTGCTTTCCAAGGCACTCAACACCAAGGTCAGGGCACAGTTTCGGATTTCCTCAGAACCTAAATTTCCCTTGCAGCTAGACAAGTGCTAAAATCAATAATAACATTAATTTTTAAAACAGCCATGATTTTCTTTTATGTTATTATATTTGTTGACAAAATGTTACTAGTCCCTATGAAGTTATAGTAAGTCTCATGTCATAAAATGAAAATCAACAAATACTGTATAATATTCACATTTTATACTGATAAATATTACCTGCTGGTTCCCTAACAACTAAAGGTCAAAATTTACATCATTTTGATATGTTTTAGCATCTGAAGGCAGTAAGAGAAGAACAGTGCCTTCAGACATATTAGTCCCCTGAGACAAGAATTTTGCCCAATATGGTGTAAAGCTGTCTCCTGCCTCCAGATGGGCAGAAACCTACAGTTATGCAAGCATTGCTTTCATCAGACCAGAAATACCTAATCTGCAACATTGGTGCTCTATATAGGGTATTAACTGCTGCTCCCTAGGAATAACCACATTCCTCTTCCCACTCATTTCACTGTAATAGATCTTCATCCTGTCCTTGAGGAATCATAACATAAAGTTCTCTTATTCTCTATCAGGCTTGGTGGAACATGTAGGTATGCCTACAGCATCGTATGTTACCACAGATTTTATCTAGGTCACTGAGGTAAAATAAGGTGTAGCAGGTCGAGATCGGCACGGACCACCATTTTGGCAGTTTGGCCCAGTTCATTTACCACTGCAACAGCTGCATTCACCACTGTTGGGTGGTTAGGTGCCCCGATCCCTCTGGTAGATGCCCACTTAGAGGCAGCATCATGGCTTCCCTGCTCTACCTCCTCTGGTCACTGCCTTCGGGCAGGTAACAGCCGGAGGGGCAGATCGCCCAACTGCCAAACACCTGTTGCAGAGGTAAATGAAACAAGATCAACTGCCAACCTCCCCATCTCTAGGCTAGAAGGAAAAACTATGGTGAAACACGGGCTTGTACACTCCTGTCCCCCATGACTGGGAAAAGAAGCTTTAACCTTCACCCTTGGTCAGCCACATTTTGTCGTACCACTTGGTGAAATCTATTTAGTTAATGCTAACTACAGTAGTGCCTCTACTTATGAGTTTAGTCTATTCCAAATGCATGTTCTTAAGTCGAACAACTCTTAAGCAGAGCAGCCCTATCTAAAAAAATAAAGAATAATAAAAAAATAAAATTCAAAAAATAAAAAATGTAAGTAGATCAGACCACATCTAACATTTGTAAGGCAGCAGTTAAAATGCCAACTTTTTGCTCTTAAGTCAAATTGCTCTTAAGTCGAGGTACCGCTGCATAGCTAATTTTCCCTCCCTCAGTCCTCCCTCCCTCCTTTCCAACCTATTTCATGCATGCTGGGGTGGTTTTTTTTTTGCCAGTTTTGTGTCCCACATGGCAAACTTCATAAAAATGTTGTTGAACTATCACAATGATAGCATCAGTCTGTGGTTGAAATGTTTATGGCTGTGAGAGAAAACACATAAGGGTTGTTAATAAAAATGTTTAATTTCATAGCATGTCACTATAAGTCATGGGTTCTGAAGCGGCTCTGTTGTCATGATTCCCAGTGCTAGCTACATTTCTTGTTCCAGACAGTACAGAATACTATAGCTCAGGCAGAAGCTTCCAAATTTCCTCTTGGCAACGCAGGAAGAGGATGGCGTCAACACTTGGCCAAAGAACGAGACATTGCAAAAAGGGGAAGGAGATACTCTTACCTTCAAAACATTAGAAAATGCGAACACGACATTTTGTTGCACTATGCGTTGCCATGATCCCTTTGTTTGTTTTACAGATGCCAGTAATTGTTCTAATATCTGATGCCTTAGAAACACAAAATAAGGGGGGGGAATAGAATAAAGTTATCATGAATTTTATTCCACCCAAGTGTGAGTTACGTGGTTAAATTATACTAGGCACATTATGATTTCTATCTTAGGCCGGTTAGGAAGAATATACACAGGACACCATCCGAAAGAACAAATAGTTTTCATACAGTATTCTAACCTTCATATGCCAATTAAAACAGCCACGGATTTTATTATGCTTCCACAGGTCATGTGTCAGAGGTGTGATCGGAGAATGCTCAGAGCTGATTATTAAGAGACCACTTTCCACACTGTGTACATAATCTGATGAGAACAAATTCTGTGTTGTTAACTTTGCTTACCTCTGGGACTCTGCGACATGAGGAAAGATTACACCAAAGAGACGGGTTGCTGCACTGATAATGGATAAGGTTGTTGGTAAGGGCTTAGGCACGGAATCACATTCTGCAGCCTTTTCACACACTGAAAATGGGTCATACTCCAGGCTGCCAGCAGCCATACTGTTAAGTAAGAGCAACTGGAAAGGCAAGAGAAATGCAGTTATTGATCACAGCACTCTAGCCTTTCTTTTTTAGTACAGTAGGACCCCTGTATCCACTGATTCGTTATCCACTGATTCAGTTTATCCACGGTTGGCAGAGGAAAAAAATTAAATAATTCAGCAGCCACAAAGCAAGCTGTTGTCACAAACAGCAGCTGTAAAGCAAGCTATTGTCACAAATAGCATCTGTAAAGCAAGATACTGTCGCACACAGTGGCCATAAAGCAAGCTACTGTGAGGAAAGAGCAGTTTGAAGGTGGGTGCGCAGGCATTCTCTCTTATCCATGGTTTTCATTATCCACGGGAAGGCCTGGAACCAATCCCCAGCGGATATCGGGGTCTTACTGTATGTAAGTGGAGACTACAACATAAGCATGTACCTGCTCTTCAATAAATCTGTGTTCTGTCTCCTGCAGGATGGGGCCAAGTAAGGCAAGTTCATTCTGGTGTGGGAGAGACGGAAGATAACCAACTGAGGTTGCTATCTGCCCATCGAGTTGAGTCAAATCAAGCACCAGTTCTTTCAGAACTGGAGAAAAGCTTCCTGTAAATTATAAGGAACAAGACGCTTTATCGACAGTGAGTATCCAAAAATATTTCTAGCAACATTTTGAAAAAGGGAACTTCTCACATTAAATTTTGTCGCACATGAATTGCCTCAATACCTCCCTAAGGGCTCTACAGAACCGTACAGACCTCTAGAAGGGAAACATCAGAAGCCATGTTCATTACAGCTGGCATTTATCCTAAAAGGGTTAATTCCCGAATGAACTGGAAGACTATTTTGCACCACATACAAATTACTCTTTTCTTCTGAATATATCAAAGAAAACCTTGTCTTTTCTTTTTTATCGAATGGGCACAGGCAAGCAGATATAGATGTGTTATACTGTTTAACCGTTGTGTGTGTGTGTGCGCACACACACACACACACACACACACACCTTAAATGTCTCTTTAACTATCTCATATCTGAGTTTACCAGTTTCAAGTTATATTCATATCGACATATTATCATTTTAAAGAGTGGTTTTACCAGTTCCACAGCTTCAGTGAGCTTCCACGGATGAGCGAGGACCCTCATGTTAGCTTTCTGAGTCCCAGTCTGTTACTCCTTTCCCTACATCACACTAGGTATCACTAGTAAGATAAGTTTGCCCCCCCCCTTGTCTGGTCTATTTACCTCAACTTTGTCTCAATCATAGTTTTTGGCACCAACTGCCTTTTGAATCTTTTGTCTTTTTGATTTCTTTAACAAAAAGCAAAGCAAAAAAAGCAAAGTGTGCTGCCCCATGACACTTAAAGCACTCTCTGGGCTACTAACGATTTAATTTTTCAGGCAACACATTGACCCACTCCTTGAAATGAGTTGGATACTCAATCTATTGGCCTCAGATGGATGGAAGGGGAAGTCAGCCTTGAACCAGCACCCTATTATTATTATTATTATTATTATTATTATTATTATTATTATTATTA
>JAHTLZ010000016.1:17177732-17228396 GCA_023846285.1 Phrynocephalus versicolor | reverse complement strand
TTATTATTATTATTATTATTATTATTATTATTATTATTATTATTATTGAATTTATACCCCGCCCATCTTCCCAAGGGAAGAACGAACTTTAAGAACAAACTTAGGTTGTGAACAGAGTTTTGCCGTCAGTACTGCAGTATAACTGCTGTGCCACAACAGTCTTCAACCAACTACCTGGGTTTTTGGTTTTCATTACTAATTTCAGGTCTCGCCTTGAAACGCTAAGCCAGAATGTTGCACTTTTGGGGTGTACCAGTCCTAGGTGCCTGCTTCATGGATTTTTGGACCCCCTGGAAGCAATCAGCCATTCATTACTTATACTGTAGCACTTTTTGCATTGGCAGCTAAGAAGTTGAGGTCTGATTTTCTCAAGGACTTTAAATGCCGTCCAACATAAAGGTCCTTGGTTCAGTGGGAACTGTTGCCAAGACTTTTAAACATGTATTGTGCATTCAAACACTGATGTTTTCAAATGCTACAAACTCTTTGGCACTGGGCACTGTGTATTTGTAAAGGCCAATGGTCATAAACAATAAAGTTTTGACTGACTCCCTGGAAGGACTGCCAGGTCTCGGGAGAACCATTATTTATTCTCTTGGATTCATTACTGTGGCACACAAGGCAGAGCAACTCTTGAACTAAGCTCGCTGTCAAAGAAATTTCAAGACTAAGAAATCTATTTCAACATGAGCTGTTAAAGATTCCAGTCCTGAATGCTCACAGTGAAACAGATCTCAATGTCTTATAGGCAGCACAATTCTTTTCCTCTGTTTCTTCCATTTTTGTTATACATGCTGGAACAAACTAATATGGTTACCTCTTTGAAAAATGTGTTGGCCAGTTTCATGAACACAAATTAATAACATTTTATATACACATAAGTTCTGCTTGGCAATCTACTAATAAAATAAAATGGGTATACAGGAGGCATTTTAGATTTTAATAGAAATGATGCTTGAAGTAATACATACCTTCATATGTCTTTGGAGGTAATAAGCTAAGCAACTCATAAAGCCGTTTCCTATATGTCAGTGAGGCTGATTTTAGAGGACTGCCATAGGTTTTATTTAGTAAAGGAAGCCTTTAAAACATAAAAACACATACCTTGACATTAAAAGAAAAATTATATCCAGCACACATTGGCCAGCAGCTTGTTTTGTACCTCACCTGAAATTTATTATCTGGAAAACCACAACAGATTTAAAGCAGCTCACAGGAATATATATTTACTTCATGTGCTCTAATACTGAACTCAGATGGTTACCAACGTGGAAATTGAGACAAAAAGAGTGCAGCTAAGAAACACGAGTATGAACAGGGAACCCTCTCTCCAATACAAATCCCCTGGCCAGTGTGGACTGTAAATATTTAGTAGCCATCGAATGCTAACTGTCTGTGGCAAAACTTGGAGAAGTTACTTTTCTGGATTATAACTCTCAGATGCTGGGATGTGCAGTCCCAAAAGCGAGCCTTCCAAAATCTATTTCACATGGTGAGGAAAACAAACAAACAAAGTGTTGTCTTTGAGCTCCTAACACTTTATTCCAGTGGTGGCCAAACTTCAGCACTCCAGATATTTTGGATCACAACTCCCACTGTCCTTTGCCATTGGCAATACATACTTAGAATTCTTGGAGTTGTGGTCCAAAGTATCTGGAGTGCCAAAGTTTGGCCACCACTGCTTTATACTATGCCAGGATAGGGATACCTAACTGACTAGATTCCAGAACAAAAGCACAATTAGGAGGAGATAAAGGCCACTGTAATATGTTACGAAATGTCCAACCCACTCTTAAACCAATGTAGAAAAAAATGGTAACAGAGACTAACCCTTAAAATAGGATGAAATAGTTTTGACTACATGGAAGAAGGGGTTTTCACCAGCACCCTAGGAAAGCTGTCCAAGGTTGTAAGCTGCCCTAACTCCCATACCCCTAGTAGGCAAGGCAGAGGGACAACAGTTGCCTGCAAGTGAACTGGTGAATGGGGGCCACCTGGAAGTATGAGAGGACAAGGTGGAAACTGGGATAAAAGAGGAAGCCTGGCAGGTTCAGGGAAATGGAGAGAGATAAAGAGACTTTGTAGGAGGATGAGCTGTCGGGAGAGGCCATCAAGGCTTGGGGCCAACATTTTTTTTTTTTTTTGCCTTGGTTGAGGTGGAGAGAAACTGGGACGAGAAGCCGTGGGCCAAAGTCTCCAACATGCACCCAGTGGGTAAAGGGGCTACAGATGAAAGGCCCCAGGGCCAGGGCTCCAGGAGCCAGAAACACCTCCGACATGATTTTGGCATCCACACTATCCAACAGGAGCAGCTGTATCCACTCTGATCCAACTGTGGCACTAGCAACAAAAGCATCAATGCGAAAAGCAGGGGAAGATCCAAAAGGAGTGGCCACCAGTTGAGACTTGCCTTACCACCCCTGAGTGCACTTTTTGGGGGACTTATTCTCCCCTCCTGCTTTCAGAGACTAGGATTTAACAAGGGACCTTCTTGGAAAGTATATTCACTGGGAGTGAATTGGGTTTAGTGCTTGGAACTCAGCCCTCCAGGAAGCTCCCAGAAGGAGTTGACAGTGTCCATCTTTCTGTTGGTTCCTTGGCTGTAATAAAATGTGGTCTTGCTCATTCACACAACCTCAGTCAAGCCCATGGACCTGTTGCTGGGAGACTTGGCTACAGTCGGTGCCCACTGGAGTGGCATTCAGAGGAAGCTACTTGTGAAGCACAAGTACAATGACCGTAAACAGCTCCTATACCAGATACAACCTTGCACTAGCTGAACAATGGTTTCATAAGTTATGAATTCCTTTATTTCTAAATAGACAAAATGGTCCTGGAGCATTGTGAAACCCTGCACCGGACAGGTGAAAAACCTTCCAGAGCATATTTCTGCTCCTGGGCGGGTGGAGGGGGGTGAGACAAAAATCCTGAAGCCTCTGGAAAGGTTATGTTGGATTTCAACTAACAAAATCACATTTCCAAATTTACATTTACAATTTACATATTACTTTACTGGGATTAAGAGATCTCCACATCAGCAAATCAGATACTTTTAAAATAGTACTTACTGTGTCAACAAGTCTACAGCACATGGGATGGGTGGAAGGAGCCTCTGAATAACTTCATCTGTTAGGAGTCCCCCACAATGGAGAATGAAGCTTTTGATAGCTAAGAATTTTTTTAAAAAGGCAAGCTGATTATAAGAAACCAAGCTCTTTCCTTTTTATGTGTCTGAAGAACTGGCTTTTGATCTCACACCAAAAGACGTTAGTCTTCAAAGTGGTGAAATATTTTTCACTTGGCTTTTCCTTTCTTTTTCTGATTTAATGTTGCCAGTTTCTCTGTTTACAACAGTTATAGACTTATAAATAAAGAACCTTAACATAATTGTTTTATACATCTTAACATTTTTAAACATGGTCAGAAGTAAAAAAGATTGATCAAGACCAGAATGCAACTCATTTTTATAGAACTGATCATGGATTGCACTCACATCTCGGTTCTGCAACTACTGTATTATTGCATGAGTGGAATGGCAACAGGTCTTCTGCCCCAGGTCCCTGAAATAATATCCCTGGGGGAATGCAGCCATCCACCAAGAAAATGTTCCCTATCCATATACTGACAGATGACAGATTCCCCCATTGTTTTACTCTAGGATGTTAATAACACATTTCATGTATTATCTATGTAGATTTACTGAATGCAGACATAAGCAAGGGAAGAGTGAAGCATATAGAAATCTTCAGCGTCTGGCTACTGAATGATATAGATAGCACTCTTATTTATTTATAGAGTACTACTAATGGCATTGGAGCACCACATTGTTTCTAATATGGATAATCAGTGGTTCTCAACCTGTGGGTTCCCAGATGTTCCTGGACTGCAATTCCCAGAAACCCCTTCCAGTACAGTAAATGGTGGAGGCTTCTGGGAGTTGCAGTCCTGGAACATCTGGGGACCCACAGGTTGAGAACCACTGGGTAAATAAATGACCAATTACAATGAAGTTAGCATTATAACACATTCATTTCATCTTGGGAATGAAAGAGAAGTTGTGACCAAAAGCTGGTTCTCAGCAAGATAACTGAAGATAATTAATCTTGGATTTATTGAAAACATATCCTTCCAGGGCTTCATCAACCTGTCAAGTCTACTTGTCACATATAATGCAGTGAGAAACAGCAGCTTGTACTTACAACTTTTGCAAATGACCAGTTTTGCACTGCAGATAATGTGGCACCACGGTCACATTTTAGGTGCCAAAATAAGGGGTGGATGGGCTTAAAAGTTCAAAAAAAATTGTACGCAATCGCATTGAGAAATTCCACTTACCACAGAGAGCACCTGCTCGGCTTTCCAACGTCACTTGCCAAGTAAAAGAATCTCCTCGGCTCTTCTCAGTTTCTAACTCTTTAGGTGATACGGGGAACGCACACTTCCACAGTAGTAACATTCTTGGAAGATGGTGCTGGACAACTGCAGGACCTATTTCAAAGATGGCAAATGTCCTTACAGGAATAGCATAAATTGGACTATTTGTCTGCCTGTTTGTTTGTTCGTGTCTCTACCACAACTGATTTTCCCCATGGGAACTCTGGGCGGTTGTTTGCTACCCAGCTATCAAACAAGTACTGTGGGCTACCAAGAAAAGAAACATCAATGTATTCTCAAAGGCTTTCATGGACAGGATCTGATAGTTGTGAGTTTTTCAGGCTGTTTGGCTGTGTTCTGGAAGTTTTTCTTCCTGATGTTTCGCCAGACTCTGTGGCTGGCATCTTCAGAGGGCAAGGAGCTCAGGGAACTAGGGGTTTCTCTCTGTGCTCTGGGGTATACTCACTCTATACTCTACTCTATAGTCATGGGAGCCTCAAGAGAGAAGCAGGGAATGTCTAATTTCTGAGGTACAAGGAGATACAGGCAACACATTTTTCTCACTTTAGGATAGCAAAAGCAGGATGATAAATAGCCTTACCCAATGTCATTAGAGCAGCTATCAAAAGCCATCCCGACTGCATTCTTTGTACTGAAATGCGACTATTTTGAGAAGCAGAACGCAATAAATCCTCAGCTACCGTCATGATGATCTAAGCAAAATATAAACAATTATTATATGAACAATTAAAACACATATGACAATGGTTTTGAATGGAAGTATATATTTTGTATATATGGATGTGTGCATGCACACAGGCAAGCATAAACACACATTATAATTGTCAATAGACATTTTGCCTGTGGTAAAGGAAATGAGATATCTGATTTCACCACATACAATTCTAGCTCGTGTCATTGTGCATTGGCAAGAAAGTCTCACACACTCTTGGAATCTTAACAACAATCAGCTATATCACATCATTAAGTTAGGGAGGGTAAATTCCACTTTGTAAGGTGCTACAGATGGGCCACCAGTAGCTGTTGTTGTTATGTGCCGTCTCATGGCAACGTGATGAATGAGTGATCTCCAAAATGTCCTGTTCTCTACACCCTGGCTCAGCTCTTTCAAACTCAAGCCTATAGAGGTCCTTTAGGGAATCAATCTATTTTTTTATTCGCATTCCACTTTTACTGCTGTCTTTAGTCTTGTTCCTCTTGCTTTCTTATGATGGGCCCAAAGTAGGAAAAGCCTCAGTTTCAACATTTTTGCCTCCAGACATAGTTCAGGCTTGATCTGATCTAGGACCTACTTGTTCATCTTTCTAGCAGTCCATGGTATCCACAAACCTATCCTCTAGGACTACATTGCAAAATGAATCATTTTTTTCTTGACTGTCCAGCTTTTCGTCCATCCATGGTGATCAGAAATAGTGTACAAGAGTGTGAATTATCTTGATCTTCATCCTCAGTGACATATCCTTATTGATTGATGATGCCCTTCTGAGTCTCAGTCTTCTTCTGATTTCTTGGCTTGGATTGAAGACTTGGATTGAAGACTGAACCAGCAGTTGATAAATGCACAATGATTTATATATAATTATTTGAGATACATTTTTATATCACATATCTATACCTATACCAATACGCTGATACACAGACAGATCTTTTCTTACGACTGCCAGCTGATAATTTCTTTGTTAGGCAGCAGAATTTTACTTCATGCCTTCATTTTATTTGTATTACAACTGTGGTTATTTTAGCTTGTTTTGGCCTTTCTTTTGCACACCACCTAAAGATTATCCATTATATGGCATCTCAAGAAACAGTGAGCCAGGTACATTTGTCTCCCTGTCTTTTTTTGCAATAAATAAATTGCTGGCTGAAAAGCGCAGAATGGTAAACCTAGAGGAAGTAGTCTTGGAGATACAGGCAGGAATCTGTGACTTAATGCTGTGTAGAAATATACTTTCTTCCATCTGTTCATTTAGCTTCAATGGCTGATCCAGGGTTCTAATATGAGAGAGGAAGAAAAACTATTCTCTATCCACTTTTCTTCCTGGCATGCTTGATTTTATATACCTTTAATCATATCTTACTCTCCTTTTCTTATCTTTTTAGGCTTATAGCTCACCCCCACAATTCCCAGTCTAGACCCAGTGAAAAGCAAAGTTTCCATTCCAGATTATGCCCAGTATCCTCTTGGTCCCAGAATACAACAGCATGCCCTGCATGCAGTTTGTCTCTATGTACTACTTCAGTAAGGGAGGATCCACCCATCTCTTGTACAAATGGAATGCTCCCTTTAAAGAAGCAGGGCTATCTATCAAGAGAAACAAATGCAGAACACTCCAGCCAGAGCTGCAAACATCTTCAAACAACAGAAGACATCTAAGGAAGGCTTCAGGCAGATCCAGATCCAGGAAGCAGGCGATGAAAAACAACCACATGGAACACAACTGGTTTGGGCCTGGAGGCTCTCTGTTCCCATCGCAGGCATGCCGTTGATCTGTGGGTGCACTTCTAATTATGCATTTTAAAAGAAAAATCTTTCCCTTGGCAAAGCTAAATGGGTTTTGCTTCCTTTGTCCAGGAACACAGACACAGTTTTTTTCCGCCACTGACAAAGCTGTGCCGTTTGTGAGAAAGTGATGAGCTATGGAAATGAGCCAGTTTTAAGCTATAACAAGCCAATTATTCAAAAATAATTTCACCTTCTCTTCAAACTTCAGAATAACTTTATCGGTTCCAAAGCACCAAGAAACATCTGTAGTCAAAGTCTTTTCCCATATCTCCACTATTTAAAAACTGGTACTATATTTTTTATCTTTTCCTTTATGATTCTTTTATGAAATAATATACTCTTTCCTTCATTATGCCTTTGAAGGGTTTTAAAATCAGATTGGGGATGAGTATACCACCTTTGCAACAGCCCACAGAATTTGTCTGGAAGTTTATGAACAAAATTCCAAGCACAGTCCATGCTGTAAACAGCACTGGATTGTCCTGCTAATTATATATGAACCCTAGGCATGGAGCTACATCGATAGTAATACATGAAGCCAGAAAAGTGATATGCCAAGGAACAATACATTTAAAAGTGGTATGTTCAATTAAAAAGTAATAATGGTTGTGTTTCAAGGGTCCACAAACTGATTTGTTGAATCTGCTGTTGCTGTTCAGTCATTCAGTCATGTCGAACTCTTCATGACCCAGGCCCTCCTGTCTTCCACTACCTCCTGGAGTTTGGTTAAAGCCATGTTGGTTGCATCAAAGACACCCACCAACCATCTCATTCTCTGCTGTCCCCTTTTCCTTTTGCCTTCAATCTTTCCCAACATCATGGATTTTTTTCCAAGGAGTCCTTTCTCCTCATGAGGTGGCCAAACTACTGGAGCCTCAGCTTCAAAATCTGTCCTTCCAGTGAACATTCGGGGTTGATTTCTTTCATTATGGATAGGTTTGATCTCCTTGCAGTCCAGGGGACTCCCAAGACTCTCCTCCAGCACCACAGCTCAAAAGCATCGATTCTGCAGCGATCAGCCTTCTTTATAGTCCAGCTTTCACTTCCATACATCACTACTGAAAAAAACCATATCTTTGACTATCTGTACCTTTGTTCTATTTGTTGAATAGATCTATTTGTTGTCCATAGTTAACTACAGGATTTGATGGGATATTTTAAAAAACGAAAATAGTCAAAGAAATATACCCACACATAAGTAGTTTTCCTGCCAAAACATCAGCATCCAAATACCCAAGTTCTGTTTCAAACACAAGTAACATGCACAGTTTGGACACAGCATTAAATATCAAAGATGGCTACCTTTCCTTTGCAATGTGGGATTCCTAGGGGACACTGCTTGACAGCTCCCAACAAAGCAGCAATAGCGAAGCTATAACCAGTCACAGCCTCAGGAGAGGATTTCAACGCCGTGAGTCTCTCAATACAGCGATCCAGAAGCGGGGAGAGATAGCAGGGTAACGCAACAGCAATGCAGCGTAAGCACCACGCTGCTGCTAACTGAACTGCAACACTTGGGTGAAGGATAACGGAGATGACAACATCCAAAAGCCCTGGAAAATCATGGAAATTTTACATTATGAACAGAAAGATTTTTCAGGACAGTTACAGGTATGTCTGCGCAAGAGACCTCCATTTATACTAAGAAACAAGAATATTAAGAAATGCTAAGAAATATATGTCTGTGATAGAGATGGGCACGACTTAGCGGTATTTCCGTTTCCGTTTCCGTTACTCGTTTCCGTTACTCTACGGAAACGGAAACGGGAATTACTCCGCCAGACTTCGAGCTCGAACCGACGAACGAACAATTTGGTCTGATTTGTCGTGCTCGTTACTTGCATAGCGCGATCGCGCGCGATGCCAAGCGGCACAGAAAAAAAAAGTTTTTAAAAGTTAAAAAGCCCGGTTCCCGGCCAAAAAGGCGGAAAAATGCCTGCCGTGCCTCAGGGCACCTACCAGAGGGGTGGTTTCTGGAGGTCCCCACCCGGCCTCCCCCCCTCCTCCGTCCTGGGATGCTCTGGTGTGGGTGGGACTCGCCCGCCGCAAAAAGCCCAGTCTCGCCGCCGGCCGCCAAAGCGCAACCAAGCGGCACGGGCGGCGCAGGAAAAAACTTTTTAAAACTCTCCCCCGGGTCTCCCCCCCACCCATTCCCGGGCCAAAAAGCAGGTGGAAAATGCCCGCTTGACTAAGGGCACTCACTCAGTAGGGCACCTACCGGAGGGGGGGTTTCTGGTCTGGAGGGGGGTGTCCCGGCTTCCCCCGTCCTGGGCAGCCGGACTCGAGTCGCCTCGTCGCCATGCCATGCGGTGCGGGCGGGGGATCGAAAATGGGGCGGCGAATGCAATATTGTTTTTGAAATCGTGGTCCAAAAACACACAAGCACAACAGAAACACGCGGAAATGTATGAACTGCCAGATTTTCCACAGTAGCAGTGGTTTTTTTCTTGCAACAAAATGTCTCTCCTCTCCTCCTGTGTCCTCCATTGATTTTATTTTATTTTATTTTATTTTACACCTGCGCAGTGTGCAATGATGGGCTGGCCCAGTGGCCTGGCCAGCCATGTGGGAGGGGACGACCATGCAAATTTTTGGAGCCATCTCACCAATCGCATGGCCACTTGGCCACTGAGACTTCTGGGATGTGCCAAAAAGCCCCCTAAAACTTGCCCTAGCCCCCTAACCCGCTAACCCTAATCCTTGACTCCTTACCCATACGTCACAGACTGTCTTCTTAGTGGGTCAGAGAGGCACCCAGAGGTGCAACCCAATAGCCCACCATAACCTTACCCGTCATTAGCCTAACCCTAGCCCTAACCCTAATCCACCTTAGCCCATAGCCAGATCGACTTGCATTGCACTACACACGCAAGTACGATTCCCTTCTTTGTGGGACATGGCAGGTGCGACCCGCTCGTACCAAGGGACCAGGTACTTGAGCAGGTGCAGTGGCACTGCCTGGCCTAAATGGCTGGCGACACGCTCGTACCAGGGTATCAGGTACTTGAGCAGGTCTCACTGCCTGCAAATGGTATGCATAACCATATGGTTGTGCATGCCATTTTGCAGCAGCAGCAGGTGAGGATGGGAGACCCCCATGTTGAGGGGTCTCTTGGAGCCTGCTGCTGCTGTCCCTTCCTTTATAGCGGGCCGGCGGAGGCACCCACCCCACAGAGGTGCCTCCAGGAGCCCGCTACCCCCCCCAAAAAAAACCAGTATAACGATAACGAAAAAAACGAAAAACGAAACGACTAATTTTTTCCGATTTTTCGCGAAAACGGAAACGAAACGACTCGGACCCTAGCCGAAAAAGAAAACGAAAACGAAGTTTTTTTCCTGAGTCGTGCCCATCTCTAGTCTGTGATGATTCTCAGTCATCCAGTTGAGTTTATCTGGTAGATGAGTCATGGCAACTGGACTTCTTTTCTTGAGAGATTGAAACATTTTGCTGCTCATCCAAACAGCTTCGTCAGTCTGAGGAAATCTAGTTGCGAGTCCTCCATTTTGTGGACTATAAAACATTTCAATCTCTCAAGAAAAGAAATCCAGTTGCCACGACTCAACTTCCAGGTAAGAGATATACTTCACCCCGTTAACATTTTGCCTCGCCCTTCCTCCGGGTAATATTAGTTCTTCTGCTCTTGTTCAACATCTTGAAATGCTTTTCCTTAACCTTTTCTCTGTACGTCCATAGCCTTGCTAGACTCTCCCAATTTTATATCATCAATGCATCTAGAATGCCTCCTTTTCTTTCCACAAATAAGCATTGACTATGATAACATTTTAATAGTCTCCCTTTAAATACCTGTCCATCTAATGAGTGTATGTGTGGGCATCCTTATGTCACTCCTTCATGGTTATCTTCTTTTTTCATCTTTCCTCTAAGTTTCTTCTTTTTACTTTTTAATTTGCCTCTTATCTATATCTTCTTTCATTATCTAGTACTAGGACTGATCTGCATATCCCACAGCCCACCTGCGGTCTGTTTGTGCACCTTCTCCTAATTTTGTCTGCAACCCAACTGATCTGCTGGTCTATAGGAAAGAAGATCATTACTGCAAGTGATCCACAGTAGGATCCACTGGGGCAGCGAATACTTATTTCCAATAAAAGCAGGGTAAAAGTTATTCAAGGGCGTTTAAACTGTTTCCTTCTCTTTAAATATCTTTGTATCTGAAGAGCAGAGTGTTTGAACTTCAAATGCGAATAAGTCCGCTTTCCATCTCTGAAACCTAGTGCACCAGCTCTCATTTTGGAGATTGGATGCATGGACTTACTTAAACCTTAAACAGGTTTCAAGCCACAGGTCTACTGGTACTGATCTCCCAGGTTCATAAAAGCTCAACAGTTATTTTATAGCCTACCTCTCTTTCATCATAATAGAATACCTGCAGCGACTGAACATCTGTACAGCGGCTTACTTTCAGCCACCTGACTTCATCATGTGTCCTCATCAGACTATGCTCATCTACTTGACACCCCATTTTCCTCTTCTTCATTATTACATTTAAGCACAAAACTTTTCACCTTGGCCTTCCAGACTGATTCTTCATCTCCATTTACTTTTCTCCTGTCCACCTTATAATGCCTTTTCTTTAACTCATTTTAGCACTAGTTAAAGTTTTGATCACATTTAGTTAGAAACATTCTCATTGTTTTCAAATGGCAGTTAGTTCTAAGTAAGTGCAAATAACACATTAATACTGATTATCAATATTATGGCTGTATTTTAACTGAGGCAGAATGTTACATCTAGGGATGGGCACCAAACGAAAAACAAATTGCTGATTCATTGGTTCATTATGTAACAAAATGAAACAAAATGAACCGGGGAAGCAGCAATTTGTTAGTAACGAAACAAAACAGTTTTTTTTTGTTTAAAATGAACTGATTTGTTTCACTTTAAAATGGCTCCCCTGGGTCATAGAGACACCAAATTTGGCGGGTACCTTCCTTGGACTCTCTCCTTTAAACCCTCCAAATTTGGTGAGATTGGTATTTGGGGGAAAAAGTTATTCATCTTCAAGGGGGGTGTCCCCAGAAAAAAAACATTTCTAATTGCATTGTTATGTATTTGAAAATAGTGATCTCAGGCAGCTAGCAGCGTGGAAATTACAGTAGAGATTCCTCAATCTCTCCCTTGAAGCACCCCCACTTTGGAGAGGTTTTGGGTACAGGGGCCAAGTTATTCAACTCCAAAGGGGGTGCCCATAGGAAACCATTTTAAAGTGCAGTTGGGGGGGGGGGGCTTGCATGGTTTCTAATTGCCTGCTGGGGTTGGGGATATAAGAGGCTGGCTAGTTTCGTTTTCTTTGTTGTCTGTGGGTGTGAGGGGAGTTACAGTGTGCTCTGGCAGTGCTGCTATCTTGCTGTCTTACAGTTGGGCTAGCTTCACTTCTGCTGTCCCTGTGTGCTCAAAGCAGCTTTATGTGTTGTGTGAGCGGACCAAGAGAGAGTGGTTTGTGTGTGTGTATAAGAGAGAGCCTTTTTCTCTGTATGTGTGTGTACTGTGTGTGTTTCTCTGTGCTCAGAGAGGCTCTGCTTTTCTGTTCTTTTGGGGAGAGTTTTTTTAGGGGATGGATTTGGGGCAGGTTTTCTTTATTACCGTATATACTTGAATATAAGTCGACCCGAGTATAAGTCAAGGCCCCTAATTAAGCCCCCCAAAACTGGGGAAACGTATTGACTCGAGTATAAGCCTAGGGTGGGAAATGCAGCAGGGCCTGGCAGCTCTTCCTTTGTGAGCTGGGGGAGTGGTGTGTGATGTTTAAATTTAGCCACTGTTGCAAGTGCTTGGTTCAGTGGCTAAAAGTCATTTTAAACATTGTGTGCTGCTCCCCTCTGATGCAGAGGGGGGTCATGAGAAGCGGCACACAATGTTTAAATGACTTTTAGCCACAGATGACTTGCCTCAGTGGCTAAAAGTATTGACCCGAATATAAGCCGAAGGCCCCCTTTTCAGCCCAAAATTAGGTCTGAAAAACTAGGCTTATATTTGAGTATATACAGTATATTTTATATATCTTTTCCCCTCCTACCCCCTTGAAACTACATTCCTTCCCACCCATACACACTGTTAGTCCCACCACCAACCAGTACCAGTTCCCCAATTCTCAACTGGCACAATACGAATGTGCCGGGCCATCCCTGTTAATCAAGGCCCCATTTCAAAATAGAACCTCCTATTCCATTATTCCTAGCTGGAGTATTCCAGCAAACTCCTGCCTTCCTCCCAGGCCTGCTAGCCTGCCTAGATGTTATGGGTCTGAAAGACCCATTTATTTCTGAGACCTGCCTTGGTCTTCTTGATGATGCCAAGGAAATCCACACTCTCCCTTCATATCTGAAAGTCTGAAATGGCCCATAATATTTGGAAGAGCTGCCCTGGACATAGAGGTATCATTTATACCTTGACATTCAAGGGAGTTCCACTCACACTCTCTCTTCATACCTGAGGGCCATATTGCTGAAGCCCAATGTTTAATTATTCCCTGCCTGCCTGCCTGTGGAGTTCAGTTCTGATGCAGCCCAATGTGCCTTGGTGGGCTTAAAGGGAAGAGCTTGAGGAAGCTCCACTGCCATTTCCATGCTGCTACAAGCCTGGGAACAGTATTTTCAAATACTTCTAAATTAAAGATTTTTTTCAGGGCACCCCATTTGGAGTTGAATAACTTGCCCCCACTGTACCTCAAACCTCTCCAAATTGGGTGTGCTTAAAGGGAAGCACTTGAGGAAGCTGCACTGCAATTTCCATGCTGCTAGATGCCTGGGATCAGTATTTTCAAATACTTTTAATTTACATTTTTTCCTCTGGGGCACCCTTTTGGAGTTGAATAACTTGGCCCCCTGTACCCAAAACCTCGCCAAATTGGGGGTGCTTACAGGGCAGAGCTTGCGGAAGCTCCACTGCAATTTCCATGCTGCTAGCTGCCTGGGATCACTATTTTCAAGCACATAACATTGCAATTAGAAATGTTTTTTCTGGGGGTACGCCCTTTGAAGTTGAATAACTCACCCCCGAACCCCAAACCTCTCCAAATTTAGAGGGATTAAAGGGGAGAGTCCAAGGAAGGTACCCACCAAATTTGGTGCCTCTAGGATGCAGGGGACCTAATTTATAGAGAAATGGATCAGTTTGTTACTGGTTCATTTGTACATTTTTAAAAAAAATCATTTCTAATTAAACAAAACGAATCACACGGGGGACAAAATGAAACAAAACGAATCACAATTTTTCCAGTTCTTTCCCATCCCTATTTACATCATATGCATGGCTTCAAAAAAGAACAATGAATCAAAATGTGCTGGAAAACAGGCCAGAATCTTGTTGACAGAGCACAATTACTACAAAATATAGTCATGTCCGATCTCTAATTTGTACGTGTTTTGGTCTTATGCAGGTGGAGATCCCCATTACAAACAATTAAGCTTGCTTAAGATGAACCTGGATGCAAGCTGCATAAAACTTAAATCTGCTCACGCTATTGTTGTTGCCCACATGCTTTGACTGCATGGATCCTGGAAATTGATTTTTAATTCAAATTTTCTGTACAATTAATTAACTCAGTTTAAAAAAAAAATCCTAAAATAGGCAAATTTATAAGAAACCACAATCAGAGCCACCTGAATTCTTTGCTGTTGCTTTTTTAATAAACACAAATCTAGTGTAAATTCTGCAGCACATTAGATCAGGCTGAGGTATTGACCGGAGGTTATTTATTTTAATGTTTACACTACTATCCCAGAGGCTGAAAGACACCCACCCCCAAACATTCATATAACCATGAAGAATACTTACCTACACTTGCATCCTGCATTACTGGTGCAGCAGTAGTACCTAAACTATATATGAGGTTTCCAAGCTCCTCCAGGGCACATATAAGCATATGCTGGCTTGCTGCTACAGCTGTTGTACCAGCATGGGTTTCCACATTACCATCGCTTGTTGCAGCATCTAACAATATGACAAAAGATAGTTTGATAGGTAAAACAAAAGGATTGGAAGAGAATGGATTAACATTTACCACACCAAGCCCAGTTCTACAGTGAGAAGACGGAGGTTCTGTTCTTCGGGGCGCCCTTGTCCAGGTACAATGGCCCCCTCCCTAGCCTGGGGGGGGGTTCCCTCCAGCCTACGGACAGGGCCAGGAATCTGGGTGTGGTCCTGGATTCAGCCCTCTCCCTGGATGCCCAGGTGACGGCAGTCTCCAGGGCCGCTTTCTTCCATCTCCACAGGATCACCCAGATCCGCCGTACCTCGATGGGTCCTCCCTGAGGACAGTTGTGCAGGCCCTTGTGATCTCAAGGATTGACTACTGCAACGTCCTCTGTGTGGGGTTGCCCTTGTCCCTTGTCCGGAGGCTCCAACGGGTGCAGAATGTGGCGGCCAGACTGGTGGTGGGTGCTTGTAGATTCGATCACATCACCCCAGTTCTGGCACGCCTGTATTGGCTGCCCGTTGCCCTCCAGATAAGGTTCAAGGTCCTGGTTTTGATTTTCAAAACCCTACACTGCTTGGGACCAGAATACCTGTCGGAGCGGATCTCCCAGAGGTCAACTGGGGTCAGGCCCACGAGAATGTCGCAGGTGTGCTCACTTAGGGTGGCCACACCCAGGAGGCGTGGAAGTCGATCACGTGCAATCGCGCCTTCACTGTGGTGGGCCTCACATTATGGAATCACCTTCCTAGTGAGCTGCGCCTTGCACAGTCCCTGCCTGCCTTCAAATAAGCTTTGAAAACCTTGCTTTTCAGGGAGGCACATGGCGACCTTTTAATTTAATTTATTATTATTATTATTATTTTGCGCTCGCCGGTGATGTGTCTTGGGTCTTTCCCTCTTTATCTATTAGTTTTTTATCTGTTTTTACTGTTGGTTTTATTCTTGTTTGTAAACCGCCCAGAGTTCCATTTGGAAGATGGGCGGTATAAAAATGCAACAAACAAACAAACTAACAAACTAATAAATAAATAAAGTGAGGTTTAATTAGAATGAGGGAAGATGAGAAACCTAATTGTTCAAAGTGTAACATTTAAGTAGTTAAAGTTGCAATAATGTAACACAATGTATGTGTACATTTTGTGTTTTCAATAAATGCAGTAGAAAATCATTCAAATCACGCTGGTAGGTTCTTTCTGGTCTGTATAGTTGTGTAGCATTTTCAATGCATTCCTGCACAAATACCACCCAAGATTCTAAATACTGCTCACGCTGATTTCCGAATCACTTAACCGGGGTCCAACATGATCCTATAGTCAACACACACTATCAGCAGTCAGTTATTAGATCTAAATTCATATTCCCAGCTAGAATTCACTCATTCATTCAATGTGTAAGTGCCGACTTGCCAAATTCCCAATCCTTCAATGGGTGTTCTCAATCTGAGGTGAAAAAATGGGATTTTGGCTCGAAGATCTGTACAGTTCTCTAAACAAACAAGCGACTGGGGGAAACCTTAAGGAATATTAATGAGGGAGCTTAATAATGATTCTATAAAAAGAGTGGGTGGGAGGGATGTGTTCTAGAATGAGAGCACAACCGTGCCAGAAACATAAATACGTTGCATTCACAGGCAGATTAAGAAATGATATCAAGTTCCAGTGAAAAGGAGTGGAGAGGGAGGGGTAGCAAATAATCTTGTTAGTCCCATACCCACAACTTTCTTCAGCTTCCAGATGGCTTGACAAATCTCCTTAGCCGTTGCAATTTGAGCTTTCCCCCCAAGAAGGCCTCCGACGGTAGCTCGGAGGATAAACGAAACACAACGGCGGCAGCAAATAGCGTCCGTCTGAGTCTGAATAGCTTTAGGGTGAGACTGAGAAACAAGGTCCAGGAGATGGGAAAGCAAGGCAGAGAAATTCTTTTCAAGCCACTGCCCTCCTAGAGTGGAGATAAATACCACATATGCCTGAAAAACATTTGATTAAAGATTTTTTTTGTATCAAAACCTTGTCCAAAACAGCACACATTCCTATAACCATTTCAGCTGCATCATGCTGGCAGCCATTACTTAAGCTATCTCAGACACAACCCAAGCTATTTCTTTGCCATATTTAAAAATAAAACATATTTACTGTTTCCCAGCGTGAATATAGATCAAACGACCAGGCGGTACAGTTAAATTTACATATCACACTGAGAGAAACCCTAATTTCAATTATCACAGTAGCAAGTGGCTTAATTTGCTCTCTTTCCATTCTGTTGAACTCCAGGTCAAGAGAATAGGGCTGTTACTTGTTACGTTGAAGGCTGAACCTGTCCTCACCCAAAGGAAAAAAAAGAGCTTTAAATTGTTTAAGGTTCTGTATGTAGAACCCATATTTAAAGTATGGAATACATACTTTAAAATTATTAAATTAGAACAAGAGGCAACCTTGTAAGCAACTGTGCTTTGTCACTGTCTGAGTTTCAATCAGAAAACATCTGCAATGTCTAAAAGTTTTAATTACACATTAATTGTAATTATTTGGGGGCTTCAGGAATCATAGCAGGAAACAGAACACAGAGCTGTTTAACAAGTATACTCTGAAAGTCATTCCTCTTTCAGCAAATTAACACACACACCCTGAAGTAATGGATAGGTCTTCTTCATAAATATTGCATACAAGATGAACAGTCACAATGGGAAGTGAACACACCACGTTCTGCCCCAGTTATTAAGAAAAACATGTTGTGACTGAGTCTCTTATTTTTCAGAAACTGAAATGGGTTTCTAAATACTGTTATATTAAAACAGGAAGAATAACCCTAATTAGGCTGTATTTTGTATTTACATACATGAATTGGAAAGCATATTATTTAGTGCACTTTATTTCAACTCCTCTCTCTCTCTCTCTCTCTCTCTCTCACACACACACACACACACACACACAAACTCAGAATGGCTCTCAGATGAATCCATCTTCCAAGAAATAGCACATCTAAGTTGTTCCTATTTTTGTTATTTTGCTAAGCAAATTTTCTGGAGAAAACAGAAGATGCTTTCCCCTAATTTAAGACATGAAGACGAACAACAATTTCCCCCCCAGATGTCAACAAAAGGAGCAGTTCTAACGAATTTTTCTCTGTAACCAGGTCCTAGACTCTTGTTTACACAATTCTCTCTGGCACAGAAAGAATCAAGTATGCTAAAGAAATGGGATGCCTTGCCATGCAGTATGGCAACCAATTTCTAGTAGCACCTTAGGGAGAGGAGACCTCAAAGTAAAAACTGATGTCACAATACAGCAGGCAAGAATTTTTAGACAAGTGTTGACACTAGTAGAGGACACCATCTTGACCTATTTTAGATAGCCAATAGGAGGTTCATGCTGGAAGGTGGCACACATTCCTTTCCCTCGCCTCCCTGGTTTGTGTCCCACTCCCCAGCCGGGGCATGGCTCTTCTTCATCTCCTCTTTGGCTGTTCAACCAGACCCCAGCAGGAGCTTGGATTTGCCCATCCCATCTCCTCGAATGAGTGTATGATCCCCTAAGGAAGCAGGGCATGGAAACCTGTGCTCCCACCGAGGATTGGACAACCAGTCAACGAGGAAGAGGAAAGAAACATGTCCCAGATGGTGAGTAGGGCACACATGTCACTTCTGGCACCCTATGGAAGAACCAGCATGGACCTGCACCCATCTCGAGCAGCAAGTATCTTGCCATGGCACTGTCTGGAGGGTAATAGCATGTTGCTTATAACTCTGCCCTGAACTGCTAGATTTGTCTCTGTATCTCTGTGAATATAATGCCATGTATTTGGCATGGCAAAGCATTGCTGCTGATATATAATACAACAGGCTCAAATATTTTCTTGCAAAACATGAAAACTTCCCTGAAACAGTTATTTTTTTCTCTCCACCCCCACCCCATGATACATAACCTTGATAACCTCCTGAACAGTTATATAATCGTTCCTGCCAGTCACTGAATGGGGGGAAAGATGTAAAAATTTTGCCATGGGCCTAACCAGTGCTTACATTCGTGCTTAATCAAGCAGTAACGTTTTTCAGATGTCAGCTGAGACTTAATGAAGAAACAGATTTTTCTGCTTGCACTGTAGCACTGCCCCTGTAGCCTTGCAGACAGAGATTTGGCGTTATCAAAATGTCCTTGACTCAGCTGCTCGTTTTTAAGAAGTACAACTCACTCTTCCTGTAATTTCTGAGAATATGGAGCTCCTACAGACCAAATGAGCTAGTCACATTTCAGTTCTATAATCCTGGTATGTATCACGTATGTTGTTATAGATTCATATTGGCACTCTAGCACTACCAGAAATATAGGAATTATCCTATAGGGAACTCTTATGAAAAACTGAATGCATATTCATTAATATAATACTGTTGTATATGGATACAAAAATGAGCATTGGTTATATAAGGATAGTTAGGGTTGCCCAGACCCTGTTGCCTATAAATAATTTATTTCTCTTTTTATAAACACCTCCTGAAGAAGACTGTGCACTGAAATACGTTGAATATTAAAACTAGAATAAAGGCAAATTCCATTTACTATATCCTTGGACCTAGTCTCTCATTTTGATTTCTGATACTCAGACATGCAGCCAGGTCCATGACAGATGACCAGAGAATTGCAAAGAAAGCAACAACCTGCCTTTGCATGCATGGTATTTTGCCACAAGATTTCGACCAATGAATTTATTTAAACTCCACATTTCAAAATATGTTTGAAAATGGAAATGTGTGACTTATAATATCATGATGAAAAATTAAAAACACATGTTTAGGAAACAGAGGCCAGAATCCTACTCATGGCCACCTAGCATCTGACAGATTAGATGCAGTTGAACTCATCTAATCGCCCAGAGACCTCCTGGTAGTGAGGTGGCTAATATTTTTTGTAAATGTATAAATAAATAAGTAAATAATAAGACCCCATTATGAGCAGGGCCACAACTTTGGGGGGGGGAATGCCAAAATAGTATGAGTACTACTACTGGGGTGTGTGTGTGCGTGAAATCCATCTTTGCCCTGGGTGATATGAACCCTAGTTGTGGGCCTGATTCTGATCTCCATGGCATAAATGCAACAGAGACATCATCTTGCAACTCACTGAAATTAACTACGGTGGCTTACACAAACCTTACATGAACATCACATTCTTATCAGCACTTTTTTCACCCGGGGGGGGGCGCGCCAACCCAGCCGAATCATACTTTTCATTTGAAATATTAGGAAACATTAGAAACAAGGAGCGAGTTTTAAAAATAAAATGTACGATAAAACATTGAACAATAAAAACTACTGGCGAATATAAGCTGTAAGCAATACAACATTGTCGTGTAGCAGCCATTCATAACATTGTGGAAAATAAAAAGCATATAGGAGAGTATATTCTTTTTCAGTTTTAGTTCTGTAAGATAAACCCGACCTGTGTGACTCCAACTCTAACATCCCTGCTGACTGAGCTGGTCCCCTTCAGGATATCACCGCTGGCTCGCAGAAATCCAGAGCTGCCACGAAGGAAACCTGTCGCCAGATGTTCCAAAGCTTCTTCAAATGAAATCCTAAGAACATTTTGTCTTGCAGACGCTTTTTCATTGGGAAAAAAAACCACACACATATATTTTAAGTAATACACACACACACACAGTCACACACCAACAGCATTAAGATACTCGTCTTCTGTAATGCCTCACTAAATGAAACCATATATAAATCTGAAGTCTGTCCAGCCCAGTGCTTTGTGTATGGCCAAAGAATAAATTTAAATTTGCTGGACATGGTGCTAGCTATGTACTGCTGTTGTTATGTGCTGCCAAGCTGGAGCCAACTTATAGCAATCTTAATAGGGCTTTCAAGGTAAGTGGGATATTAAAGGAGTCGTTTCAACAATTATATGCCCCCAGTGATCTTCCACGGCTGAGCCTAGTTCTGAGAACTAAAAGCCAAGCAAAAGCAAAGCGTGCTGTTTATATACTGACCCACAGTGCTTAAAGCACTTTCTGGGTAGTTTACAATTTAATTATGCAGATTACACATTGCCCCCTCCTCCCACAAGCTGGGTACTCATTTTACTAATCTTAGAAGGATGGAAGACTGAGTCAACCTAGAGCCAGTTACCTAGGATTGAACCCTGGGTCGTGAGCAGGTTTGTCTGCACTACAGGAGTTTTAACCACTGTGCCGCAAGGCTCCTAGTCTGTCCCTCTTCACTACACCACACTGGACATCCACCATGTAAGCATACATGACACCATAAGAGGCCTCCACTTAAATCCAATTATTAGTCCTAACAAAAGCAGATCTCCCGAATAAATGGGACTTTTAAAAGTGATACGTATGTAACTTGATTCAGCCTATATACCAGTGGTGGTGACCCTTCAGCACTCCAGATGTTTTGGACCACAACTCCCAGAATTCCAAGCCTGTACTGCCAATGACAAAGGACTGTGGGAGTTGTGGTCCAAAACATCTAGAGTGCTGAAGGTTCGCCACCACTATATACTGTATTCTATTTGGAGTAAACAACTGGATTTATTCCCAAGAATGTGAACCAGTGGAGAGTGTTCACTTTTGATCCTCATTTTATTTAGCAATAAAGATAAAGTTAATAAAATTCTTATTTGCATAGTTAGCTAAAGACACTTATGGGTCCAGCCACTTAAATATTACCAAATAAGGTTATCTGGCAAGAGACAGATGCTACAGAGCTTCTGCTAACATTAGTTACAACAACACTGTAACAGCACTGCTAGCACAGGCACTCAAACAAATGTTTAGATTTGGTTTCCTGAACAAGGAAGATGTGTTAGCACTTTCCATCTGCATTATATAGCAGAATCTATAAATAGCATGTTTCCTGATATAGACAAAACAGTTTTTACTATACTACACAAGCTTAAGCATAAGTAAGCAAATGTTATCAGTACTCCCAAGCCTAACAAATGCTATGAATACCGAATTTATTTAGAAAGAGCTTAGAAACAGGACAGAGGTGGGCAATAGGTGGCCCTACAGATGTTGGGCCGCAATTTCATCCACTCTGACTATTAGCTGGACCAGTTAGCGGTGATGAACTTGCCACCCAGCCTCTAGAAACATACTCACTGCCTCACCTTTACATAGAGCACTGATATCATGGAATCTTCCGACTATCATTAAAATGAGAGCCGATTGCACCAAACAACCTAGGTCTCATGGTTGACACAAGAGGAAATTGAAGAGTGCTCTGATTGGGGAGTTGAGGTTGTAAAGTTAAACATGCCCCCAATGGAATTCTTCCCCAGAAACAACTAACATTTCTGCTTCTTGCCTCGCATCTCTCCTTGTCTCCTTTCTTCAGCTAGTTTCTAATTAGAGATGGGCACAAAGCACTTTGTCGTCTGATGAGGAGGTGGGACAGGGATTCCTGGAGCACAGCCTCTGCGTAGGCAGCTGCTGGAGGAAATGCAGAGGGGAAGTCCCTGCTCCGGCTGGAATCACAGGAAGAGAAGGAGCAGCGTACGCCACCAGGTCAGTGGGGGCGTCTGTGAAGGGGGAAAGTGAATGGCGCTGTGCCAAGGACCCCATGACACAAAGGGTTTCATGCCCATTTCTATTCCTAATACCTCTGATTGCTTTCTCTTTGCCCTTTCTCCACCGCCCAGTTCTTTCCACTAAGGAAAGAATCAGAAAGTTATTTTGTCCTATGAGAAATGAACAGTAAAGGTCTGGTTCATACATTATGGGCTAAATTCAATAGCTTGCACTGGCACTTACAAGAGTCTTATTGATCTAATGCATCTAATAATCTATCTCGAAGTGCAAACTGTGTTTAGTACTATGTTCTCTTACATATGGAGTAAGTTTGAAATGATGTAGGAGCAAAAACCATAAAACACCATTGTACACTCTAATGTGCTTAATTCACACCCTTAAGGTTTGGCATTGTTAAGGTTCAGAATATAAGAACATAAGAAGAGCCATGCTGGATCAGGCCAAAGGCCCGTCGAGTCCATCTTCTTGTATCTCACAGTGGCCCCACCAGATGCGTCTGGAAGCGCATGAGACTAGATATCTGTCTCCTGATACCACTCCCCTGCAACTGGCTCTTGAAGTACCCTTGTTTTAAGCCTGGAGATTACACATCTCCATCATGGTTTGTAACCTGTGATGGACTTCTCCTCCAGGAATCTGTCCAATCCCCTTTTGAAGGCCTTCAGGCCAGATGCCATCACCACATCTTATGGCAGGGAGTTCCACAGACTAACAACATGCTGGCTAAAAAAAATAGTTTCTTTTGTCTGTTCTCACTCTCCCAACCCACAGTTTGAGTGGATGTCCCCTAGTTTTGGTATTTTGTGAGAGGGAGAAGAATGTCCCTATTTTTCTCTTGCACCAATGCAGACAAAAATAATTAATAACACCAACCTGTGCCTTGCTTAGATGTTACAGCACTGACTAATACACAGCCTAACAGCTTAGAAACAGCCATTCGCACATCATAATTGGATCCTTCAAAAGACTTGAAGCACAGAGTTACAATGCTGTCCAAGTCTGTACTCCATATAAAGGTTGCTTCGCTCTGAAGTTCAAGAAGACACTACACAGAAAACGAGAAGACAGCAGGAAGGACAGGCAAATGAAATATTATTGTGTCTGTAAACACTATGCAATGTACAACACTGTGCCTAAGAATTAATATCCAGTGTTGTTTGACTATGAACAGAAGAAACCAAGATGGTGGAACAGAATCCTCTCCTGCCTGCATGCTTTGTGTCCCCTCCTCCCAGATCTATTCTGATCAACTGGAACAAATCTGGGGGCCTTGCAGGTAGCTGCAGAAAGGCAGAGAGAAATACAATCAGAAGTTCATTTGTTTAACCCTTATGAGGCCCAGCAGAAGTTTGCTTAGGTCAGGCCTGCCCAAAGTCCGGCCCAGGGGCCAAATCCGGCCCATCAGGCCATTCTGAGTGGCCCGCGGATGGCTGGCCCGCCCCGCCCTCCCCCTCCTTCACTCATGGGTCAGTGGGTGGGGCCTTCAGTGGGATGGCAGGGTCGGGGAGCAACTGGCCCCTGACACATTCTCAGCCACCAAATCTGGCCCTCCTTACAAAATGTTTGGGCACCCCTGGCTTAGGTAATACTGGATATAGATTAATATCATGAAAGCTCCAGTCCCATACTCATTTACCTGGGAGCAAGTCCTGTTACGCTAAACCAGTGGTTCTCAACTGGTGGGTCCCCAGGTGTTCCTGGACTGCGACTCCCAGAAGCTTCCACTACTCGCTGTGCTGGAAGGGACCTCTGGGAGTTGTAGTCTAGGAACCTCTGGGGACCCACCAGTTGAGAACCACTGTGCTAAACAGAACATATTTGAGAAAGACTAGGCCATAAGTCCGAAAGTAGATCCAATACATTGTACCATCTGTAAATATTTCTATGGCTGAGCAATATGCTCAGAACAATCAAAATTTGCGTGAAGAAATCTGCCTTATTTGGTGGGGGGAAACAACATTTTCTTAGTACAGTGGACCCTTGTATAACAAACAGCTTGTATAACATAAAATTTGTACAACATAAAAAATTCCAGAGATAGGGGAAATTTGCTTAACATAATCGCCTATGGGGAGAATCCGTACAACATAAAAATGGGATCACTCTGTTTTCAATGCATTCCTATGGGAATCTGTATAAAGGAAAATTTGCTTAACATAATTTTATTTGGAATGAATTAATTCCTTTATACAAGGTACCACTGTAATTTCTTTCTTATAGACAATATTTTACATTCTGGATCGCATGCCCATTCTAAGTTTCCAATATGAGGCTAGTGACCTCAAATGACCCAAATTCAAGAATGTATGAAAAAAATCTGTATCTGTAAATAGATCTCCTATACATTACCTATATATTGACCACAAAGAGAACACCTGGTTATTATTACATATGCAACTCACTGTAGCCAGCGGGGCTTTACAGATACAGAGGTACCTCGACTTACAACATTAATCTGTTCCAAAGGCATCTTCAGAAGTCGATCAAGTCGTAAGTCGAACAGTGGTTTCCCATAGGAATGCACTGAAATTCAATTAATCCATTCCAGAGGAAATGGATTAATAGGCTTTCAATGCATTCCTACGGGATGGCTGCCCAACCCCCCTCAATCAAGGGTAGCCAAAGGCTGATTTCCGCTTTCTCACCAGACAGCTGACTTTGACAGGTCTGACCTGTCAAAATTATCTTGGGGTGGGGCTGCGAAGGGCAGCCTTTGGCTGCCCTTGATTGAGGGAGACACCCGGACGGACGCCTTGGAAGGGAAGCACTTGCCTCTGAGTAACTCAGAGGCAAGTGCTTCCCTTCCAAGGCGCTGGGGCAGCCTTCGGCTGCTGTCCGCTTTCCCACCAGAGAGATGAATTTGACAGGTCAGAGCTGTCAAAGTCATCTGTCTGGCGGGAAAGCAGAAAGCAGCGGAAGGCTGCCCTTGATTGAGGGAGAAGCCCCGGTGCTTTAGAAGGGAAGCTCTTACCTCTGGGAAAGCGCTTACTCAGCAGTAAGCACTTCCCTTCCAAGGCACCCAGGTTGCAGGAAGATGCATCTGTCCCAGGGATCTCCTGGTGTGGATGCACGTTCACCCAGCCCAAGCAGTTTAGAAAGCAAGCAGCGATGGTGGATCGCCACCCCTGCTTCCCTTACAAGCCTCCCAGGCTGCGCAAAGATCAATGGGTCCATGCTCTGGTGGGCATGTCAGACCTGTCAAAGTTACTTGTTATGCCAAGCACGGAGCAGCGTTCGTAAGTCGAATTATTCGGTTGTCAAAGCAAAGATTAACCATGTACAGGTACCACTGTACATGGTTAATCTGGAACGAAAACCATACATTTTGATGATAAACTGAAGTGATGCAATACTGAATGTACAAAAGACTGATTTTTTTTAAGGCATTTCTACCTCTGGTGAAAAAACTTCCCAGCAAAGACATATAGTATGATATGTTTGCTTTATCAAAGGCTACAGGTGAATGCAACAAAAATGTTTTCTTTGACACAAGAGAAAAAAAGTTTCTTTCATTAACAATCCAGCATATTTCAATATCAGGAAGATTAACTATGAAAAACAATGAGTATGACATCGTACCTTTGCAGCAGCACATCGAACTGCCATCGATCTATCCATTAAGCAGGAACGGGCAGCTTTGTAAATATCCCTGTGACACGGAACGGCAGCAGCTCCCAGCCCTTTCAAAATATTTTGCAAGCTTAGCATGATCTCATATCGCCCTTGAGACTGGCAAGAGGAAAAGGTCATCTCATTGTGCAGCTCAAGTATTATTTTATTCATTCATTTGTTACATTTTTAGTTCATCCTTCCCGTAGCGTGCTCAGAGCAACCTATGGCACTGCAATCGGGCACATTAACTAAGGCTAAGTTATACAGTGCTGCACAGCTCACTATGTGGCCCAGTTGGAATTGGAAGCTGATTCTGGAATCAAGTCTCAGCACTTTGGCCCCTGCAACATTCAAGAGCTCAAAGTATGTCAAGCCTACTGTAAAAATTAAAAGGCGATGAAGAGAGGTTTCCAAGTCCTCAGGTAGTACACATACAGCTAAAGCAGGAAGAGTTTTGACTACCAAACTACTGTATCACTATTTTCAAAAATCTACTGTATTTGAAATATTTTACACCAATAACACTTTTATACCCAAAGCCTTCCAGGGTGCGCTTTTCCAGTTTTTTTAATAAAACAAAGCCTCAGGCACACAAGCAGCTTTTAAAAAAATGGGAGTGAGGAGAGAACAGGAAAATGGTGGTTCTTAGAAAAGCAATATGGAATTTGTCTGGGGACAGAAGGAACTTGACACAACCACACTTTACAATACATTGATAAATACCTCTTTTTCTCATTCAAACCCCTCTCCCCATCTTCCTGATGGGAGAGAAATTTTAATTAATGATGTAATAACACAATGCCTTTTATGCACCAAGAGATCATAATTGTCAGGCCTCATACTCTTACAGCATTGATCCACGCCAGTAAATGTCATATTTTGCCAATCAGTTTTCTTGCTTTAGTTTTTGCAAATGATATACCACCCATCAAGACATTTTTTTTCCAAATTTTTGTTTTGAATGTATAGGTCCTTACCTCTGCATTTTTCATTGCTTTAAGGATATTGCCCACAGTATCCATAAAGCTGTTGCCCAAGATTCTTCCCAGCTTTTTGTATAAATAGCCCAAACAAACCACTGCGGCACTTTAAAAAAAGAAGAAGAAATGAAGCAAAAGGCTGACACTTAATTCAAGTACAATAAAAAGTGCTTAGTAAGTTTCTAATATAAGAATTCCATTATAGACAACTGAGGATCTTAAATAACTAGTCAATGGATTTTTAAATAAACAATCACTAAGTTTTAGGATCAATTGCTTTGGAAATCACACACTAGTAGAATGGTTTCACTATTACAGCATTCACTATAAAGAGTATTTTGCAATTAGCCTTCAAAGATCTTCCTATCTGGTGTAACATTTATTAAAGTTTAAGAGGAAAACATATCAGAGGAATATTGCAGCCATAACCACACATTCTGGAATGATGCATAGGCCAGTGAATCAATACTACTGTAAATAAAAAGACAACAAATTTGACTGGCATGGGCTTTTTTAGTGGAATACCAGGTGCTGTAGGTGCCTGAAGTAGGAACTAAATAGCCTTTAGCTCAGGTAGTGTAGTGGTTCTGAAACTTCGGTCCCCACATGTTCTTGGACTACAGCTTCCAGAAATCCTGGCTAGCATGGCTAGTGGTGGAAGGCTTCTGGAAGTTTTAGTCCAAGAACATGAGGGGACCCAAGGTTGGGAACCACTAGTATAATGTACAGCACATGGAAAGCATATGAGAAAGCAGAGAAATGTGAGGATGCAGTCTGTCTCTTTTTCCTGGACTGAAAAGAGTTCTGGAGTGAGTCCTAGTCTCACGTACATAACTTATGCTACAATTAATTAATCTGTTGGTTTTCAATTAATTCCCTGCAGATTTTGCTCCTGTCTAAATGAAGAAGCATAATGCTGACATGATCCCATCGGACCGTTTCGACTTACAGTTTTGTAGGAAGATAGCTTGGCGAATCATCTTTACTACGAATAAGTTCATTGCATTTGTCAATGGTCTGGTGGACAGAAAAGATGTCTCCAGAGCTATATAGTACAGCAAGGTTTTTGGCAATGAGCTGCCTGGCAGGAGGCCCCGGTGAGCTGGTTAACAAAAACACAAGTTGTTCAACAAGCTTGCTCTGCTTCTCCTTTATATCAACCTGGAAACATGAAAGAGGAAGCCGATGAAACTTCACAATGGGACAACTTTCAAATCATGGTAAGAGTTTTGATGATTAAAAACACCTTGGCCCATTCTGAGCTGGACTCACACATCATCAAGTTGGAGCAGATTTGTAACAGCCAACTTTCTACTATCTCTGGTTAAAGAAATATGTTTCCCCAACCCACAGTAACTATTGGGACAGTTTCTCTTGTAAGGAGGGAAGATATATACATTTTTTACAAAAGTAGTTGTCTTAAATGCTTTATTCTGTGCAAGTTGTGCAATACTTACTCTGTTAGTGCTTGGTAGAAGTTTTTCCAAAAACCTCAGCCACTCAAAAGCAAACTCTGCTTTCTGAGCTTCACCCAGCTTGTTATAGGCCTCTTCGTTAAGTAACAAACTGTGGGCCAACTCCATTCTTTAAAGCGTGGCTTCCTTACTGTTTGAAAGCCAGTCATGAAGACACCAAGGACTGGAGGTAAATAGTGTCAGTGTTCACTGGCTGAATTAAATGGAAATCCTGAGGGAGAAAGAAAATTATTGCTGTATGGAGTGATCAAAGCGATCTTAAAATTCCAGTGCTTTATCTTATCTCACTAGCAAATGGTCAGGATGAACTCAAGTGGCTGAAACCACAAATGGAACATCACTAGCACAGCATGGAACATTGTCACCTGAGATAGTACAGCTGCACTAAGAGATAGAACAAAAAAACCATGTGCACCAGTGGAACTATGAGACTCTAAAGCACAACAGTTTCCACCACCATAATACCAAAGTTTTTGGTAAGCTATTCAGGAGGGACATGGCTCTTACCTCATCAAAGCTACTACTGTGTGCAGAATCCCATAAAACATTTCTTTATGATAATCTACTAAAAAGTAAGACATGTCAAATCACTGTAAATAAGGAAAACATGTACTAAATCACACATTCTTGTAAAAACGTATTCACAAAACTAGAAACTACAGTTACTACAAACAAGTAGAAAAGAAACAAAGGATACACGGTAAATGGAATGGTCTAGAGCAGTGTTCCCCAATCCCCGGTCCGCGGCCCGGTGCCGGTCCGTGGATCAATCAGCACCAGGCCGCCTGAGGCGCTGTGGGAGGGGGGTGACGCCATGGCGCCCAGCGCCGGCGCCTTTTGTCTCAGCGCGCCCAGCCTTGGGGAAATGCCTTCCGTTGCCCATCTCCATCATGGCGGCCTCCGAAGCGCTCGTTTGTTTGTGTGGAGTGGGAGGGGTTAGGGGGGTTGATCGCGAGTGCCGTGCACGCATCAGCATGCACGCATAAATCATAACCCAACGGTGCGGGTTCTTTTGCCTTCGAGCCGGGGAGCTGTTGTGTCGCTCGCGCGCGCGCGTGCGCACCCTCTCATTTTGACCTTCTCCCTCTCTCCGTCTCGTTCCTTGCGAGAGTCCAGGTGAAGAAAACTGACGTGCGCACCGCACCACACCTCCCTCGGTCCAAAAGAAAGGTGTGTGTGTGTTTGTGTGTTTATATCCGCGTTTGTCGCGTGGAGGAGGAGGAGGAGGAGGAGGAGGGGCGGACATGACAGGATAGACTTGGCGGGGAGGGGGGTAATAATAATAATAAGGCCTCCCATATCGTTTCGCTCGTGGCCCCTTTTTTGCCGCGTGTGGGGACCGTTCAGTGTGTGGCTCTGAGGCGATTTCTGGGCAGCCCCAGAAGGTGGATGAGGGCAGGTCTGTGTTGGAGGAGGCTTCTTTCTTTCCTCACGTTGCCATCCCCCCTTTTTCCCCCTCCCCGACTTTACTCCCCCCGACACACACACCCCTCAATCACCCTCCTGGCTTGTATGTAGGTCCATTTCTCTGAGGGATTATCATTAGGGGGTTTGGGTTCCGCCCCTCTCTCCTCAGTAGTATGAAGGCCACCCCCTCCCCTTTTCCATTATTATTTGGTTTTTCACTTCACACGTTCCCTCAGGCATGGTTATTTTGGTCCCCCCACTCCGCCTTCTTTCCACAGACTTTTCTTATAAAAAGGGGGAGCCATGTGGCCGTGGCAAAATAGAAATGCAAGACCCGGCTACAGGCAATACTTTTCGGTAGCACTGATTAATTTTAAAAAAAAAATCACTGCAAGCTTTCTCCGTTGCTTTTGGTGAGATAGCAGTTTCCCACTACTCTGTATATATGTTGTGTCTTCGCTTGATATACGTTGGTTAATATGTAACATAAGCTTTTATGCAAAAAAAAAAAAAAAAAAAAAAAAAGCGGGCCAGGGAAAAATTATCAAACATTTACCGGTCCGCGGCGATAAAAAGGTTGGGTAGCACAGGTCTAGAGCAGTGATTCTCAACCTGTGGGTCCCCAGATGTTCCTGGACTGCAACTCCCAGAAATCCTGGCCAGCTTAGCTAGTGATGAAGACTTCTGGGAGCTGCTGTCCAGGAACATCTGGGGACCCACAGGTTGAGAACCACTGGTCTAAAGGATCATTTTCATACCAAATTATAGTGTGTTGTTTTATGTAACTGTTACAATTATGGATCAATGATCATACTCATTTAGCTTCTAGTCATTTAATTTCATTTTTAAAATTTGGATCATGCTTTTTTCTTTTGATAGAAATAGAAAATTTTTCATACCAAATTATAGTGTGTTGTTTTATGTAACTGTTGCGATTTTGTATCAATGATCATGCTCATTTAGCTTCTAATCCATTAATTTCATTTTTAAAATTTGGATCATGCTTTTTTCACTATGTCCCAATTGAATCAGTGGAGATATAGTAAGTCAACCCAATGATTCAATTAACCTACTCAACCAGTGACTTTTTACTGGATTTTCACACGGGTGAACTGTCATGCATTACAATACACTTCCTCCAGCAAATATTTACATATTTGAGTTGGGCCTTTAGTAGACTGCAATCTACTTCTTCATAATCACGCAGTACAAAATTTGGGGAATTGTTTTTTATTTATAGGCCAAATGCTATGGGTGTTCATGTAACCTTTGTGCAGAATTAACTTGCTCAACGTAACTGGCAATTTGACAACATTCTGCATTATATCTTATTGCAAAGGAAGCCAGATTTAGGGTGAATATCAGGAAAAACCTCTTAATTGTTAAAGCAGTATGACAATGGAACCAATTTACCTCAGAATGCGGAGAGCACGAAGGCATTCAAAGGAAAATTGGACAACCATCTGTCAGATCTACTTTTATCTGGATTCCCATATTGAGAGCTATGTGGATTAGAGGGCCTTATCCACATAGAGGGCCTTACAGCTCTATAATTCTATGCCTGACTGCACACCAGATATGCACCCCACCATTTTGTCAATTGGCTGCAATTAGGTGCAGCAAGCTATGCAAACAATATGCAATCAGTGACAGGATTCTAAGTGAAGTGTATAGGGTTATGGGGTGGGGCAGATAGGGAAAGTGATAATTCTAGATGTCTGGGAAGGTGACAATTCCTTTATGTTGACTACGGTGCATAACTTTCCTAACAAGAGGTAAAATAATTAGATAATTGTTGTTTTATTATTTGCTTTTACGGCTGTAAGCCGCCCAGAGTTCCCTTTGGGGAAGATGGGCGGGATACAAGACTAATAAATAAATAAATAAATAAATAAATAAATAATGTTGAATACCAGAGACTAATACTCCATTTTTAGGCTTTCAGCTTTGAAATTTTGAAGTAACGAGTTCATTTCTCAAGAAACAGTGATTCATCCTTAAGTCAGAATCTTTGTGAAGAAGAAAACTCTGTAGCCCACAAAAGTTCAGAACACACACACACACACACACACACACACACACACACGCACACACACACACACACACAAGTGTATCTCTGTGTGTATGTATTTACTAGCAAAGTGTACTGTAGAATATATTTTATTCATGAACTTGTTCAAAATCTTTCTAAGCAAAACTCTCAGAGGTATCAAAAAAGATAAATAACCCAAGTCATATACAGTACTCTATATACAGAAGTGCAAGCTCCACCAACCCACCCCCTTTTGTTTGATGTGGGATGTAAAACCACATGGCTTTGAAACTATTCACTAAGGATGCTTTAAGAATGGAATGGAATCTAAGATGCATGTGTGAGTAGCAACATAAACATCTGGTCATGGAAAACCATGTATTGGTTTTAAATGGTATTGCATTCTGCAAAAGTACTGTACAGGTATAAGGAATTATTTATACAGAAAAGCTATATGATATCATTGTACTAATACAGTACTACTAAAGGATAAGGATGCAAATGTGATGAAAATGCAGCTCTTGAAAAATTTCCTTCCCTAAGATATTTTCGAATCAGATTTTTAAATATCTATACTGCATAGAGAAATGGAAAGGTCACTGTCTTAAGGATTTTAAGCACGGATTAAGTTCTGAGGGAGCGCTGAGAGATATTCAGACCAGGTTATTGTACTGATGACCACCCCCTATACAGAAATATTTTTAAAGAGTTTTCCTTAGTTTCTCAGGGGGGCAGATAGCTTTGAGAAGAAGTGAATGCAAACTCTAACCAACTGAAATATCCACACTGTAGTGTGTAGACAGGAATCATTAAAAGAACCGGGGGTCTAACATCTCAGTGGATGGGATCCTACTGATCCAAAATCTCACTGTAGTAAGATATTTATTTATTTCATCGCTTGTAAATGATCACACAGCTTGCAGCAGGGACAATAAGAATGTGTTTTCAACACAGCCCAACATATATGTTTAATATGCCATGAATACATCCAATTACACAACAACAAACACTACATTTTAATTCAATGCTGAGCATTTAATTCAATGCTGAGGATGTAGCTCTATAAATATTTAATGGGGAGTAAGCCCTTACTCCGGACAAATAATAGGACTATGATGTCAGACAGTCAGCTTATATTCCAGCAAGAGTAGAAGACATGGCAGTGGGTGTGAATGGAATTTCCCCCTTCTCATATAATGGAAAATCTCCTTTCCAGAATTAGTATAGCAAAAGCAAAGTGTGCTATTTATCTACTGCCCCATAGCAGTTTACAAGTTAATTAGGCAGGCTACACATGGCCCTCCCACCCCCACCCCAAGCTCAGAAAGATGGAAGACTGAGTCAACCTGGAGCCAGCGATCTGGAATGGAACCCCAGGTTGAGAGCACAGTTGGGCTGCAGTACAGCAGCAATTCAACCAATGCACCAGTAGGCTCCTACAACAAAGCACATTAGCAGGCACATCAGTGAATGAATGGACTTTCATCCTGCAATATAACTGCAACAATAGAACAGATTCAAATCACAAAGGAACCTCATGGGGTTTTTTTCTTCATGAAGAATTACTGTACTGTTAGCAGTATGTCAGTCTTCTTTTAGTAGATGTATACAGTGGACCCTCGTATAAAAATGGTTTGTATAACATAAAATCTGTACAAAATAAAAAAATTCAGGAGATAGGGGAAAATTGCTTAATAGAATCGCCTATGGGGTGAATCCGTACAACATAAAAATAGTCACGATTAGGGACTACTCCATTTTCAATGAATTCCTATGGGAAATTTGTATAAAGGAAAATTTGCTTAAAAGAATTTCATTTGGAACAAATTACATAATTCCTTTATACAAGGTACCACTGTATATATACAATCACAAGTGGCACAGGCTAGATAAACCCAACACATTATTCCCCTCTTTATATCATATTTAATTCTAGCAAATGATGCCTTTCTACATTTTCACGGAATTGTATCTATATATGTCTTCCAATTCTAAAAAAAAAAAAAATTACCTAACCTACAATTATTAACACTTTCAATCAATTAAAAAGCAGGGATGTTGTCTTGTCTTCTTAGCTGCTTTAGGATAAGGCAATGTCCTCTTCTTAAATGAAATATGCATTTCATCCACGTGAGAATTACAGTTCTCTTGGACGGTTCTCTCTGTACTTTTAAGGAAGAAACAAATACGTATCCTAATTTCTCCTTAGCAGGACTGAATCTGAGCCAACACATCACAAAGATTGGTAACTGGAAACATTATTTGAGAGCTCATATGCATTCTGGTGTTTCCCTCAGTCATTCTGGGGCTGCTTAGAGTTGTTCCTAGTATTTTCTGTTGCAGATGTGGCACCCATTCTCCCTCTCTCTCTCCCCCCCCCCCCCCTTCTCTTGGATTACTACGGCCACAAACATAATGTGAAAGAAATACAGGCCAAATCAGGACAGTACAAGTCACATAATGAACCTTCAAAGCTAGTGCATGTGTAGTTGTTTCCAGTTTCTGGGCTCCTTCAAATGTGCCTGTGATGCAAAAGGGATGGCATTTTAAAAAAAATCAGCAAATTTAGGAACAGCTGATAGCCTAAGAAGATTAAACAGATCCAGCAGCAAGATATGGAGGGGTAAAGACAGGCTGGCAGAAACATGCCTATAAAGAAATGCCATCAAAGGACACTCATCCACAAGGGCACACAGCAGATCAGCACACATCAGTGTGCCACTGAAATCCACAAGAACAGATCATGCCCTGGAGCAAACTAGAGCAAAGCAGAACAAAAATACAACCACCACTTGGCCATAGTGTAGATGCAATTTTTTTTAAATTCCACTTTGACTCTTTATAGACCAGTGGTGGCGAACCTTCGGCACTCCAGATGTTTTGGACCACAACTCCCACAGTTCATTGTCATTGGCAATACAGGCCTGGAATTCTGGGAGTTATGGTCCAAAACATCTGGAGTGCCAAAGGTTTGCCACCACTGTTATAGACACTTGGATGCAGTAAGTGGTATCGCAGAACTGTAAAGCTGTAAGGGACCCTGCCTGCTACCCGTTCTCATGAAATGGAAACATTAAGACACATCTCTTAAGATCAAAATAATTGTTGCACAGTAAAACCAACCAAACCTTGTTCTATCTGCAGAGCAAAGAAAGAATCAGGATTTAATCAAACATCCTGATAAACAGAACAAAGCATTCCTTATTTTGGGATACAATCTTGTACCTAGTTAGCAGGTATCAAATCACTGCACTAAGTGGGGCTTGCTTCTGAGTAGACATGTATAGGACTGCACTGACAGGGTTCCTAATGCAACAGTGTTCTTCATATGCTGTACATGTCACAGTTTTCTTTTCTACAGCAAAACTGTGGTATGTGTTTTTTTAAATGCAATAACCTCTCCTAGCTTGGCCCAAATAAAATACTGGGTTGTGGTGTTTGAAGAAGTCATGGAGGATAATAAATACTACTCTAAGTCCACACAACAACCTCAGTGGCTACAAATGGAGCACATAGCTTGATGATCTATTAGTACAGAGCTGTCACTTTCCCTATTAGTCTACAAAGAAATACTGTACTGAAATACTACCGATACTTTCATTCATCATCATTGGCATCCTTCAGTCGCGAAAGACTATGGTATCATGCCTGGGGTAGAGATCCTAAAAACAACACCTAGTGTGACTAAATAGACCAATTCGGGAATGGCAGTCTTTACTGCACTGGGGGCAGATGTATTCTGTTTCTTGCCCGGTCCTTGAGTTTCGTTCTTTCCGTGCCTGCCTCTTTTCCTCTGCCTGTTGGACAAATGCCTCTTCAAATTTATGTAGACCATGCTGTATCTCTTGCCTCCAGACAGTGCGATCAGAGGTCAGGTTTTCCCAACTGTTGAGGTCCATTCCCAAGGCCTTCAGGTCCCTCTTACAGATATCCTTATACCGCAGCTGTGGTCTCCCTCTGGGGCGCTTTCCCTGCATTAGTTTTCCATATAGAAGATCTTTTGAGATCCGACCGTCATCCATTCTCACGTGTCCAAGCCAGCGTAGGCGTCGCTGTTTCAATAAAGTGTACATGCTAGAGATTCCAGCTCGATTCAGGACTATGCTATTTGGAACTTTGTCGTGCCAAGTAATGTTGAATATTCGCCTAAGACAGCTCATATGGAAGGTATTAAGCTTTCTTTCCTGTCGGGCACGGATGGTCCAAGACTCACTGCAATACAAAAGTGTGCTCAGTACGCAAGCTTTATAGACCTGTATCTTTGTATGTTCTGTCAGCTTCTTATTGAGCCATACTCTCTTTGTTAGTCTGGAAAACATAGTTGCTGCTTTACCTATACGTTTATTCAGCTCAGACTCTAGTGAGAGTGTATCTGAGATAGTTGAGCCAAGATACACAAAGAGGAGACAAGAGGAGACAGGGCAAACTTCAGAGGAGGAAGTCACTCCCGCAACTCAGGAGGTGGATGGGTGGAGGAATGTGACTCAAAGGAGTAGAAGGCCAAGGAATCGCTCAGAGAGTCTCATTTTGCACAATCAGTTTGAAGCTCTTTCCCTCAGCACACCTCATGAGGCACACATAGAGGAAGAATTGGTTCCACCAGAGGATCTCTCCCTCATCACTATTGATGAGATACAAGATCAGGTACATGTTGATGAGCAGGCTGCAGGAGAGAAGCTCATTGTACTAGGGGATTCTATAATTAGAAATACGGAGGGATGGATTTGTGAGGAGCATGATAACCGTATGGTCACTTGCCTGCCGGGTGCAAAGGTTGCAGACATCACCAGAAATATAGATAGCTTGTTAGAGAGAACTGGGAAGGAGCCAGTGGTCATGGTACACGTCGGTACCAATGATGTCGGGAAGGCCAAGCGGTCAGTCTTGGAAGCCAAATTCAGGTTGCTGGGTAGAAGATTGAAGTCCCGGGCTTCCAAGGTAGCATTTTCAGAAGTGCTACCTGTTCCTCGTGCAGGACCCGCCAGACAGGCAGAACTCAGAAGCCTCAATGCGTGGATGAGGTGATGGTGTCGAGAGGAGGGCTTTCGATTTGTCAGGAACTGGAGAACATTTTGGGACAAGCCAAACCTGTTCAGGAGGGATGGGTTGCACTTGAATCATGATGGGACCAGATTGCTGGCACTCAACCTCAAAAAGGCAGCAGAGCAGCTTTTAAACTGATAACTGGGGGAAAGCCGACAGGAGTTGCGTGGCATCCGGTTCGGAACACCTCATCCTCGGGGAATGAGGTTGGAGAGGGTAGAGAATCACATAGAGAAGACATAGCAGGTATAGGTATTAGCACCGGGAGAATAACGGAATGTGACAGTTCAGCTACTGAAAATAAAAGCTGTGGGGCGAATAGAACAAGGCAGCAGCTGTTGTTGCGGGACCCACTGTACAGGTGCTTCTACGCCAATGCTCGAAGCCTCCGAGCAAAGATGGGAGAACTTGAACATTTGGCAGCTAGGGATAACATTGATATAATAGCCATAACAGAAACCTGGTGGAATGCGGAGAACCAGTGGGATACAGCAATCCCAGGCTATAAACTCTATAGAAGAGATAGAGAGGGGCGGGTTGGAGGAGGAGTGGCCATCTATTTCAAAGAAGGGGTAAAATCCAGCAGAATGGAGATTGACAGATGGTCTGACTCCACCATAGAATCACTGTGGGTTAAACTACCAGGTCCAAGGAGTGATGTGATCGTTGGAGTATTCTCTCGTCCACCAGATCAAAAACTTGAGGGGGACCTTGAAATGAGGAGAGAAATCATGGAGGTGGCTAAGAGGGATAGGATAGTAATCATGGGGGACTTCAATTATCCCCACATTGACTGGGCCAATGCGAGCTCCGGGCAAGAAAGAGAAACTGGGTTTCTCGACTTGCTGAATGACTGTGCCTTAGAGCAACTTGTCACGGAGCCCACCCGAGAACAGGCAACTCTGGATCTAATATTGTGTGATACTCAGGACCTGGTCAGGGGTGTGAATGTCACTGAGCCTCTGGGGAACAGTGACCATGCTGCAATTTCCTTTGCCATGCATGTCGGAGGAAGAGTGTCAACCAAATCAGACATAAAAATCCTTGATTTTCGAAAGGCAAACTTCCCTCAGATGAGGAAACTAGTTAGAGAGAAACTGAAGGGGAAGGTTAGAAGAATCCAATCTCTTCAGAGTGCATGGAGCCTGTTTAAAACAACAATAATAGAGGCCCAGCACAAGTGCATACCACAAAGAAAGAAGAGCTCATTTAAGTCCAAGAGGACACCGGCATGGTTAACGAGTGGAGTTAGAGAGGCTCTAAAGCACAAGGAGAGGTCCTTCTGTAAATGGAAATCCTCCCCAAATGAGGAAAATAAAAAGGAACACAAACTCTGGCAAAAGAAATGTAAGAAGATGATAAGGGAGGCAAAGAAAGACTTTGAGTAACGAATGGCTAGCAATATAAAGGGTAATAATAAAAGCTTCTTTAAATATGTTAGAAGTAGAAAACCTGCCAGAGAACCAGTTGGCCCTCTGGATGGTGAGGGAGGAAAAGGGGAGGTTAAGGAAGACTTGGACATTGCAGAGAAATTGAATGAGTTCTTTGCGTCTGTCTTCACGACAGAGGACCTTGAGCGGATTCCGCTGCCTGAGCCGCCTCTCTTGACTAAAGAATTAAATCAAATACAGGTTAAAAGAGAGGTTTTAGGACTAATTGATAAATTGAGGATTAACAAGTCACCGGGCCCAGATGGCATCCACCCAAGGGTTATTAGGGAACTGAGAAATGAAATTGCAGATCTCTTAACGGTTATATGCAACTTGTCTCTTAAAATGGCCACAGTGCCGGAGGACTGGAGGATAGCAGATGTCACACCAATTTTTAAAAAAGGAAGGAGGGGGGACCCAGGAAACTACAGGCCGGTTAGCCTTACATCTGTCCCAGGGGAGAAAATCTTAAAACACATAAAAGAACAAACCTTGCTGAGAGAAAATCAGCATGGCTTCTGTAAGGGTAAATCTTGTCTGACAAACCTTAGAATTTTTTGAAAAGGTCAACAGGCATGTGGATTTGGGTGAACCGGTTGATATAGTCTATCTGGAATTTCAAAAGGCTTTTGACACAGTCCCTCACCAAAGGCTGCTGAGAAAATTGCACAGTCAGGGGATAAGAGGGCAAGTCCTCTTATGGATTGAGAACTGGTTGAGATCCCGGAAACAAAGAGTAGGTGTCAATGGGAAATTTTCACAATGGAGAGAAGTGAAAAGCAGTGTGCCCCAGGGATCGGTCCTGGGACCGGTGCTTTTCAATCTGTTCATAAATGACCTGGAGACAGGGATAAACAGTGAGGTGGCCAAGTTTGCAGATAACACAAAACTTTTCCATGTGGTAAAAACCAGAGAAGATTGTGAAGAGCTCCAGAAGGATCTCTCCAAACTTGGGGAGTGGGCTGAGAAATGGCAAATGCGTTTTAATGTAACCAAATGTAAAGCAATGCATATTGGGGCAAAAAATCCAAACTTCATCTATCAACTCATGGGCTCTGAGTTATCCGTCACGGATCAGGAAAGAGATCTTGGTGTGTTGGTGGACAGCTCCATGAAGGTGTCTCCCCAATGTGTGGCAGCGGTGAAGAAGGCCAATTCCATGCTAGGGATTATCAAAAAGGGGATTGAAAATAAAACAGCCAACATTATAATGCCATTATACAAAACAATAGTAAGGCCCCACCTGGAGTATTGTGTACAATTCTGGTCACCGCATCTCATGAAAGACATAGTGGAACTGGAAAAGGTGCAGAAGAGAGCGACTAAAATGATTACTGGGCTGGGGCACCTCCCTTATGAAGAAAGGCTAAAACATTTGGGCCTCTTTAGTCTGGAAAAAAGGCGCTTGAGGGGGGATATGATTGAGACATACAAAATAATGCAGGGTATGAGTAAAGTGGATAGAGGGAAGCTCTTCTCCCTCTCCCAAAATACCAGAACTAGGGGACATCCACTCAAATTGAGGGCTGGGAGAGTAAAAACTGACAAAAGAAAATATTTTTTCACCCAGCGTGTTGTAAGTCTATGGAACTCCCTGCCACAGGATGTGGTGATGGCATCTAACCTGGATGCCTTCAAAAGGGGATTGGACAGATTCCTGGAGGAAAAGTCCATCACAGGTTACAAACCATGATGGAGATGTGTAATCTCCAGGCTTTAAACCAGGGTACTTCAAGGGTCAGATGCAGGAGAGTGGTATCAGGAGACAGATATCTAGTCTCATGCGCTCCCAAACACATCTGGTGGGGCCGCTGTGAGATACAGGAAGCTGGACTAGATGGGCCTTTGGCCTGATCCAGCATGGCTCTTCTTATGTTCTTATGTTCTTAAAGTCATGGACAACTTCCAGTTCTTTTGCAGAAATTGTAATGCGAGGAGGAGAGTCCACATTCTGGCCCATTATTTGTGTTTTTTTCAGGCTGATTTCTAGCCCAAAATCTTTGCAAGCTTTACTAAAATGGTCCATGAGTTGTTGGAGATCTTCGGCAGAGTGAGCAGTAATGGCAGCATCATCAGCGAAGAGGAGATCCCGCAAACACTTCACCTGTACCTTAGACTTTGCTCTCAATCTAGAGAGGTTGAAGAGTTTTCCATCTGATCTGGTCCGGAGATAGATACCCTCTGTCATTCAAAGGGAATATATAATGGCATCAAGTTTTCTTGCTCATGTTCAAGAAAGGTGCTGAATGTCACTCTAGGCAACCCCCTAGACATCTGGGCATAAAAGTAAATTTTAATATGTTTTTTTCCTTCCTGGCTAAGGGAATCAATAATAAGTTATGGACCGACACAAAGTCAAGCTCGACATTATCATCAAATACAAGAATCAAGGCTTGTTTACATATTATGAAAAGACCAGGCTGGGTTGAGCTAAGCAGGGTTGCTAGGAGGTGTTGTGTGCCATTTGGTGTGATCCTTGCATTCCAATGAAATATGGACCTCAAGTGATCCTATTAGGTATGCAATCTTTGCCAGTACTTTATTTGAATAGGACAGAGACCTTGACTGATCTTTATGAAAAAGAAAAAGAAAAAAGTGATTAAAAGCTTCCCAAAAGAAGCTTTCCACTTCTTTCTTTTTTAAAGTGGTGCAGTAAACATTCACAGGCCTCACATGTACTTAAAGCTTTTTTCTCATTTCCTCAGCCCCTCCACAGAGGTGATGAAATCTGCCAATTTCCTGAACTGGTTGCTCCTTCACAAAATTGCAAAATTAGGGGAAGGTTCATTTTTGGTCCATTTCCAGCAATCGCACATGCTGGAAATGGACCAAAACTGAACAATTCTACCTGTACCATTTTTTTAAAAAAATTTAATTTAATTTAATTTAATTTAAAAATAGAAGGCTCTGAAAGGAGATCAGAAAGGTGCAGATGGGATTGCTCTGGGTGCAAAGGAGCAAGCCAGTCCATTGCTGTAGCAGACGAAAGAGCAAGCTAAGGGTCTGTGTAGCCAGCTTCTCCAACAGCTATTTAGATCACTTTGGGAAAGCTCCACACTCACAACTGCTTGAGGGACACTGCCAATCTTACTATCACTGGTTTCATATGTGCCCAACACCATTCCTGAACCAGCCTGACCTATCTTAAGGATGGGCCAAGAACCCTTCCTTCTGTGGACACCATTAACAAGCACATACGTTTAGCCTACAAGACCTTGCCCCTGTCCTTTCATAACCACCCACTTTTGGGGTTTCCCCCCCTCTGTCCCTCTTTATTCATCAGCCATATGAAACCACTTCATACTTGACACTGCACAATATTTTAAACCTGCAGTGAGTGAAACACATCCTGTCCAAAAGTCTCAGGGCTGAGGAAGGAAATTTACAGTCCTTATTTTCCATAATGCTCATGTACGTTAATATGTTCAAAGATGTCTGGCAACAACCTCCAGTTAATGAGTACCACAATGTACTGTACTTGCTCCCTCTGAAGACAGCATGGAAACCACCGTTGATTCAAAACATTGCCCCTAATCAAGACCAGAGAACAGGACAGCATCTTGCTGATGCTGAAACAACTGCAGTAACACAATTCTATTTCTGACTTTAATATAAAGCTCTAGCGCTTAACATTAAGCCCTTCACATTTTAAAGAAGTCATACTTGTTGGACCATATTTTCTATAACACCACTGGAAGCTGGCCTCCAAATGGCCCATTTTTAAAAGAAAAACAAGTGGGAACTTGGAAGGAGCCTTTTCAGTTCTGTTGGCCCATTTCTGGAATGTTCTTCGCAGACGCTCAAGAAGGTGCCTTCATTACATACTTATAGCAGTTTGGTTCCCCTTCAATTGCCATGGCCCTGTCTTGAAGAATGCCATACCACATAATCCAGCCAAGACGCTTACAGCTTTCTGCATTGAACTACAAATCCCAACATCCCACAGGATGGAGCCATGGCAATTAAAGTAAAAGCAAACTGCTATAACTATTGTAGTGCAGGTACAGTCTCACCTACTTTAAACCACTTCTGCATTCAGTTATTTTTTCTTCTTGTCTTAAAAGAGACACACAGTCTTAATCTGCTGTGTTTTTTATTTATTGTGGTTATTCTGCAGTTTTATTGATTCCACCTGGTTTTCATCCTGCTTTCCACCAGTCTGGTGTGAAGAATTGTGAGATGTAGACCAGGAGAAATACAATGATCAAATAACAATGCACATAAAAGTAGCAGATCATCTTCTAACTACAATTCAGTTAAGAATTAAAGCCTGCCTTTTGACTAACAATATAGTCAAAAGGCAGACTTTTCCAGAATGTTCAATCTTCATTTACACCTTTTAAGCGTTCTTATCCTGCCCATATTGTGAGTGGGTACAGATTCCCAAGGAATGGGATTTAATTTAAACCAACAGATCATAAGGTAAAACAGGACAAAAACAAAGGTTGTCTCACATGTAAATTTGGAATCTTAACAGTATCCTTTTGCTATGGTGCAACAGGATACTGGGTATCCTGAGTCCCAAGATAACTATATCCTTTGTTCATTATAAGTTTACATTTATGCCACAGTCCTCAAAAATACATATTTGTCATCTGCATTATTAATTCAACGCCACCATTGCCTCCATATTCAGAAGTAGCAAGGAATCAAATAATACAGTACTGTACTTCATTTTCTCACGCAAGTACCTCAAAAGGGAGGGGGAAACATAGCCAGTCACCCAGTCCAGCCTATCTGACGTGAAGTCATTCATCATCCGCTTAAAGCGATCTTGAATTCGTGCTTAGCTCTGCAAGCAGGAACTGGTATCTGTTTCAACCGCTCCCAGGGCCGAGCATACTTTGACCCCCAGCTACACTTTCTCCGGGGGAAATAAACACGCTTTCCTTCATCTGGGGACATGGAAAATAGGGTGTTACTCTTTTCCTTAAAAATAGAATAATTTCCTCCCTATCTTCACAGAGGATTTCTGACAGGCTGTTCCCCCACCCCAAGTTTTTTCATTTCTACTCCCTGGCCCTTTATTCGAAAACTTGATGACTCCCCACTCGCCGCTTTCCAAACTACACAACTTTTAAGGGGATCTCTCCCCAAATCAGGCTGATTGCTCAACAGATGAATTCTCGGGAGAAAGTCCACGGCGTTTCCCTCCCTCCCGCAGGAGCAGCAGCGGCAGCAGCAGCATCGGTCTCCTTATATTCGGGTTCCAAACAATGTCTGAAGTCGCCTCTTCCCCTCCAACTCAGGGGAAGGAGGACTTGTCCCAAACTCGGGACTCTCTCTTGCCTGCCAGTTGAGGAACCCCCTCTCCTTCCTTCCCCAAAGAACCCCATACGCCCCAAGGGCGGGACGCCTGCTCGAAATTACAATCCTCCCCAAACCTCCAAGAGCCCCGAACTAGTAGGCGGGATGACCCGATGCCGTTCCCAGGAAAGAAAAAGCCCGAGCCGGTGCTTGTTTGCTCTCTCTCTCTCTGTCTGTCTGTCTGTCTCCCTCTTCTTCGGGTTACCTGCCGGCCTGCATGCAAACTCTCCCGGGGAAGGTTCGCCCTCTCGGCGCAGGGTGGGGTCCTGCGCAGGCGGCAGCGGCGGCGACCGTGGCTTCTGCTGCTGCGGCTGCAGCTGCAGCGGCTGCCAGCGCGGAGTGTCGGGATGGGCAGCCGGGGGCTCCCTCCGCCTGCTTCTTTGCCTGACTCAGGGAAGCCCGCGCCCTCCCTTCGGCCAGCAAGAGGAGGAGGAGGAGGAGCCGCTTCCCTCCCCTCCCCCTCTTCGCCGCTTGGGTAGCTGCGGCTCAGGGCCGCCTAATCAGCCCCGGAGCCATCGAGCGGCCGCGGTGGCGGAAAGCAGGCCTCGTCGCTTCGCCGCCGGGGAGGCCCAGGAGGGGAGCGGCCGCGGAACCGGAGCCAGAGCCAGAGCCCTCACCCCCCGCCACCGCCGCCCCTCTGGCCAGCCACCGCTCGCTCGCTCCCGGAGGAGGACAAAAAGCTTCGATTTCCTGCCCCCCCCCCGCACGCGGCACGCCAGCCAGCCATTCCAGGCTTCCTCCAGAGATCCCTTGGCTTCTATGGGAGCATGGGTGCGAGTCATGATGATGACCCGTTGACTTTTTCTATGGCAGGCAGGTCCAAACTTCGGCCCTCCTGATGTTTTGGACCACAACTCCCAGAATTCTAAGCTTAGATTGCCAATGGCAAAGGACCGTGGGAGTTGCTGTCCAAAACATCTGGAGGGCCGAAGTTTGGACATGCCTGCTCTATGGGATAAAGTGCGGGACTTCTATGGGATGTGCGCCGGCCTTAATCCGTTCACTTCTACGGGATGATGTGCGGGAGTCAGGGCCCTGTCTAGGGTGGAGTAAGGGGGGGGGGGCTTTACGCCAGGGCACAGGACCCTGGAGGTCCAATTGCCTGGTTGGTAGCTAGGAAATTAAGGGCAACATCACCCAGCCCTCCTCACTCCCCCCACCCTTCCTAGATTTTTTGAAAGTGTGCATTTCATCATCTGGGTGGGGGTCCACAGGTCTTCCCTTCTTTTTTTAACAGTGGTCTCCTGTCTATTGCACAAGAGGTGGTGCCCCATGAATGGGGTGCCAAAATGGCCAGCTGAAATGAAAAATTTTACTTACATTTTGAACACTAAGGAGTGGGGTGAGGATAGGAAATGTAGTGTTTTGCCTGCGCTAATAAATCTACTCCCAATCCTGTCATTCTGTATTTTTATGTCCTCACTCAGTTTTTTTCCTTCAAAAGACACCGGGCAGTGTCATGAGCTCTTTGAAGCAGTCTCATAGCCACTTTCAATTAAACAACACCCCACGCCTGGCCTGAGTGGATCTTTTCTATGCAGACCTGGCCCATCCCAGAGAACTGGGTTCCCCTCTTAGCAACAGAAGGTCATGGCCTGGCCAGTGACTCACTTCTTCCTGCCTACACATTGCCCTCCCTTTTTATTTTAAGGGGAAATTCCTTGAAGCCTCTCCTTTTATATCCTCTGTTTCCATTCTGCAGCACACAAGGGTTCCTTCTGTTCTACTGCTGTGCTGCGGAACGAATGGCAGCCACAGGCAAGGTTCAATTATAAGAAACCACTTGCAGACAAAAATGGTTAGACTTGGATGCCCGTCCGAGTAAGCTCAGTGTGGCATTTCCTGGTAAACAAGCTTCATGTGTACCTTTCTCCACCAATATTGAAACTCAACGGAATTGTCCCAGATAGATCCAGTTCTGTGGCTGGCTAGTCTTTGGGTCTGGGAAAATTGCGTAGGAAAAGAGGAATGGAAGGACAGAACAGAAACAAAGGTTAGCACGACAGGTTACCACCTCGAACCATGCAATGTTTCTAGCCCATGTCAAAACTAGACTGGCTGCCTCTATGCACTTTTCCAAGAACAGTACTGGCATATTTTTTCAAAGCTTTGTATATGTACAACCCCCCCCTTCTAAAACATGCATGCCATCACTCAGTAGACAATCTTTTGCATGGCTAGTCCTGTCAGCCTTATCTGAAATGAAATAGGTGGCTGCTGGTGGTCTTGAAGACTTGCCTTTAATTGACTCCCCGGAAAGGTTTACCTATTGGCCACTTGTACTTGTTCGTGCCTTATGTACACTTTCTAACATGTCACAAGCACCCCACTTGTGTGAGCAGATTGGCAAATGCATAGACTTTTTGTGGATTTGTTTTGTTGTGCAAGGAAATCACTGAAGGATTTGAAGGGGATCGGAGTTGTTTCCAGTTGCAGCAGCTAATGCCACCAAAATTGTCTTACCTCAAAAACCCAGACTACTCGGATACGGTTAATGTATGCACCCCTAAATGCCCTGTGGCCTTTTTGTATCTCCTACCTAGTGAAATATGTACTCTGTTGCCAGCCCTTCAGTTCTTTTATAAACCTAAATTAGACATTTCTTACCTAAGACTATTCGGGGGAAAGTCATACGTACCTCTTGTCTGGTATTTCCTAGCCCTTAAGAAGACATGTGGAAGATTAACAATGACCAATCTCCGCCCCCGCCCCCCCAAAGTAACAGGCAACTCTGCCAAGATTATTTGGGGAATTTCAGCAGTTTAATCCAACTCCTATTTATTTTCTCAGTCCTTTAAAACTGGCAGATTCTATTGCCTTGATTCCATAACCTGGTCTTCTGTGCCTTAACTCTGTTTTTGCATGACTCTTTAACTGTATTCTCAAAGGCTTTCACGGCCGGGATCCGATAGTTGTGAGTTTTTCGGGCTGTTTGGCAGTGTTCTGGAAGCTTTTCTTCCTGACGTTTCACCAGACTCTGTGGCTGGCATCTTCAGACGGCAAGGAGCTCAAGGAACTCCCTGCCACAGGATGTGGTGATGGCATCTGGCCTGGATGACTTCAAAAGGGGATTGGACAGATTCTTGGAGGAAAAGTCCATCACAGGTTACAAAGCATGATGGAGATGTGTAATCTCCAGGCTTAAAACCAGGGTGCTTCAAGGGCCAGATGCAGGGGAGTGGTATCAGGAGACAGATATCTAGTCTCATGCGCTCCCAAACACATCTGGTGGGGCCACTGTGAGATACAGGAAGCTGGACTAGATGGGCCTTTGGCCTGATCCAGCATGACTCTTCTTATGTTCTTATGTTCTTATGAACTAGGAGTTCTCTCTGTGCTCATCCCCTGAGCTCCTTGCCCTCTGAAGATGCCAGCCACAGAGTCTGGCAAAGCCTCAGGAAGAAAAACTTCCAGAACACAGCCAAGAAGCCTGAAAAACTCACAACAATTATCTTTAACTGTACTTTTTTATTATTTTGCTTTGTTGAATAATTAATCAGCAAATACTATACGATTCTAATGATGAGGATGTGCAATACAAGTCAGTTCTGATATAGCAGGTTTCTTCGAGGTTTTCCAAGTAGTGAATGCCAATCCCTTCTTCTTGAGGTGACCTGGGACTGTGCATCTTGCCCAAGGCCGTGCAGACTAGCTCTACTCACGGAAGGCAGAGTGGATAATTGAACTCCCAGACTCTCTGTACCCAGACATCTAAGCAACTGAGCTGCAAAAAGGTACTGCTGTACTGTAATAAATAAAACTAATTTAAGAAAAGAAACACTCGATATGTTTTTGAGCCATGTATTAATAATCTAATGTTAAATTGAAATACTGAAGAACTTGAAAAAATTGCCATGTCGTCCTTTCTTAATATATACATTATAGAGCATGCTTCTAGATGGGCAGGGTAATAATCTAAACAAACAAACAGGCATCTTTTAAGTTGTTTAAATGATATTCAAAAAGGAGGTACGACAACACATTAGAAAAGCCATATTTGGGTAATACTATGGGTAATACTAGAGGGACAACTTTAATAAAGATGGCTGAAAAAAATCTCTTTTTATTCTCAGCCAAACAATTTCTTCAGTTTCAGTAGAAGCAGCACTATCTTTGGTCTGAACAGCGCCCCGGGGCCTAAATCTCTGCACGATGCGTAATGATGATTTGTACTGAACCCCATCCAAGAAATGGGAAACATTCACTGACTTCATTCAGTCTGAAGTTATTACTCATAATGACTGAAGACATTACTGACTAATGTGAAGCAGTTTTTCACCATTAGCTGCATCAGTGGAGAAAATAGCACAGGATAATTCTAAAGAGGATATGCTTCAGCAACAATGCATTGGCTTTTTTAAAGTGTAATTATTCTCATAATGAACAATAACTGCAGTGTACATTGTACTGCCCCAAAGATTTAATGATGTACTTACTACAGCATTGTATAAAACCAACTACATCAGTAAAGCCTGCACCTGAAAAATGCTTGCTCCTCCCCCCCCCCATTTTTAGCCTTTTATGGGTTGTAGTTCTTTGTTTGTTTGTAGTAACTATAGTATTTCACAAAGGGGCAGAATGTTGTAGTCCTACACTGTGTATCTTGATCTGTATTAATGTGTCAAGGTTCATACTCTTTTGCATGCATATCCTCGTAAAGGATTCCATAAGGATAGAACATGAAGGAATCTTCTCTCTCAGGCCAATCAATATCCACATTGAAATAGAAATGGGGAAAGTTACTTTTTTGGACTACAATTCTCATGTGTTCTGTGGGGGTCTGAAAGTTCTTGCCCAATAAAGTACCCCCCCCCCAATTGGCACACAATAGTAGGTTCTCTGTGTGGGTTGATACACATGTAAATGATCTTCAGACAACCAAACCCATATCTATGTGGGGCCTTAAAGGTTATCATCAGCCTTTCCCCTTATGCCCCGAAATAACACTCACAATGGTGTACCTGGCACAGAATGTGTGATATAATTTGATCACTGAGTTCCCAGAAGCAACACGATTTCTGTACTTGGCATTAGGAGACTATATGGAGGCATTGTCAGAAGCATGTACTGTACTTTAATCCACTTGCAGCAGTAGCAATAGTGTGATTCATATTTGTCCTTTGCTCTTCCCCAGTAGCTGAGTGCCTTCTGACCTGGAAGTCTCATCTCGCAGCACCATCTCTTGTTTTGTTATGGATTCTCTTTTTGAGGTATATAAAATATACCAAAATGGTTTTGAGTCCATTGCAGCCTCCAGCACAGTACTGGCTACTTACCTTTCATTTTAGTGCCATAGTCAGTGAAAGATCTTTTGCTGGTGATTGCTGCTGCTCAGTAGCTGCCATCCCAAGAAATTCTCAGCAGTCATCTCCATTAGAACTGCCAGTTCTCATCCGCTGATGCAGTTGGTATTGGTTGAAGATGGGTGCATCTAGACTAGAGTGGGTCTCGGCTTTGACAACACTGTTATTGGTCACCCTGCTAGAAATCTAGACTCGTAATAGAGTCTATACTCTAGATGTCCTAGTTTCCTTGACAAGTTCAAACCTTTTCACCATGGTAAGGGTGTCCATCCAGGAAAGAGTTCTGTGCAACAGTATTTGAAAACCATTGTACAGTATCTGGTTTATGTGGAGAACCAAACAATGACCATGATTTGCAGGGTGCCAATGTTACATCTGCAGTGGGCGTCACTGATTTATAAACCTGAAAAAATGTTTATGAACATCTTTAATGGCTCCTGTATTATTTCTACAAGAACTATATAGAACTTCATAATCAGAAATTAAAGTGTGAATTATCCTTATTTACCATTTTCAATTAAGTGATAAAAGGAACTGCATTGTAGCTCTAACAACAAAAGATAGTTATGGCTGATATCAAATAATGCAATTACCTCTACTGTTACCCCAGTATTTTAATTTCTGACAGCTTTAAAAGTAAATTATTTTAACAGAAGCAGGTAAGCTTTAACAGTACAGATAATGACAGCTATATAATTATTACGGTCTCCGCAGTACCATTCTCCATCATCTGCAATCCAAAATATGTTGCAATTTCTTAAGGTCCTTACATTCAGTTTTAGCATGTGTCTGTAGCATGTGTCTATATGGCAACTAGTATCAAAATGGCAACAAAATGAGCATGACATTTCACTTTCAGTTCAAAGCAGTGGCTTTGCTAAAAGATATTCAAAAACTTGAGTTAGAAGAGGACCTATGAGGCCTCAAGTCTTGCTCAGTGCAGGAATCCAAATCAAATCAGAGCAGATGTCTGCCCAGTTTTCTTTTGAATGCCTCCAGCGTTGGAATGATCAACACCTCACGGGGTAATTGGTTGCTGTACTGCTCTAACAGTTGAAAAGTTTTCCCCCCTATTCAGCATACATTTGGCTTCTTGTAGTTTGAGCCCATTATTATGTCCTCCACTCTCTGACGAAGAACATATACTGCCCCATCCTATGTGTGACTACCTTTAAAGTATTTGAGAAGTGCTATATCTCCCCCCTCAGTCTTTTTTTTTCAAGGCTAACATGTCCAGTTCTTTCATTCTTTCACCATAGCGCTTGGATTCCAGTCCCTTAATCATCTTGGTTGTACCCCTCTGAACTTGCCCCCGTTTGCTTGCATTCTTTTTAAAGTGTGGTCCCCAGAACTGGACACAGTACTCAGGTGTCAAATAGAGAGGACTAGTATTTCACAGGATTTGGAAACTATACTTTGGTTAATGCATCCTAAAATAGTATTTGCCTCTTTTGTGGCCACATTTTATCCTTTTGGCTCACATTCAACTTGTGATCTACAAAAAATTCCAAGATCCTTCTCAACTGAATCATTACTGAGCCAAGTATCCTTCATCTTATTAATTAGCATTTGTTTTTTCTCTATGTGTAGATTCAGATTTACACTTTGTTCAGGAATTTATCCTACTTCCTTTTGCATCTTGCTTTAGAAAGAAAACTGCAATGCAGAGGGGCAAAAGGCCATCCTGGAATTGCCCAG
>JAHTLZ010000016.1:17139528-17174359 GCA_023846285.1 Phrynocephalus versicolor | reverse complement strand
CTACTACTACTACTACTACTACTACTACTACTGGTATCTGAAAATATCAGTAACCCAACCATGTTCTTTCGAAATGACAGATGAGGGCATGGAAAGGATATATTAAATTTGCAGATGATACTGAACTTGCAGGTGTAGCTACTTCAGAAGACAGAACTGGGATTTAGTATGACCAGAACAGATGTAAAGAGGTAAGTGAAATCAAACAAACGGAATCTAAACAGAGGAAAAAAGGTGAAGTTGTGTATTCAGGCAGGAAAAATCAGATGTGCAAATACTGTATATGGATGACAGTACATGACAAAAGGATCTAGAAATTTAGCTAGCCATGACTCAACAGTGTGATGCAGCACCAAACAAACTAATGCAATACTAGGCTGTATTAACAGAAGTCAGATGTCCACGTAGCAACTTGTGGCTCTCTGTATGTTGATGAACCCCTATTCTGGTCATCCATTGTCAAAATGCCAGAGATTGATGTAACCAAGAGGCCAGTATGTAATGGGCGATAGTTTCTCCAGTGCTTCAGAAACTCAGTCTGCTCATTGAATGGGAGCTGCAAAAAGCATAGTTTTTTTCTTTTGCTGTGAAGGCTATATGAGAATCTCCTCCTCTTATTAGTGCCGCCTAAGAGGAAAAATGCTACCCACAAATATACTAAGGTCACTGCTTAACAGGAATTGTACAGTATACCCTTAATGATTTTATTTCCAAAAAGATATGAATGCAGATAAGTAAACAAGCAAACAAAACTATTAAAAGATACAAATATTACCAATATAGGTCCTATTTTAATAGAACCTAAAGCAAAATATGTCACTATATTCATAATGCACTGTGCCTCAGGAAGCTTAATAAATGCCAATTAATTTTAAAAGCTTATTGTATAATGTGTAACATAATATGGAAAGAAACACAGGCTCAAAACAGCCTTCCCCATAGAGTAGTTTTCAATTATTGTAAGCAAAGCCTCATTAAATGAGTTCTTATTATCAAGTGCTGTTGGCATTGCTTACATACATTAAATTCTGATATTTTCAGCTGCCTGCTTTCAGGTTATTTTGCCTAAAAACCTACCCATTTTGGGGATAATTTCTTCACTGGCCCCCTTGAAGAAGCACACATAGATTATAAGTCCTCGCTGAATCTATAAGAAATAACAAAGATACATGCTTACTGCACAGTTTGAAGTAAACATATTAATTTTTGCATGAAATCAGTAAGGGCAGCACAGAATTACTCCACTTTAACAGGCAAGGACTGTAAGGTATGTGTTTGGATGCTAAAACCAGTATTTTCAGTGTCTGGCATGTGGTAATCCATCCCATCTGGAACTTAAAAGATGACATAATTTCTTCCGTGGCAGGGAACTCACCTGAAGAGGCATTTTAAATTAAATGAAAAGCTTTCTTACTCAGAATACAGATTTCATTAAAAGCCAGATGTCATACATGGTTTCCAGTCATTACATATTACTTATCCCGTGTCTCTTGAATGTATATACAGTATTTTACATTGTATAATGCCTTTGGCATATGCAAGTATGGCTTGCACTCAGGATGGTCTTGACTAAATGTTTCCAGAATGATAAACTTCTTCACACATTCAACATGAATGTGTAAGCTAAAAAGGGCTGGTCAAGTGGAGCCAAACATCAGTGCCACCTCCACTCAGAAGACTTGTAAGTGTATGGAGCTGAACTTGTGTATATATCTAGTCATACCTTCCTATTGAACATGTAAAGCTCTACTGGGTTCTTATGTCTGTTCACTTGCAAAGAAGCCCCACCAGTTCAACTGGGCTTACAGTATTGTCAATGTGTATATTTTATAGGATTTCAATATTCTCTTTGCTTTTTGTTCTCAGTGCAGAAGAGGTATTTGCAACATTAGCAAGATCACAAGGGTATATTTCAAAGGAATATTCTAGACCTTGACTGAAGCAAGAGCTACTCAAGAGATCTCTGAAACCAAGAGTGCGAACGTTATGAAGCCAGATTGCGCACACACATACACATCACCCCTTCACCTTTGGATGTGCGGGTCAAGGCTGATAGGAACTGCCATTAAGCAGCATCCCCCCCCAGCCATTCGTAAATAATTGTATTGAAATAATTTTCCTACGAGTTAGACATGCCTCTTGTACATTACTGAGGTGATCTCTATATAGCCATAAGAATACTGTACTTCTGGCAACACGAACATATTTTTACAAGGATTATAATAATCTGCATTAGAAGATTCCGACTATTTTAGGTTGCAGGGCGATGACGTATAAACTGAAGAGCAAAGCTAGGATGACGCTGGGATAAGATACTGTATACTGTAATATCCTTCAAACCCGGATTTGGGGGGATTTTCCACTCAGGGACAAGACATAAATCGAAAGCGATGGGCTGTACGGGACCTTTCGAGAACCGCCTTAAAACGTGCCAGCCCTCCAGATGGTACTGGTCTGCCTGAAACTCCCCTCGTCTCTCACCACTGGCTAGATCGCCTCAGGATGATGGGAGCTGCAATCCAAAATACAGTGGAGCCTTGTATAACAAACGGCTTGTATAACATAGAATCTGTACAACATAAAAAATTCCAAAGAGGGGGGAAATTTGCTTAACAGAATCGTCTATGGGCCAAATCTGTACAACATAAAAATGGTCGCGATTAGGGATTACTGTTTTCAATGCATTCCTATGGGAAATTTGTACAAAGGAAACTTTGCTTAACAGATTTTCATTTGGAACGAACTAATTCCTTTATACAAGGTACCACTGTATCTGGATTCTGGAGGAAACGCGCCACGGTTCCCGCCCCATGTCGCACAAGGAAAGCAAACGGGATTAGTCTGCGGTCAACCAGAGGGTTTCGCCCCTGCAGCTGTTACCTCCACCCACTGGGCTTCAGAGCCCGGCTCGGCCGGCTTCACCTGCAGCCTGGCATGCAGGCATTGCTGCAAGATGGTCCGGGCCAGCGGACCCCGGCTCCCGTCGGCCATGGCCATGCGCCTGCCCGCCCGCCACGCCACGCCACGCCACGCCACGCCACGCCAGGAAATTCCAAGCGCTCCCGACTCCGAGCTTTTCTTTCCGCCAGGAAGAGGTAGAATGAAGTCCGCCCGGCTCTGTCGCTGGATGGTGACGATAGAGGGACATATAGAGCGACAACGCTTTTGTGACCAGAAGGAGCTTCCTGGTTTCTTTTCTAAAAGTCACAAAGGCACACCCTTTTCACATTAATACAGTACCTGGTTTCTTGATGTGCTTCTTTTCAGCAGAAAGGCGGCATGGGAAAAGTTTGCACCCTCCGAAGTGAAATCTGGTACCAGCAGCAGACCCTGTTAAATTGGTTCTTCAGCTTTGTAGACGGGCTGAAAATCAAGGACGACTTTTAACATTCTTCACACATGATTTTTCTTCAAAAGTCCTATATAATAGGCACATAGGTGCATCTCTCCTCCCCCCCCCCCCTTAACAGCATGCTTCCTCGACTGTTAAATATTGAGAGCTTAAAGGGTAAACAAAACAGTACCTCACTAAATATCATTCAGTGCCTCGAATAAGAAAGTAATAATTGCACATTAGTGGGAATATTAAGACTTTTAACTTTTTGCGGCAATAAAAATTGTCACTTAAATACTGGTGGCAACCTTTCAGCGCGCCAGATGATTTTGGACCACAACTCCCAGAATTCCAAGCCGAGATTGCCAATGACAAAGGACTGTGGGAGTTGTGGTCCAAAACAACTGGAGTGCCAAAGGTTCGCCACCATGTGATCTCCAAAATGTCTTGTTGGAGCAGCTGGGTTCAGCTCTTGTAAACTCAGCATGTGGCTTCCTCTATGGAGCCATATCACTTCATATTTGCTCTTCCTCTTTTTTCCCATGACATCAGCTTTTCCCAGCATCACTGACGTTTCCAGCAAACTTTCACTTGTGAGTTGCTCCAAGTATGACAGCTTTATGTGTCTTATTTCTGCTTCCAGACAAAGTCCATGCTTAACTGGCTCTCCTAATAACTTATTGATCTCTCTAGTGATCTATAATACCCAAAAGGTAGCCTCAGCATTATATTTCAAACTAGTCTCATATGTGATGAAGGGGGTTGAGTATGTCTGACAATCAGATGGCAATGCCATCAGGAAGACCCACAATTAGGGGCTGTGTCACCTGCAGCAAATGTGGATTAACGGGTGTGGGGGAGAGACACAGAATAACGCCAAGTACAAATACTATTTTGACATGTTGGCACCCTCCACCCAACCCCAGTGTGGCGCCCAGGGCACATAGCTTGCTTGCCCCCACTAGTTGTTGCCCTGTTGTCAGAAGACAAGACAAGACAAGAAGATGAGTCTGGGTGCCTAGTGGGTCATCCAAGGTGCAGTGTTCACAGTTGAGGTAGCAGAGTAAAATGTACCAATCCTCTTTAGGAGTATTGGCCACATCAGCAGAAGAGAATGGATAGTTCCAATGGTGATGGGGTGGATAAACTTCTATAGGACAGCTACTGAGTGGCAGCAATCACTGAATGTGACACTGGTGACAGTTGTTGCATAGACAATAGTGGCAACACTCTAGCTAATTCTTGTTAGTACTGTGCAGAAGAAGGCAATGGTAAACCACTGCAGAATCTTTCTTATCTTGAAAACCCTATGAGACATTCCAAAGAAAAATTCAGGTAGAGAATTAAGGCTCAAATGACACGTTGCTCCTTGCTGTCTTCTTTAATTGATTACATAATGCCATCATATCGTTCACTGGATATTACTGCCTGGATTGTCAATATGGTGCCCTCTGTGTTATATTCCTGGGAGATGGGTTCTAACTCTCCATCAGCCATGAAACTGGCTGAGATAGTCATTTACTCCCAAGGTACCCTATGTAGGCCTAATATATTTGTTTGCCTGTAAGTGGGCATTCATTTTAAATATGAATGATTAGGTCTCAGGAACTGGCAAACCACTCCAGTATTCCTGCCAAGAAAACTCCATAGACAGGGGGTCACAAAGAGTCGGTCACGACTGTAATGACACAACACACACATGTTAACTATGGTAACACAGTTGACTATCATGTCTAATTTGCTATTTATGCTGGACATGGAAAGTATTAAAATAACTGCCTCCATATGTGCTGGCTTACTCATCTTACTGCTTTATCTACCCAAGGAGCAAAGGTTGTCTCCATCACTACAAACTAATATGTATCATGTTAGGGCAGTTCATAAATTTTCCCCAGAACTCCAGCTGCTCAACAGGGATCCAGCAATGAGATCCGAAGCTCCATCTTTCTTGTCAAACATTAACCACAGAATCAATGCATTTAGAGTTAGACCTTTAACCCTCCAGATATTTTCGACTTGAATACCCAGAATCCCTGATCATCAGCTCTCCTACCTGGAGCCCTGGGAATAGACATTCAAAGTGGAAAATCACCCTTACTACCCCAATGAGGTCAAAGGGGGCAGTCTTAATTTTTTCTTGAATGTTGGCTTTGCTGATTTCAAAGAGACTGCACATAACAGTATATAACTGTGACTTTATGTTGAGGAATAATCTTATATTAAGAACAACTAAAAGCATTTAATTTTGCCTGAGTCAGAACAGTATTTCATTTGAAACACTGAAGACACTTGAGAAAAGTTAGGAAGCTGTGAAATATTATGATAGAACCATCCACATATACACAATTTTTGTACAGAATTGTACATATGCACCAGTTTTGCACACCATTTTCAGAGCAACACAAAAGAAACCATACACGATTACATAGACTTTGTGTCTATAACCACTTATAGCTTTGTGTTTATATTATATCTCCTTTTTGGATGGTCTACCGTGCATGATTACATGGAATTTTTATTCTCTCTTTAACTGCTTTCATTTTCTTGTAGCTTTAATGTTGCCGTTTAATGCTGTGTAAGATGTCCCTCAATGCCCAGTTCTCAAACTTGAATATGTCTTAATTGTACTGGACTGTATATTGTTCCTCATTACTGTAAGCTGCCTTGGGTCCTTTTCCAAGAACAAAGGTGGGGTAAAAAATACTCCAAAAGAAATAAAAATAAAATAAAATCCCTTCCATAAAACATTGTGGCAAGTAAACACGTGGCATGATGGAATATTCTAGCATCGTGTGGGTTATCTATTTGGATATGCATTTCTGAAAAATGAAACCAGTATGCTGATACGTTACATTAATTCATTTTAAGCATCAGGTCAACAGCTTATGACAATAAGTGCAAATTGCTATTGTTAGACTATTAGCATATGGTACCCTGAACTGGCACAGTCATAACTGTTTCCTTTTCTTTCTTTATTTATTTATGCTGCCCCCTACGTGATGGTCTCTGGGTGACTTATAACTCAAAATTAAAATGGACAGTTAAAAGCAATGTAAAACATTAAAATACAGTGCAATACAATACAATACAATTAAAATATAATACACTAAAATACAATACACTACAATACACTAATTGCCACCAGGACCCACAATCTATGTCGTATCAGTTAAAGAACTTCTGGAATAGGAAGATTTTTACTTGGCACCGAAATGTCATCAAGGTTGGTGCCCGGCAGATCTCACTCAAGAGGGCATTCCATAGCCTGGGGGCCGCTGCTGAAAAGGCCTTATGGCTACAGGCCATCCCTCTCACCTGAGGGACGCCTCTTTCAAAAGGGTCCCCTGGCTAGATCTTAACTGTCAGGCAGGTTCATATTTTGCAACATTGATAAAAGTTGCCTTTCCCATAAGAATGGGATGTGCGATGAAACATGATGAACCTTTTATGTTGTGTGGGAGCACTGCTCCTGTGTGAGAGCCTAATTTTATGCATCTCTTGGGCACTTGGAGAAAAATACATTACTGTATTAATAACAGATTATTGTTGTTTAGTGTTTCAGACAGTTGCATGCACAAGTTAAATTAGGGTAATCAAAACCTAATTACATTTCCAAGTAGGATAGTTTTGATGTCTCTGTCACAGACAGACAAGCACCTTACCCGAGAATTGTTCAGCAAGGCTTGCTTTGCAGCAGAAACCTAGAAATGAGAACATTTAATCAAACCGTGTTCCTTCTGCTGGTGATTATCATGTTTATTATACTCAAAATGCTAACCTGCTATAATGTGTGCCCATTTGAGATTTTATTTGAGGATATTTAATAGGGATTAGCTTCACACTACTATGTCTGAGAAACAGGGATGTGTGGACAACATGATACAGTGGGTTAATGGATGGCTTTGGTTGACAGATGGAGCCTGTAATGCCACACAACCATGGAGGATGAGACAGGTGGTTTTTCCTGCCTGGATGCCACCAGTGAAATAAATTACCATAATACTGTAATACTTAAACTGTTCTATCTTCTAGATGAATTCTCAGTTTTGTCCCACATCTGGTGATGGGCTAAAACATTTGGGGCTCTTTAGTCTGGAAAAAAAGGCACCTGAGGGGGGATATGATTGAGACATACAAAATAATGCAGGACATGAGTCAAGCGGATAGAGGGACACTCTTCTCCCTCTCACAAAATACCAGAACTAGGGGACATCCACTAAAACTGAGGGTTGGGAGAGTGAGAACAGACAAAAGAATTATTTTTTTTTACCCACCGTATTGTTAGTCTGTGGAACTCCCTGCCACAGGAGGTGGTGATGGCATCTGGCCTGGATGCCTTCAAAAGGGGATTGGACAGATTCCTGGAGGAAAGGTCCATCAAAGGTTACAAACCATGATGGAGATGTGCAATTTCCAGGCTTAAAACCAGGGCCCTTCAAGGGCCAGATGCAGGGGAGTGGTATCAGGGGACAGATATCTAGTCTTGTGCGCTCCCAGACGCATTTAGTGGGGCCAGTGTGAGATACAGGAAGATGGACTAGATAGGCCTTTGGCCTGATCCATCATGTCTCTTCTTATGTTTTTATGGTATGTTATGTTATGTTCTTATTGCTCCTGTGTAGATGCATGGCAGGAAGAAGAAAACTCATAGGTGAAAACATCTTCACAAGAAAATGCAGTGATGGGAAACATTGTACTTGGCATGCAGCAAGCTCAGCTCTGAAAGTACTAGAATAAAATGTGGTCCACACCTAATAAAATAGGTTATAATTATATAACCATGTATAATAGCTATTATTATCACTTATCAAACAAAATCAGAATGCAAAGTAGTTTACAGAGCAACACAATTCTCTGAGAGAAGTTTCTCTTCTGCACAAACTATAAAAGAAATGAAGAATAGTAGTAACCACAGTAGTAGCATTCTATGCTACTGTAGTAGCATATTTCAATACAGTGGTACCCCGACTTAAGAGCAGCTCAACTTAAGAGCAGAAAACTGTTGGCATTTTAACTGCTGCTTTAAAAATTTTAGATATAGTGTCTAGGTAAAGGGAAGTGATAGTACCACTCTATTCTGCTCTGGTCAGACTCCACCTGGAGTACTGTGTCCAGTTCTGTGTGCCTCAAATTAAAAAGGATGTTGACAACCTCGAGCGGGTGCAGAGGAGGGCAAGCAGGATGGTTGAGGGCCTGGAGGAAATGTCTTATGAGGAACGGCTTAGGGAACTGGGAATGTTTAGCCTATCAAAAAGAAGACTGAGAGGGGATATGATAGCTATGTTTAAATATCTGAAAGAATGTCATATTGAAGAGGGAACAGGTTTGTTTTCCATGGCTTCCGAGATTAGGACTCAGGGCAATGGTTTGAAACTACAGGAAAAGAGATTCCATTTGAACATTAGGAACAACTTCATGAGTTAGAGCTGTTCCGCAGTGGAATATGCTGCCACAAAGGGTGGTGGCATCTCCTTCTTTGGAGGTTTTTAAGCAGAGGCTGGATGGCCATCTATCAAAAATATTGTGATGGGGTTCCTGCATGGCAGGGGGTTGGACTAGATGGCCCTTGAGGTCTCTTCCAACTCTATGATTCTATAAATGGCTTCTATAAATGGAAGGCTGAGTCAACCATGAGCCTGCTACCTGGGATTGAACCCAAGGTCGTGACCACAGTTTTACCTGCAGTACATTCACTTTTATGTCTTCAGGATTTATGGCTTAAGAGTATATTGTGACAATCAGTATCAGGAAATTTAAAGATCTCCATATATTTGGTATTACACCTACACAGTATTCAGAATTACAGTACTGTACTTTCAAATACAGTGGTACCTTGTATAAAGGAATTAATTCGTTCCAAATGAAATTATGTTAAGCAAATTTTCCTTTATACAAATTCCCATAGGAATGCATTGAAACCGGAGTGATCCCATTTTTATGTTGTACGGATTTTCCCCATAGGCGATTATGTTAAGCAAATTTCCCCTATCTCCAGAATTTTTTATGTTGTACAAATGTTATGTTATACAAGCTGTCTGTTATACAAGGGTCCACTGTATTGCAATTTGGTTTTCCATCTGTCATGACTGCTAGACTAGGATTTTCCATTAGGGGGAGCATTATGATAAAGATACATTTTAAACAGAAGCTTATGTCTGAATTTGAGCTCTTGTTCTTGTAACAAAAGTATAGTCTCTGCAAACCTCAGTTTGAAGGTAGGAAACGAAAAGGTGAAGCCACTCCCACCCGTTTGGGGGAAAAGCCTCTTCAACCATGGGATCCATGAATTCAAGACTCTGATTGCTGTTCAAACTAGTCTTTATTAAGGTGGGAGGCAGGATAGAAAGTGGATCAGTTGCCCAATTCCTCTGGTCTGGTCCTGACGTCTCAAAGAGAGACTTACAATTGTCTCCGTTAAAGCCCCACCCCACCCCACCCCACCCCACCCCACCCGGTTTCCTTCCAACCTCAGCCAGGTCCAAATTTCAGTCACTGGTCTGGCACAGGGCTGGGGATTAGTTTTCTGCATAGACCTCCTTTTAGGAAGGTTGATGTTGGGCTGACACAGGTCCTCGTGTTCCCAAGGACTGCTCTGCCTCCAGTCTGTTGCAGGCATGCTTTGTTTTGCTTCCTCTCCCACTACCTCTGGGTTAGGATGGGACCCATGGCCTGGGGCTCATCAAGGCATCTCTGTCTTCATGGTGCAGGTTTCAGAGGGATGAGCAGCAGTGTGCCTTCTCTGCATTCACATCTTCTAGCTTTAAGGAAAAGGATCCATTCTCCAGTACGAAGATTCTGCATCACCAATGGGCAATCCTCCCTGAGGGTTTAGAAAATAACTGTTAACTGCCCAGAATGGCCTCACTGCCAGATGGGTGGTATAAAAATCCAATACATAAATAAATAATAAAAAATAAAATGGGAGGGGGACTTCTCTAAGGCCTTCACCCTGTTGTCACCCTCCCTGCCAACTCTCTGCCCCACCCCCCCAGGTACAGTTTACTGGAGCCTTGTATCTCTCCTCATACCCTTGGGCCACCCAGTCACTAAGATCTCTATAAGGTCCATGGGGGGAAGCAGGTGGGTCTGAGGTAGATAGCCCACCAGGGACAACTAGAACATCTCCTTTACATGCCTCCCCAGAAAGTGGCCCATTGTCTCTTCATCTTTTGCCTAAGAAACCTGCTGAAAGAAATAATCCATATTAACATGTGCCTTTCCTTTACTGTACTCTCAAATCAAGAGCTAGGTATCAAAGGCTTAGGTAACAGTAGGTATCCTCTATCTGCAATAACCACCAGAGGTGGACATAATTGGTGAACCGGGTAGAGGAAACCTAAGGGTGTGGATGGTCCATCCTATTGTTCCCAGGGCTGAGCTTTCAGCTGACATAAAGGCTGGGATGTTCTGCCCCATCCCACCCTTGAGCCAAAATATTCCACAGCACTCTAAGGCATCAGTTTGAAGTATAAAGGTTTGGGAAAATTCCAATGTCCTGAGGATAGGGGCCTGGCACAGGGCCTCCTTCAACAGTGTAATGGCCCATTGTTCTTGGGAACCTGTGTCTCCATCAGATCAGTTAAGGGGCCACCAGAGAAGCAAAGTGGAGAATGACTTAGTAGGGCATTGCCTAGGTGCACTGATATTTGGGACAGGTAGTGCAAAGCTGCTATACCTGTTTGTAGACCCTCGGGCATTAAAACAGCTACAGCATCCTCACCATGACTTTTGTCCATCACTAAGTCGAAGATCATGAGCAAATCTCAGCATTTGGGGAACCACATGTGGTGCTAGCTTGCATAATTAACAATGTGTAGCCTGCATAATTAAATTGTAAACCGCTCTCCCCATAGAGTGCTTGAAGAACTATGGGGCGGTATATAAGCAGAACACTTTTGCTACTGGCACCTCCCCCCCAGGGCAAGCCTACACATGAACTGTTTATTTTACACTGTCGCAGTCTGTGGCCTCCAGCAGAGCAAAGATGCTCAGGGACTTACTGATGGTACAATGATATCTCCCTTTGGCATTTCATCCAGCTCCTTTCAGAGCAGAAAATTAACAAGTAAATGCTGGCCAGTCACCCTAGCACCTCCCTGAAGGCTCCTAGGCATTTGCTGCAACACATCAGCATGAATCTGTTGGTGTGCCAATAACCAATTTTCTCCAACCTGCCTTTCAAAGACCCAGAAAGCCACTGATTGCGTTCCATGGGTTGGACAAAGAAACTTTCAGTGCTACTGTGACTACTGCCACTCCCACCCCTCTTTAAGGTGGCAAGGGCAACTTGTTTGATTATGAGCCCCATTAATTCCAGACTCTCACTGCTGCTCAAACTAGTCTTAGGGTGAGGAGCAGATCCAACAGTTGGTCCGATACCTGACTCCTCCTGTCCCAACCACTCACAGGATGGCTGTTCCAAGTTTCTATTTGGGATCCCCAGTAGCAACACACCCAAGCATTATTAAAAGTGGACTCCCTTGGCAGTATGCAAAGACCTTTAAAGAAATAAAGAGTTACGGTGGGAAAACTGGAGGCAAGGCTATACAAACAACCTAGGAATAAACCCCACTGAACTCTAAAAGGCTTCTGAGTAGACAAAAGACTGCACTATACCAGGAGAGGAAATGTATAATCACGTCCTGCCTAAAATCTAACACACAATCCGGGCAAAACCTGTAGTCTCCAAGGTCTGCCACCCTCCCTACTTCATTTTTTTTTAAAATCTCATTAACTAGTTAGGAAGCCTATTCAGCTGAGCTGGCTGCTATCGTTCAAAGGGAAAAACTTAACAAACGCTTGCTTCCCGCATGCACGTATCTAATCATTTTTCCTACACTCTGACTCCCATCATCCCCCTGCCCCATATGCCACAGCTATCTCCGGAAACGATTTCTCCACCCCGGGGGCTTTCTGCTCCTTTAAGTACCGAGGGTGCTCTTCCGGGTTATATTTATGTCCACCTGGCTAATGAAACAACCGGAAGTGCCTTGCCAGCCGAGCCCATTACTCTCTGCTCTTAACTCTTTCCAGCCTGGTTTGTTTTCGCAGCCATAAGCGATGCTCTTGATTGCCTCGTGGACGGCTTTTCGTGCCGAGGCACAACTGGGCAAATCATGTTTTTTAACCTGGAAGCAAGAGGATGTAAAACCCTATTCGTCGCCCGCGGTTTGTTCCGGTGGAGGGCAGGACATCTGACGGCGGCAAACTTGAAAAAATGGGTAAGCGGTCTCAGTTAGACTGAGTGATACAGCTCGAGTGACGCTGACCTTAAAAAACAGATCATTCGTCTGCAGTCCTTTTGCGGGGCTCAGGTTAAAATTTGCAATAAAACTAGCCGTGAGAAGAGGCACCTTTCATTGCTCAGCTTTCAAACGAGCCCCAGAGCTTGCATTTGAGTGGCAAATTAATGTGGGCACCTTGATTTCTTTTGCAGTCGTCTGATGCCAACGACGCGGTCCTCAAAGACAAGCGGAGCAAACTTATGGCCCGGGGGCTGCCCAAACAGAAACCCATTGACGGAGTTAAGCAAGTGCTGGTGGTCGCCTCGGGGAAAGGGGGTGTTGGAAAGTCGACCACAGCCGGCAAGTTTCTTTTGTTGCTTTACTTCCTGACAAACTCCCATTAATTCACAATGATATGTTTATCTGCGACACCCATCGCAGCCTCTCTATGGAATAATGACCCAACTGAGTCTTTCAACGGGGCTATTTTTTAAAAATATATATATATCCGTGTTATAGCAAGTAGCAACCACTTTCAAGGTAAGTGCGAGACACAGGACTTAAGGAGTGGTTTTAGCAGTTCCGATCTCCCAAGCGGGGATTCAAACCAAGTTCTTCAGAGCCCCAGGCTGTCACTGTGTACCACATTTCTACCAGTGCATAAAAAAGTTTAATTTGGAGCTTTAAAAATATAATCTATAAACAAGATCAGTTTTCCTTTTCATGCTGAATTGGGTCTAGTTTGGGAGGATTTCTAGATACTGTACTGTATATGCACGCTGAAACTAACCAAAGTGCTAATTCCAGAGCAGATCTTTTCATTCTGTAGATTTGTGTTGAGTTGTGTTTTTCACGCCTTTTGCATGTCCTTCTGCATTTGCCCACCCCCAAACTGCTATCACAATCCATTTTTGGTACTATTTAAATAATGTGAAGTTGTTATTTAATAGGCATACCAGGGAATGATGAAAGAAAATGAGTTTCATTTTCTGAAAATCAGTTTTCTTCTGTCATTTTTTAAAATAAGGTGCATGTTCCTGGCTTTCTGTAAATATTATGTGATCCCCATTACTAATTTGATAGTTTTACATACATACAGTACTGTACATCAGTTCATGGTTGGTACAAACCTCCTTTGAGACCTGCTGGAACCCATTTCTTAGGTAACATGCATGTTGTTCAACCACTTTCCTACTGGAGGTAGGGAGAGGCAATGTGTAGTCCTACATATGTGATATGCAACCCTCATCGGCCTAGTTGGTTAGCCAAAGCTGAAACTCAATGTTACCTGGAATGCGACAGGTTCAGTTTCCAGCTTCTTCAGGACAGGCTACAGGCTCAGCCAGGATTAAAATTCCCTTACAATATAGTTTTAAGCAAGCATAATTCTAAAACTTTTTTTACATAGTTGCTTGGTTACTATTTTAAGGTTGTAATTCAAATAGTTAGGGTCCCCATAAAATAGAAGTGACTTTATCATACACAGTACAACATAAGCCAGGTAAGGGTAAGTAAATATCAGTTTATTATACAATATCAGACAAAAAACAAAAAACAGAAAAATGTTATGGTACCTTAAAGACTGATTCCTCTAATTTAATGTGAGTGTTCATGGGTAAAGGCTACTTCCTCAGACTTTAGAATGAAGCTATAATACTATCATATTTACATATGGCCTCATAACCAGATGTGTGTGCTTGTATGTTCTGTGGCTTCAAGTAGGAAATTTTAAGGAATGGTTTTACCAGTTCCACTTCCTCAGTGAGATGGTATGGCTGAGCAGCAATTCAAACTGTGTTCTCCAGAGCCGTAGTCTATCATTCTGTCCACTACAACACAGTGGCTTCTTATAGCCAGGGGAGGATATAGGTGATAGATAAAATGACAGTGTTTCATTAGTAAAGGAATAGTGCTACCAGGTTGGGAATAATTTTAACTATCAGTTATAATTTCCATTTCAATTATAAGTCCATAAGTCTACAAAGTGCAATAGCACTGACCATGCAAGTGGCAAGCTATAGGAATCAGTGTAAGGTTTCCCACTTTCAGTCACTTTCAAGTCATTCAGAAAGTGTCCAAATAGATTGAAATGTTCTGAAAAAAAAGGGTTTTGTATGTTGCCACTTCAGCTTTTGGATTTATGTCCATCAATCATTTTGAACTGTTGATGGTCTTCTTTGTCTGATACAGATGGCCAAAGGATGACATAGATCTGTTTAGTAGATGAACAAGAAAGCACACACATTTTTCCCTTGGCCAAGACATTGCTGGGTCTTGTAACTGTGTAGCCAGAATAGATGTGGAGATAGAACTGGCATCTACTGTAGGTCTGTAGTAGGTTTTGGTTTCATCATTGTATCAGTTTTGTGTCATCTGTTGTGCATCAATAGTTGTTTGAGATTGAAGAGTTGCCTGTAGGCAAGTACAGGGCTGCCACCAAGATTTTGGAAATCTGAAGTGGTCCTTTCAGTCCTTTTTATTGTATGATTATACAGTATGTATATACAGTGGACCCTTGTATAACAAACAGCTTGTATAACATAAAATTTGTACAACATAAAAATTCCGGAGATAGGCGATTATGTTAAGCAAATTTCCCCTATGGGGAAAATCTGTACAACATAAAAATGAGATTACTCTGCTTTCAATTAAAGATGGGCACGAAACGAGCGATTTTTTGTTTTCGTTTTTGTTTTCGTTTTTTTGTTTCGTTACACAACGAAAATGAAATGAGAAATTTTTCAAGAGAAAACGAAAACAAAAACGACCAATTATGCCGTGTTTTTCGTTTTCGTTGCAGCAAATGCATTGAGCTGAAAAGAATGCTAACGAAACAGCAATTTTTTGTTTTTGTTTTCGTTTTTTCGTTTCATTACGTAATGAAAACGAAAATGAAAAATTTGCAAAAACCCACCGAAAAACAAAAACAAACTGAAACGGACCCCTAAACGACCAAACGACAAACAAAACACCATTTTTTTGAGTCGTGCCCATCTCTACTTTCAATGCATTCCTATGGGAATTTGTATAAAGGAAAATTTGCTTAACATAATTTCATTTGGAACGAATTAATTCCTTTATACAAGGTACCACTGTACTTTAAAATAGACATTTTGGCCAATGTGGAAAATTAATAATGCCATCTCAGAGATAATGATATGGATTCCTTGCTACCTTGCTATGGTTATTTTTCTGTGTACACAACACTGTTTTCTAAAATCATGGCATGACAAATTAAGTAGCGTTGCACACAGGGAAGTAAGTCTTTCCGGTGGTGGGGTAGGGAAAAAGCCAAACTGAACTTGCTGCTGTGTTCTGAAGACTCCTCTCTTCTTTGTTTTTGCAAGGACTGGAGCTTTCGTTTCTACACAAAATGCTTGGGGTTGGAGCACCCCATTCAGTTTATTTTCATGGAAAAAGAAAGGTCCAATCTTACAGGAACAAAGCAAAGAGGAGAGCAATCAGGCGCTTCTGGAAAGAAAAGAAAAGAAAATAGCACCAGGGGTGGGAAACAGCAGGGGGTGGGGTGGAGGAGAAGTGAAACAGCCAGATCCATTTGGATTCTCCTGTTACACTTCTCCTCCACCCTGCCCCTACTGTTTCCCACCCCTGGGGCTGTTTTGTTTTGTTTTCTTTCCAGGAGTGCTTGACTGCCCTCCTCTCTGCTTTGTTCTTGGAGGATCAGACCTTTCTTTTTTGCCTGAAAATGAACTTCTTAATGGGTTGCTCAGCCCCCAAGCATTTCCCTGCAAAAATGAAAGCTCCGGTCCTTGAAAAACAAAGCAGACAGGAGTCTTCAGAATATAGAAAGTAAAGGAAACCTCATGGGGTGGGGTGGAAGAGGGCTCAAAGATGATTTATTAATGTTCTTAATTTGGGGGTCTTAAAAGTGGGGAGAATCTAATATACTGCATCGTCTTATAGATGGAAAAATACAGTATTTTACGAAGTAGCCATGGTAGTCTCTGTATGTTATTGTATGTATGGGTTCCTGAAAGACCTAGATCAGTGATGGCGAACCTATGGCACGGGTGCCAAAGGTGGCACTCGGAGCCCTTTCTGTGGGCACCCGACATCGCCCCTTAATAGCCATCTGTATACAGGTTAAATTACTATATTGGCACTTTGCAAAAAAAAAAAATAGTGGGTTTTGAATTGCAGTTTGGGCACTCGGTCTGTAAAAGGTTCGCCATCAGTGGCCTAGATAGACCCAGAGAAAATGGAGTTTTCTGTTGCATTTTGGGATGAAATAAAATGCAGCCGAGAAGCTTGTCTGGCACAAAAAACATGGAAAGAAAAGGAATGTGGAGGATCTTTTGGACAGAGTACAGGAATTAATGGTCAAACTGAATCAAGTATGTGATTTATATTAATTGGCTGATTGTGTAAACTGTTGACCTTCTGCCTTTTGTTTGTGTCAGGACAGCACTGCACAGAACACTTGTTACCTTTGCCATTGACTGATCATTATTGGAGAAGGATCATCAGACATATCAGACAAAAAAATAAAACAATAAATAAGAGCAAAGTATTGGCAGCCTTTAAAGACTAAATGTTATAATTTAAAGTGAGCTTTTATGGATCAAGTCTACTTTCTCCGACATAAGAATGGCACTGTATGGCAGTCATATTTAGAAATGGCCCTGTCATCTGTTAGGATGCACCTTAGATACTTAAGCATAATCTGTTTGCCCCTTAACATGGTGCTCTTTCATCAGTCCCCAGACAAATCAGAAGCACTTCACACTTCCACCAGAAAGGCCACCAGAAAGGCCAAGGCTAAGAGTTGAATAGGTGGGACTTTCACACACACCAGGCCATTGTACATCTAACTATCCTGTAAAGGCCACTGTCCACCTAACAAGCCTATTCAGACCAGGGTGGTGTGAAACCAAGATGACCTATAAATTGGTGTCCTTGCAACTTATTTCCTCAGACTGATGAAGCTACTTAGATGAGTAGTGAAACATTTTTATCTCACAAGAAAAGAAGTCCAGTTGCCATGACTCAGCCTCCGAATAGCCTCACCTGAATGACTGAGAATCTCCACAGACATTAGGAACTGAGTTACAATCTATTGCTCTACTAACAAATCACGATCAGGCTGAACATTATACTTTTCTGCCCCATGCTTATATCTGAGTGGTAAACAGCCAAGTGGGTGGTGCAGAGAAGCCTGTGCTACCACCTTTACGAACTGAGACAACTGGATCATGCCCATCTCTATTGCAAAGTCATTACCAGGTATGAAATGTAGTATTGATTCCCATATTGTGCCACTTGTATCAACAGGGCTATTGCTATGACAGTCATATAATTTTCTTATGTTTGTGGAAGTGGCTTGATCTGTGAAATTTATCATTAAATTTTAGCATTTTTAGCTTTAAAGTGCTAAAATGTGATCATTGTCTGGATCTGAAGCTGGTTTACAGAAAGGAAAGCCACTTGTTCAGAACAATTCCAACTGGCCAACTGCTGCACAAACACTATTCAATATTGTTGCCCCTATAATCAGAGGTCCTTACCTGTCAGGAGCTGGTTTTTATGGGGCAGAGTTGCTGCATTGGGAAAAAGAGGCCAGGAAACTCCTGTTTCTACTCATAATTTTCTGCATCCAAGCCAAATGTAATTAATTTTAATCATTTCAATGAAATTAAATGTGTTTTCAATATCTATCACTGTTGTTAGTATTTGTTTTTTAAGTTTTTGGTATTCCAATAAAAGATTTATACCCATGTTTCCTGGATGACATCCTCTATTTTTGTTCTTTTCTTTCAGTTTTTATCAGTTTTGTCTCAGTTTTTTACAAAAGCTCAAGGAGGTTCTCTATTGCATCAAAAATACAAAAAGCAGGATTCTAGATTGTACTCTAAACCTTGTGACTTTTGCATATTTCCAGGTCAATGGCTTTTTTATAGTTGAACTAATCTAACTTGGCAGCATTATCAGTCAGGACACCTGAGTCAAACAAAAGTGACAGATAATGCATATACAGTAGATGATATTTTGTGCAACCAGCTCATTTCCAGTTTATGGAGATCCTACGAATTACTAATCTCCCCAATATTCTACTATTAGCTGTAGTTCTCAGATCTTGCAAAATCAAGGTCATGGTTTCCTTTACAGAGGTTAATCCATGTCCCATTAGCCTTGCTCTTTTCCTGTTGCCTTCCGCTTTTCCTTTATTGCTTTGTCCAAGGAGTTCAGTTTTTTTTCATGGTTCGCCCCAATTGACGTAGTCACCATTTAGTTGTAGTACAGAGGAAGTTCAAGCTTGATGAGATCTAGTAGTCACTTATTTGCTTTCTGGAAGCATAGGTTATGCATAAGATCTACCCCAATAACAAAGGAATCAAACATTAATTCTTCATCTGTTGCATCCATACATCATAATTGGGAATACTATCACGTGAATTATCTTTATATTGGCCAACAGCAATGGATCCTTATGCTAAAGGATTTTTCCTTCATGGTACTGTACCTGTTTCAAGTCTTAGCCTTATTTGGTTCACTTGACTGCAGACTACATTTGAATTGATGATTGAACCAAATTACTGGCAAATCCGAATGTTTTCATAGTCATTATTTTATTTTCACCCTTTAATCCTAGATTGACACTTCTTTCATCTTCCTCAGTTACTTCATTGCTGTTTTCTTCCAAAAAATATATGGTGTCACCAATAAACCTATTGATATTTCTTCTACCAGTTTTCATGCCTTCTGAATTTTGTAAGATATTTTCTGTATACACAGTAGATTGAAGTCAAGATGAAAACATCCCTGAATGACAACTTTACCAGCTTGAAGCCATTATTTCCCCATAATGTTTCTCCAATAGTAGACCCTTTTCTGGAATGTAGATTATTTGTCAAGCGGATCAAATATTGTGACATATTAATTTGTTTTTGAGTAGCCCACAATTCATACATGGCTTTTCTGCACACATAAAGCACGTCATCATGTGCTGTGATGTCAGTTCTGGCTTAAGGCAATAGTTTCCAAGGGTTTCCAAGTACAGAATACAGTACTCAGAAGTACCGGTAGTTTACCATTCCCTTCTTCTGGAGGTGCCCTGGGAATGTGCACCTTAGCCAAGGCCACACAGGCTGGCTGTACTTGCAGGAGGTACACTGAGGAACTGAATTCCCAACTATTGGCTGAATAGCTAGATAGCTGATTCCCTGAGCTATCCATTACAGTATTTTAAAATACATAGAATCTCTGTTTAATGATTTAATGGATGCAAGCTTTACATTCAGAAATGTCAACATAAAATACTGTTTCAGAACATGTCAATCTTTGGGCGCTTTTACACAACCCCTAAGATCCGCTGGCCACTTAAATTCGGACCAGAGATCTTAGGGGTTTGTCGCTGTTCCTGCATTCCCACCCCCTCCGCACTCCTGGCTGCTGGCTGCGTGAGGGGAGGGATAAAAAAAGGAAGAAAAGAATGCCGCTCACCTCCGTTCTGCTGTCCCGGCACTGCATTCAGATCTCTTAAAGGGGCGGGGGCAAAAAAAGAACAAACAGAAGCAAGGAGAGCCCGGCAGTCACTACGTTATATCCGCATCAGGAATTTTCACCTCCGGATAGCAGGTACCTGAAAAGTGCGCTGGGATGCGCTTAGGTGGGCGTGGTCGCACTTAATTATCTGTAAACTCTGGAGCTGGTGGGGAAACAATTTTAAGCTCCAGAGCTGGGAGCCATTTGCGGCGGAGTTTAGGGGCCGTGCACCCTTTGAATGACCTGGAAGTGACAGCCTTAGGGGACGAAAACTCTACAAAATTATACTTGAAAGAGGCACAGCTGGAATAAGATGCAAACGGATGCTGGAGACCTACACAAAAGGATTAAATATCCAAGTTTTTTAATTCACTACTATGGTTGAAACTCGACATTGATCCCCCTTGGTCACTTGTGTCAACAATGCTTTTCTTCCCTTGCTGTGTGTTAATTAAATTATTCATAGCCTGATTAATCCTGTTCCTTTACTAATGAACCATTTTGTCCATTTCGGTATCCTCACCTGGTTATGGGCCATATAAAAATATGATGGCTGTATAGTTTCACTTAAAAGTCTGAGAAAGTGGATATGATAAAAAAAAACTCTCATTAAATTACAGTATAGCAGTTAGTTTTTAAGATACCATGACACTTTTGATTCTTGTTTTTCTGACATAAAACACCAGCTGATTTTTTTTGGTTTAAATGCCTTGATACACTCCAATAGTATATTTTTTTTAATATTATCTCTACTGCCTCTAATATTTCCAGGTTAAATATCTGGTGTGTGTATGTTGCTCCATGTATTATAAAATCCCTTATTGTATAACCATAAGTACCACTCACTTGTGGAAAAAATTATGAGATGGTTTGATAGTTGCTCTACTGTCATTTGGGTTCCTTGGGACTGGAAATTATCTCTATAGCTGGGAAGATTTAATAATTGATTTTGATTGTAAGAATAGTCACTTAATCTAAAATTCTTAATAAATTTTAATTAAATACTATTCTGGAATCTGGAAGTTGAGTTATGGCTACTGGACTTCTTTTTTGAGAGATAGAAACGTTTCACTGTTCATCCAAACAGCTTCATCGGTCTCTTGGATGAACAGCGAAACATTTCTATCTCTCAAAAAAGAAGTCCAGTAGCCATGACTCAACTTTTAGATAAACTCACCTGGATGACTGAGAATCTTCACAGACTATTCTGGAAGTTTGATTGTTTTAGTGTTCCCAGGTTGTTGTTCTTTTTGCTATCAATGCTTTATGGTCTGTGCCATTCTCATGTTCTAACTGTATAGTCTATTTGACTTCCAGTGATGTCCATGTGTATATTTGCCTGTCTGATTGCCTGAAGCAATCAAGTATTGTTGACTTCAGGTATTTTTATGAGTATGTTGTTGATTTACTATCTACTGCTTTGTTAAATTGTTCATGACAGGTTTAATTTTAAAATTACATAAAAATGTCAGTGTTTGGTTTTGCTGTATTACTGAAAGTTGGACTAGAGTGGAGGTCTCTTGGAAGTGATCACAACTTTTGAGAGTCTGATGGTAGCTTCACTTTTAAACATTTGTTTTCTTTCCCTCTTTTTCAGTAAATATAGCACTTGCACTAGCAGCAAACGATTCGGTAAGTGAGCACCTACTTATTGTTTTAGTGTTAATCTTATCTTGTTAATCTTAATAATATCTTGACAATGTGATTGTACAGGTGGTTTAAAATTGCCCCTTGTGAGTTAGAAGACAAATACTGTACTTTTCTTTTCTATGTAGTTGTGATTAGGGAGGTACAGTATAAGTTCTAACTTTTGTTAGAATTGTTGCTGTCTATAAAGAATCCTGGGCAAAGGGTTATCTTATGTGTCTTTTGTCAATACGCCAGCAGCAGGAAAAACTCTCTAGAACAGGGAGATATGGCTTTCAAGTGGATGCAGTGGGACGGTCATCACGGAGACCTGAGAGAGCCTCCATAGGACCAATTAGGCCAGGCATGTCCAAAGTCAGGCCCAGGGTCCAAATGCGTCCCGTTTACAAATTTCAAGTGGCCCGCGGCCTCTTCTCCCCACTGGCTCAGCCTGTCATGCATCCCCACCAGCTGGCCCTTTCCCATACCGGATGGAGGCCTCAGCTTCAGTTTTATGTTTTGCCTGCTCTCCCTGCCTCTGTCCACCATCACCCAGCCACCTTCCCAGCCTACCCGCCCCCAGCCTCATTGCTGCAGCATCCTCCCTTCCTCCTTGCATGTTATAGACAAGACTTGTCCAAAGTCCAGCCCGGGGGGCCAAATGCGGCTGAATGGTTGGCCCACACACATTTTCACCTCAACAAATCTGGCCCTCCTTGAAAAAAGTTTTGACACCTCTGAATTAGGCCCAGGAGCTAATTTTCCTCCCATCCTTTACCACAGCCTGTAAGGTACATCAGTATTATTGCAGTACTGTATTGGGAGACTTGAGACTGTAAGTTATTGGCCTGCCTAACATCCATTTTTGATATTTACAAATCCCCTCTCCTACCTGTGAGCCAATCAGTAACAAGCGGAAGTATCATCACAGGGTCTGCCTTGTCCCTTCTCCTTACACATTTCTGGAGTATACCATTACAAACCATATATGTGTATACTTGATCCATTAGAATGCACATTCAAGGGTCTACCATCCCATGTTGAAAGCCTTACACAATTGTGCTTTATATGGACATGTATCCATGCCTTTATCTGAACATGAACTCACTGTAAGACAAAAGCCACCAGCTACTTTTACAGTGTATTCATGCTCAGATGAAGGCATGGGTATTTCTGTTGCATATCTAATCATTTCAATATGGGAAAGAAACTGCAGTACATTTTGAATTCCTGGCTCAGTCTCTAAGCAACTGTAGCTATACTGGCTACCCTGTATGATGAACAAGGGAGTTGCAGTCCTCTTCAATAAATAAACGGAGCATATCATCTCTTGCTGGCATATAAGCAAACAACACAGAAAAAAAGTCCCCATGAATAAAGCCAAAGTATATCTGGAAGGTACTGTTAAAAGAGGTAATAATGCAATTAGTCTATTAGATGGCTCAGGGTTTATTAGATAGCTCAAGTACTGCATTGAAAAGTTTATGTTCGTAGATCATCTGTCTGATTTGCAGAGATTGGGGGTGGCAGAAAGGCAGGGAAATAATTTTCAGAGTAGCAGATGTCACATTAATGTTTAATGTAGAAGTAAATTTTTTAAATCGTTGTATTGGAATTAATTGCTTGATTGACACTAATGGGAGTCACCTGGCAAATGCTCAAATGTTGCACTGAAAACCTTTCATAATTAATGTCAGATCATATTGCAGACAGTGCAATTTGCAGTGGAGACACAATACACAGAGCACAGACAAAACAAAGAATAATTTTGGATACCAGTAGTTGTACACACTGCTTTTTCTAATTTTATTCCCTTTGTAGTAATAAAAATAAAACTTCTGTGGCTTTTCTTCTTCTTCGTAAAATCATGTAATTGTGTTTCCTTAGTACTACTTACTTCTACTTACGAGTGGCTCAACTGTTGGCGTTTTAACTGCTCTCTTACAAAATTTAGATGTGGTCTGCTCTACTTACATTTTTTATTACTTTTTGATTTATTTATTTGATTTTTTTAGATAGCGCTGCTCTACTTAAGAGTTGTTGAACTAAAGAGCATGCATTTGGAACCGATTAAACTCGTAAGTAGAGGTATCACTGTACAGAGAAAAACATTAGGTCATGGGGCTGGCATAATAAGGCTTGTTGACACAATGTATGCTTTGAAAGTGTATACAATGGTACAGTGGTACCTCAACTTACGAATTTAATTTTTTTAATTTTTTAATTTTTTTAACTTATTTTTTCAATTTTTTAGATAGGTACCCTGACTTAAGAGTAGTTCGACTTAAGACAGGCATTTCCAAACTTCGTCCCTCCTGATGTTTTGGACCACAGCTCCCAGAATTCTAAGTTTAGATTGCCAATGACAAAAATTGTAAGTCAAGCAGACCATATCTAAAATTCTAAAATTTGTAAGGGGGCAGTTAAAACACCAACAGTTTTCTGCCCTTAAGCTGAATTGCTCTTAAGTTGGGTTACAACTGTATACGGTTTACGAGTACCTTGGATTGCAAGTACAGTATTTTGCAAAATTTTTAGTAAAAAGTTGCCTTGGTTTCCGAGTATTGCTCCAGTTTGCGAGCAAGGCTCACCTAATTGCAGGCCCTGTGCTGCCTGTAACAGGCATCCAGGCCGTGCAGTGGGAGCATGCTGGGTTTCTGGGCCTTGGTGCAGACCAGAAGTGACTTCCAGGCCTCTGAACTGCGCAGTGGGCCCACACTGGGCTTTCTGAGCCTTGGCATGGACTGGAAGTGACTTCTAGTAGACCAGAAGTGGCCTTTGGGGCTCTCAGTGGGTCTGGTGACACCCGGAATGGGCCTTCGGAGCATCTTTTGGGCCCATGCTGGGCCTGGCACTGAACTGAAGTGACTTCCCGGCTGTCTGGTGGTCCTGCGCTGGGCCTCCAGAGCTCACCCTGAGCCCAGCCCTGTCCGTCTACAGCTTCCACAGTGTGCCCCAGGCCCAGCACTGCCCTTCCACAGCCTCTGCAGTGGGCCGCAGGCAGCACTGGACACAGGGTGAGCTCTGTAGGCCGCTGCAGGTCCCGGCCAAAACAAATTTCCCCATAGGAAATAATGGAAATTGGGACCCCAGAACAGATCAGGTATGTTTCCATTATTTCCTGTTTCCATTCCGAAAGCATGCTCATAAACCAAGGCACCACTGTATTCTAAATTCCGAATAGTCATTTTATAACATTGAAGCTCATCTTTTCTTTCCATGAGGGCATCTTTTCCATAATTACAACTTTCATCCACAAATGAAGTAAGGCGTGAGGAACACTATCACTGGTCGATTATCAGTATGTTTTAGCTGTGGGATAATAAGCAAAGTATGATGGAGATGTGTAGTCTCCAGGCTTTAAACCAGGGTACTTCAAGGGCCAGATGCAGGAGAGTGGTATCAGGAGACAGATATCTAGTCTCATGAGCTCCCAGATGCATCTGGTGGGGCCGCTGTGAGATACAGGAAGCTGGACTAGATGGGCCTTTGGCCTGATCCAGCATGGCTCTTCTTATGTTCTTATGTTCTTATGATGCTGAAAAACAAAATGTCTTTGGTTGATTCCTTAATTTAACGACTAAAATTGCTATTATCCTTATGTAAAGCTTCTGACCGTAAGGTGCGGAAGGTGTATTTTGGATTAGACTGGAATGAATGATTAGGTTTCATTTTGGTCAAACTAGCTATTGAAGGAAAGGAATGTTGGTGTAGTTTGCTGTGAGTCTGGAAGAGAACTTTGGAATTTACATTTATTTCTTCCCCCATCAAGTACCTTTAAAGGAAAGTCTAGTTGCGATGATTTAATGAATGCTAGTCTAGTTGCAAGCTTGTCTTTCTCATTCTCAAGAGAAAGGTTGTGTTATCAGTATTCTGCTGGAAATAATCAGATTTTGCCTTGCCAGTATCTGAATGAAAGGTATTGCTGCTGTACTCCAATAGGAACTATGTACATTTCTGTACTTGTAAAAACTGCAGTTTTAAGAAACTTGTACAAAGGAATTTTAAGGCAGCATAATATATTATTTTTAGTACTAATGATTAAATTAGAAATACATTCAGTTCCCTTTAGTCCAGAGAAGTTTAAATTTTAACATGTCAATTTCTGTTTACATGGGGAGGGGGGATATTAATGCTCTTCATTTGTTATTGATATTTTTGGGCCTGGGAGCCATCCAGATGATGGTTCCCTGATACTGTTAGATGAATGTGTGCCTTTTAAAGCAGAAGTGTGTGAAGCCTGCAAAAGATAGTAGATCTGTGATTTGCTTGCATTGTTCATGCATGAGTACGGAGGTATGAACGTCGTCCTGATTGCTTGCATGGACATGTTTGCACTGTAACATGTATTTCTGCATGGCAGCAATTGGTGATAACTTGGAGCTTTTTTGTACTACAAATGAGGCCACTTGCCAATATGACTTGAGGATTTGATGAATTGGTACAAAAGTAGCTTTTCCGTGCTTTGCAATTGGCTTCGTTAAGTCTATGTTAGGATCCTCTATAAAGTTGCTTTGAGATCTTGCATTTCAGAACCATTCTAAGCAAAACCGTTTACGTGGGTGCTTCCTGCTGTGGGTAAAGCTAATTTCAGTTAATCAGAAATTTTGATTCATTAACCAATATAAAGGTCATGCCCTGTCAAGTATTGCTTTATAGCAAACGAAATGTCTGCGGCAGCTCCAGGTCAACAGATTTGGAGTAACTGTTGAGTTACTAGGTTACCCTTAGTAAGTTTAGCTAATTAGTGCCAAGAACGTGCAGTTTTAGGACTCTACTGGGATTTCTAAATCTCTGTTGCTTTCCCCCCTGAAGGTAACAAGCGTTACCCTGGTATCTTCTTTCTTAATTGCCTATTTCTGTTTTGACAGCATATTCTTTGTGATGCACTTGAAATCTCCATAACTGAGTTCAGATCCCTTAGGACCCATCAAGAGATCTTTTGGCTCTCCTCTCGAAGTGACTCATATTTCTATCCAGGCAACTGTTCTTATAAAAGCTACATTGCCACAGACCATTTATTGTAGCAGGAACAACTCAGATTAATAGAAGCCAAATGTAATACATCAAGATTGCTTGTTTACAAACAGACTATTTTAGGAGAGCAAACACCAGCTGTACGTGACTAAGGGTGGCACATTCCATTTGGGAAACAGCTTTTGCAGTCATGGGATGGGGAATCTCTCACTTAACCTGCTTCACAATTTCTTTCCTAAGGAGCTTTGCAATCAGGTGGTATTCCTCTACTTCACATGTGGTTGAGATGTGGTTGTTGATTGTGGCAATACAAGTGCTCCAATGATGCTTGATGATCCCACAAAGTTGGTGGCCACAGGACTAGTTTTCTGTGCAATGTAAATGTACGTATTTATTTAACTTGTATACTACCCTCACTTAGTGAAACCCAGTACTTTGGGCAGTTTACAACATAGACTGGGGAACACCCTCCACATAGAAATCCAAACAATATGGCGATGACCAACTCATTTTTTAAAATACGGAAAAGTTCTTCTTCAAGTGCCATGTCCTTGTAGAATGTTGGTGATCAGTAGCCTGAACTGGTTTCTGTCTTAAGCTATTCTAAATAGAGCAGCTGTGCTCACTGTGGACCATGGGCTTAAGTCAGCCATGTCCAAAGTCCGGCCCGGGGGCCAAATCCGGCCCGCCAGGCCATTTTGATTGGTCCACGGATGGATGGCCCCCCTCCCCCTCCCGTTGCTCCTGCTTGACATACCACTGGCCCCAAACCAGCCCTGAATCTCAGGGGCTCCCATGTCTGGCCATGGTGGTGCGGCTCAGACAGTGGGAGCATCGGGGTGCAGATGGGGCTGTCTGCAGTGGGAGCGGCAGAGGCATGCCTTGGTTCCTGTGCCCTTGGTAAGGGTGAGGGGTGACAGGGCTGCCACCAAGGCCAGCTCCTTCCTTGCCAATGCCCGCTGCAGCACCTGTGGGATGAAGCTGAAAAAGCAGGTGACAGCTTGCAAGGAGGCAGTGGGTGGGGCTTAGGGATAAGTGGGTGGGGCTTATAGTTGGGGGGCAGGGTCGGGGAGCAGCCGGCCCCCCATGCATTCTCAGGTACCAAATCTGGCCCTCCTTACAAAAAGTTTGGACACCCCTGGCTTATGTTAAGTGGGATATTAAAGGTTGCTTTATAAAGCTGTGTCTCATAATTTCCCGAAAGTAAGGAGCCTAGCACAATTCAAATGGAAGTGTGTTCCACTGACTAAGAACCATCACCAAGAAGACCCAATTTCTTGTTGCCTTTTTGGCCTTGTTCAGTGTGGCCACCCTTGACACTATGGTTATGCATTTAAAATGGCACCTTTTTTCTTGGGAACCATTTTAACATATATCACACTCCTAAACCATTAAGGGCTTTATAGGGCAGGACCACCTTGGATGTATGTAGCTTACAGAAAAAGTGAATTGCCTGTTTAGCATGCAGATCATGTTAGATGCTTTCACACAACAGGATAAGGCAGGAATCCACAAGGACCCTGTTTTATTGTGAAAAAGTATCATGGTAATGCCCGCTCATTTTCTAGGCTTGGGACAACAATGGCTCAGTAAACCATGATTCTGGTACTATTGTTTTATTGTCCGATAGCAGGCAGCCTTCCTTCTGTGGTTTGTTCCATCTGAGCAAACCAGAGCACAAATGCAGTAGGTAATCCTGGCTTCTTTGAAAGAGGTGAAAGAAATGATGAACCAACTACAGAATGATACTCAGTGGCTAGTTTACCTGCTTCTGCAGCAAGGGGGAAATTAACAGCAGCAGCAGGCACCGGCGTTCAGCTTCTAAATGACAAACCAGTGTTCCTGCAAGACTTCGTCTAATCATGATGCATGAACTGCATCATGCATAATATCTGTGGTTCCCAATCTTGGACAACCCAGGTGTTCTTGGACTGTAGCTCCCAAAAGCTTTCACCACTAGCTGTGCTTGCTCGGGTCTTTGGGAGTTGCTGTCCAAGAAGACCTGGGTTACCCAAAGTTGGGAACCACTGTATTATCTCACCTGCTTGAAATGTTCTCCTTTTCTCTCCCGTCTGCTATATTTTGCATTACTTCTTTTAAGGCTATAAGCTTGTAGGGTTGGATATGTTTTTTTAAAAAAAACCTGATCTGTATGTTGCATTGAGACTTTTGTTTCTGAAAAGTAAGGTCTAAACACTTGAAATGAATTGAATAAATGTTATATCGATGAAAAGACCACAGGTAGGTGGGCTATAGAGAGCCAGGATAATTTGTAATTGGTTTTTTTTACATTAAAGAATTTTATTGGTTTTAGGTGAGGTAGAGGGGGTAAGGGGGAAAGAGGAAAGGGGGATACACTATAAAAAGTTACATTGAGTATATCAAGTCAAAAATAACAATTGTACATGCCAAAGAATCACAGAGTAATGTCAAAATACTAGTAAGTTTGCTACTTCTTGCCATCTTTTTTGGAGATCTCTTCATAGTCTCCCTTCAGAAATCCAGAGAGCCTGTCTATTTCAATACATTCTCTTATCTTTTCATGAAGGTTTCTCTCTGTTGGCACTTCTGGTTGTTTCCAAAGTTTCGCATATAGTATCCTTGAGAGCCAGGATAATTTCTGTAAGAAACTAATTTACAATTGATGGATATTTTGCCTAAATCGCAAAACAATATTTTTACCACTTTTAAAAAGGCTGCTAGGAATGGAGCTTGGTGAAACTCACTAGGCAGTTTGTTCCATGTAGCCAGGCCAGCCATTGAGAAGGGCTGATTGTGCGTGGCAACCTTATGAGCCTCCCTCGGCGTGGCCACCCTGAGCGAGAGTGCTGTTATAGCTCTGGTGGGCCAGGCCAGCATTGATATTTGGGAGATGCACTCTACCAGATATTCAGATCCCAAGCCATGGAGGGTTTTATAAACCAAAACCAAAACCAGCACCTTGAACCTTATTCAGGAGGCAACGAGCAGACAGTGCAGGTGGGTAAGAATTGGGGTGATGTGGTCAAATCTGCCTGCACCAACCACCAATCTGGCCGCTGCATTCTGCACTCATTGCAATCGCTGAACAAGGGTCAAGGGAAGCCCCATGTAAAGAGCGTTAGAATAGTCTATTCTCGATATGACCAGCACCTGCACAACCTTCCTCAGGAGTCCCCCACGACCAACCTGGGACTCCAGGGACAGCTCCGGATCCAGGACAACACTCAAACTCCTCACTTCTTCAGCTAGCTGGAGGACAGTCCCACCCAGACAGGGAAGCAGACCACAGTACTCATCTGCCCCCCTTGAAGAACAGAACCTCCATCTTTTCATATTTGAGTTTGAGCCTGTTTGTGAAACGAGTCACATTGTGACAAGTTGTATTTACGCTGTAGTGGTCTATATTCTGTATTGGCTTCTAGTTAATTAAGTGTTAGTAAAGTTGCTTCTCTCCCCCTCAGAGATTTAATTCATGGCCTAACATCTCCATGTGGTGTTCTCCAGATCCGTTTATTAGGCCTACTGTGGACTAGGGGAGTTGTACCCTGACAGGGGTGTGGTGGCTCAGCGGACTAAGGCTCCGAAAACTGTTGGCTGCAAAGTCGGCAGCTTGGTGGTTCAAATCCCAGGTGCCACGCAGCGGAGCGAGCTCCCGCTGATAACCCCAGCTCCTGCCAACCTAGCAGTTCGAAAGCATGTAAATGCAAGTAGATAAATAGGTACTGCCAAAAAAAGCAGGAAGGTAAAACAATGTTTCCTTGCAGCCATGCCGGCCACGTGGCCATGGACTTGTACAACACTGGCTCTTTCGGCTTGAATATTTATTTATTTATTTATTTATTTTTCACACTTATATACCGCTCCTACTTCCCGAGCGGGAACTCAGGGCGGTTCACATAAAATCGCAAAGGCAAAGACTGTGGCAGCGGCAGGGACAGAGTTACAGCACATGGGCAAAAAAGAAAAAAAGAAAAAAAAAGCCTCTAGTCATTTATGAAGGCGTCCCTAAAAAGGAGGGTCTTCAGACCTTTCCTAAAGGACGCCAGTGATGGAGCCTGCCTCAACTCGCTGGGTAGGTTATTCCATAGGGGCGGCACCGCCACCGAGAAGGCCCGCTCACGAGTGCTTGTTTTGCGGGCCTCCCTTGGGGGGACCGTCTGAAGCGAGAGGGCCAATGATGACCGGGCCCGATCTAGTTGTCGGTGAAGCCGCTCTGCCAGATAAACAAGGGCCAAGCCATGGAGGGTTTTGTAAGCCAAAACCAACACCTTGAACCTTATTCGGGAGGCAACGGGCAACCAGTGGAGGCGGGCCAGGATGGGAGTGATGCGGTCAAAACGACGTGCACCAACCACCAGCCTGGCCGCCGCGTTCTGGACCCGCTGCAGTTTTTATGGAGATGAGCACCGCCCCTAGAGTCAGACATGACTAGCATGCATGTGCGGGGGGGGGGAGAACTTTGCCTTTGCCTTTACCCTGACCCATAAAATTGAGTATGTTTGGCAAATACTGATTTAAGAAAAACCTATGAAGGATCCTGAAAAAATAACTAGGTGCTGTTCTCAAAGTGGAGGGTACTGTGAACAAAAATAATCTGAAATTCAGTACTGTTCCTGTTAACAAAATTGCTTCATCTTCAGAAAAACAGCCCTTTGCAATACAAAGGCAGCCAGCAGAGGGAGACCAATGAACCCAATTCTGTTTCCCCAGTCTTCTGCTGTGACACACTCTTATTAGCAACAGCTTCCCTTGTGATGAATGGAAATGGAAAAGCATAGTAACAGTATGGTAATCAGCTCCTTCCCCAAGAGTTTTACATCTGGAGGCACACGTGTGAATGGAAAAATATATTTGCCGATGCAATGAAAATAAGATGCTTCTAAGTCTTGTGTTTGGATTACAACTCAAGATATAATGCTGCATTTGTATGGTATCTATGTACTTTTGCATTTATAACATCTATCTTCCTCTTCAGGGGGTTGAAAGCAGCATCTTATATTCTTGCAGAGGAGTGACTGATGGGAATAAAAGAGTGTGGGTAAAAATAATTGCCTAATTGCCAAATGTATGCAATCAACTTCAGATGTAAAATGAAGATACAGACTAAAAAAAATCCTGCATCTCTAGTGGTTCTGGTTTTAGAATTTTATATTTCAATACAAACATTAAATAAAATTAAATAATTAGGTCTCACTTGTAGCATATGCTGATAAAAATGTCAAAATTATACTTATGAAGAACTTAGCAAAATTGTACTTAACAGTGAATGAATATGTACATACATTTCTATCTGAATCCTATATGCATTGCTTTCATCAGAATTTATTGGAAGATCTAAGGCTTGGAAACAGGCTGTAAAGAAACTGAGGGTTATGGGACTGCCTTGAAAATCCAGGCTTTTGCTTTCATTGCCTAGAAATGGCTAGCTGGGAGAAATGGAGTGGCGGGAGGGAGAACGGTCGCTGCCTGTAACAAAATGGAACTCAAACCTGCACTTTATCTTTTGAGTAAAAACTTAAAGGACAAGTCAGTGTGTCACTTAATACTGTCCTAGTTGGAAAATGATTTCTGCTGTATGTAGGAGTTGAGTTAAAGTGCTCTTGTCTGTGAATATGAGGGAACTCAAAGCCTCATAGGCAGACCATCTCAAGCAGTCTAGAATATGAGGCTTATGGTATAAAAGCGGTTCAGAAGTTACTTTAAATAACTTAGTTATCTCTTAGGAGGTGCTATGCTCACAGTAGCACAGGACTTGCTGTTCTGTGCTACCGTGCAGGAAGGGATGCGCTCTATGTATGCTCTAAGACTATGCTGATGCTATGCTAGTGGATAAATATTGAGTAGCTTAGTTTTCTCATTTAACCTATAAAGTGCTAGTCACTCTGAAAAGGAGTGCCCTACCGCATGAGTTTCTCAATCTATTCTCTCACATTTTCTCTTTGCAGTTGCCCCCCCCCCCCGGTTATTATGCTAACCATAAAGAGAATTAACCAAAATTTCCAGTACAGTCTAGACTCTAGAGCCCAAAAACAACCTGGCTAGAGTTCCATGCTATCCCAGCACTGCAGGAGCCCACCCTTGCTTTAAACAGTTCACATAAGGCAGTGTCAAACTGTGATTTTACCATATGATTTGAGTGTGACTTGCAATGACAGCTTTACAGTAGGAGTAGGGAGGTGAGCTTTCAACAAACCCTATTATATCATGATGCAAAACAAGATATGTTTGAGATTGTCCGAGTTATCTCAAGAGGCTATCATTCTGTGGGTTAGGGCCTTTTCACACGACCCCTAAGATCTGCTGGCCACTTAAATTCGGACCAGAGATCTTGGGGGTTCGTTGCTCTTCCTGTGTCCCCACCCCTCCGCTCTTCCTTGATCCTGTCTGCGTGAGGGGAGGGAGAAAAAAGGGGACAAAAGAATGCAGACTCACCTCCGTTTGCCGGTCCAAGCCTCCCTGATCCTGATTCCTTCTCTTAAAGGGGCGGGAGACAAAAAACAACAAACAGAAGCAAGGAGAGCCGGGCACTCACTCCTTTATATCCGGATCTGGGATTTTTCACCCTCAAGAGCAGGTACCTGAAAAGTGTGCTGGGACGCGCTTAGGTGGGCGTGGCCGCACTTAATTTTCTGTAAACTCCGGAGCTGGTGGGGAAAGAATTTTAAGCTCCGGAGCCGGGAGCCATTTGCGGCAGAGTTTAGGGGTCGTGTACAAATACCCTTAGTTATCGTTGTAAAGTATTGTAAAGCTTTGAGACCTGTGCTTCATCCAAATATTATACAGTATAGCTAACTTCAGTTTGTTTGGGCCGCCATCATCTTTGCTTCCAGTTTCAGTACCAAATTGATTTTAAAGTTGTTATAGTGCTAGAACCTATAATAATGAAGAAGGCTCCTTGTTAGGTATAAGCAAAAGGTAGGCAGTTTTCCAAGTATTTATCTTTCAGACAGTTATTAGGGGATAAAACATTAGGGTGACTATTTGAAGGGGTTTGATAGCTGTGAATGAAGATAAAAGAAATGAGTCATGCATCTTTCTAATTAAATAAATTATCTGTTTTGTCTGAGAACAAAGGGGTTTGGAAATTGTGTTGAAGGCTTTGAAATTTGGCATAAAAATGTGGCTTCATCATCCTTTAAATTGCAGCTTTCGTGTAGCAGACATGAAACAGCATAATATGTCAGGCTAACTCCAATGAGGTTTGAAATAGCTTTGTACATTATAAAGAAACATGATTTTTAACGAGGTGCTAAATGAGGTATCTGCTTTGATCTGCATGATTACCTAAACGGTGCTGTCTCCCATTTGACATGACGAGGTTCAAGAAAAGGTGCCGGTGGGTTGTGTGACCATGGTGGTAAGTGCTGCCTGTGAGCAGACAATTGTTCATTTGTAGTAGTGGAGATAACTGAAAACAATGTGGTAGACATATCGGTGTTCACAGAAAAACAGTTTTTTACTTCCAAAGTAGTTCTGATCAAACTGGATGTTCATGTTTTTTTTTTAAATGTAAACCTTTCTCATTGCCAGGTTGAAAAATCTGTCACATTGAACACTTTTGTAAGAGCCTGATAGATCCTTATAGTTCTTAAGGAAAAAAGAGAAGCGTGTGTTTGTTACAACTGGAGTTTTTCCCTGAAAGAGATAATTCCAGTACAAAACCAGATCAACTTTCCCAGTCATATCAAAATTCCGTCTGGGCTGCAAGGTATAAGTTTCTTCATTTTTGAAACGATACTGTACATCAGCTTGCCTGGTTCTACAAGCTTTATTCATCTACATTGCTTCCGCATATAAAATCCAAAAATATTAACGACATGACTTTTCAAGTAGTTACAAGCACATGTCAGTTACACGTACAATAAACTTACAGTTGTGAAAAGCTATCAGTACAAATGCTTGAACAGAAATCTGTAGAAAACTATAGGTGTGATTGCCACCAAGAATTCTGACAACTACAAGAATTTCCAAACAGACAGACATTCAAAAGAGAAACTTAAGTTGAAAGCAGAACTGATGTACAAAAGATCTACTGTATTTAGTTGCAAACTTTTAGCTATAAATTTACAGAGAAGAACTTTAATAACATTGAGATCCAAAACTATTAGGGTTTATAACCTAAAAGAGACACAGTAAAGAATCTCTCTCTCTCTCTCTCTCTCTCTCTCTCTCTCTCTCTCTCTCT
>JAHTLZ010000016.1:17103326-17139518 GCA_023846285.1 Phrynocephalus versicolor | reverse complement strand
ATGCTGGAGGCACGCAAGAGAAAATTGGACAACCATCTGTCAGATCTGTTTTGATTTGGATTCCTGTATTGAGCCACGGGTGGAACTTGATGGCCCTATAAGCCATTTCCAACTCCCATTATTCTATTATTTGTATACAATACTGATAAAATTAATATGTTCTACCAGAAATGATTAACAGTCTGTCTTTTGATTCATCCAGAGCCACTATACTTCAGTCACAATTTTTATCCATCTTCTTCTTAAAAACCCAGACAGTCAATTTATAGGCTTCCAAAGTCATTGCCTTCTTTGTCTAACCACTCTTATGGTTTGAAAGCATTATTTAGGTTTTATCGAAACCTCCTTTCCCACAAATTTATTGCCTACTATCCAACAGTACATAGTAGCTGAGCGCAATTATGCTCCATCATCCTGCTTGCAACCTTCTGTTAAAAAACCTAATAGGATTTTAACAATGGAAAGGACCTGAAGGTAATAATATCAGAACCCCTTAACAGAAGAGTCCATATCCTTGAGGAAATGGAGTGCCGCGAATAGAGATCAGGAACTGCTAATGTGTGCTGTGCCTGCAGGGTGAAGATATAACTTACAAAGACAAATCTAAAACAAGCAAACTGTGCCTCTTGCTACAAGGGAGATAATGCTTGTATGTCCTGATCTGCACATTCTTTTATAATCCTAGTTGCAATGGTCCAAATGCAGTTGTTAATACACAGCTAATTAGACCCACTGAATCAATTACTGATTGGCAAGTTAACATATCCACTGCAGTGATTCAGTGGCCAGAGTCCTGCTGGTGTTCAAGTGAGGTTTTCATAACTTGCTGCACGTAAAAGCTACTAATTTAACAAGGCGCATGGCTGTGTCTGACCAGGCATGCTACCAAGACCCAGAGTTCTGCCTTGGAAGATGGGCGGGATAAAAATCCAATAAATAAATAAATAAAATAAATAAGAGACAATTCAGCCCCTTGCCAATTGGCTGCAAACCTTATGCAAACACTGATAAGATTCTGGCCTTTACTATAGTCTGGATTAGGAGTTGGATTTAGGCCAATACCAGGTTAGGCTGCTGCATAAAAACAAACCAGTTATATGGCTACAAAAGCTGCAGTAATGACCTGGATGAGGTTGAACAAATTGAAATTAAACCCAGGCAAGACACAGGTGTTGCTGGTCAGTCGAAAGGGAGAACAAGAGAATTTTTCCTGTACTGGATGGGGTCACCCTTCAACTGAAAAAAAGAGCTTCAGGAAGCACAGCTTCAGGATCACACCAGTGGCCAGGAGTGCATTTGCACAATTAAAGCTAGTATGCCAGTTATGCCCGTTCCTTGAGAAGCATGCTCTGGCCTTGGTGACACATGCCCTGGTGATGTCCCAGCTGGACTACTGTAATGCACTCTAAGTGGGACTTCCAATGAAAACCAATTAATCCATTCTGGAGAGAGAGGTTTTCAATGCATTCGTATGGGATGGCTGTGCCAAGCCCCCTCAATCAAGAGGGGTTGCAGAGGTTACCACCAGTGCTGCTCTCCGCTCCGCACTACTGCTGACTTTGATAGATCAGACCTGTCAAGGTTAATTGTCAATGTGGAGCAGGGAGCAGCGTTTGCTGCCCATCGCCACCTCCTCCAAGTCTTGTGTAAAGAAGAGGAGGAGGAAGGCTGGATCCTTTTAAATTCTCTGCTGCACCAGTGAGAGTGCTTGTGCAGCGGGGAATTCAAAACAATCCAGGGCAGCCGAAGGCTGATCTCCGCACCCCCAGCTGACCATGACAGTCCAAATTGTCAAAGTGGTGAGTAGCCTTTTGCTGCCCTTGATATACAGTACTGTACAGAATATACAGCATTGTACTGTATGTGCCACTGGCCTCCCGGGGGCGGAGATCATACTGAAAAGAAATCATTGGAAATGGATTTCCACTCATAACTCAGGTTTGTTCGGAAATCCATTTCCAATGATTGCCAATGATTTCCGCTCATAATCCAAATTGCTCGGTTGTCGAGCCACTTGGAAGTCGAGGTACCACTGGATGTTGGTATGGGCACATTTTGTGTGCCAATGAGGAAGCTCTGGCCAAAAAAGGTCTCACCCTGGAGGTCAGCAGTTCCTGATTGAGGGGGTGACTGAAACAATGTTGGATGAACACCCTTGACAACCGGACCCAGCCTATGAATGTGCCAAGTGGAAGGCAAAAACCAGAATAGCAGACCCCATCTCCAAGTGGAACAAGCGCTAAGAAAAAAGAATAACCTTAGAAATGCAGAGCCAGAAGGGATCCTATGAGTCATCAAGTCCAGACCTGACAAGGAGGCACAGTTGGGAATTGGGCTCCCAACCCCTGGTTTTGAGACTTAAACCACTGAGCTATCCAGCAGTCCTTATGAGTCTTCATCGTCTGCAGCCCACTTTTTGAGATACGTATAGCTTCTTTTTCAGATGTATTCAGAAACATTCTTCTTCAGATATGTTGGAAGAACTCAGCTATAGTCCGTGAAAGCTTACGACAAATAAAACGTGTTGGTTGTTAAGGTGCCAGAAGAATATTTATGTTCTTAATAACTACTGCTAGACCATAGTGCCCAATGTTACTATCGGTTCTGCTAGATGAAATGTCCAGCCATGCAAATTTGCACCACTTGAACCTGTGGTGGGTTGCACCATGGACATCACCGTTTATGTCATGGCAACACATGAGCAAGTGGTAGGACTAATAGGATTTTCAGCTTTGCAGAAACTCGCTAGGATTTTGAAGTATGGCTGCTATTTTTCAACAGAACAGCTAAAACGTAGGCACTAATAAGAAGCTAATGGCGTAAAACTTGTTTGCAGAGATCTTGAATTTGACCTTATTTGATTGAGAATGCTTTTTCTCTTAAATAATGTAATTATCCCTCTTTTTATTTGAATATTCTGTTGTGATGCTAAACCAGTTTAATATTATGTCATAACTTATGTTAACTTACATTTACCCAGGTTCTGAATACACATGTATTACATTTTATGGCCATTTGGCCCCACTGTTTCAAATGCTTTATTTCTGTTTCTATAATCACTTCTCCCTCCCTCCCTCTCCCCCCCTCTCTCCACATATATCTTGACTTCCATCCACTCTAATAACATAATATGCAACAGCTGTTTGACAGTGAAATATGCTGTTATGGAAGGTGGTGGAGTCTCCTCCCTTGGAGATTTTTAAGCAAAGGCTGGATGACCATATGTCAGAAGTATTGTGATAGGGGTCCCTACATGGCAGAAGGTTGGACTGGATGGTCTTTGAGGTCTCTTCCAACTATATGATTCTATGAGTCTATGGATCTGAGTCTAATTTTGCATTGATTATCATTGCTGATTTAATTATCATTACTGTGACTGTTGACTGTATGTGGCTCTCCCTTACTATTTTGTGCTATCAAGTGTAATGCATGCCACTTCTGAAGTACCACTATTGTGGCTAATATATAACCATAGTTGTTGATGAAGTTAATGTTTAAATTTCTCAATGTGTTGATCAATAGTCTGTTGCACTGATACCAACTGAGATTCTTATGCAAGCTTAAAGACTAAAAATGTTTTACAGTATCTGGAATAAGCTTTCATGGGCTGCTGCCTTCCTATATCTGAAGAAGTGAACTGAATCCATAAATGCTTATTTAGAATAAAACTTAGCGTTTAGGTTGACACAATATTCTTATTGAGTCTTGCTTCAATAAACTTAATGTTGGTTACAGTTATGGTGCTTGCTTTTGCCTGTTACTTGAAGAAGGATGTAATGGTGTGTATTTTATTTCTGTAGACCAAAGCAGTTGGCTTGCTGGATGCTGATGTTTACGGGCCTTCCATACCCAAAATGATGAATTTGAAAGGAAATCCAGAAGTGACGCCAAGTAAGTTGGGTAAACATCACTCATTAAGTAGGAGGGGCGGAATTATAGAATAACAGTTTTATAAGGAAATCTTGAGATGCAGATATTCTAGGCAGTATAAGTTAAAGTATGACATTATTTCAAGGATTGTCTTGCAAATGAATATATTTATCACGTGCCAGTAATATTTGGATTGTGTATCGTATTGCATCATACATGGAGACTCCTATTAAAGGCTGTTTAAAAATGCAGTCAGTTCAGGATACAGCCACTGAACAAGCATTGGAGATATCTCAGTGCAGTTTTGGCCCACAGTGGATTGCAGGCTGGCCAGCAGCACTATGGCCAAAATCGAGTTGAATATTTGCACCATCGTACATCTAGATTCTGTGGCGAACTGATGCTAGTTAAAAATGAGTGCTGATAATTCTTCTCTCATGCCAACCAAGCCATGTCATTGTCAACTGCTGACATTGCAATTAGTGGCTTTTTTTTGTTTTGGCTCAGATTTATGCTGCTGTACTAACATGGCAAGCATTATTCTATGTATCTCTCCTAGCTTCAGTCCCTTCAGCTTTGCTGGAGGAGACCAAGAGAACTTCCAGAGTAGAGTAAGTGAGATTGTTTTGTCCCTGTTCTGGCAACTTGTTTAGCTTCTGTGTCATTTTTCTGGGATGGAAATGCAGCAGGCTGGTAGTATGGGAACAGAGAGATCTTAGATCAAGGATGGGTACCAGTGAAGGTGTGCAGGTCAAAACCATGTAATTCTTCCAATCACTACATGTGACACTCACTCTGTGATTCTTCGGAAACTAGAAGTTATTTTCTAGTCACTTCCCATTTTTAAAATGTAGTGGTTGTGGCTTTTTTCTGCTGGAGAGCGATGGACAGTAATTAAGCCGGGAATTGCACTTCCTCAGTGCCTTGGAAAGCAAAACATAAAATAATGCTTGTTGTTAACAAGGAAAAAAATAAATAAAAATATTTGACCAATGAGAAGCAGTCAGGATGGGGCTGTGGGCCACAACATTCCCATCTCATCCTAGATGCATGTTAAGCAGATGGCCACGTTAATTCAGAAGAAAAAGTACAATCTTCTCTTTCTTCCTTGGTGGGAGAAGAGCTGTTCCCTACAGTTCATATATCAAGGTGAATGCCTGCAAATATGTTCCTTGTTGCAATGCAAAACCCTGATTGCCTATACTGTGTATACCATAGGAATGATTCCACATAGGCACATCACTGGGTTCCACAAGCCAGGCCTCATGCAACAGCTTCCTCTGCCAGCATGAGTCCAGACTCTTTATTGGTATAATAGCAGAGCATCAGAGAGGGTGGAGACAGGGCTTACATGTCAGGATGGAGTAGGCTGGTGCATTCCTGGGGAGGGCTTCTCTGACGTAGCAGTGTCACATAGCAGGGGTCTTGATGAATGACTAACAGACAGCTTGTTATTTCCTTATATACCATCTCATGGCCTTGCTGGCTAGTGCGGGGGGGAAGAGAAGAGCAAGCTGGCTTCCTGTGCATCAGGTCTCATGGGATCCATTGTCCCTTTCCTCCGGGGCTTCCCTGCACAGATTGGGGTTCAATGCTTCTCAGGTGACCCTGTGCAGGAAGCTGGCTGGGGTGCTTTTTAATCTCTTCCAAGGGGATATCTCTATACCATAGTTTGTTTCTTATAGATGTTTTCACTTTTTTTGTTCATGGGAATGGTAGAGATGGGTTAGTAGGAACAGCCCTTTCATTCCTGTCTGATTATTCAACTTTCTGTTAAGAACAAGAGGGAGTCAGTCATTAAGTGGTTAGTCAACAGTCTCAGCACTGTTCTAGAGTTCTGAGCTGTAATAAAATTGTCTTGACCTGGAAAGCAACTTTTATTTCGTTGATTTTTGTGGAGTAGAAAAGTTGCTTTAGGCCAGTGAGTTGGAGCAGCTGGGGTCCGCGAGTTTGAATCCCTACTCTGCCATTTGGGAGGGGCTAGTTGAGATCACCTGGAAGTTGTGTGGCAATGGGGATATGTGCCCTGCTACCTGTATGATCCTGGGCAAGCCACACAGCCCCCAAGCATCTACAGAAGCATGGAATGGTAAAGCATTTCGGTGTGCTGTACTTTATACCTAGAAATCTCTAGGAGAATTGCCATAGGTCAGAATTGAGTTGACAGCACATTCCCGTTATACCAAAGCACTACAGATCGAGATAATGCTGTATGGTTTTAATACCAGAATGCGCATGCATGGTGCAAGTTATTTACCCTGCTGGAACATAGTCAGATAATAACAGGCTCCCATTGTGAGTAACCAAGCTGTAAAGCTAAGTTATGAAAGTGTCCATATCATGTGCACCTGGTTTCCTATTTGCCCATATCAGTGTGGTGGATCTTGCACTTAGGAGACCGTAATGAAGCTGGTTGACCACTCAACCATCTCTATCTCAGGTTGAAATGTCCCATCAGTGTCTGAGAGGAGTTTTCCGCATCTACTTCTCCTTCTGATGTGAAATCAGTATTTACCTCTGGTGTGGGGACATTTACTGTATTTCCACCCCAGCACAGTGGTATCTATAGCTTCTGGGGTAACTGGCTCTCTTTTCATGGGAGCTAGTTCTTCTGCCACCTGACAGTTCTGCCTCCCTTGGTGGCCGGTCAGGAGCAGGTTAGTTCCTGCCATTCCCTTTGGGACTGTTCCCCAGCTGCAAGGGACAACAGAACCACTAGGGTTTCAGTTTGTGTTCCAGCTTCTTGGGAAAAGGAGTACATGCCAAAGCCACGGTGCCCTGAAAACGTTCTGCAATTGGCACAGCTATCGTATTAATTGTCCTGTCTTTACTCCAGAGAAATGAATCATTTATCTTTTAGGGTTGTTGGAGAAAAATTCTTAGACAGAAACTTTAGGAATGTACATCTAGTTCAAGGTAGCTTGATTAATTTGTAGTTTAAAAATAGTCAAGGTCCTTGACTGAGCTGTCCCTGGCTAGTGAATTGATTTAAGTGACCTACTCTTTTCTTGCATAATGGCAACCCATGAATAAATGGGCAGATGTTGAACTATAGTGCTAGCTGGGATGACAATGGGATGGTGGGCATACTTGACAGTATTGTTCAGCTTCATTTGCATATGCTTAATAAGACAGATCTTAAACTATTTTGGATCCTGATAGTAAAAGAAGTTGCAAGAACCAAAACGGGGATAAATACACACACTCTCTATCTAATCCATGGGCTGTATCCTATTGCTAGTCTCAACTGCAGCAGATATATTAAATGAATGGGAGTTTGTTCATTAGCACTTATATTGCTACAGCTGATCCAGTGAATCTATTGTAGTTAGGATTAACTATAAACCCATGTTATCCAGTGCATTAATACCAAGAAATGAGCAAAAGATACTCCATGTACAGTATTTTTGCTGGAAAGCAATTTAATAATTGGACGAGGCAGAACACCTATAGGAATGTACTTCTGATTCCACAAGCAGCAGAAGTGTATATTGGAAGTGCATTTAACATAATGGGGCTGTGCAGTACAGTTGCACAATAGAGTTTTATAAATGGCCTACATCACAAATTGGCCCAAATTTTGCTAAGGAGGGGAAAAAATCTTAATTAAATCAGAAATGTGAGAGGAAATAGGGCAGCTCTTTTAATGCTATTGCTGTAATTGAATTTCCATATCAGGCAACTGGAAAAGAAGCAAGAAATCCTTGTTCCAGTTGCTTTTACTCTAATAATTTGTTAGACTTGCAGCTACATTTGTCTGACTTGAATTCTTGGCGTGTTTTATCTCTTTCACCTTCTTCTTGCTGATGTAGCTTTGATTTTAGTGCTGCCAAACAAATGCTGTTTGCAGTCAAAATAACCTTGTAAGATCTCAGCTTCCTACACTGAAAGCAGCTTAGTTGTCTTTCAACATTTGCTAGACCTCTTGCTTGTTTGCAAGTTAAACTGAGACCTCTGTGAAACCTGTGGGTGCGATCAAAGGTATTGCATGAGGTACCCATTATTAGCTCCATGGCTTTGTGCATCTTGATTTTGAGCCCTCTACCCAAAAAAGGGTGGTGGTGGTTAAAAATCTTTAAAAGACCAGAATATTCTAGCTATTGTGTGCTTGAGGTGTAATAAATCACCTTTAAAAGGCCTCCACAACCTATTAAAGCCATGATGCTTGGTTCTCAAAGGCTTTTCTGGATATCCTTGTTTTAATCTTGTGCCAAAATGAGTTTAACCTCTAAAGGGAGAGCATTTGAATGCTGAGTTGCTGAAGCCAGGATAGCTCCCCTCTTTGTCCCTGCATGATGGATTATTATCTATTCATGTAATATATCTGCTATTGCAGGACATGGAGAGCTTAATGATTAAGCAGATCTTAACAATCAGGCAGGTGTTATCTAAGAACTATCCAGGTACCAAGTCATTTAGGGCTTTAGAGTTCATCATCAGCTCTGTGGAATGGAATAAATGTACAGTGTTTGGAATTCTGTTGGTGTCTACCAATATTTAGGTTGCTGTGGATAGTTGTGGGTAATCGACAAGGTGTTGTAGTGCTTCTGAGGAGTACAAATGGGTACATGACTAGGCACATGACAGAAGATGGATCTGGCACTTTGGTAGTTAGCTGTGGTGACTCATACAAGCCTTACACAAACGCCAGAATCCAGTGTCTTTTAATTGGTAGTATTTGGAGTTGTCTATTTGAATATCTATCTAAGCAGACTTAAATTTTCATGAGCTAGGGTAGCAGCAAACTGTATGCATTTTACAGGTTTTTATAATGATCCCATATAGATAGGAATATTACTGTGTTTTTGCAAGACTACTGTTCATTTAAAAAGGCTCATTTTTCCATCTATTGTGCATTAAACTAACCATATATTTTAAAAATATCTTAAGATGGTTGAATAGTAAATACAGTGGTACCTCGTTTTATGTATGCCCCTAATTATGAAAAATTCGGCATGAAGGGAAATCCATGGGAGTGAGGATGCTTAAAGATACGAAAATTTAGCCCCATTTTTTCAAGTTATGAAAGGGAAACAGAAAGTAAAGGTTCCTTTTCAAAATGGCTCCTGCTTATTTACTACGGCAATACTGCCATCTTGTGGCCACCCCCACTACAGTGCTGCAATTGGAAAGAAGAAGGAGCCATTTTGAAAAGGGAAGCTGAGAACCGGACCTTCTATTTTCAATGATCTGCAGAAACTGCCTGTTTTGGAGCCATTCTGGAACTATTTGACATTGTTTTGGGGACTTTTAAAGGTAGGGAGCTGAGCTTCTGTTGTTTGCATGCCTGTTACTGTGGTTTTTGCATTCGGGGGAGTGATTTCCCGTTCAGAATGAATTAATCAGTTTCCAATGCATTTCTATGGGAAACCCTGTTTCAAGATACAAAAATTTCAAGTTAAGAAAATGCCATTGGAATGGATTTATTTATTTATATATATTCTCTATTTTTGCATTTATATACCGCTTCCATTTCCCAGCGGGAACTCTGGGCTCTTCACACAAAAAGATTAAAAACAAAACATCAGTTAAAAAAAAGAAAGGTATTAGACAAGAGACATAAAACTAGACAATCAGAAAGAAAAAAAAAGGACTTGGTGCAATCCTAGCAGTTGCCAAAGGCATCCCTGAACAGCCAGGTTTTAACGGCTTTCCTGAAGCTTGCCAGTAAAGGAGCCTAGCGTATCTCGCTCGGTAGTTTATTCCAAAGCACTGGGCCGGCCACCAAGAAGTCCCGTTTGCGAGTTGCTACCCTACGGGCATCCCTAGGAGTGGCCACCTGGAGCGAGAGAGCCATAGAGGATCGGGTGGGTCAGGCCAACTCTGATCGTAGGGAGATACGTTCTGCCAGATAATCAGGACCCAAGCCATGGAGGGTTTTGTAAATCAAAACCAACACCTTGAACCTTATTTGGGAGGCAACGGACAACCAGTGCAGACAAGCCAGAATGGGGGTGATGCGGTCAAACCTGGCCACGCCAACCACCAACCTGGCCACCGTGTTCTGTACCCACTGCAGTCACCGAACAAGGTTCAAGGGGAGCCCCATGTAGAGAGTGTTACAATAATCTATCCTTGACATGACCAGCGCCTGCACCACTGTCCTCAGGGAGTCCCCATCAAGGTACAGGCGAATCTGGGCGATAAGCTTAAGATGTAGAAGGCCGACCTGGTCACAGCTGCCACCTGGGACTCCAGGGACAGATCTGGATCCAGGACGATGCCCAGACTCCTCACTCTTTCCGCCAGCTGGAGGGCGGACCCGCCCAGACTGGGAAGAGGGCCACTGTACCCATCCGGGCCATCCCCGAAGAACAGAACCTCAGTCTTCCCGGGGTTGAGCCTGAGCCTGTTAGTCCTGGTCCAGTCCAATACTGCAGCCAGGCAGTGATCAAGGATCTGGACAGCCTCCACTCCCCAAGCTCACACGCTGAGTGTGGCCCTCCAGGAAGGAATGGAGGGCTGCACTGTAATTGGGGGTACCACTGTATATTGATAGACTTTATTATCAGTAGAGGCATTTAGGTTCCAATGGAAGAGCAGGAGTGACTCTTTATGTTCATATGTTCATACTGTAAAATAATAAAATACAATAAAGCAGTACTCCGGTTTCCGAAGTTAATCCATTTGGCTGGGTGCTTCGTAAACTGTAAATTGTGTTAACTGGAACTTCACGGGGGGGGCACAATGCATCCTGGGAAATGAAGTCCTTTTGAAAATCTGTAAACCAGGGTTTTCTGGGGAAAATGCATAAATGGAGGCATTATTTTAAACAGACTCATTTTTGTGAAGAGAAAATTACTTTAACTGAGGCATTTGTAAACCGGGGTACCACTGCATGTCTATTTCCCATTCTGGAGTTTGACTTTTTTGGAGTCAACATATCCCTAAAAACTGAGACAAACTTTTATTTGGGAAAGGCGTGAGAAAATCCATATGTTTAAAGCAATACATGGAGCCATTTAGTCACTGAACTTAAAAAGAAATAGTTTTGTATGAAAGGTAGTCCCAATTGTTTTGATTTGTGGGTGGCGAGATATTTTGTCCTTCTGGGGAGACTAGATTTGATGCTTTTGTTGCCGACAATTATGTTTAAGAAATAATAATGGGTAGGTTTCAGTTCTGCTTTTAATCTGCTGCTACCTACAATATGTTTTCTAATTTCATATGCCATCTAGTTGGTGCATCTGTCATATAGTAAGAATTCAGACTCGATGCCACACTTCTCACTTTGAATGATATTGTGGCAAGTGATATCATTTGTCATGGCTGCCTTTTATATTTTTCATGATGAGACATGCTGAGAAACTGTGGGGGTGGATTATAATGGGTTGAGTGGTGAAAAACCTTAACTAACAATGCACTTCTACAAAAAAACAACACATGTTCATGATGCAATGGATTCCTCAACCTCTGTGTAAGCTTTACAGTAAACGCTTGTCTGCTGCAGTCTTATTTTTAATCAAATATGGAGGATATTTTTGTACTAAAATATAATTTTGGAGTGGAGAAATTAACAGTTGTCAGCCTACAGTACAGAAAATGCTATCAGCCACTGAAAGTGGACTTCTGAATCCAACTGCTGTTATAGCATTTAATGCCAGGCTGCTTTTAAATTTGAGTCTCCAGTCTAATGTGGTGTCTATGGTCACAGGAAGGGACCAGCTGTATAGATACAGGTTTTACCACTGTATGTGGTTCCATAATTTCTCTTGATGAAAGGGCAAGCCACTTTCTAAACTGGACAGTGGCTTGTTTCTTCAGCTTTGGATGCAGAGCACCAGCTGTGCTCCTTCTGTCCTTTATACATTTCTGAATACATGGAAATTGATAAAGGCAACTCTGTGATTCTGTGATTCTATGACTCTGAATTGCGGTCATTTCCATGATGTCCTGTTTCATTCAGGAAGTGTGGCTTTATGCCTTGATCACTGCCTCTCAACTTGAATGCTTCAAATAGCATTAAATGAAGAGTAATGTACAGATTTGCAAGAGGACAGGATCAGGCAAAGTTGTCAGGACTGTATGTTGAAGAGTCAAGATGGGTACAAATCAACATTGGTTTGCTTAATATAAGTGTGGAAATAAATTCTTTGGAAACAGAGGAAAGTTAGGCTACCTCTAGTTGCTCCTCTGTGTGGTTGCCTATGGTCTCCAGGCTGCAATGTAGAGACAACTCTGAATTTATTGGAAGGAGAGCAGTAGTTACTTGGTCCTTTCACCAGCAACCTCTCCCCCTCAGGTTCATCCTTGATGGTTCGACTGTTGGCCCTTCATAAACTCAGTCTCTTCCCTGTCCCCAGTTGCAGTAGAAATTGTGGAAGTCTTGTGCCCCATGGCCCCTTGCAAAGAGATCTTATAACTCTTCCTAGATGCTTGTCTGGGTCCTGGGCTGACCCTCCTGCAAATGATGCAGACATTGGTGCTCCAGTGCCTCTTCCCTGTGGGCCTTAGAGTTTTGGTAGACAGTGACAGTGGTGGAGGAACTTGCTGGCTGTGGTCCAAGCACAGAGGCGTCTCTAGAGGTGGCATGGGGCCTTGCTGTCTCCTTGGGAACCCACAACTTCAGTAGGATTCCGGTCCAAGAGTACTACTACTTTTCCCCTGCAACTGCCACCTCTTTCTAAACGACCTGACAGATCCAAGTGCCCACTTGAGATCTGATGGTCTCCATGCCCAGCATATCTTCCAGGAAGGAGTGGGTGAGATAAGATGGCTGTTCAGGTCACCAGCCATGGCAACACCCCCCACACTAAAACAGAAATAAAAATACTGTAGCTTATTTCAGTTTGGTGAAAGTATTTCAATAAAAAAAGATGTGGCATCTTGAATGTATGAATTGAATGTATATATAAGGGTATTATGTGGATGTAACATAATATATAAGGGCATTGTGTGGATGATTGCATTGTTGTTATACTGTAGCTGAATACTTAACCCACTGTGAATAAAAGGCAGCAAATAATCATTTTAACTAGGTTTTGTGCATTTGAGCATAAATTGGAGGAACGATCACTGGCAACTACATGTAAGAAAAGGAGATGAGTATAAATTCATTTATACTGTATTTTATTCTGCTTTTTTTAATGCTGACTTTCTCCCAACTAAGGTATCCAGGGCGGCTCACAGTTATTAAAAATGGATTAATTCAAACAACAATAAATTATAATGCTAAAAAGAAATTAAACATCGAACAGGAGTAAAACAGTTTGTTAAACCTATTTTTAAAACCCTAAGACATCAAAAATACATATAAATAAAATCAGTGCCGAAAACAAAGGATCAAAAACTGCTGTTAGTTGAACATTTGTCTAAACAAGATTGTCTTTACCTGTCACTGGATTAATAAAAGGGAGGGGGTCAACCTAGCCTCCAGAGTGCTTAATTCAATTAAAATTGCCTGAGGCAAGTCATTTTTAATGCAGTCGTCTTTCAAACCCATTTTCAAGTATTGCTCATTCTTCGCTGTAGAAATGGTCTGAAACCAAGCTTAGCATGGGCAGCTAAACCTTTGTTTTACAGTATATTAGGGAGATTAAGAAAGATTGCAGCAACACACTGTAATTAGCCGTTATATTTGTATTGGAACTCTCCTTTGAAGAAATTGGGAAAGGATATGTGCAACTCTTCTAGGTATCTGGGACTTCTAGACTTTTTTCATGTATGACAGAGTTTAACATAATCATTCTAAAATGGTGTAATTGAAACGTCTTTCATTTTAGGAAACTTAATGAGACCTCTTATGAACTATGGAATTCCATGGTAAGCAATCTGTATGTGAATCTCTACAATTCATTTTACATACTTTAATTGATTGATTTTGCCCCTTATCTCATATTTGAATGCTGGAAAAATGTTTTTTTCTTTTCTAGTATGTCTATGGGTTTCTTGGTAGAAGAGGCTGCACCAATTGTCTGGAGAGGACTCATGGTAATGTCAGCCATAGAAAAACTATTGAGACAGGTAAAGAATTGTTTCAACATGCTTTCTTTGAAAGATAGTTATTTTGCTTGGTTACTAATCAGCAAAAAGTACAAAGAATTTGTTTGCACATTACAGGTATAGTAAAGAGTTCATTTATTTAAACTGTTTTAAAACAAGATGGAAGGATGGGAAACATTGTCTGAAATCTTATTTATACTCTCCCCATTCCGATTGCCTCCAATAGCGTTCCTCGTTAATTTTAAAAAATCACCGTGGCAGACGACATCATCAGCCATATGTGAGGCAAGAAATAGAGCAGGATATCAATGTAAAGAACAAAAAACTTTCCGGTTCATTGCATCTCTGTTTGAAATAACTTCTTCTGAAATACTCTCAACATGTTGGCGTCAGTTAATATTAATGGTGCAACTGCATGATGCAGCAGCTGAGTGACTGTGAAAAATTTAGGTAGTCGTTTTCAACAGAAATGGGAAGGTGCTACAGTATAATGGAAGAAGATATGCACCATGTGTTGAAGTTTCTGGGTTTAATACCAGGCATCATCTCATAGACTAAGAAAGATTCGTATTGGCAAAATGGAAAGCCACTCCTAATTGATGTAAACCAGTCTGCTGTTCCGGCTACAAGGTGGCTTCCTCTGTTCCATGACATATTTGTAATAGCTTTCAGAGCTGGGGACCTATAGGTTAGGCTAGTCAATTATTCTGGTTTGAATAACTGTTCCATAAAATGAATGTGGAACTTAAGAGGCACGTCTGACAAGCTTGTGCTAGTCAAGTAAAACAAAATGCTGAAAGGGAAATTGGAGGATGGGAAATCATTCCAGAGCACTTGGGGGTTACTTCAGCCACAACAATAGACTTTGTTGGACCCATTGTTGTGTAGGTTAGGAGAGTTAGGAAGAGGTCCAAGGGTCCTTAGGCACGCTTAACGAGCAGGGTCAATCAAATGATCAGGGAAGGAGAAAAACCTTCCTTTTAAAGCAAATTCAAACAAAAGAATTTCAAGAAAACAAAAAGAGTTTTGAGGAAGAGTTGTGAAAACATTTGGACCCACAAGAAAAAAAGTTTACTTCAGTAGCCAGAATCCTGTTGCTTAGTGTGCTAAATTGTTGACCCATTGGATCAATGGGGATTTGGAGAGTCAACTGTTCTGTAAGTTCCATTGATTTAAATGGTTCTGTTTTACTGTGACTTACTCTGCTTAAGTAAGTTGTAGTTCCATTCAAATATAAAGCCCTGCATGGTTTTGGACCATGTTACTTGTCAGAGTGTCTTTCTCCAATGTCATCTGCGTCACCCAGCAGATCATCCCAGACTAGGCCCCTCCAGGTAGCCATTCTGAGGGAAACCAAGGCCATATCTGCAGTGGATCCAACTTTATGGAATCAGCTCCTAGAAGAGCTTTGCCAGACTTCCTCCCTGCATTCATTTAGAATCCAATTGAAAATCTTACTTTTTGGATATTGTCTATCTGGATTTTCAAAATCCTTTTGACACAGTCCCTCACCAAAGGCTGCTGAGAAAATTGCACAGTCAGGGGATCCTCTAATGGATTGAGAATTGGTTGAAATCCAGGAAACAAAGAGTAATGGAGAGAAGTGAAAAGTGGTGTGCCCCAGGGATCTGTTCTGTGACCGGTGCTTTTCAATCTGTTCATAAATGACCTGGAGACTGGGATAAGCAGTGAGGTGGCCAAGTTTGCAGATGACACAAAACTTTTCCATGAGGTAAAAACCAGAGAAGATTGTGAAGAGCTCCAGAAGGATCTCTCCAAACTGGGAGAATGGGCTGCAAGATGGCAAATGCGTTTTAATGCAGCCAAATGTAAAGTAATGCATATTGGGGCAAAAAATCCAAACATTATCTATCAACTCATGGGCTCTGAGCTATCCGTGACGGATCAGGAAAGAGATCTTGGTGTGTTGGTAGACAGCTCAATGAAGGTGCCTACGCAATGTCTCGTGCGCTCCCAGACGCATCTGGTGGGGCCACTGTGAGATACAGGAAGCTGGACTAGATGGGCCGTTGGCCTGATCCAGCATGGCTCTTCTTATGTTCTTATGTTAGGTAGGTATTTTACACTGACATTGGCTGAATGTCCAGCTTCTTTTGCCACTACGATTGGAACATTTGCTTTGGTGCCATTTGGGTTATGCTACTATTATTAGTGTTAAATGTATTGTTTGTATGTACAAATAATTTTGCTGCTTGTAAACTGCCCAGTATAGTGCTATTAAGGTAGTAAATAAATACAGTGGTACCTCAACTTACAAATTTAATCTGTTCCGAATCCCTACTCTTAAGTCAAACTACTCTTAAGTTGGGGTACCTATCTAAAAAATTGAAAAAATAAGTTAAAAATCCAAAAAATGAAAAGTAAGTCGAGCAGACCATATCTAAAATTTGTAAGGCAGCAGTTAACATGCCAACATTTTTCTGCTCTTAAGTTGAATTGCTCTTAAGTCATGCTGCTCTTAAGTCGGGGTACCACTGTAAATAAATAATAAAGCTGGTCCATTTGAACGAATGGAACTTATGGAGGAGTTGATTCCCAAATGATTTAATGGATCTACTCTATTGTGATTTAGTATGCTAACCAACTGGATTTTGACCAGCATGTGAGATGAAGAAGCTCAACTAGGGAGGCAGTCAAGTCCTTGAAATGCAAAGAAGTTGAAATGTGCTTAAGGACAACCAAGAGATCGCTGAAAATCTGAGTGGCTTAAGGGTAGGTTACTGTATTTGGTATTTTCTATCAGTAATCAGGGAAAAAGTAAGTAAGGAAGATATAGTAAAGGTGTATAAAAGTGTGCCTGTTGTGGAGGAAATGGGTAGAGTTTTTCCTACTTGTAATAAAGGCTTTGAAAACTATGTTTTTTAGGGAGGCATTTGGCGACCTTTAATTTATTTATTTTCTCTCCTCTCCCGCCCCCGTGACGCCTCTTGTGAGGGTTTTCCTCTCTTTTCCTGTTTTGTACCACTGTTTTTAACTTTGCTGTAAACCACCCAGAGTTCCTGCTGGAAGATGGGCGGTATAGAAATAAAACAAAGAAGTAATAATAATAATAAATATTGTAAGTTACAGCCAATCATCCACCTACTGAATGGAAAGAAATGTAAACAGGTAAAACAGCTCTTATACACAATGCATAAAGTATGGAACTCAAGATATGATAATGGCTACCAACCAGACTGCCTTTCAAATGAGGGTTATCCAAATTCATAGTGAATAATGCTAACTAATGACTACTAAGTATGTAGCCTGGGGGCTGCACACTCCCATCCCTGGACGTCAGAAGGCCACATGCACTCCAAATTTTCTTTCTTACAAAATGTGATTTTTAATTGAAATGATCCCCATGCTATGTTTTTCTGTGTATGCGACACTTCCCCCCCCCTAAAATCATGACAATAAAAGTTAAGAGGCATCGTGTACACAGAAGTAAGCCTTTCTTGAGGGCTGGGGTGGAGCAGAACCCAAATGGACCTTGCTGTTTCTCTTTCTTTCTGGAAGCCCTTGTTTACTCTCCACGTTCTGAAGACTCCTCCCTGCTTTGCTTTTTGCAGGATCAGAGCCTTCTTTTCAGCAGGGAAAGGCTTGGAGGTTGAGCAGCCCATTAAGAAGTGCCCTTCCACACTGAAAAGAAGGTGCCAACCCTGCAAAAAGCAGATTGGAGAGGAGTCTTCAGAACATGGAGAGGAAACAGTGGGGGTGGTGGAGGAGAACTCAAGGAGAATTTATTAATTTTATTAATTTGGGGTCTTAAAAGTCGGGGGTGTCTTATGGCAGTGTCTTATAGATGGGAAGATCTTTGGGGGCACATGGCGAAAGTGACTGTTGTGTCCTGAGAGTGCACAAAGAATTTTTTAAATAACCTTTATTGTCATTGTACATCCAGTGTACAGTGAAATTGGCTGAGCCTCCCTCCCCCCCAAAACCATCCCACTAAAAAGCCATTCAATCTGATTTCACACTGTGTGCTTGCTGCACAACTCACCAGCCCCACGAGTCTATCACGAGTTATCACGTCTCGTTTAACAGTCGAATACCCCATGGATAAAAACTGTTTTTTAGCCTTTTGGTACAGCTTGCTATACTTCTGTATCTCCTACCCAAGGGTAGGAGAGTAAAGAAGTGCTGACCGGGGTGTGTCATCTCTGATGATTTTCCTTGCTCTCCTAAGACAGCGGTCCCTGGTGATGTCATCCAGTGGACTCAGGGGACAGTCCATGATGTTTCTTGCTGTGTTCACTACCCTCTGTAAAGTCTTTCTGTCTGCGGCTGTCAAACCAGCATACCAGAATGTAATGCAGTACGTAAGGACACTTTCTATTGTAGACCAGTAGAAGGAGGTCATCATTTTGGGCCCACATTAAAAATGCATGCATGTGTGCGCGCACACACACACACACCTGGGTGGAGCAAGCACAAATTCTAGCTGCTGCAGACTCTCTGGGAGGTCATATTTGGGCTCCTTGGGTGTGCATGTTGCCAATAGGCTGCTTGTTGCTCATCTAGATGCAGCCATGATTTCCCATGACATGAGCCTGTGGCTATTATTTGTGGAGGACACAATTACTCTCATGTCCTTCTGGGAGTCTCATGTTTACCTGCTGCCCACCCATGGAGACAGAACTTTGGACTGAATAGGCCTTAGACTTATGCAGCTAAACTTGTCCTATGTTGTGTTCTTACATCATGGAGTTGAAGCCTCCTTGTTCCCATAATCTCATGAAACGGAGCTGATGAAAAGTGAAAAAATAGGGGCCTTCTGGACAGTTTTATTATATGCAAATTCCAGTACAAGTGGGAAGACAACAAGATCCCTGTTTCTCATTATAATTTCCATATCAGTGGATATTCTGGTTTGATGTGGCTTCCAGTCATCTGAAGGATCATACATTCCCCATTTCTGCAGTTCAATTTAGGGAATGATGAACAGTTGCTATTTTTTTAGTCTCCCATAAAGGCTAGCTGGTTATAAATATCTAAAAGATTCTCCAGTCTGTGCAGCATTGATGTTGTCTGTCAATTTAATTGTGAACATAAACCTCCATAGCAATCATTTAGCACAATAGGATGAGACATTTGCTTCTCCTGTGGGTATAATGTGTATATTGATTCCCCCTACCTTCTCAGTTGAGTGATTCTGGGTGAACTGCCTGCAGTAGCTTTTACTATGCATTTGTCTTACGACATATCAGAATCTTAAGTTACAGTGCTGATGTCACAACTTGCTTTACTTAAAAAAAACAACCCTATGCTCTGTGAGACTGAAAATTATATATACAGTATTGGGGTAGAGTTGGTTTGCAGCCTTGCTTTACTCAACGGAATTCCCAAATGGGAAGCAGATGTCAGGTTTTTTCTCATGCATGTTGATAATGGTATATACTGAGTCAGTGGTTACCTAGCAACTAAAGATGCAGTTAAAGATCCAGAAGCAAAAACAAACAAATTTAAAAAAATGGATGTGGTCCCTTGAGGGGGGGGAGCTTTAATGATTTTGCCTTACAATAGAATCTGTGACTGCAGAAAAGCTGTAACAAGGACTTTCCTTGTGTGTGAACGAAGTACCCTTTAATCTTAAATCATTACAAACCAAGTTTCCTATCCAGGAGAACAAAAAGGAGAGACAAATATACTCTGTTGAAGAATAGTATAACAGGACAGCTTTATGCAAGTAATTTTAGCATTTGTAAGGGTATATGAATCTTACTGTTGCTTTGTAACAGTAGCTTGCTACCCATTGTAGACAAGTGAGTGTTATGAATTCTGTGGCAAGGGCATCTAAATGGTAGAGACTTTCAAGTATTATATTGGTCCAAAGTTGGATTTCGTTGTAGCATCCCTGAATCCATCTCCATATTTTGCCTTTAGTCAGTGTAAGTCAAGCTGTTCCACTGTTATTTTTAACTATATAAGTTGGACCTTATAACCTGGATAGACTTCCACATAAAAACCAGGCAATATTATGAATTAGCCACTATCAGCTTCAGAGTAACAGGTCTCTCTCTGTAATGGTGTGGCATGACAAATTGTGAAGGATGATGATGATGATGCATAATTCTGGGGGCTTGCTTGTGTAAGGAGACTTTCTCCCCTTGTGCCACCTGAAAATTACTCCATAAGATTTTTCCAGTTAGATGAAACACATTTCGAAGGCTCTAGAGGAAGGAAATGGGAGGAGAATTGTGGAAATCCCAGTTCTCCAGTTCTGCTGAGCCAAAACAATTGTCCTTTCGGTAAGCGTTTTCTACATTCATCCAGAATTCTTAAGGCAATATAGAGAAAAGTTCTCCATAGATGCTATGAAAATTCATTTTCTTTCTAGAGAGCAATGTCTTTAACTGGGGGTTCCCAATATGCTTTGAATAAAAGTATGGTGTAGGCATTAGATCTTCTAACCACTTGCAAGAACCCAGAGTGTATTATCACCTTCACACTGCTATGCTAATATTGCCTCTTGCCAGTATTTTCACTGTTCAGGACTCCTTATGTAACGGTAAGCCTTCAGCCCTTTCTGTTTGCACTCATTCCTCTAGTCATCTGTTTATCTGGTCCATTTGTGTTAGCATCTTCATAATGAAATGCAACACTTAAGCTTCACATACATTTTGCCTATGTATGTAAACCGCACAGAGTAGCTTTTTTTTTTGCTAGATGGTTGCAGTACATAAATCAAATAAATAAATAAAACAGTAACCAGTAGTGATGGTTTTGCTATAAATGTAAGATATGGGTACAATAAATGCCACACATACAGCAAATGGCTGCGGTTTTATGTAATACTTTTAAAAACCCAGAAGGACACATCAGAGAACACTAATCACTCATGGTAATATTTTAACTGCAACATTTAAATGACAGATCCAGGTATTAGTCCTGTGCTAGAACAGATTACCTTGAAGAATGTGTGCCTGCATACTCATATGTATTTGTTCAGCTTACGGAAATGCAAAACGTATTTGAGTGTAAGATAGTGCATAATGCATTATGTTTTAGCAACTTATCTGAAACAGCAGATAAATATAACACATATTTTGTGGATATACGGCAGTCTCTCCCCACTCCCTTTTCTGCAGATAGCGCCATAATTTTAGCATTAGTTAATGTTGCTGTGCAAGGGTCTGTTATGACAAGTAGGCTTTTAATGAGTCTGAGGCTAAAAAAAAATGGGAATAAGAATCCCGAGACTGTGCTTTGCTTTTGCTTATACAACCCTTTTGATGGCAGACAAAATGTATGGAAGTGCAGTGTAATAGCAAATTCTTGTTCTGATTTTTATGTGCTGTTAGTTCGCTCCTATGAGGCTACAGGCAAAAAACAAAAATGATTCTCCTCCTCATTTGTGCCTAACAATATAATTAGTAATAAAGGAGCTGCAGCCCTCGGTGTGTCACAGAATGTTTAAAGGCTAGGTTTATTTTTTCACTACTTTTGAGAATTTCTTTTTTTAAAAAATCTCATATATTCCTGTGCATGCTATTTTAATTTTTTTGTAGCTTTGTGGTTCCTACAAATACTGTTCCCCATCAAATGGCTTTTGAAGAAGGCAGCTATTCATCTAGAGTGGCCTTTCTGGGGGAGATAGGGCTGACAGAGAGCTCTGAAATAATAGACAGATTGCGGTTAAACCATCTCACGTTGGCCTGCGATCACGTGCTGACTCCAGGCTTTCAGATTATGATTTCCTGAAGATCCCGTTGGGTAAACCATGGCTTGTGTTCCCCAATTAGAATGAGAGATTTCTCGTTTCAGTTTTGATGACGAGCACCACTTCTCAATTAAAAGTGCTGAAATAGAGAGTATTATTCAGGCAGAAGTAAAACAGGCACACCAAAGATGTCAGGAGTGTAAAGCCAGGGTTCACCAATTTGTAAACTGGTTCTGTTTTCCTCATCAACGGCTTGATCAAAAATACATCATTTAGTCACAGGAGATATAACTGCTAATGGGAATAGCGGGGTCAAACAGCCAAGGAAAGGCTGGCACAAGCATTGTGTGAGATGGCTGCTCTGCAATCTCACTCCCACAACCTCCTTATTCTATTGGGCCAGTAGTTCCTGGTTTCTTCTGCCATTTATCTGATTTGATACTTCTGCTTGACTGCAAGATCAGGTCAGAAAGAGACCTTGGGATAAAGGATGGCATAAGTTAGATGAAATGATCAAGGAGTTGTTGAAAAGCACCATACTTTCCAGAGGAGAAGGAAGGCAAGAATAACTTGGGGGTCAAAGACACCTTCATCTCATCCCACCCTATTCATCTTATTTTACTTGAGGAAGAACCAGTTTCTGGTGAAGAAAACGCTTCTGCTGCAGTCATGGAAAGAGGGAAAGAAATGCAGTGAGTTTATGGAGATTTTGGAGTGTAGGAGTACATGTCACTGTCCCCTTGTGGGAGAGTTCCATTTCAACTTTGGATGGACCTTTACATAGAGCCTCATTCAGCTTTATGGATTTTTCAAATTTTGTGAGAACCATAATCTCTTCACCTAACTCCTCAGAGAAAAAACAAGTGCTTCCTCATCTCTGATTTGCCAGGACATATAAATAAATAAATAAATAAATAAATAAATAAATAAATAAATAAATAAATTTACACCAAGTTGCAAAACCCATCCCACCTGTCAGTAACTAATCTGCCTCTTTGGTTTGGGGAATTTCCTACCTCTTCACATACATGCAGAATAGGATCAGGGTAATTATTATACTTTTCTGGGAGTCCGTGCCACTGAACTTGGTGAACATACCTGTGCGTAGACCTCCATAGCACTGGGCCCAGTGACATATAAATGGAAGTAAAACACTTGTTTGCCTGTTTCAAAGAGTGCTAGCACTGGCTGCAGTTTACTGACTGCTGGCTTTATGAAAGTCTGATTGCTGGTACAGTGGTTGGCCAGCTTGGAATAGCTGATCACCATTTGCCAAGGCAGAGCTGAACTGGGGCAGATGAAGGGAGGAAAGAACACGAAGTACTGAGGAGGAGCAAGGCATGATATATGTGCAGAAATTCTGCTTACACTTATCAGCGTGTAGGTCTTCAAATGGTACATATTGTCTCATACGGAACAACCAATATTTGGGGGGCTGATTTTTAATTTTCTTCAGTTTTGTGTCCTTATCAGAATCTTTACTTTTTTTGTAATACCTATGGTTGTATCATCCCTGTTTTTCATTGAAAAAATATTTGCAAACATTTGCTCAAGTTATAGTTTACTATTATGGTCTTACTTTGGTTGGTTTTAGTAAGCCATAAGTCAAGTATGGGTGTGGGTAATCTCTGGCCTGAACTGGCTGTTGGAGATTTCAGGACAGGAGTCCTTCCTCATGTCCCACTCAATTTGTGATGCATATTGGACGACGTAATTCTGATCACTAAGTCCAGATAACAGTGGGGACTATGTGCCACTCATCATCCCAGTGCAATGATTCTGATAGGCCATCAGAATCCACTAGTTTAGTTTGTTTTAGGAAGTGGATATCTGTGACTCTTTGTGATTGTACCAGAGAAGGAAGAGACAAGTATACTGTCCTTTAGGTTGGCTTCTGCTCATTACATCCCAAACAGGTGTTAGTAGTGTTGCTTAACTAGAACACCATGAGCATATCGCAATTAAACAAATAAAGGAAATAATTTTTTCCTTAAAATATAGTTTTACCATGAAGGCAAGGTTAGCAATTTCTTCTTGTCACTATTCAAAAGAGGTATTTCAGAATGTATTTTATATGCTATTCCAGAACACCAGTACCTTCAAATGCGTGTGTATTTTCCCATAAAAATGTATTGTTCACACTACTTACTTGAAATGCATTATTATGCCCTTATCTAGAATTTTGATATTTAATTTGTCACATATACATAGTGATTGATTAGAGCAATTTACACCAAACATTTAGTAATGTTCCTGAATGGGTAGAAAATACACAGAGCTATGTCGTAGTTAATTACACTGCTTTAACAATAAATGTCAAGGATTCAAAAAAATAAAGTAAAAAGATGAATGCTGTGTTTAAGCAAAGTGCAATTACATTCAAAAATCTGAAATGTTTCTCAACACTATACATTTTGAAGCAGTAAGTATTTTAGCATTTTCCACACATGCACAATGGCTGACAGATGGTGGGTGGCACAGGTATAATTTTGTAACTACTTGCTTGTTTGCCAGAGGGAATTTTGGTTACTGTAATGTTTTGTTAATCTGAGCTAATTTATTCTTCAACATGAGACATATTTGCATACAGATAACAACTGCTAGAATGGATCTGGACTCCATGGATCAAATTTCAGCTATTAATTTTTTTCTTGTGCTTTTCCAGGTTTTCCCATTACTTATATTATTCTTAATTTTTGAAGAAGAAAAGTCCATCTAATGCAGGCCTGCCCAAAGTCTGGCCCTGGGGCCAAATCCGGCCCACCAGGCCATTCTGAGTGGCCTATGGCTGACTGGCCCACCCCTCCCTCCCCCTCCTTCACCTGATGTTTTTTTTTTAAAATCTTCTGCCAACATTGACACCACTGGGAAGCTTGAGGGGCTGGGCCGGCCGGCTGGCCACTGAACAGAAGCTTGTGGGGCTGGGTGAGCGGGCAAGGGGGCGGGCCACCACCACCAGCACCGCTGGGAAGCTTGTGGGGCTGGGCACACACACAGGGTTGGCACATGGGCGGGCCACCACCACCGGCATCACCGGGAACCTTGTGAAGCTAGGAGCGTGCGCGCAGGGCGGGACGCAGGCGGGACGCCGCCACTGACATAGCCAGGAACATTGTGAGGTTGGGCGCACACGTGGGGCAGTGATGAGGCAGGCCACGCCACCGGCACCGCTGAGAAGCTTGGGTGGACGGGCGGTCTGCCACCACCGGCACCGCAAGGGAATGTGTGAGGGTAGGCAGGCCAGCGGGCCTCTGCCACCGCCAAGGACCTTTGGGGTGGGCTGGCAGGTGAGCCGTCACCACCGCTGGGGAGCTTGGGGGGTGCAAGTACGCACAGATCGCCTCTTCCAAGGGGCGACCTGTGCCCACGGCTCCCTGTGCTTCCTTTGGTCCCCACCTTCTTTCCTCCCTCCCTTGGTCCCCACCTTCCTTCTTCCCTCCCTCCCTTGTTCCCCACCTTCCTTCCTTCCTCTCTTGGTTTCCACCTTCCTCCCTCCCTCCCCTGCCTTCCTTCCTGTGGGTGGGGTTGCAAGGGGTCAGTGGGTGGGGCTTATGGGTCAGTGGGTTGGGCGTGCAGTGGGGTGGCAGGGTCGGGGAGTAACCGGCCCCTGACATATTCACAGCCACCAAATCTGGCCCTCCTTACAAAAAGTTTGGGCACCCCTGATCTAATGTAAGATGTCCTAGCAAATGATTTTTAAAATACATAGATGGGGGAAGTATGCAAGTATGGGAAGTAACAATGTTATTAGTCATTGCATTATTTGAGAAAGGTTTGTTGTGTTTACCTTGTTACCCTCAAAAGAAGTGTATCGAGGGTAATACTTTTATCTGTAACACATTACCTCCAAACTCTGATTTAGTCCAATGGCTCTGTAGATTTTGCTTATTATTAGAGAGGGACACGAACTGGAAAAATCGGGTCGGTTCCTCCTTCGTGGCTACCTGCGAACCAGAAACCATCCAAGAACCCTGGAGAAACAAACCATGAACTGATTCATTATTCTATTTCCTGCCTGGGCAGCAGAGAACCTAACAACCTGCTGTTCCTTACCTGGCCCTGCCACCTCCTCCTCCTCTTCTGCCATCTTCAGGGACAGCAACCGTGTTTCCCTACTGGGAGCTGGCTAAGCTGTCTTTGCACTGGATGTGTGTGGCGGGTAGAGGGAGAGACTGGTCTCTGTCCCTAAAGATTGTAGAGGAGAGAAGAAAGTGGAAGAGGAGGTGGGGACAGGATCAGGTAGGGAGGCAACAGGGCAGTGGAACGGGGGTGGGTCATCCATTTTGCTGTAGCAAAATGAAGTGCTAGACAGAAAAAAGGATGTACAAAACAAATTATGAACCATCCTAGATTGTGGGTTTTTTTGGTTCCTAGTTCAGTTTGTGCCCATCTCTACTTATTATCACTATTGCTTGTGGCACTACTTGTTCAATTTTCCTTCAGAAACAAGCTACAGTTTAAGACTGTTTCTTTACTCATGTTTTTTCTAGCCAGAAACTAGTCATCATCATACAGGAGACACAGCTTCTCATAAAAATTAGCAAGAGACTGATAATGCAGACTTTCATTAGGAATAAGGTTACAGTGTACAACCTTGCCGTATGGACATGTTCCTATCCTGAGCATTTAATAGAACTCTGGCATTTCTAAGAGCTGGGGTAGTATATTGATATAATCAGAGAATGGTGAAACAGTGCTACAGCAGTTCTGAACATTCTTATCAGCTCCTAATTAGAAACTTAAAAGCCAGATGATTTAATATTCCTACTTTCCAAATAATTTTACTCTTATTATGGTTCATAAAGCAGAAGAAAAACTACTACATGCAGAGGAAGAACAGTAGGTGATTCTCTCACATTACAAGAACAAGAAAATGTTGACAGAAGTCTGCAGAAAACAGTGGAGGAAAGGATTCAGTGAAGTGATACCTAAATTCCTGCACTATTGTTGCTACAGTTGACAGTCATAATGACAAGACTGTAGAGTGAGTTTAATGTATGCGTTGACTAAAATTAACCTTCTCTTTGTCAATCTAAGATAGTTTTGGGAAATTGGTAAAAAAAAAAGGAACAAATCTTTGGATAGAGTTTACATTTTCTTTTTCTACATGTCACAGTCTCTGTTGACTTTTTTAAAAAATTACTGTATTTTTTGCTTCATAAGATGCACTGGACCAAAAGATGCAACTAGTTTTTGGAGGTATGTGTGTGTGAAAAAAATATTACAGTACTGTACAGTACTGGGTCCGGAGGTCTCTGCAGCAGGAGCCTATAGGGCGGGGACCCTGCAGGCTTTCCCTCAGCAGCGGTGGTAGCCTCGGTTCCCTCCTCCTCCTCCTCTTGCGAAGCCTGGGTGGTCGAAGAGGAGTTGTGGTGAGGGGCCTGCTGTTGCTGCCACTACCGCTGCCACCACAACCCCACTTGGGACTTCTTTCGTTCCATGGCTGCTTCCCTCCCCTGGCTCCTCTAGCAGCGGCAGCGGCAGCAGCCCAGCCACCTCCAGCCCCGCCCCGATGCAAGCGATTCCCTGCCACATGAGAACAGCAACAGCTGGCACTTGGGAACTGAGGAAATAATGGGGTGAATTTCCTCTGTGCACAAGGAGAAGCAGAGACATCCAGCCACATATAAATTTAAAAAGCACCCTGCAGCAGCAGCAGCAGGAGGAAGTGCATGTGAAAGCTTCCTGAGGAGCACCTGAGGAGGAGCAAGTGAAGGGGCCATCACTATCCATCCTTGCTCCTTCTGTTGCTGGGGCCACCCCATTTCCGCTCCTTGCCCTGCACCGCCCCCCTTTCCATTATCTTTCCCCTCCCTGGCGTGGTAGAGCAAGGACAGATAGTGGTGGTGTCTTCACTTGTTCCTCCTCAGGTGCTCCTCAGGCAGCATTCACACATGCTTGCTGCTGCAGAATGCTTTTTAAATTTCTATGTGGCTGGATCACTCTGCTTCTCCTTGTGCACAGAGGAAATTACAGTATGCTGAGTCATTTTTCTCCCTGTTATTTCCTCACTTCTACTCCTGTTTGAAAGCACTGCTGTTGGAGTGGAGTTGGGAGGGTGTTATTACTTATTACAGATCCTTCCAAAAGCAGTTTGTTACCCTCAGGTCCTACATTGAGTCGCTGAAGCAGTGGAGTGATAGAAGTAGGTGGAAAGTGCCTTTGCAGTCTGATACTTGGAACATTACTATTTCAAGAATCTAAGTGTACTAAACATGATCACATCAAATGAGACTTTTCAAGGGTTGGTATGTGAAAATGTTCCCAAAAGCGGGCTGTTGCTTTTCCCACATGGCAGCCACCGAAGCGCCTAGGGCCGCTTAGCCCGAGCGCATCACACACACCCTTCTCTTCTTCTTCAACGCTGCTGCCTCCTCCTCCTGGCCTAGCCAGCCTCCTGTCACTGGCCATGCCTAGCAGCAGCGCCTCACCATTACCTCAGGAGGAGCTGCCTGAGCTGGTGATGCTGTTTCAAGGCCAGCGTTGGGCCTGCTGCTTCACTACCACCACCACCACCACCACCACCACCACCACCACCACCACCACCACCACCACCACCACCGCTGCCGGAAGCCTCCTGAATCCCCCGCTATGAGGGAGGGAAGGAACCATGGGCCACAGCTGGGGGGTGCATAGCGGCCACATTCACTCCATAAGACACACATATGTTTCCCCTTACTTTTGAGGGGGAGAAAAGTGTGTCTTATAGAGCGAAACATATGGTAAGTGTTCTTAATAATGCATTGTATTGGTATCTACTAAAAATGATCTGTAGACATGCTACTGCCTTGTAAAATTCCAAACTGCTATCTTTGCTCTTTTGAGCTTGATTCAATGTTCATCTCTGTACAGTAACAGGAATTTAATGTTTTTTTCTTTGCTATCACCTTTGGCATACTTAATACACTAGCATTATGTCCTTTTCTACCTGCTGGATTAGTGAGTGCTCTGTAACACTTTCTGTGTTCTGATTAATCTCCTCATTCTTGTTTATCAACTTGGGGGAAACTGTAGCTTTCTATTATTTGAATTTTTACAAGGAAAAGAAATGTGGATTTTGGAGGAAGGTTAATGGTTAGACCGAAATAATTTTAACTTCTTCCTAAAAAAGGAGTGACACTGACATTGTTACAAAATGCAATGTCTGCAGTCAGACAAGCTTACGTTCATGCAACATGTGAGTTAAAAGGTGGCAGACAGTAGTAAAGGCATGTAAGCAGGATTGGTTACCACAGTGCTCTTGACTTTGCATGGTTTAAAATATGAATCTAACCATATTACACCACCCAGGACCTGTTAACTGTAGATCATAAGTAAAAATACCCTATTGGCTTTAAGAGCTTAATTTGAATAGATGCAGACCGCTCCTCCTTTATTTCATCTCACTCCATCGTTCAGACAACATGTCCCATGGGGAGGGGAGTCATTTTTTGTGGCCCTTTACCTGGTAAAATCTTGTTATCTTAAAAATCTTACACATATATGATCATGTTGTTTTGTTTGACCTGCTTATGATATTAATTGGCTATGACCATGATCCATTTGGATAACTGTGCTGACAGAAAGTGGATCCAGGAAGAAATTACAACCTTCTAGGGCAGGAGTGTCCAAACTTTTTGCAAGGAGGGCCAGATTTGGTGAGGTGAAAATGTGTGGGGGCCGACCATCCAGCTGCATTTGGCCCCCGGGCTGGACTTTGGACAAGTCTCTATAACATGCAAGGAGGAAAGGAGGATGCTGCAGCAACGGAGCCGGGGCAGGTAGGCTGGGCAGGTGCCGTGTGTGTGTGTGGATGGACAGAGACAGGGAGAGCAAACAAACCATAAATCTGCAAGCTGATGTCTCCATCCAGTATGGAGAGGGGCCAGCTGGCAGGGATGCATGACAGGGTGAGCCAGTGGGGAGAAGAAGCTGCGGGCCGCATTTGGCCCCCGGGCCTGACTTTGGACATGCCTGTTCTAGGGGCTCTGTGCCCTCAACATCTGACCCATAGGGCTGGAAGCATTCCATTTTCCTGGAATAGCTGGAGGGCACCTTTTATCAGTGGGTCTTCAGTAGCATTAAGGGCTGTAGATCTGGGCACTTTTTGTTTTAGACAACACAGCTAATATATTGACAAGTCTGTTGAATTCCAGAAATATGAAGAGAGCAAGATCCTCTTGAAAACAACCTTGTGTAAATTGAGAGCAGTTAACCGTCATCTTTAATATTAGATTTTCCCTATTTAGAGCTGGGAAGCTTTTATGTTGTGTTGGCTGCCTGCCCTAACCCTTAGGTACCTGTCCTGCTACAGGGAGAGCTGCTGCGGAGACACAAGAATCAGGGCTGTGGAGTCGGAGTCGGCAAACAATGCACCGACTCCGACTCCGACTCCTACTGAATTTAGATTGGAATTTAAAAAGAAAAGCAAGTTTAAATGTCCCAGTTCACAAAAAGTTATAATTAATGACTTCTCTACTATAAGAATAAAGACCAATGCATGCAGTGCCTCATGTAACCGCAAAACGAACACGTTAAGTGACCGTGAAGAAGCATGCTTTTCATGTGCTTCACTATATGGCATGCAACACACAATTAGGAGCGGCAATACTTATACTTTCCATAGTGTTGTGTTCTGCTGTTACACAGCGCCCATGGGTAACCTAGCCTCTCACTGATAAGGGATTAAGTAAATACGTTTTTTGCAGGACTAGAGACACTTACATAAGTGAAGGGAATGGAGGGTCAATAGTTCAACGAATGTATAAAATATATTTGCATACAGTATTAATACAGAGGACTCGGAGTCGGAAGTACAAAAAAACTTAGGAGTCGGAGTCGGAGTCGGAGTCGGAACATTTATCTACCGACTCCACAGCCCTGACAAGAATTGACAGCACACACAGCCTTTTGCTCTGAGTGTGGGTAGCATAAAAGCAATGAATTTAGGAAAGGGTGCCTAGTGACTTTTCTTAGTCTCCCTGAGCACAAATTTGCCCTTGAAAAGCATCCTTGTGTCCTTGCTTGACCTTTTTCTGCTCCAATTTTTCCCCTCTCTCTTCCTCATCTTACAGACTATGCCATTCATCAAACAGCTGCCAAGAAGCACAGTTGACTTTGTGTAGGTTTTCTTAATCTTTCCATAGTTTCATTTAACTTGTTAAATCAAATTTGTTTTACTTTTAAAAATAAATTAATGTCAATGATTCCTCAGCCAGACATCAGTTTGTGATATTGAATCCAAGCGATCAGCAATAGATTTTTATAAGGTCAAGTTGTATAACTTCCTAAAGACCTATAAATGTCATTCATTTTTGAAAACTATCCAGAACACGCACAAAAAATACTTGATTATAGAATCTTTCTCGTGTTCTGCTCTCCTATTTCTAATTTTGTTCACATTCATTAAATAACAGGAGGGTCCTAAAATTTGATCAGGTGGTGGTGTGGCTGTGAACTGTGCTGTTAAACTCAGTCTAAAGAGGGTGATTTCAAGTTGAATGAGTTGCTGGTAGATGTGCAGATATTAAATTACTCTTCAAAATGCATAAAGGTTTAGAAAAGAAGCCTGAATATCTGATTCTGAAAATATGAGGTTAACTGGAGGGATCCATGATCTGCCCCTTGTTGGATAAAGTCCCTGAATGCAATGTTTACATAAGCAAGTTAAGAGATTAAATTTTAGGTGCTGTGCATAATAAATAAATCAGCTGAAGTAGATTGTGCTTAAAGGGGAAGATCTCAACTGCAGCTTTTTCTAAAGTGGGTAAGAATATGTCGGAGGACTCAGCCCTGAACAGTTGCTATAGTATATTTGAAGCAGCTATAAACAAAAATCAAATTAAATGGGTGCGGTGAAGTCAATTCTTGACACAGGCTTGCTCTTCTCCCAGGATGGACAGCGGGCAATTGAACTCCCAACCTCTGACTTCCCAGACAGGTACCTAACACACTGAGCTTCCCAGCCAGCTATAAATAAAAATAGGCAAAAAAAAATCCTCAAGCAAGCAGCATTGTTTTTAGGATCAGCTAAAATCACACAAAAATATGCAAGTGTTTGAGTTCTAAATAACTTTTTGGAAGTATACAGGAGAAAGGAAGAAGCAGTAGGTACTAATGTCTGAGCAGGCTGTTGTGATGACCATGAGATCTTGTACTGAAATAAATGGATAATAGGCTGGATTATTTTTTTTAAGATTTACTAGAAGAGATAGCACTTCCCGAAGTTATGTTTCTTAAGGATGGTCTATTCTGCCTATGCACTCCAGGTAGCTACTAGAAATGTATAGAGTTTGCTTTTCATAAGATACTTTCATAAGATGCCTTTCTGTGAGGAATCCCAAATTGGTGTCGCCAATTTCATATGTAAGGCAGCCAGAGTAAGATCTTCCTATATTGATCAAATTGGAATTGACTGTAGGGGCGATGCTGACTCTTGAATGATAACATTCGTTTTGGCCACCCTAACTTTGAAAACTGTTCAGTCATAACTTATATTTTCTGTATTTTTCTGGACCTATGTGATTTTAGTACTTGATATGGCCCAAACGGCTAATCAATAAAGTTGTTGTTGTTGTCCTTTCTGTGAGGAATCCCAACCCCAAGACAGAAACACTGGCGGGAGTGGGTCACTCTTCCCATTGTCCTTGGTTGAATGTTACAAGATATCATATTATACTACCCTCAATGGACACTTGAATATTCAAAAAGAGGAAAGGGAAATGACAGGAAAGGACGGCAATAAAAGAGAAGGAAAGGCAGGAGAAGATCCACCAATAACTGAGAGTTTTCTGTTGAAGAAGGAGAGATGAGATTGTGGGGGGAGGAGACAGAGAAAATTGAAAAAGAGTGAGGAAGGAGCCAGGACTCAACTTCCAGATAAACTCACCTGGATGACTGAGAATCTTCACAGACATAATGAGGAAGGAGGGAGATAGATGGGAGGAGGAGCTGCCACAGTAATGGGGCTGAACAGAGGCAGATGGTGTGGATGAAGTTACCATTTGAGGAGATAGAGCAGAAAAAGAATACAGTAGGAGGGTACCCCGAAAACCCTCTTAATGGGGAGAAAGAGAGAGTTGAGAGTTTAAAAAAGAAAGAGAAAGTCAAGAGTGGACTCAGAGAAGGATAGAACTGTTAGAATAGATGGTATTCCTTTGGCCACAAAAAGAGAGAGAAGGGGGAAAAGCCATTTGAAAGAGTTGACCGTGAAGGCATCCCAAGAGGGAGAGTGGGCATGACATTGTGTTGTGGAACCCTGTGTTCTGGGACCGGGAAACCATTACACAAATCTACAGATGGGGAGAGGTTTGAAATGTGCCCTCAGTGGTAGAAGATTATCAGACTCCTGTTAAATATGTTCAAAACACTGGTTGGTGTTTGAATAGAGAGCTCTCAGACCCAGTTGAAGTTGTTGTTCACAATACACCGGTTGTGTTGAATAAAAGTTACTTTTAGCAAGAGCAGACTCCTGTCGTTAATGAGCCTCTGAAACAAGTACCCACTCGCAGTTTCACAAATACATAGTTGTTTCTGTGCTCTTTAGTACTGAGTGAGCTTGCTCCACTATCATTATTATGGAGGCATAAAGTACTACTGATATGAAGAAAAAGGTCTATGGTATTATCTGGAATTCTTTATGCCACCCATAACAAGTGTTGGAGCACAGAAGATGGCATTTATAAATGTACACACCCCTACCTCTTATAAATTTGATTGTCCAGCTATTAAATGTGTTGTATATCAGGTTTGTTTGTTTTTTAAATACAGTGTAAGATACAATATTTTTCATGTGATATTGGTGTCAAGCATATTACTGGCAATAGAATTTCGCAATAAGCACCCTGCCTTGAGTTGAGGTACAGTAGATTTGACCCATATATTTAAGATGCATCTTTTTCTAATTTATCTGTAACCTTTTCTAGGTTGACTGGCATCAACTGGATTACCTGGTAATTGACATGCCTCCTGGGACAGGAGATGTACAACTATCAATCTCACAGAATGTCCCAATTGCAGGTATAACTTATAAATACATTGCCAGACTATGTATGATACAGTATAGCAATAGTTTTATAGGCCACTAATAACTTTTTTAAAAAAATCATTCCAAGCTTTCATGGACAATATTTATTCATAGCAAGTACCAAAAGTCCAAACATGGCAAGATATGGTTTACCAGGAGGTATCTTAGATCTAAAGTTCTTGATTTTCGCCACACATGCCCATCTTAGATGAGGCAGGAAGCAGCAGAACTGTTGGCAATTGTTGTAAAGCTGCATCTCAGGCAGAGGATTGGGTTTCACACCCCAGTCCCTCAAACAAAGGGACATAGGTCATGTGGGTGGATGGGTGGGTGGGTGGGTGGGGTAGTTCTTTCATGGTATCCTAGTTCCATTGAAGTCCCCCTTTTTAATCCTCTTATAAAAGTGTTAGCTCTTATCCGTGGATTTCTGTATCCACAGGGGTTCCTGGAACTGATCCTCCATGGATACAGGGGTCCTGCTGTACTTGAGTCTTCCTTCTGTGCTGCTATTTAAAAATCTCTGTCTTATCCCACATCAGAACTCTTCAAATTATTTAAGTTGAAAAGGCAGTCTGAGAATTAAGAGCAGGAGAAAGTAACCAAAAAGTGTTTGCCTTCTGGAATTTAAAGGGATGCTTAGCGTAGTGATACTGTATATAAGCAGAACACTTTGCTTTATAATAGGCAGAAGAAAATATATAAGATAATCTAGAATTACGTGATTAACTGATTGGTCTTTTTAAAAGAGAGGGCAGTAATTTTCATTTTTATGTCATTCTTGAACCACAGAAACATTTGAAACAGTTGATATTGTAAATTGTTACTTAACTGTATTTCTTAAGTGCTATAACAAGTATGTGAGTGTTTTTCAAAATCATGTGCATAGTGCATGAATTAAATCTTTGAAACAGCTACTGTATGTTGTAAAGAGTTGCACAGCTAATTGTTTGATAGATGTAAAGTCTTTTTGTGACCATGGCTAGTGAATAATTAAGAAGACATGACCAGTTGATCTATAGGCTGAACTGAGACATCATCCCAAACTATGGTTAAAGAGATTTAATTCAGTGTGGCTGGGTGCCCAGGCTGATAAACTATGTTTTGCTTATTGACAGGCAACGTAAGACTGAAAACTGTCATTTGTGTTGTACAAATAAGGAGTTAGGGAGCACACATGCAACTGTAAATCATGGCTGTTTGCTGTGCTTAGAAGTTCAAGTCATAGATATTTGAAATTATTGCAAACAAAATGAATGTCCACGGCTTACATTTGAATCTACTCCACCTATGTGGAAGTTGCTTTTCCTTGAACTGAAATGACACAGCTGGAATCATGCATTTGGGTCTTTCTCCTAAAATTGTCACTTCCCCATGAAGCTTTAATGGGAGAAACCACATAAAATTGTCCCATGGGTTTTTGTCATTCAGACACTTCCCAGCAGGACTGAAGCATTTTGTAGATAAATGGTTCCCATAGAATAGCAGAATGGCTTTAAATGCCGCTCGTGCGCCTATAGTGCACAAGGTAGAGGAAGCATTTAAAATCAATGGTAGCCTGTTAGTTACCTGTATTCAACAGTCCACTGATAATTGGCTAGCAGTTATTCTCAAATAGCTAAATGGTGTTATAAAATCTCGATCCACAGCACTTTCCACAGCATGACTCTTGTCCAACTTCATCTTGTGAGTGAAGTGGATGAACTGTGAGTCCCTTCAGCCATACTTAGCATAGCAAATGGTAAAGACTGCTGGGAGTTGTAGTCCAACAGCATCTAGAGGTCCCTGGTCTAACCCTGAAAGATAGATTCTCTTGGACATGCTTAGATGAGTTCTATATAAATCTCTCTGATCAGAATCCTCATGGGAATTTATACCAACATAGGTGTAATTGTGTAAATTGTGGTGTGAACTGCTGTTAATTGATAGGAAGCTGCTTACATTTCTCATTGCATAACCAAGGCCTGCAACAAGGAATGTGAGCAACAATGCATCAATTAGCAGCAGTTTATCACTATGTTTACATAATTGCACTTACACTCATAGAAATTTCTTGATCAAAGAAAATGCCAACAGGATTTTGCCCTTTATGTTTGGAAAAAATATATGCATCCCCTAACAATTAGGTAAGATAAATATTAATTAAACTCTTGGTGTCTTACTAGAAGTCTTGAGCAAATATCTGGTTTCAGTATACAATGGTCCCCCGCCATTTTGCGGTTCATATACTGCGATCCCGGTATATCGCAGGACCACAGTATATGAAAGACAAGGCCCCCTGGGATAAGCTGCTTGGGCCTGTTTGAGGCCTCCTGCACTTACTCCAGGCCTGGCGCTGCCCCAAATGGGCCTCCAACGGGCTTCCCGGGCCTGTCAGAGCCCCAAACAGTGGTTTCCGGCAAACCGGAAGTGACTTCCAGGAAACCTCTGGGAAAGACCTGCTGTAAGAGGGACAACGGGAGTATGACCTTGCTTCTTTCAAAAAAAAAAAACCCCTCTCAATTGCTTTTAATGCCATTTGCCATGGTAGGGCTACTGAGGTAGGACGCTGTGCTGCAGTATTGGCACATCTATTTTGGTGGCTGAAGGCAGAGTTGTGGGATTATCACTCTGACCATGACTCTTATTTTACACGCACATTTCCCCAGTGTCTACATCAAAGCACTGAGGATGTGAGCTGAAGATTAACATTGTGACATGCAGCAATGCCCCCCCC
>JAHTLZ010000016.1:17046784-17103286 GCA_023846285.1 Phrynocephalus versicolor | reverse complement strand
AGTCTCCAGGCTTTAAACCAGGGTACTTCAAGGGCCAGATGCAGGAGAGTGGTATCAGGAGACAGATATCTAGTCTCATGAGCTCCCAGATGCATCTGGTGGGGCCGCTGTGAGATACAGGAAGCTGGACTAGATGGGCCTTTGGCCTGATCCAGCATGGCTCTTCTTATGTTCTTATGTAACATAAAAATGGTCACAATTAGGTATACTCTGTTTTCAATGCATTCCTGTGGGAAATTTGTATAAAGGAAAATTTGCTTAACATAATTTCATTTGGAAAGCATTAATTCCTTTATACAAGGTACCACTGTAATCAGTTGGCAGATAAGGGGTTTGGTTGAGTCTATCGTTGTTCCTAAGAGCAACAGTGGCTTTGGTAAGTTTAGAATGCTACCGGTAAGCCAACTGCAACCCTACCTATCCTTGCTTCAGTGATTTCATTTTCTCTAATTTGTTTTACTGTGGTGTGCTATAAGGGCGACTGCCTTTTAAATTTCAGAAATATTATTTAGTTCAGACATTCGACATTTGCTCTCAGTCCTTTCAAGCTATTAAAGCTATTAAAGCCTTAAACATGCGGGCATCTGTCTATGTCTGTCTAGCTACCTCCCTCCTTATATCTACCTCCCTCCTCATTAGTGGGTGTACTATTCTGGGTGGTTTACAGGGACCACTGTCTGTGAAATACCATCTTCACATGGGCTTGCCTGGTGTCTCTGTTACGGTCATGTTGAGACTAGGTGTAGGAATGATTCCACATAGGCACATTATTGGGTTCAACAAGCCAGGTCTCATGCAACAACTTCCTCTCCAAACATGAGTCCAGACTCTTTTATTAGTTGCAAAGGCAGAGCATCAGAGGTGGGGCGAGAGTCTACGTGTCAGGATGGTGTGTAGGCTGATGAATTTCTAGGAAGGGCTTATCTGACACAGCAGCGTCACATAGCAGGGGTCTTGATGAATGACTAACAGACAGCTTGTTATTTCCTTATATACCATCTCATGGCCTTCCTGGATAATGGGGGGGGGGAGATAAGAGCAAGCTGGCTCCCTGTGCATCAGGCCCCATGGGATCCATTGTCCTCTCATCCTGGGTTTCCCCGCACAGATTGGGGTTCAATGCTTCTCAAGTGACCTTGCTCAGGAAGCCAGCTGGGGTGCTTTTAAATCTCTTCCAAGGGGATATCTCTATAGCTAGGCTACACCGTTTTTATTCTTCCAAGCATTTTGACAGTTATTTATAGGGCTTTTAAGATGGTGGTTTTATTTGCTGCTGTATCTTCTACTACTTTTTTTGCTAATGTTATTTTCGTTGTTGTTTTCATTGCTGCTTATGCTTTACTTTTTTCAAAGCACTAATTAGAAAATAATGCCTAAAAATAAAATAAATGATAAATAAAAACACATAAGCTCTAAGAGGTCTAGTATTCTGTTACTGCAGTGGCCACCCAGAAGCCTACAGGAAGATGTGGGTATAATCCTAGCTTCTTGCTTATCACTTGATGTTTTACTTATGCACAATAGTAAGACGATTTCATAAGCTGACTTTTTGATAGGGAGAGGGCTGTATAAATATATTCCTGACTTGATTTTCACCAGAGAGTATTGAAGGGAAAGGGCTGAATTTTCATGTACAACATAGTCTAGCAAATGAAGGCCTATGTCAGTACATGTCAAAGGAGGCATAATCCATGCAATGTCTTGTTCATTCAATCATGGTTAATATAGTTCATCTCTGAAATGTGATTAGATAGAAATTATACATTCTTCTTCAGTAGAGCTGCTTCTCGAGTGAATTTCAGTCACATTTGCTGATTTTAATGATCGAAATAATTTCATACTTATCAATCTCATTAATCCTGCTGAGGCAACACTGGTTAGGGAAAAATAATTTGATGCCTGTTCCTTAATAATGCGATTGTGGAATATATATATATATATATTCCTAGTCTCGAATAAATGTGTTGGGAACTGTTAAGAAATGAGAAGGAATGATTATATCTGGACAGTCAAATAAAGCTGAAAGGTATTGTAGATGCTTAAAATGTATGTAATATAACTGCAGTATCAGCCATATAAAAAGAGACTTGTTTTTTTAAAACCCATGGAAAGGACAGAGCAGTGATTTCAAGGGTTGTATTGGTGGTTTTACTGTAATGAAAAGCTTTTCATTTGTGCACTTTGGGCACCTGATTATCTTGTATTTCTGTCCCTTGCCCACTTATGCCATGTATCCCAAAGCTGGGAGACTGGAATTGCCAATGGTGCTACAATAGGCAAATGGGCAATCAGTGCAAGGTGGGTGTTCCAGTATAGAAGAGGAAATAATCATTCATTTAAAACAAAAGTTCAAAATATTCATGTGTCCCAAAGTTTTTTTTCTTCTGTACAAGGAATTATTCCAATTAAATGCAATATGTTGTTCAAAACACTGCCTTTTCTTTATCCCCCTTGGATGTTACAGGGGCTGTGATTGTGTCCACTCCTCAGGATATAGCCTTATTGGATGCACGCAGAGGGACCGAGATGTTCAGAAAAGTAAACGTCCCAGTAAGTCTGTACCATTATATGCTGTTTGACGCCTACAGTTACTGTATCTGTATCTAGGGGCTTGTGCCTGTTTTGGGACTGTTACCCATCAAATCTTTGCATGTACAAGGTTTAAATGTAGACCCAACCTAAATCTGGATAGCTAATGAAGAACACCCATCCACCTTTCCTTAGGTATGCAACATCCAGTGCTGACTGTGAGATAAACAAGAAAATGGAGAGGGGAACCTTTGGGTGATGCTGACTTTGAGAAAAACCTGTTGATGGCACCTTGAGAAGCATAGACGGGCATCTAATAAGATGTTTCACTGGTAGAACAATAATCAAACTGGAGTAATTCCTCCCACCCCACTGAAGCCCCAATATGCTTGGGAAAATTAGAAAACACTGCAAAGCAGGATCAGAAGCAAGTCTTGTTACATCAGTAACTGGACGTTGACATGACTTTGGATATAAATAATAGGTAGCTGTACAACAGTTTGCATTTATAAAAGTGCAACAGGAGGAGGAAGAACTACAGAACACTCTAATTGTAAAACAACAATAACAACAACAAAGCAAATGACATTTCATGTAACACCCTATACACACACTGTATATCATCTCTTAACAGTTTCCTACACACATAACACATGCAAACACACAGAATTGTTGGGAGGTGCAGTATGAGATCAGAAGATTCCGTTGGGCTTGGCCATAGAGCAGAAGTCAGAACATGAACTTTGTGAAGAGGATGAAATGTAAAAAACATTTTGCAGCAGTTCCCGGTACAAAGAGGGAGGGGGGGAATCTTGGGTTTGCTGGACATTTTAGACCAGAGGTCCTCAAACTTTTTAAACACTGTCCCTCAGACACAGTTGGGGGCCAGACTATAGTTTGAAAAAATAGGAACAGATTCCTATGCACACTGCATAGAGTAGCATAACACCTCTGTCCATTCCCAAATCCCCTGTAGTCGCCTGCTGTCACTTTTTGAGCCCCCCCCCCCGGCAATCCACCTGGATCTACCCGCTCCTCGTGTCCCCCTCACATTTGTTTTACCTGTGCCGGGTCAGGTAGGGTGGTCTTTGCTCCTAGAGCAGTGTTGGCGAACCTATTCCACGGGTGCCAAAGGTGGCACTCAGAGCCCTTTCTGTGGGCACCCGACATCGCCCTTTCACAGCCATCTGTATTCAGGTTAAATTGCTATATTGGCACTTTGCAATATATATATATATATATTGGGTTTTCAATCACAGTTTGGGCACTCGGTGTCTAAAAGGTTCGCCATCACTGTCGTAGAGGGTGCACCCAACTGCTCCACCAGCCACCCACGGAGAGGTTTCCCCCCCCCCCAACACTCTGCCCAGAGGCCTAGCAAGCCTAGCCAGAGACTCAGCCTGGACCGTGCCGCTCACCCGGCAGCCTGTGCCCATCCCGTAGCTTCCTCTTATCTGGTCCTGCCTATCTGTTGGGGGAAATGGAAGGCCTACTGGATACCCTCCACGCCACGCTTAGTGCAACCTGCCCATCCCAACAGGCCAATGTGGTGGCTCCGGTGGCTGACATCCTGCAGCTTCCCGGCGCGGCTTCAATGGGGGGGGGGAGGGAAGGTCTGATCCGCTCTCCTGCGGGCAAGTGGGCGGAGGTTCTGCAATGGCCTGCAGGCCAGATTCAAGGCCCACAGGCCATAGTTTGAGGACCCCTGTTTTAAACTATAGCTTCAGTGATCCCTTATCATTACCCAAGCTGGCTGGGACTGATAGGGGATGCAAACAAAAGATCCCCATCCTAGCACTGAATCATTTGGGCTTATAGTATTTGGTTTTAATTTGAGTATACAGTATTGGGCAAGCAGGGGGAAAATACACTGATGTGTAAATAAAATCCAAAAGTGTGCTGCTTGTGCCAATTACATACTGCCCTTAAGTGGATAGAGCACTCTTAGGGTAGTTCATAATTTAATTATGCAGACTACACATTCCACACATATACCTTTACCCAGGTACAAAGACCACAATTATTTTTAAAGTGTAAGCAGAGTACATTGCACCTCAGCATTCATAAGGGGAAAAATGGAAATGGCCGTATCCCCAATGACCTCCCAGTCTAAAACAGACAATAATAAAGACAACAGATGGCGTAAAAGTTTTTGGGGAGGGTGGGTGCAGAAAAAGCATTGACTAAAAGCCTTTTATAGTGGTTTGATCTATAATCAGATTTGGCTTGAGCTACAACAACCTATTTTGTTCCAAAGAAGCTTTGATATGAAACATTTTTTAAAAGTGAGGTGACACCTTCTGTTGGCAGAACTACTAATGGTGTAACAATTTAAAGCTAAAAAAAGTAAAAAACAAAAAAAGAAAGAAAGAAAGTGCTTCATTTTCAAGGGTGCATTATAGTTGTACCATCGCAGCGTAATCAGGAAACTGTAATCAAAACCTGCATGAAAGCCATTTCTCTTCTGGGGTTGTGCACAGAAGCATTCTTAGAACTTGGTATTTGGGGCAGAATGTTCCTGAGAACAAAACAAAAGTTTTGTTATGAGCTGGCAAAGATGAAAAGTTAATGGGGCATCTCTGGCAGTCCGTTCTGTAGCAAGTAAGTTGTAGAAATTTTCAGATGGCTGGTTTGCCCCCTGCTTTTTGAAAATGAAAGTATCTTGAAGGCAGAAAGGGGGCTGAGCTGAAAGGCAGTGCTTTTCTATGAACATTTAAGCCAGCATTCCTTCCTCTTCATGATCTTTTAGTAGCTGCTGTGAAAGCAACAAGCTGTCTTGTCCTCACTTTAAATTTTCGTTGGTGTTGTAAACAAATGGAGGGTGACTGGGAGTTGAGTCATGGCTACTGGACTTCTTTTTTTGGCAAGATTTTTCATATTTCTTTCATTTCAGGTTCCTTCAAGGGTGCCTCTTATGTTTATGTATTTTTTCCCTGTACTGGTTTGGAAATCCTCTTTGGGATTTCCTAGTACGCCAAAAGCCCTAAAAACAAAACCAACCAACCAACCATTACAACTGCTCTAAAAAGCAGAGGCAACAGTGAATCAGTCCAATTCAAAAGCAGGCAACAGTACGTGAGAACGAAATATATCACACCTATGCAGACACTAATTTGTACTATCACATTCATAATCATCAATGCCTATCTCCTTCCCTCCTGTACTGCCAGTGCTTGCCAGACATGGTGTCACCATCATGAGCAAGTTATTCTCAGCTCACAGAATTAGACAGACACGGAAGACCCGTTTTCTGGCTTTGTGAGCCTAGGCTTCAAAAGGACAACATGCCACATTCATTCAAACAGATGATTTTTGAAGAATTGAACTGAACTTAAGGCCAACATAATAACCAATATAGCTCTGGTCCCTTGAGATCAGTGTTTCTCAACCTTCCTAATGCTGCAACCCTTTGATACAGTTCTTCGTGTTATGGTGATCCCTTGCCCTGCTTAGAAGAGGCCACAAGCCCCTTTTGACAGGCCACTGCTGCAAGTGCCATAGAGAACTTCCCTCTACAGGCACCGTCAGCCAATCACAGCCTCCAATGCCATTGATTGACATCTCCTCCAACCTATCAAGCTGTAACTCACTCTTCCCCCCCTTCTTCCTCCATTAAAATCTACATTTAAAAATTAGGCAGTGGGGGTTTGTTTGTTCGTTTTGTAGTATGTTCTGTAGCAGTTTTGAAGGCTTCCTAGATATTTCTTCATCAGCAGCTGGGGCATAAATTTGCATGATGTTCATAGCTGTGGGATTTATCTTTATTTCAGCTGAGCATTCTCAGATCTGGACAAGGAACAAACAGCTGCACCTACTGTAATATTTGTGCTTATATGTTTCCTCATTGTGGCTGCCAGTCTGTATTCTGCGGTGTATGCAAAAGAAAGACACACACAGAACACTTGGCCCAATGTTAATCTGAATTTGGATCCTAGCCAACAAAGTCCATTCGCTCTAAGGATCTGAGCATTCTTCTGTTTCATTCCGTTAGTTCCTTTTGTTCGTATTCACTCCAAACATTCCTACCTTCGTAAATGTAATTTCCGCCTGGACTTACGTAGCTCCCTCAGGCCACTAAAGCCTATCTGGGACTGAGGGCCTTTTGAATGGGGCATTATTTCTGTTGCTTTCCAAGTCTTGGTGCTGCGGCCAATTACTGGCAGCGGCTCTTGAGCATTTTAGGCAAGAGTTTTATCGATGCCCCTACTTAGAGATTGAATCTGGGACTCTGAATGCAAATGATATTGCTCCTCCCTGCTACAATCTTCAGTGTTTAGACCTTGGTCTCCCATCCAAGTACTAACCAGGGCTGACCCTGTTTGGCTTCTGAAGTCAGACAAGCACACACATGTCCAGCAGGAGAATTCAATTAGGATATTTGTTGTAGATTTGTTCTGCCCGCTTGAGAGCCACTACAAATGACAGACTGAAAGGGAAGAGAAGGCTGCAGAGCCCTAACAACAATATGTTGCTAGTGGCGGGCCTTCTTTGCCTAAGCTGAACTGTGAAAGGTAATTGTTCTTCATAAGATGTATTATTAAGCTTTATTAGTAAATCTGCCAATCATCTTTATGAAGAGTTTCCTTGAAGAAATGGTGCTTATTAAACCATGACACCTTTGGTGGTGATTGAACAGTGCCTGAGGAATGCAGTTGACTGATATTGAGCATTGGTGTTGAATTAGAGTTGAAATCCCCAACAAATTCTTCTGAATATTCATTAAGCACTTTGATATACTGTACCGTACATTGGCAACATTTGACATAAGATTATTACTGATGTTTAGTATCACCATTTGATATTTGACAGCATAGTTTGGAGCCTGGGAGTGCTGCTTTTTTTTGCACTAAAGCTCTCAGCATAGCTAGCTGGGGGATTTTGGGAGTTGTAGTCTGAAAAAGCTACATTTCACAGTTCTGTTATAGCTCATGTATATATTTAGATCTACTCTATCTTGTTTGGAAAAGCCTTGGGATGGAAAAACGCAAAGCATCCTTTAAAACCTCTATAGAAACCACCTTCACATTCAAAAGATGGATGCCTTCTAAAAAGCTTCAAAAAGCCAACTTTATTTTAAATGCATTGATGTTCAAAGGTAATTGATGACTAATGACTCAAAAGCCTGCCTAAAATGTTGCCTGTCCAGTATGGCAGCACTTACAAATAATTTTCAGGGTTGATTATTTAAATTGCCTGATTTTCACCTTTCCTAAACTCAAGGCAAATCACAATAATTTAAAAATATTTTTTAAACTATCAAAGCTCTTCTTTTGTGAAGTTCAGCTGACAAAACACTTTCTGAAAATATGGTGCTAGTTCCTGCTAAAGTATATCAGGGTTTTGTTATGTTACAGAGCTTTGAGTGTCAAATTAAATTTTTCTAGTCATGCAGCAGGAATGCAGAGATTCAAAGATTAGTTCACCTTTTATTTCTCATTAACTGGCACTGACTCACTCCTATATTATGTTTGTATTACTTTTTAACTGTAATATTTACAATTGCATTAGTTTATGTTATAATTTTATACCACAATAAAATTATTCAGCCAGCCAGCCAGCCAGCCATTCACTCTGAGACATTAGTAGGGGAAATAATCAAGGTTTCATTACTTGCAATGGAAAAGACCAAAAGAGCAAACTGACAGACATGACTACTTGAAGCTACAGACTTCAACAGAATCTAGAGAGCAAATAGAAGATCTAGCAGAGAGGCGAAGCTCTCTTTGAACTCAGAGACAGGGAAAAGAATGATAGGTTAGTGCTGGATAGAGTGGCAATCACCCCAGCCCAGAAAAGTCCCTCCCAGACCAATCTACTAAAGGCAGCATGTGAGATTGCAAAAACTTCATTTTATAGAGACATTCTTTGAAAAACCGTTTCTCAGCTATGAAAGCATCCACCAAGAAAAGTTTGCTTTTTTACTGCTTAAGAAAGGTTACAGTGGCATTCTTACGGTACAGAATGGCGAGGGAGAAACCAATGTCTTTCTAATCTCTTTCATTTTTGCCAATGTTCCTTCATGACTATTCTATTTCGTTTGCACATTAATTTGTGATTTTTTAAAAAAAATCATGCAGAAATGTATTAAGTATTTAAATATGTTGAAATATATTGTCATATGGAATATGCATTTTATATTCATTCATTCATTCATTCATTCATTCAATTTATATACCACCCATCTTGTAGAAAGCCACTCAATTTATTTAATTTGTACACTTCCCCACTTAGTGGAAGCCACTATACTGGGTGGTCATTATAATATCACGTAAACCCTAACCGTCTCTCCCACCCACCACATTCCATCCCAAACATAATACAGTATTTTTCTGTGTATAGACTATTTTGTTGTTTAAAATTGTTAGACTAAAAATTGAGGGTTGTCTTACACGTGGAAATAAGCTGAAAAGAAAGCTGTGTGGTTGTGAACCTGTAATTTTGAGTTGGAAAAGTGGGGGTGTCTTATACATGGGAGCATCTTAATGATGGAAAAATACAGTAAATAAAAATAGCCTCTGAACCATTAATAAAGCACACAGTTTTCATACATAGTTTTTATGGGACTGTTTCATTTGAGAACTACATCATAAAATCTTTAGAACTAGCATTCTCTTAAGCCACCCCTGGTAGATCAGAAATGTACCTAATACCATTGCAGCAAACAAGGCCACATCTAATTAGTCCATTCTTCCATCCACTTCAGTATTGTCTACAATGAGTAGTAGCATCCCTTCAGCGTTTCCAGGGTGGGGCTTGCTGCCCCTGTCTGGAGACATGAGGATCTTTGGGAGGGAAACAGAGATCTTTTGCAACCAGAGTGTGTACCATGTTCCAGTGAGCTTACTACTCTGCTCCACTGCAGAGTTGTACAACTCTGTCCCAACTCTTAATTTTTTGTAAGAAGCAATATTTGATAAGTAAATAAGAGCCCTGCTGGATCAGACCAAGGCCCCATCTAGTCTAGCTTCCTATATCTCACAGTGGCCCCATCAGATGCCTTTGGGAGCACATGAGACAACTAGATACTTGTCTCCTGATACTATTCCACTGCATCTGCCATTTTGAAGTACCCTACTTTTAAGCCTGGAGATAACACGTATCCCCATCATGGCTTGTAACCTGTGATGGACTTTTCCTCTAGAATCTGTCCAACCTATCATGGGGATTAGGGACCTGATCTGTGATAGTTGAAAATCTGCAATATGCAGATGCAGGTTTGGCCAGCCTGGAGGGCCTAGCTGGGGACTCTTGTACTTACCCCCAGCCTGCCGCTGCCCTGAACAGGCCTGCGAGGGGCTTCCTGGGCCTCTCGGAGGCCGGAAAAGGGCTTCCACACAAACCAGAAGTGACCTCCAGATCACCGACAAGCATTTCTGAGGCCTCCGATAGGCCTAGAAAGGCCCTCGGATGCCCCAGAAATGCTTTTCAGCGATCTGGAAGTCACTTCCAGTTTACTGGAAGTTATTTCTGGTTCATGTGGAAGCCCTTTTGGGGCCTCCAACAGGCCCAAGAAGGCCTTCGCAGGCCTGTTCGGGGCAGCGCCAGTCCTGGGGTAAGTACAGGAGTCCTGAAAAAGGCCTTTCCCCCCTACCCCAGGGGGGGCTTATTTTCATATACTGCGGTTGCGCAATATAGCGGGACCGCATTATATGAACCGTGAAAGGGCGGGGGGTTACTGTATCGCTGCTTCATTTGTGCACTCTCTTTTTACATTGAATTATCAGTATGTGTGCTTTGGAACATTAAGGAGGAAATGCATTATTTCATTTACTTTAATTAACCTGCTAAAATCAGACGCACAGCTAGATCTCTCCAAATATTCTGAAAGAAAGCAATAAAGCAATACTTACTTAAACATTTGTTCACATTCTGTAAAACGGACCATATTTCTTGTAGCGCAGCGTATACCAAGAATGAATGGCTTGTGGCCTCCCAGCATGTCTGCTCCCCAACCGTGCATGCTTATGTCCCTAAAGTACCCTCGTGTCCCCTAGGATGGGGGAAATAAGAAACCTGGGTGGGTGAATTGGGTGAAAGGAGGATTCCAGGTGGGTAAGATAAGAGAACACACAACTTAATTAAATTTCTAAGCTATGCCAAGCTGGGTATTTCTGTTAGTTCATTATATGAAACAGCAAAAGGGTTTTGTTTGCTATTAGTATAAGTACAATAAGGCATAAGTAAGAATGGAGAGTGGAATTAAATTGGCATACTAGAGGAACAGTGTTGTCCCCCCTCCCACTTTTTTTTTGTTTTTTGGAAAGGCAAACATGTCCAGGTTTTTCAGAAACTGCCCTTTAAAAGGTCAAGTGAAATAGTTGCTTAGTGACAGAACAGTAGGAGTTGAAGTCCATGTTTCAGAGAAGGTAGAGCATTGAAAACAACAACCCTGTTTTATTTAGAAATTGAGTCCACCAATTATATAGTGAAATGATAGCATTCCAGAAACTAGAATGGTTTCCCAAGGCTACTTTGAAGACCTTCTGGCCAGTTAGTTCAAATGAAAATTTTAATTTTAATTTTGAGCATGCTGGGCACCAGACACCTGCCCTACTGTTCTGATAGGGCAAAACAGTCAAAATGGCTAGTCTCCCACACCTCGGATCAAGCTTGTATGCATGGGCAAGAGAGATGATACTTGTGAAATGTGCTGTATTGAAAAGCCACTGACAAAATTGGTGTTAATGAATTCTCCATTTCCCATGCAAATGAGGATGTAATGTGAACTAAACACTCCTTAAGTGTTGAGTGATTAGGTAATCTAGGAAAGGCCTGTGGATTGTATGACAGTGAGTTTAAAAATTGCTCTGCAACAGAAGGGGTAAGGTTGACAAAAAGCCTGGACAAAACAGGGAAATATCTTGTATATGTGACTGAAAAAGAATGAACTCGAGCCAGAGGTGCGCCTGACGGTTTTCACTCCAGATATCTGGAAGTTGAGTCACGGTTACTGGACTTCTTTTTTGAGAGATAGAAACATTTCGCTGCTCATCCAAACAGCTTAATCAGTCTGAATACAGTTAGTGCGAGTCCTCCATCTTATAGACCAGTGTTGGCGAACCTATGGCACAGGTGCCAAAGGTGGCACTTGGAGCCCTTTCTGTGGGCACCCAACATCACCCCTTCACAGCCACCTGTGTTCAGGTTAAATTGCTGTATCGGCACTTTGAGAGAAAAAAAGTGGGTTTTGAAACACAGGTTGGGCACTCGGTCTCTAAAAAGTTTGCCATCACTGTTATAGACTATAAGATGGAGGACTCGCACTAGCTGTATTCAGACTGTATTCAGAACTTCCAGATAAACTCACCTGGATGACTGAGAATCTTCACAGACATATTTCACTCCATATAGTTGCCCTGAATGTGCAAGATTAGCTTTATACATCAAAACAACTTGCCTATTTGGCTGAGGAAGTAGCTGTAATAAAAATGGTCAAACGCCTCTAATTGTGTGAATGCTTTGCCTAAACTCATGCTTATGGTTATAGAATTGAGTCCTTTCAAAGAGAAAGGCTGGGTAAAAATATATTACATAAAATAGAATTCTTATCCCAGTCTAACTTTGGATACTGAAATGAGTTCATAAGCCCATGTCTCCCAACTTAACTAAATGGGAGCTATTTAGAAGAAGCCCAGAAATCTGTGCTCCCTGAGAAGAGACTAACTTTTGACATATGTATTTTCTATTTGAGAAAGGAGGGATATTAGTTCCTTGTCCCTCACCATTGGTGCAGTGCTAAAATAACAGTGGAATTCAGACAGGGAGGCAGAAGAGTATACAAAGAGGAGGGGTGATAAAAGTGAGCTTTGCTGCAACATGAGCTCAGTCTCCAAAATTTTTTCATTGGAGACTTGGCATTGCCCAGTAGTTTCAATCTTCTGTAGTTATATATTTTATATATTCAAACACAATGTCCATTTCGTCTCAGCAATGAAGGTCCTTGGCTCCTTTTGAACTTGGTGGTTTACCAGGGAAAATGTTTGTTTGTTTTTCCTCTGCTTTCTTCTGCCTTTGCACACCATTCTGATATGGTGAGGAACATCCGGTTCCTCTTCACAAAAACTTCAATCTGTCAGTCCTACTGCCATCATTACTTCTTAAACGAGGCAGCTTCTTCTCGTTTGCTGCAGAGGTCTATGAGGGAACGTCTTACTTTGAACACTACACATTATACCCTGCACACATAGATCAGTCTAAGTTTGATGATGAGTACCAATAATCTGGTCCCATCGTGGTTCAAGTGCAAGTCTATCCCTCCTGAACTGGTTTGGCTTGTCCCAAAAGGTTCTCCAGTTCCTGACAAATCTGAAGCCCTCCTCCCAACACCATGGCCTCATCCATGCTTAGACGTCCGGGACTTCAATCTTCTTCTTAACAACGTAAATTTGGCTTCCAGGACTGACCACTTTGCCTTCCCAACATCATTGATACCAACATGTCCCATGGTGACTGGCTCTTTCCCAGTTCTCTCAAACAAACTATCTAGATTTGCAGGCAAGTCACCATATGGTCATCATGATCCCTTGAATGCCTTGAGGATGACCCTCCCCCATTCTTATTTCATACCCTCTAAATGTGCAAAAGTTTGCACTTGTGAACAGTAATCCTTCTGTAACCAATCTTGCCAGGTGAGTGCAGATAGTTGTGTCTGTGTTGGTAATGAAAGACCTGAAGCTAAGGAAACTACAATTTGTGTAAGATTGTTTAGTGAATCCACGGAACTGAAATTTCTTTCAGAAATTGGAAAAGTTACTTTTTTGGATTAAAACTTGTGAAATTATCTGGCCAGCACTGTGACCATCAAGTATAGCTGGGGGAACCTGGGAGCTTTAGTTTTAAAAAAGAACTTTCTGATGTTTTGTTTTTCATAGATTCCATGAAATGATAGCACAAGAGTCCAGAATAAAGTGGCTGTCCGTACTGTTAAATTCTTGACCAGTGTCCCATGAGCATAATTCATGGCCATTATAACCTGTTGCACAACCAATTCCAACATTAAAATGGGCTACATATGCACATATCTGCTTGGTTCTATGTGTGGTTTTGTGCAGTAGATGGTCACAGCCAGTTAATTTTTATAGCACAATTGCATTACATAATGCTCCACTCTCCTATAACTGCACCTTCTCTTTCATGCATATATGGTGTTGTTGCATGATTGAAAACAGGATATTAGTCTTGTTGCAAAATGACTTGTGCTGTAGGCTCCCATTTTTTTAATTAGTTCTGCTGGTATTTCCATCAGCCCCTCCTGACAGAAATCATTGATTGCAACAGGCTTAATCCAGATATTGATGGATTATGATACATCATGTCATAATGCATAAACGTTAGCAGAGGGAGCACAGTAGTAGACACATGTGCAGCTAATGTACAAAATGTTTATAAATGTTGGTCTCAGTAGCAGTGATAATCTCCTAGTATGATTTGTCCACACATTCTTAGTAGTTCAGTATCCAGAGCCAGTGCTTCCACTAGGCAAAGTTGAGAAAGGCTCTTTGGGAAGCAGATCTTGAATTTCATGAAATAACAGGAGATTTTAATTATCTGATATGTTGTGTTATTGTAGTCTAGGCAGACTATCCCTTGTATGAGAAGACTCATTTCTCCTGTGCCTTAATTCTTGGCTGCTCTGCTTTATGTCTTGGGCACCAATCCTTCTCAGCTTAGGTTTAAAGAGGGTGTGGTGGAGTCGAAAGGTGATGATGGTTTTTTTTAAAATTCATTGCCTTATGTACTGATATAGGTTCCGTATTTTCCCCTTCAGCAAGTATTATGTTCATAAGCAATGTATAACAAGCCACGTGAGTGGTGTTTTAAAATTTTTACCATGTAGTAAATAGGCCAAATGTGCAAGTAAAAAAATGCTTTGAGTATTTCTGAAGCTTTGTGAAAAGGGAGCAGAACCCTAGTGGGCAGAACTTGCTTTGAGTGATGAATAAAATATAATTGCTTTGTCCTCATTAAGAGAGGAAGAATCAGTGTTATGTGCAGTCTAGCCAACTTTTCTGACAGATTTTCTAAGATAACTCAGCATTTAGTATTTTAAAGGATACATCTAAGTACATTGGATATTCCTTCAATGGTGTATCACTTTATGCTGTATGCAATTATATCTGTTTTTTGATCTTTAACTGTGCCTTGCCCTTCAGAAAGAATAAGAAATCATTGTTCATACTTTATTTTTTATCTCATTCTGTAAACAAACAAACAAAAATGACACATTTTTAAAGGGCAAAGATACAATGATACCAGGTGGACATGATGTAGCTACTTATGCTAAGTTTTACAGTAATACCTTGGTTTAAGATTAACTTGGTTTAAGAGTGTTTTGCAAGACAAGCAAGCATTTCTTCTAAATGTCTTGCAATACAAGTAACTGGAGCAAGTCACATGATTGCAAGTGAGCCAATGCCCTCCTCTCTGTCCCCCCTCCCTGCTGGATTGTGGGTGACTGTCTGGAACATTCCATCTCAGGCAGCCACCAAAGTGAAAGGAGGAAAGAGGAATGGAGGCTTCCCTCGCACCAGTCAGGAACGTTTTCAAAGGAGAGTGCAAGTTAGGGTTTGTTTTATTTTTCTTTAATTTGTTTTCAATGTCCTTTCTTATTTTTCAAACTATTTTTAGTCATGGGGCAGCTAGTCAAGTGTGTATGGGACTACAAATTGCATTTTATTGTTGTCACATTAAAAACACTGAGTAAAATCCAGGTGTTAGTCCTAACCAGAGTAGATTCCACACAGCCAGATACCTAAACCATGGTGTGGACATAGACTTCTAGCCAAGTTCTTTTGTGAGTTTTGGCATTTTGTGGGTACAGTATGTGGTCTATGGAGCCCCAGAACGAACCACTGGAGTTTGTATTATTTTTTATAGGGAAATTTGATATGCAAGTGCTTTGGTTTACAAGCATGTTTCTGGAACGAATTATGCTTGTAAATCAAGGTATTACTGTAATTTAATGGAAGATCACTGCTGTTAGGTGACAATCCTAAATATGAATGGTTGGGATCAAGTCCTACTGAACAGTGTGGAACCGTGGAGCTTAACTTTGAAGTCAATTTTTCTACAACTGTATTTTATGCCATCTGGTTGGTTCATGTCTTCCAACTGCATGGGGAGAAGTCATGAATGAGAGACCTGGAAACGTGAGAGAAAAAGCAAACAGACCTGATTCACTATAACTGGAAGCTCTGGGTTGCTTTGAGGTACATAGTGCTTTAGAATCAACACTGTCTAGAGCTTTTTGTCCTATCTGCTCAACCTGTTAATTTTGTTAATGGGAAACTTGTCTCTTCTAAGGAAATGGCCTGACTGGGAATCTCTTACCTGTTATAGAGTATGGGTACCTAAATAGACAAGTGAATAAATAAATTTTAACAGCATTGTGTTCAATGTAACAGCATTTTTCATACCTTTTATTTATTATTTATTTAAAATATTTACTGTGTATCCCATCTTTCTCCTACAAAGATCCAAGGTGGCTTATTTTGAGAATAAGAGATGGGGAGGAAAATGTCCAGTTCACCAGTAGGTTCTGGATTCCTTTCTGTTGGAGGAAATGGATTGGGTAGTTTGAGGAAGCTAATGTGTTTCTTGAGTCTATATGTTGTATCTTCATTCATTGTGTATTTGTCAGGTTTTAGGACTTGTACAAAACATGAGCATTTTCCAGTGTCCAAATTGCAAACATGAAACTCATATTTTTGGAGCTGATGGCGTGAGACATCTAGCCAGAGATCTTGGTCTGGACATTTTAGGTAAGATAAAATGTTTATTTTAAACATGCTTGGAAGGAAATTGGATGCAACAATGAATGTGCTTTCTTTTTATCTGCCTTTGAATAAGTGTGCATCAAACACTAATTAGAGTGGAGTTGCTGACTGCATGAGAGCCAGTGTTTCAAGTTTTTCAATTGTGATGCAATAGAGCAGAGCTTCCTAGTCGTGTTGCTTATCTGGAAAGCTGTGCACTTACAGCTGGGAGCAACAGCATTGGCGCAGCTGGAAAACTGTGCAACCCTCTGTTTTGAAGACTCTAGCACTCACTGGTGCCTGATCTGTTCTGTGCTGAAGAGTGTGGTAGTTAAAGTTGATAATGAGACATAGTGCATGCTAATTAAATTGGGAAATGAGATAATTGTGTCTGTTAATGATATATACAGTATGTTCATGGGCTGCTGTGATTACATTGGCTTGGGCAGATTTTTCATTAGAAATCAGGAAGTTGCTTTTACTGAAATCTTCACAGAAACCTCAGGATTTTTCAGGGACTTAGCAGAGCAGGAAGACTTGTAATTAAAAGTACACAGTTGGGTTAACTTGGCTGTCAGCTGGAATCATAATGAGGATTAGAGTCTAGAACTCAGCCTTGAGTTGTACTGACCAACAGTAGGAAGTCTCCAGTAGCGAAATGTACCACCAATTAGAGGAGATTCATTGTTTCCTTGACAAGTGCAAGTAAATAATTAATGAGAAGTGACCTATGCTGGTACAAAACCAGACAATCATTATGTAAGTTAATAGTATGGAGAAGTCTAGAAAACAAATGAATAAATAAATAAATAATCTTAGCGAGGGCTAAGTTCCTACATCAGCACGACTGATGTAATTTTGGTCAGCCCAGAGTTTGCAAATGTATTAATGTTAATTGTCAAAGGATTGAAATCTTGCTATGTAATTTACACTGCATAAGGCCGATGACATCATCAGCCTTATGAAGCATAATTTACAGAGTATGATTTCTGCCAAGATCTGTCGTTCTTCACAGAGCCTGTAAAACTTACATTTCAGAACTACACTGGTACCTCTGATAATGAATTTAATTCATTCTCTGAGGCAATGCATTATATGAAAAATTCATTATATGAAACACAGTTTCTCATTGAAATGAATGAGGAATTGATTAATCCATTCCGGAAATCCGAAAAAAGGCAAAGATGCTGGGGTTTTTTCCACACACACACACACACACACACACACAGTGCAATGCAAACACAGAGAAATGAAACCAGCAAGCCTAGCCCAGTCTTTTCCTGCCCAAAGAGCAATGGAGGAAAAAAAAAAATCTAAACAGACAGAAGCGGCAAGTAAAATCCAGCCCATTTTTGCTTCCATATCAATGGGGAAAGGTTGCAAACATGGAAAAAATTAAAGCTGCAAGCCTTCCCATGCCATTTCCCGCCCAAAGAAAAAATCCAAACAGGCAAACAGAAGCATAAACCTAGCAAGCCTAACATAGCCTTTTCTCACCAAAAGTGCAAAGAAAAGCAGTGCAAAGATTAACAAAAGCTAATTCCCTACATTTCCAAGTCCAAATCGCTCAGAAAAAAATGTCCAGAATGCCTCCAAAACATCATGAAAAAAGCACTCTAACTCCTCCCTCCTCTCCACACACTATAGGGGCTGCAGTGCATCCTGGGTACACTTTTTTGCAAGGCATTTTGAAACATTCATTATCCGAGGCAACCCATAGGGAAAATTCGTTATCAGAGGCAACTGTCTACCTGGAAATTTCCATTCGTTATCCAAAATCATTATCAGAGATATTTGTTATCTGAGGTATTGCTGTACAGCTCTTTGGATTCCTGCTGGCTATGCCGGATGGGAAATACGTATTGGGAATAATATTTCTACATAGGAATGCTTTGTTGCTGTGATGTTTTTTCTTTTAATGCTCTGTCTTTGATCTCGTCATAGCAAACATGGTCCAGAACCCTCTTGGTGATTTATATGTGTGTAAGTTAAGTTCTCTAACTTACCATCGCAAATTATTGCTGCCTGGAGTGGTGACATTTGTGGTGACAGTTGCACAATCAAATGGCTAGTGCTTGCTTAGTGGCAATTTGCTTAGGAAAGTTGCAGAATGTAACATTCACTTATATAGTGTAAATCACCAACCGGACTCTGGGCATAAAACAGGTAGCAAATATATGATCCATGATGTGCAGCAGCATAAGAACAGGTTGAACTATTTTATTTTATTTTATTATTTTTGAGTATTTTTACTCTGCCTTTCTCCCTGGAGAATGACCCAAGGCAGCTTACAGTAAGGAGAGACTGTACAGTCCATTACAATTAAGACACAATCAGTTTGAGAAACAGGGAGTTGAGGGGCATCTTACAGCATTATAAGGCAAAAGTAAATCTAACAATTGATAACATAGTGTCAATGCAATCACACAAGGAGAGATATAAACACAAAGTTATAAGTGGTTATAAACACAAAGTCTGTGTAGCCATGTGTGGGATATTCATAAAAAGGCACCGTAGGTTGTCCATCATTCAGGGAAAGCTTGCCTGAAGAGAAAGGTCTTTGCCAGTTTCCAGAAAGACAGCAGAGATGGGGCAGTCCTGGCCTCCACTGGGAGGGAGTACCAGAGTCTGGGTGCAGCCGCCGAGAAAGCCCTTTCATGTGTTCCCACAAGGTGTACCTGTGAGGGAGGCAGGATGGAGAGAAAGGCCTCTCCTGATGACCTTAACACCTGAGTTGGTTCATACTGTGAGATTCGATCTTTGAGGTTGCTAGGACCCAGGTCGTACAGTGCTTTGTAGGTTAAGGTCAGCACTTTGAATGGTGCACAATAGCTGATTGGCAGCCAGTGGAGCTGCTTTAATAGGGGTGTAATGTGATCTCTGTAACCGGCCCTAGTCAGCAATCTGGCTGCTGTATTTTTGACCTGCTGGAGTTTCCTGAGGCTTTTCATCGGGAGTCCCACATAGAGTGCATTATAGTAGTCCAGTCGGGATGTCACTAGGGCATGTTACCATGGCGAGAGCAGGTTTCTCCAGGAATGGGCGGAACTGGTGTAGTAGCAAGTTCCAGGCTGGACGCTGCTTCAAGAAGCCCCCTCCTGTCTCCACCTGCCAGCTACAGCTGCCCCTGAGTGAGTGGGAGGCACCAGAGGCAGGCAGGCAGGCAGCCATCGGAGGGAGTGGCTGGAGAGGAGGTACCTCTGTCCCAAAGCTTTTTCAGATGCCTCCCAGCCTTGCTGTAGTCTCCACCAGCAGCCAGCAAGTTCCATACTGGACATTGCTCCAAGACACCCCCTCAGGTCTCTACCTACCATGGTAGGGATTGGGATTATGGAACTGTATGGGTGGAATTTTTTTTGCTTTGTTTTGTTTTCTTATTTTCTTCAGCCAGGAGATAAGGTGGAGGCCCTGGACCATTTGGGGGACGCTGTGATGAGTTTGCTGTCCACTTTGAGGGGGAAAGTGCTCAGATTCGCAGTGAACGAGACTCCACCATTGGTACAGAATCAAAGGATGTGTCCAGTGTGCCATGCTTAGGTCCAGTGTTATTGGATGAGTTTCAATTGTTCAGACCCGAGGATGTGGTCAGGGTGCTTGGATCTGTCCGTTCTATCACCATGCTGCTCAACCCTGGCCCTTCACGGCTAACTGAAAGATCAGCCAAGGGGGTACGTACCTGGGTCCAGGAAGCTGTAAACACCTCTTTAAGAGATGGAGTGGTCCCTGCTGCCTTGAAAGAGGCAGTAATTAGACAACTCCTAAAAAAAACCCAACCTGGACCCAGGGCTGGTGGTTAACTACCGACCAGTAGTGAACCTCCCTTACTTGGGTAAGGTGTTGGAGGGGGTGGTGGCCGGACAGCTCCAGGCGCTGCTGGATGAAATGGATTTTTTGGATCCATTTCAATCTGGTTTCAGGCCAGGTTTTGGAACAGAGACTGCCTTGGTCGCCCTTGACCTTTGCCGGGAGAGAGACAGGGGGAGTGCAAACCTGTTGATACTCCTGGACCTCTCAGCGGCTTTTGACACCATTGACCATGGTGTCCTTCTGGATAGGCTGGCCAGGTTGGGAGTTGGAGGCTGTCTTGCAGTGGTTCCACTCTTTCCTGGCTGACTGTGTTCAGAAGGTGGTGCTGGGGGATAATAGCTCTGCCCCATGGCGTTTATGTCATGGGGTTCCACAGGGCTCAATACTATCTCCAATGCTGTTTAACATCGACATGGAACCTCTGGGAGAGGTCATCATGAGGTTTGGGCTGAGTAGTCAGCAATATGCTGACTATACTCAGCTCTACCTCTCATTTTCCACCAATCCAGGTGCGGGGGTTTCTGTTCTGAAGTCTTGTCTAGACCAGATAATGGACTGGATGAAGGTTAAAAAATTGAAACTCAATCCAGACAAGACGGAAGTGTTGTTAGTGGGTGCTTCACCGGACAGGTTAGAGGACCACTTCCCTGTTCTGGATGGGGTTGCACTCCCCCTAAGGGACAGGGTCTGTAGCTTGGGGGTGCTCCTGGACCCCGGTCTGACTCTGGAAGCCCAGGTGGACTTGGTGGCCAGGGGTGCCTTTCTCCAGCTGTGGAAAATATATCAGCTGCGCCCCTACCTGGACGAACGGAGCCTCATGACAGTTACGCATGCACTGGTAACATCCCATATTGATTACTGCAATGCACTTTACGTGGGGCTGCCTTTGAAGACGGTCCAGCGATTGCAACTGGTTCAGAATCATGCTGCGCGGCTGGTGAGTGGCAGGGCCACTAAGGAACACATCACACCAATTCTGTATAACCTTCATTGGTTACCAGTTGCTGCCCGAGCCCAATTCAAAGTGCTTGTTTTGACATATAAAGCCCTAAATGGCTTAGGACCTAGATACCTGAAGGACTGCCTCCTTCCATATGAACCTACCTGGCAGTTAAGATCTAGCCAAGGGGGCCTCTTGAAAGAGCCATCCCTCAAGGAGGCGAAAGGGATGGCTTGTAGGAACAGGGCCTTTTCGGCAGCTTCCCCCAGGCTATGGAATGTCCTCCCAAGTGAGGCCCACCTAGTGCCGACGTTGATAACATTTCGGCGCCAGGTAAAAACCTTCCTGTTCCAGAAGTTTTTAAACTGATGATTGTGGGTCCTGATGGCAATTTTAGTGTTGTGTTTTAATGTATTGTATTATTGTATTTATATCTTTTTATTGCTTTAATTTTATTGTAATTTTGATGTTTTAATTGTTTGTTTTGATTGTGAGCCTCCCAGAGACCTTTGGGTAGTGGGGAGCATACAAGCTATATAAATAAATAATAAATAAATAAATAAATTGTGCAAATGTGCTCCTGGCCATGACTGTGACCTTGTAGACTGCTAAATATCGAAAACATGGCTGGGTGATACCTTTATTAGACGCCTAAAATCTCACAAATTGGCAAGCTTTTAAGTACTACAGGACTCTTTATAGGCTGGGCAATACAGAGCTGTCGGGGAGGTGAAGAACAGTTCCTGGAACAGCAGCTGTGAAAGACGAATCTTAATGGTATATAAGGAAGTAGATCTTATTTCAACAGTCTAGTCACAATTCATGTGTTCTGTTGTTCCAGATGAATTAAATGCAGCTTTCTAGAGGAAGTTTGGCTAAGACTTGAGAACATTAAATTTGTTGCCTGTACAACAGGGATGCAGAACATTTTGTTTTAAAGGGCAGGTCCACTGATCCTTTATGGACGGGGCCAGGGCCTTTAAGAGCTGAAATGTTCAGAAGTACTCAGTCCCTACTGTACAACTGGAGAGTAAACAGAAGGGTCCTTATTTCTAATTCTCATTTTGTATATCGATTTGAGCTTCTGTCTAATCATTGTATAATGTTGTAATTGTTGAACTCTGGTAAAATATATTATTCAGGATTTTTTTTAAATGGCCACCCTGAGTTTGTCATCTCTGTTGTAGGTCCTTGTTGATTAGAAGCACACAATATGAAGTTGGTAACTGTAGAGAAGGAAAATTAACTGAATATATAACTAGCACTTAATTAAATCAGTAGTTCCCTAACAATAACAACCCTGCCTTTTATTCCAGCAATTAAATATTTAAGCATGTATCTGAATATTGATTAGAATGTTATAGTACTAGAAATCAGTAGGGAATGAGCTGCTATTCTAAAGAAATATATTGGCTGCATGAATAAGTTGTGAAACTGGAACATTCTACAATGGACATAATTTTAATGCACATGCAAACGGCTGCATTTATTCAGTGTGATCCTGGTTTGACTTTTGACATAACAGAGCCACCCAGCTCGGCACTGTCGCATGAATTCCTTCAAAGCCAGTTTTTCGTTCCAGAGGAAAAATGAACACTGTTGAGCTGAAAAGAAAACAGAATGCCCAGTGGTGCATGCAGGTCTGGCATGCTTTCTTTTCTAACCCTAAGTAGGTCATCTCTGATTTTTTTACCCCAATGATGAAGAGGTTTTAGCAAACAAGAAAGGAGACTATCAGCTTTTGCTATTTCAAAACTGTGTCCCATCTATTCAAAAAGGAAAATATCTTTGGAAGCACTTGTGTTCCAGCTGATTTTCAATTCAAATACTAATTATTGTTTGAAATATGATTTCATGCAATTTTATTAATGGGAATTAGCAAGTGTGTATGTAATACTGATCCTTTCTGCCAATTTAATACAGGTGATGTTCCCTTACATGTTCATATAAGAGAGACATCTGATGCTGGCAAGCCTATTGTAGTTTCACAACCTGAGAGCAATGTGGTGAGTTTAACAGAATTGTGTTGTGTGTTTAGTAGTGGGGTGGAGCGGGAATAGCATTGAATTACAAATTCATGCATTTGTACTAGCAAGATTTCAGTTTGTCTCATTTAATTTTCACTTTGCTTGTGAACAATCCTTGTGTTTCCTATATTCTGCTGTCTATTTAGTAACTATTTTTGAATAAAAATGTTTCATTAGACTTCTGTGTATGCTAAGAAACAAAGGAAATTCGGGATAAGATGTGAGATGTTGAGTTGGTTGCAGTTTATTTTTTTATTGCAAAGTGGATGAAAGAGGGATTCAGTGCTAGTAATAGTATAGGGAATATTGAACTTGTTGTTTTTTACAAGGAGTTGGAAGAATAATGAGAAGCACCTTTTGCAACCCAACAATTGCTGTGTCGTGTCACCCCCCCCGCCTGAATTGGAAATAAGAGTACAGAACTTTGGATGAGGCTTGAGAGGATTCATGGCCTTCCCATTATGAAGAATGGTTGAGGGATTGGATGTGTTTGATCTTGAAAAGAGAATTCTGAGAGGTGACCCAATAGGCATTTGTAATGGAAGGACAGCCACGTGGAAGATGGAGCAGGCTTCTTTTCTTTAGAGTCAGAGGGTGGAAACTGAACCAATTAATGCAAATTACATGAATGGAGATTTGGGCTGAAGATTAGGGTATGATCATTGTATTCCTGATTAGAGATGGGCACGAAACCTTATTCGGTTTGTTACGTAACAAAACGAATAACGACCCTAGGGGCAAATTTAACACGAAACGAACCAAACCAAGAAAACTTGGTTCGGTTAGGTTCATTTCGTTAATGGGGGGTGGAGATGTCTCCTACCTGGTGCTGGTCCGGAGGTCTGGTCTTCCTGGCTTCTGCCCCGCCCCCCGGGGGGGGGGACCCGACGATGGCCATGCTACAGCTGTAGCATGGCCATGTGGTCGGCAGGGCACAGTAAAAAAAAAGTAGCACCAACCAGGCCCCAAGGGTGGCCTGGTTGGCACCCTAAAATAAAATAATAATAAAAATAACCAACCCAGCGCCTACCGGGCCCCAGGGGCCGCGTGGTCGCCGCTGAAAGGAAAACAAAAAACAAAAAAAGCGCCTGAACCCGGAAGTGGAGGGAACCCTGCTGCCGCGGCGCCTACCTCCAGCCTCCCCGCACAGGAAGCCCAAACCCAGTGGCAAGGGGCTGCCTCCTCCGAGCCCATCCGTTGCTGAAGCTGCCCCGGCTGCACCTCTGCCTTCGCAGCCCGAGCCAGTGACAGCCGAGGAGGCTGGAGGTTGCAGCTCCACCTCCAAGCCCAACAGGTTAGTGATGGCGAAGCCTTTGGAGCGCAGGCTCCCGGCGGGGAGGCTGTGTGGGGAAGTGAGGAGGGATCCCCCCCCACCGGGCTGATGAGGCGTAGGGGCAGGTGGGGGAGCGGAAGGTGTTCTCTCCTGGCCAGCACCCTATAATAATAATAATAATAATAATAAAACCAGCACCGATCGGGCCCCAGGGGCCGCGCGATCAGCATTGAAAGGAAAAAAGCAACAACAAAAAGTCTCGTGCTACAGCTGTGCCTGAACCCGGAAGGGGGGGGGAGCTAAAATAAAAATAAAAATAAATTTAAAAGGTGGGGACAGCCGATCGGGCCCCAAGGGTGGCTTGGTCAGCACCCTAAAATAAAAAAGAAGAATAAAAACCCAGCGCCAACCGGGCCCCACTGGCCGCATGGTGGGCGCTGGGGAAAAAAGGGTAATAATGAATTAATGAACCAACAAAACAATTTTTTTTGCAAAAATTCACAAAAAAAACCCTGAACAGAACCGGACCTCTCATTGAAACAAAATGAAACAAAATGTCATTTTTTTTTCTATTCGTGCCCATCTCTATTCCTGATATTAACAGCTGGCTGCTATTGCAGAATGTTGCATTTCCTCCAATTGAAAATATTGATTGACTACCAGTCAGTGATTGGGATATCCAATGTGGTATAGAGGAGAGAACAATAGACAAGGACTCATAGTAAGATTTTCAAACTCTTGCCAGCTTTTATGCCAGTTTCTGATCTGTATTTCAGAGCTGAAAAAGCACTCAGAATTGTGGAGCATGTTGGAGTACCATCAACCACAAAAAATAACACAACATCAAGGAATAAGTAGGATAGGAATCTTTATTGTCATTGCCCCCTTGCAGGAACAACGAAAATTTTTGGTTGCTATATAAAACTCATTTAAAAACATTTCACATAGATTTAAAAACAGGTACAACACATAATATGACATATAAAATGACTTAAAAAAGTATTGATGTTACATAAATTTATAATTGCATGGGTTGGGTTATGGGTTGTGGGTGGACCACAAATTGAACATGAGTCAGCAGTGTGATGCGGCAGCCAACAAAGCCAATGAGATTCTTGGTTGCATCAACAGAAGCATAATGTCTAGAGAAAGGGATGGCTCTTTGGCTTGAATACAGAGATGTATTTTGCTCTGGTCAGACCCCACAGTTCTGTGCTCCTTAATTTAAAAAGGGTATTGACAACCTCAAGTGGGTCCAGACTCCTCTGGACCCACTTGAGGTGACCAGGGTGGTTAAAGGTCTGGAAAGTATGTCCTATGAGGAGCAGCTTAGGGAGCTAGGAGTGTATAGCCTTAGAAAGAGAAGGCTGAGCGGGAATGTGATAGCTGTGTTTAAATATTTGAAAGTATGTCATATTGAAGAGGGGACTGGTTATTTTTCCATGGCTTCAGAGACTAGGACACAGGGCAATGGTTTCAAACTATGGGAGAAGAGATTCAATTTGACCATTAGGAAGAACTTCCTGACAGAGCAGTCTGGCAGTGGAATAAGCTGCCACGGAGGGAGGTGGAATCTCCTTCTTTGGAGGTGTTTAAGCAGAGGCTGGATGGCCATCTGTTGGGAGTACTGTGATGGGGCTTCCTGCATGGCAGGGGGTTGGACTGGACAGCCCTCAAAGTCTCTTCCAACTTTATGATTCTATGATTTGATATGAATTTGCCCAACTTGCAATGCTCAGATGCGTTATGAATGAAATGTCATTTCCTTGAGATTATTTTATAGGCTGGAGGATGAAAATCCTTTGGAGGAAATTGCACAGCTCTCTGAGCTCTGATTAGTGTCCAGGAACAATGGAGAAAGAAGAGAATGTTGATGGGCAGTTGCAAAATGACAAGGCAGTATGATAAGGTGCAGCCAACTTTATGACACAATTCAGAACTTTTTTAAAACAGTGTTTCTTCTACTGTTTTTCTAAAACATTTGTAACTGCTGGTTCAATTTTGAACTGAATTAACCCCATCACTAAATAAAATAGAGACTGAGATCTAGGACATTTCCCAAGACTTAGCAACTAGTCCAGAACGGAGTGGTCTGGGCTACAGTCTGTTGAGGTCAATTAAGTGCTTCCATGTGGAGGATCAAGTGAATGTTTTTACATCCCTCCTTTCCAGCAAATGCCATTCTATTTTCTCCGCCCCCCCTGCTTCTCTTGCCTCATTGTCTCTCCCCGACACACTTGCTCGCTCTTCCTCATAATCTGCAGCCATGATGGCAGTTGGAATCTCCCACCTAAACAACCAAGCATGCGAAAAAGAATGCATGCTCTACCACTGGGGCAGAAAGGTGGGCAACAGCTCTTAAAAGGGAAGTATAGCTCACTCCCAGTAGAAACACTTGTGGACAATGTTTTCCCCCCAACCCAAATCATGCCAGCAGCAATCCATATATCATAACTATATGTCAGTGTAGACATGCCCTTAGACCTGTTTAATGATCCCCATCTGTTTTAATATAGAAAGGAATTCTACGTATGCTTTTTTATTCACAAAATCAAGAGACTATGGAATTTCTGTACATCTGTTTATGGTGTGACTGAGTAGGTATCTGCTAGTAATGTTTGTATTAACTTGGCAGACATATCACAGAGACAAGTTTTAGGCGGGTCTTTCAGTTTAATCTTTTGAACTCTCACAACTGACGTAGCATATTGTCTTTCAGTTTCTCTGCCTTCTTGTCCACAAAACTGTATCTCTGAAAACTTCAAAGAAAGCTGTGTGAGAAGCTTATTTTCTTCTTGCTCTCTTCTTCGGGAATGGAAACCGTAGCGTAGGAAGGAGTTAAAACTTAGGGGTAGGATTTTTGACCCTGTAAATCTGTAAAGTCTTAAAATGTTTATGCTTCATTTCTGAGGAATTTGAGACCCCTCCACAGTAGCTTGGCAGGTCCTTGTTTGTCATTCATAGTTAGTATTTTGAAAGAATGCTTAGTTTTCCCCTCAGGATTTTCTCTGTCTTTGAACTATGGAACAGGCCTTTGGCCTCTAAACGATTGGTCAGCAAATTGTTAACATTCAGCTGTCAACGTTTGCCTTGGCTAGGGAAACCACACTCCTTCCTTTGCAGGAAATTGAGCTATCACAATTCCCATTAGAAATTCCCAAGTAAAAAAGGGAGGGGAAAGTGTCTGAATTGAGCAAATACCATTCTTGATACGAAAAAAGTTCTGAGTGATGGACAAGAACTGTAACTTTTCCTTTCCATTTCCACTTGCAGTGCTCTTGTTTCAATTCAGTTCGTCTTGCGTTGCTTTGTAATGATGGCCCAAACAGTTGCAGCCAGCTTTCTGATCAGATAAATGGCCCATTAAAAAGACCATGAGTAGGAGAAAAATTTCCATATGTGTACATGTCGAGTTTACATAAAAGCATCCAGGCTAGCTTTTGATCTTGTCTGCCTGCTGAGGAACGATGCAATCCAGAAAAAAAATATGCTTCAATGAAAACCAGCAGTTGTTTGTCTGAATTTCCCCAACAACTAATTATGTTAGCATAGAAGTAATATACAATTAGCAATCTTCAGGTCAAACAGAACCCTTCCCCCAACACACACTTCTTCCCTTCTCTCTTTCTTTTCCATCCTATCATATTAGAGTTACTGAGAACTTGAAGCCGGCTAGTAGGGCTGTTTGGGGCGGGCAAGGATTGGTGAAAGCCTGTGAGGCTACTGCCACTGGCAAGCAGCCTGCTTCTTTGTAAAAGAAGGTTATATTAGTAAACAGAGACAAGAGCTTTAACTGGTTCAGTTACTTCTTATGTGCATATTTTTCCTACTATAACTTGATGTACTATAACTTGGATTTTTATGCTGGGTTGTGTGAATGAATGACTGGATGGCACTTTTAATCTCGTTGTATTTATACAATGACAATAAATTGCATTCCAATTCCAATTCCAATTCCAATCCCAATGTGTGGCTTCTCTCAGTTTAGACAATAACAACATAACACTTTATTATCCCCTTTCAAAGGCATGTGGGATATTTGTTATATTTTTGGAGGGACCGAGCTTAGATAGTAGTGATTTTCGTGGTGGTATCTCTGACTAGGCACCCCCTCTCTAGCCTCTGAGAGACACTACCCTGATTAGCCTGGAGTGGGTGAATCCAGGGGAGAATTTGTTTCGTGAAGACTATGGAAATATCTTGGTGTCAGGTCCTTCCAACACTCCAGTCTACCCAGATTTGGCAGGGCTCCTAGTGGTTTTGAAAAAACTACTGCACTCACCTTGCAAGGCAGAGCTGCGATAAAGCCCATACAAGTACAAAAATTCCTGATAGGTGGTCAAGACAAGACCTGGCTTTAGTATTATTACAAACATTCTGAGCCAAAAACCAAGACAGTTGGCTGCATATTGGTTTTTTGGATTTTATTAAAAGTAGCAAAGAGGAAGGTACAAAGACAGAAAAGTTTGGTACAACATTTAAAAAATGAGACAAACTACCAAGGCAATTCAAGAGGATACACAAAAATATCAAAAGCTAAACTAATCTACCTAGTATTCTCATATAAGCAATCTTAGATAACAATTATATAGCCAGATTGCTGACCCCCTTTTTATAAATCAAAGGACCTGTTACAAACCCTTCTAATCAGCATTCAAATTCTCTAAAATATTCATGAAGAAAAACATACTTGTCTGGCCCCTTCCTTTCACATAGCTGTAATTCCCTCCCTCTCTCCCCATCCTATCCCATTTGTACGACTCCATGGAAGAAGCAGACTGGCTTTGATGTCCTCTTTGACAAGAGATAAGCAGTAGGTGTCGTTTCCCCCTTGGGACTTGACAGACATTGACCCCTACCTTCTCAGCCAGCCTTTCCCTGGCGGTCATGAAGATGTCCAAGGTTTCTAGAGAGATTCAATGCTTGTCCAGTTTCTCAGGTTCTTCACAGCTTGTTAAGCATATCCTTTAAGGCTGCCCTTTCTTTCTTAACCCCTTTGCTCCCCTACCCACACTTAGAGCATAAGCAGCTTGCTTACGCCTTATCTGGAACTTTTCACGGGCCTCACCATCTGGTTGTAGCAGAAGGGGAGATAACGTCTTGGCCTGTCTGAGGGTCAGGTTGGAGAAGCCGTCAAAGTAGCTGCTCTTCAGGGGTTCAGTCTGAGAACATGTGCTTGCTTTGCTCCAAGGTAAAGGAGAAACAAATCCCATACCCTTCCTTCCATGCTTGCTTGGAAAGTGGCTGTGTATGCATGGGCTAGACCAAGATAAAGTGGCAATGGACCTTGGTAAGTCCCACGCGTATTTGTGATAGGGACCAACCAGGAGGAGGAGAAAGGGAGGGGCTCGCCCCCTCATCTGGAAAAGACTTGAATTACCATAGCGTTGCACTACAACATGAAAAATAGCTTATGGAGCACAACCAGTGGCCATGCTGACTGAGATATTCCGGGACTGCAGTCCAGAAAAGTCCAGTTTACAAGCTGTTTGGAAATCATTCATGCAGCACAAGGAGCAGGGGATACAGCAATTGTTACTTTAATCAACCCTAGGGCCCTTTTAAAAAGATTTATATAAGATGTGTACTGCACCTCTGTTGCCTTTCTACACAGGCTGACTGGAATTGATTATGTTGATGATTGTGTTGTTTCAAAAGGCATATCTTCATGATGAACCCGGGGCACTTTTAAAATGTAAAGTTTTAATCAGCTTTTGTTCTGTGACATCAACCCTTATGGCCTTTCAGAAGGTTAAGGGGAGAGATAGTGTGCATGTAATGAGTTCCATGTTTTTCCGTCTTTAAGATGCCTTCATATATAAGATGACTATTTGCAGGCATGGTTCTCTCCTTGACTTACTGTGTGTAAGACGACCCTCAATTTTTAGATAGGATAGTTACTGTGTGTCAGTATTTTCCTAGAATATCATGAATTCTATCTTTTGAGCCAGAACTCATTAACACAGTTGTACTTATCTGATCTAAAGCATTAAATCAGTATCACCCGTATTTTTCTGTCTCCCCCATGTATAAGATTTTTGAACCCAAAATTACAGTTTCACAACCGTGTGGTTCTCTCCTCGGCTTACTTCCATGTAAAAGGCAACACTCAATTTTTATTCTAACAATTTTAGACAAACTATAGTCTTATGCATAGAAAAATATTGTAAATACTCCCTGGCTGTGTTCTTGTAATTGTTAAGCTTTTTCTTTTAAAAAGAAAAATGTTTAAAACAGAGCTAGTTTAGACCAAGAGCCAAGAATTTTTGTTCAATTCTTCCCTGTGATATACACAATGCAAATTCACAGTTCTTCGTCGTGGACTCTGTGAATCCACACTTGTGGGTTCTTCCTGCGCCTGCGCGGGAGTCTTCGGCCCTTTTCAAAGCTGAAATAGTATAGGCACCTCCCCCTCCAGTGCGCATGCTCCGCCTCTTCCCGCTCAGTTCCTTTTTGCCGCCGCTGAGTCTAGACGCGTCCCTTCTAGCTCCTGCAAAAGAAAAGGAAAGTCTTTATTTTCTTATTCTAATTTCTCCTACTGTTATCCCTCCCCCTCCAACCCCTAGTTTATTATTTATTAGTTCTTAATTTGAATTTGTTCCGCAATCTAGCCGCCCCCTTCGGGGGAACGGCCTTCCCCGTTGCGGGCCACCTGCCCGTTATTTCATGGCATCAGCCTTATTCAAACGCTGCGAGGCGTGTCCCAACAAGATCCCGCTTGCGGACGGACACAGCCTCTGTCTCTACTGTTTGGGCGAGACCCATCAAACAAACAACTGTCCTCACTGCAGGAAACTCACTAAACCTGCTCTAAAACATAGACTTAAGAGCCTTAGAGCCTTTCTCTGGGAAAAATCACTCAAGCCTATGGATCCGCAAACCCAGTCTGAGGCTTCGATACCATCAACATCTTCGAAATCGAAGCAGGTATCGAAAATAGACAAGAAAAAGAAAAAGAAGCCTGACTCGGTGAAACCACAAGCTCGGCTTCAGACCAGGGATTCGGGGTCGACTACCACTTTCGCACCCCACCCTGTTGCCTCACCACGCGCCACGGTCGCACAAATGCAAACAGAAACTCAAGGCATGGAAACGGCTACGACATCGAGCCTCCTTGATGCCCATGCGATACCGTCTTCTCAACAAGACAATTGGGCTCAGCATTTAACGCAACAAGCGACCATGTCTCAACAAATGCCTCAAAGCCCTGTGATGTCTACGGGCTTGCCATCAGGTCAACTGGCCCTTGATGCTGACATGACCAACTTTGGGTTAAATCCCTTGGCGCATTTTCATTCGATGCAAGAGGCTTCCATACAATTAGCCCCTCCACGACATCAAACGGTGGAGGACATCACCGACCCTCGACGCCATACAGCCGAACAACGCTTGGCCGTCCAGAGAGGTCGTAGCAAGAAGCCTAAGAGGGTAGACCGCGAGAACTCCACCTCTTCGACGTCACCCTCTCCCCGACGCCGAAGATCTAGGCATCGCCAGGCTAAACGCCAGAAGCGTCATAGATCTTCTTCCTCTTCTTCTTCGCCTGCTCGACACCACAGATCCAGGCATCATAAAAGACACCACAGACAACGCCATGTGGTCTCATCTGCGGTATCGGATTCGTCCATGACATCCACCTCCGCTTCCACTACAACAATCAAACGACGTCGTAAGGAGCGCAAGCACCTGGAATCACGCCCCCTTGCTGTGACAGAGCGTGATATCAGGAAACTTGATTCCAACAGCACCGCTCTTGCTGCTGCTATGGACCTTTCTGAAAATACGGTCACTGCGACCTCCAGACAAACACACCTCCAGGAATCTCCAGCTTCCATGGACCGTCCCCTTACTGAGGAGTCTGAAATGGAAGTCGAATCTCAAATCTCTCACCGCTCTACCATATCTAAGTCCAGGCAGTCTGAGGCTGACATGACGGACACTCAACCTAATACACCTTTGGAAGACTTTAAAAGCTACTCCCAATTAATACACAAAATAGCCCAAGTAATGGGGCTACAGGTGCAATTACCTAATGCTTCTGACTCTTGCAAATTCTTTGGCCATTTAAATAAATCCAAACCACCTCCTCTTAAGATGGCTTTTATTCCATCCATGCTAGACAGAGCAAAGGAGGCCTGGGACAAACCCTCATCTAATCCTCTTATGCCCAGGAGAATCGACAACCTGTACAAAACACACGGAGAAGGCACAGATTTCCTAACCAGACACCCACTTCCTAATTCGGTTATAGTGGATGCTAATCAGAACAGAGGCAGGTCTCATTCCAATACCACACCAAGCAATAAGGAAGCTCGAAAGCTCGACCTTATTGGTAGAAGACACTACTCGCTAGCTTCCTTCTCCCTAAGGGCACTTAACTACCTTTGTGCCATGGAAGCTTATACACGACATGTCCTCCTGACCTTTTCAGCATGCATAGATCTACTCCCAGAGGAACATCGGGCTAAAACCCAATCTTCTTATGCAGAGGTATTATCACTCCTTGATCAGCAGATGATTACCTCGTTGCACTTGACAGACGCTGCTTCAAAACAACTTACCACGGCCATTTTTCTTCGCTGTCATGCCTGGCTAAGAACAGCCAATATCACTGAAGATGCAAGGAATCGTATTGAAGATTCCCCTTTTGATGGAGAGGGCCTGTTTGCCACAACCACAGATGCCTCTCTAGATAATATTCAAAAGATGCGCAAAGCAGCCAAATCATATACTTACCCGACAACTTCTACACAACCAACCTCCAGGCCTCCATCACAGCCCTGGAGACGCCCTTACACACCACTGCAACATAGGCCTCAAAACAGATACAGGTCTCAATATCATCAATCTCCATATTACCGTCCTGCTCAATCTCAACGCCAACGACAACAACAACAACCCGGTAGGAGGTATGACAGGAAACCCAAACAGCTATCCTGACCCCTCCACCGACATCAGGCTACAACCTTTCCACAACAACTGGCTACGAATCACCACAGATGCTTGGGTATTGTCAATCATCGAAAGTGGATACCGTCTCCAATTTCATCACAAGCCTGCACTGGGAAGAGTCATCACTACACCACCCTCTGCAATTCTGCAAGAAGAGGTCGCCACTCTTCTTCAAAAAGATGCTATAGAGCACGTGCCATCTACCGAGCTCTTAGGTTTTTACTCTCGATATTTCACAATACCCAAAAAGGACGGAGGCATTCGTCCCATCTTAGACTTAAGGAAGTTAAACAAATTCATCAAAAACAAAAAGTTCCGCATGTCCACTCTAGATTCCATCATTCCTCTTCTGCAAAGAGGAGATTGGTTCGTAGTCCTGGACCTTCAGGACGCGTATTTCCACATTTCTATAGCTCCAAAAGACAGAAAGTACCTTCGTTTCCGCATAGGAAACATGACTTACCAATTCAAAGCGCTCCCGTTCGGCCTTTCATCCGCGCCCCGGGTCTTCACCAAATGCATGGCGCCGGTCTCTGCATTTCTTCGTCTTCAGGGGATCCAAGTGTTCCCATATCTGGACGACTGGCTCCTAGTAGCTCCTACAAAACAAAAGGTACAGAGAGACAGAGATATCACCATACGTCTACTCACCTCCTTAGGACTCCGCATAAATCAAAACAAATCTATACTCAAACCAACCCAATCAGTCCACTACATCGGAGCCCTTCTAGACTCCCGTCAAGCAAGGGTCTACCTAGCACCGGATCGTCTAAACAAGATCCAAAAAGCAATAGCTCCTTTCTTCAGTTCACACAGAGTAACAGCGCATCAGGCTCAACATCTTCTAGGCCTTATGGCCTCCACCACAGCCATTCTCCCTCACGCCAGATTGAGAATGCGACACCTACAAGCTTGGCTCTTAGCACGCTTCCGCCCTCACTGCGACCCATCCAACAAGTCTCTTCGAGTAACTCATCTACTCAAATCCAGCCTCCAATGGTGGTCTATACCAATGAATCTCCGGACCGGCAGACCGTTCAGGCAACGCTTCCCGTCGATACAAATCACGACAGACGCCAGTACAACTGGCTGGGGAGCCACCTGCAAACGCTTATCCATCCACCACAGATGGTCTGCTATAGAGAAAAGACACCATATCAACCATTTAGAACTCCTTGCCATTTACAAAGCACTCAAAGCGTTCGAAATCCATCTCTCACGCAAAGTAGTGCAGATAACAACAGACAATACAACAGCAATGTACTACCTGAACAAGCAAGGAGGCACCCACTCACGCTCCCTATTACACCTCACCACGAAAATTTGGATGTGGTGCATCAAGAGGCAAATACACCCAATTGCCATACATATCTCTTCCCAAGACAACACGACAGCAGACAAACTCAGTCGTCTACGACAAGACAACCACGAGTGGTGCCTCTCCAAACGCATGTTTCTCCACCTGTGCACCAGATGGGGCACACCACTCTTGGATCTCTTCGCGACCCAATACAACACGCACTGTCGCCGATACTGCTCCAGAGCAGGTATGGGCAAGCATTCGATGGGAGACGCTTTTGCAACAACATGGCCACGAGCCCTGCTCTATGCCTATCCTCCAATTCCACTCATACAACGGACTCTAACGAGAATCAGACACCGAAAGGCCCAAGTTATCTTTATAGCTCCATTCTGGCCCAGACAACACTGGTTTCCACTTCTCCAACAAATGGCAGTAGAATATTTCCACCTGCCACTGACACCGGACCTTCTCACTCAAAACCAAGGTCAGATACGTCACCCGGACACTGCAACTCTTCACCTCACGGCCTGGCTCCTTCTCTCACGGTAGAGCAGGTACTACTCCTCTCCAGGAAACAATCTACTATTTCCTTGTACAATCGGAAATGGCTCTCCTTTGCAAAATTCACATCTGACCGCCATTATCCGGCACAACCTACCAATATACAAGTCCTTTTAGAATTCCTCCTCTATCTATTTAATAGGGGCCTCTCTATTTCGACCCTCCGAGTCTATACGGCTGCTGTTGTCTCTCACCAACCATCAGACTCAGAAGCAGCCATGCTCTTCCAGCATCCTAAATTCAAGAAATTTCTCAAGGGCCTTGCAAACATTCGTCCCCGTGAAAGAGGACCTACACCTCAATGGTCCCTCTCCTTGGTCCTTAATTGCCTCATGAAACCACCGTTTGAACCTATGGCCACTACTTCGCTATACCTTCTAACCTTAAAGACTGCGTTCTTGGTTGCGATCACATCTGCAAGGAGAGCATCCGAGCTTGCTGCTCTTCGGGTTGACCCCCCGTTTTTGAACTTCCACCATGACAAGGTAGTTCTGCACACAGACATATCCTTCTTACCGAAAGTAGTTTCAAGGTTTCATGTCTCTCAACCTCTGGTTTTACCAACCTTTTTTCCAAATCCTGATACTTACCTGGAAAAACAATTACACACGCTGGATGTCCGCCGTGCACTTCTCTTTTACACCTCTCGAACCGCACCTGTAAGAAAAACACAAAGACTTTTTGTTAGATCATCTGAGCCAGCCAGAGGATCTCCAGTATCCCCCCAATCCATTTCCAGATGGATTGTCTCCACAATTAAAATGGCTTATGAAATTAAACATGCCAATCTACCAATCACGCCACGGGCTCATTCTACCAGAGCAGTGGCAACGTCTACGGCCTTCCTAAAAGGCGTCCCTTTAGAGGAGATCTGCAGAGCAGCCACTTGGGCTAGACCTTCCACTTTCCTAAAACATTACAAGTTGGATGTCCGAGCCCGATCTCAGGCTACCTTTGGGAAAACTGTCCTGACGGCTGCACTTTCATGACTACCCACCACCGGTAAGTCTGCTAGCTAGTCACCCACAAGTGTGGATTCACAGAGTCCACGACGAAGAAACACAGGTTACTTACCTGTAGGTTTGGTTCTTCGAGTGGACATCTGTGAATACACACTACCCGCCCTCCTCCCCTCTTCCGTCATGGCTACTCTATCTTTCTGAGTCAGCGGCGGATCAGAGGGGAACTGAGCGGGAAGAGGCGGAGCATGCGCACTGGAGGGGGAGGTGCCTATACTATTTCAGCTTTGAAAAGGGCCGAAGACTCCCGCGCAGGCGCAGGAAGAACCCACAAGTGTGTATTCACAGATGTCCACTCGAAGAACCAAACCTACAGGTAAGTAACCTGTGTTTTCCAATGCTTCCTTGGCATTACCAGTGAAATTTGGTTGCCTACAGTAACCAGTCTCTCTGACTCTTAACATTGTTGCTGAGTTTTAATTCTCAGTCCTCCTGCCCCCTTTGGCTCTTACTGTCCCTTTGACAGGCCTCTGTCTTGTTGACCACTCTTCCTAAGGTTCTGCTGTGACACCTGGGCCTGAGGAAGCACTGGCCCTTTCCATTAATTTACTCACTCGCTTTGTCACACACTCCTTTTAGGCCATCTTGTAGGGACACCACTCCTCTTAACTCCATGACACTCTCTCAGCTTGCCCCGTATAATCTTAACCCATGTCTCACTTGGCATCTCTTTTTATACTGCATTTCTCTCATTGGACCTTGTACTAAATCAGAAGCGGGGAACCTTCAACCCTCCAAATGTTTTGGATGACAATTCCCGCAGTCCTTTATCATTGGCCACATGAATTCTGGGACTTTTAGCCTAAAACATCTGGAAGGCAGACGGTTCCCCACACCTGTTCTAAATAACACAAAATGGTTCTCATATTTAGAGCCAGTAAAAGGTTACACTGCCCAACCCATCCAAACTGAAGTCTCAGTTCAAAGAAGCATTATTGTCAACATAATTCTCACTCTTCCCCCATGAAACCAGAATGTTTCCTAAAGACATCATAATCTAAAAGGTCTGTCAAGGCCGTGAACCCTGACTTGAACCTAGTGTTCTGATTCATAGTGCTTCATTCTCATACAGGTATTTGTGATTAACAAGGCTCTGGATTTTTTTTCCCCACAGACTCAAGCCTATCTGAAGATTGCTGCTGAAATTGTGAAAAGGCTGCCGCTTTCTCCAACTTAAAGCCATGGTTTTGAAGAATCCTGAGCAGGACTTTATTGTCGGCACAGCAACAGAGTGGAAGACAATGAAACTAATTTATGGAACCAATCACATTTTGTATTTAATGAATAAAAAATTTGATCATACATCAAGGGGATTATTTTTGTTAAATGTTTTAACATTTTCACTTAGCGACTTTTACGCGAGAACAGAGGAAGCTGGCTGGCAAATAGTGAAGGACACTCTTGGTATACCTAACCCAGCCTTGTTAACGCTGACGGTGGGGTTTCAAGTAGGATTCTTTCCCAGTGCTACTGGGAGATGCTGGCAAATGATTCTTAGACCTTCTCTGTGCAAGGCAGGTATTCTATCACTGAACTCTCTAGTCCAGTGTTCCAACTGCTACTCTGAAAACCGGCAATAGATCTTTAGTATGCTCTATTAGGGGGGGAAAGAGTTGAGGACTCTGCTTAATCTATTGAATTCAAGATTTTCTGGGTGTCAGTCATCCGGTTAAAACAGGGAAAGCCTGCTTAGACAGAGGTTTCTTATGGTCTTTATAGTTTGTATTACATAGAAATTGCCAAAAGGGAACATGGATCAGCACTTTTAAAATATTTTGCTTCCTGCAGACAAAATGACTGCTTTTATCTGTGAGCAGGGAAAATTGGGTGGTGGAATGGAGGAGATCGTGGGCTTTGTGGTGCAGTGGTTATATGTCTGTACTGCAGCTAAAACTGTGCTCACGACCTGGGGTTCAATCCCAGGTAGTCGGCTCATGGATGACTCAGCTTTCTATCCTTCCAAGGTCAGTAAAATGAGTACCCAGCCTGCTTGGGGGGGGGTGAGCAATGTGTTGCTTGCACCCTGAGGACAGTGGTGCAAGCGTTGGTTATCTCGAGGCTGGACTACTGCAACATACTCTACATGGGGTTGCCCTTGACTCTCCTCTGATGTCTGCAGCGGATGCAAAATGCGGCTGCCAGGCTGGTGGTGGGTGTGCGCCGTCACGACCACATCACCCCAGTCCTGGCTTGCTTGCATTGGCTTCCCGTTGTGTCCCGGATCAGATTCAAGGTCCTGGTTTTAGTTTACAAAACCCTCCATGGCTTGGGCCCAGACTACCTGTCAGAGCGGATCGCCCAGTGATCAACCTCAGCTCATCCAATTTGGTCGGCGCAGGCGCACTCGCTTCGGGTGCCGACCCCCAGAGAGGCCCGGAAAACCTCCACCAGGAGCCGGGCCTTCTCGGTGGCCGGCCCATCTCTGTGGAATCATCTTCCAAGCGAAGTGCACTCTGCAGAGTCCCTGGCGGCCTTTTGCAAAGCTTTAAAAACACTGGTGTTTCGCGAGGCCTTTGGTGACTTAGCTTAGTTTTTTTCTCTCTCTTCCGCCATCTGTTTAAGCATAAGTTTTAAGTTTGTTCAGCCCTATGTTTACCTTGGGCTGTGCATTTTGTATTTAAATTGTTGTGTAGTGTGCTCTGTTCTGTTTCTTGGCTGAATTGATCGGCCCATTGTTAGCCGCCCAGAGTTCCTATGGGAAGATGGGCGGGATATAAATCTCATAATAAATAAATAAATAAATAAATAAATAAATAAATAAATTGTAAACCACCCAGAGAGTACTTGAAGTGCAGTGGGGCTGTATATAAGCAGAACACTTTGCTTTGCTTTTCGCTTCCTTGATTTTTGCCTCCCAAATATCTGTACTTCCCAAGTCTTCTGTGGATGTGGGGATCACCCTCCAGAATCACAGAGAAAGGGTAGTGCTGAGGCATACAGAAAGGGAGCAGAACTGGGAGAGAATACAGCTGTTCTGTCGTCAGGAATGTTCTGAGTAAAATACTGCTCAAGGACCGCTGTTGTCACCAGAAAAGCTGAATTTTACCCACCAACTTTATTGTTTATTCATCCATCTGTCCATCCCACCATCCATCTATCTATCATCCTATTTATAGGCTGCCTTTCTCCCAATAAGGAGTCTCAAGGCATCTCACAATATGAAAAAGAATCGAAATAAAAACACAGTGAGATATAAATTTGAAAACAATTAAACTGTAAAACGGATTAAAATACATTGAATAATTAAATTGATGCAGTTTAGATCATGTTAGATTATGTTATGTGGCACAGTGGTATTTAAGATGATGGGACAGGTGATTTCAGTGTGAACAAAATCATTCACTCAGCCCAGCTCCACCTCTGTTCCATTAGGAAATATTGTCAAAATGCCAGACTTCTTAGTCATCAAGCAATTAGTGAAACATCATAAGAACTGGCTTCTCCCCCTTTTCCCATTCTTTTCTTTGTTAGCAAATGCTTAGTCACTAGGTAATTTTGTATTGTGATTATCAAAGCAAAATACTTCATTTCCATGTGTTCTGTTGAGTCTGAATAAATCCAAACTTCAGCAGCAAGCTCTCCATTAAAATTAGATCTATCTGAGATCAGATGGTTGAGGAAGGTACTAGGTGATAAAATTAATTACTAATGATTGCTTATATGAAAATATTCGCACCAGGAAGCAATATCCCTGAATCCATAAAGAAAAGATGAATTTGCCACCTTTCCCCACAAGAACCATCGCATGCTGAGAAGTCTTTGTTGGCATTTTCTTCTGCTTTTGATTTGGCATTACTGTATTTTTGTACCAATGGAGAAGGTCGCAGAGCATAAGCAAGAATAAAACCAAGGTCTTGGGCCTATACGAACTACCGTATGTGTGTTGGTGTATATGTGTGTGTGAGAGCTGCACTAGAGTTTCCTCACCCAATTCTGTCTGTATTTATTTCAGACCTCTCGGTATGTTCCTCCAGCGACATGACACACTTAACTCAGATACAAAGAGTAGACACGGGTATAGTTTATTGAACCAGATTGTGTGGGTAACTGTACATTTGAGTTCAAGTCACTGCTGCTTTGTTCGCCAGCATAGGCCAAACAAACAAAAGGAATCTCTCCGTGAACACAACAATCAGATAAACACTTCAGTAATGCCATAAATAGTATAAAGAGCTTTCTGCATTCAAAGAATCAACTTGCCGGCACATAATTGTTATTTCTTATTAATACTTCAAATGTGTTGGTTTTTTTTTCAATGCAACTAGAAGTGACACTGCAGCTGCTTATTAGTATGCTGTTTGCAAAACTCTGTGGAAGGAAATGGGTGCATCCAATAACTGTGAAATGAGAGTTTTTCTTCTTCTTTAAATAGACCTAGGTAAAATATTATTGTTCTGATGATGCCATGTGACTCTTTTCCTAAAGATGATTTAGATATCTGCTTTTCTAGAAAACGGTGGCCTGAATGCTACCAGCTACCACTTTTACACAGCTGTTGTGGGAAAATTACTGGTTTATAAAGGTTTGCTCCTTTTATCCATAGCTTTGGCTTCAGGTATATGTGTCCACATGAACCATATGTGTCTGTCTTTTTGCATTAGCAGTTTTATCTCAGGGCCTGAAATTTCATATGGCTGCGGGAAGATGGTTTCACACAATCATTTACATCAGTACTTACTTAATTTCTGGCATTTGTAAAACATGGTGCTAAACTTTTAAACATTTTTCTGCGTAAAACAGGTGAGAAGCCCATATGGTGCATGCAGACTTTAGTCCAAAAAACAGCACTGAAAAAGGAAACTCAAAAAAAGGAGAGGAGGAAAGATCTTCCCCGTTGCCAGCCAATTCCTGCAGGCAGTGCTAGGTGCTGGTCCAAGTATGTGCATGTGTGTGTCGAGATCCTGCCACTGCCAGCCCCTCTCCACTCTATGCAGCACCTCTTCAGGGTTGTACAACCATCATTGTGTCTTTCCAACCAGAAAACATTTGCTCAGCCTTGATCTGAAAGGCCATCAGCACGACTTAGGCTTGAGAGCAGTTCTACCAATAGGTTACCTGTCACATGGCAGCGGCAGATACCCATTTGCAAAGTTCACATAAGGCCGTCCGTTACTTTGATGTGCAAGCAATTGTACGAAAGTATAACACACCGCACAATGTGAACTCTGGGATCTGCAGTTCTAAGATGATTGTAATGTTTAGAGATGGGCATGAACTTTGATTTGGAAGTTAATGCCAGTTAGTATGTGCTTCACTTTCCCATTGCCCATTCAACATTCACACACCTCCCCTTTTCGTTGGCTACTTCACTAGTGTCCATCAGGAGTACAAGCTTCTCTGACCCACCACCTTGGTTGATCTCCCACTCGGACAAGGAGGCAGAACAACCCATGTTCCTGCAGGGGATAGGCGGAACAGCTGAGAAGGAGGAGGAGAGGAAGAGCAACCAGTGAGTGGGTTATTGGCTGGGGAGCATACATAATCTGTAGTGCCGGTCATACAAACCCATCTCTAGATATAGCTCTATTTTTGGACTGCTGCTAGCACTATCTCCTACACCAGAGTTTATGCCAGCACAAGTGTACCATCACAGAATTTCAATCTGCCAACACTGAGTTTGGGACTCAATTTTTAAGCCAGTACAAATGCAATCTAATAATAGAAATGACAAATCCAGTTAAAAGAGGAATATAACTGCTAATTTAAAAGTGGAGAATAATCCTTAATTGTGCAGAGTGTAGACATTTCAATAAAAAGAGCCACAGATCTTTTTTGTGTGATATGTGGTAGGCATGACACATTCAATTCACTGACATTTAATGGTCATGAATGGAAAACAATCATGTATTATCTGAAACAGGTCAGAGGGGAAGGGGTAAAGAGCAGGGATGATGGCAAGTCTTGGGGTCCAAGTCTCAGGTCTAATCCAAGTCTTTAGTACCAGGTCCTGAGTCCCAAGTCTGAGTCCTTATAAAGACCAACTTCTTCCCTTAGGAAAAAAAAACAACCCAAATCAAGTCCGAGTTGTGTCACTGGTGCAAAGTACAATAAGTCTGACTTGACAGCGAGTCCTGCAATTTGAGTCCCTGTCCCTGGTGAATAGTATCTTGTTTGCTTTTCTTTTTCCATCTTTGATTTTAGGAGCCTTGTGCTGCAGTAGTTAAATTGCTGTACTGTAGCTAAAACTGTGCTCATGACCTGGGGTTCAATGCCAGGTGGCAGGCTCATGGTTGATTCAGCCTTCCATCCTTCCGAGGAAGGTAAAATGAGTACCCAGCTTGCCGGGGGTGGTGGTGGTGGCAATGTGTAGCTTGCGTAATTAAATTGTAAACCAAACCACCCAAGGAGTGCCATCAGTACTATTGGGTGGTATATAACCAGAACACTTTGCTTTTTCTCTTCCATTTGTACACCCCAAGGAATTGCAAGATGCAGGCTGACATTTTCCATGCATGTCAATGGAAGATTTGTTGTCCTAGTATCTCCAAATATCAAATTAAATAAAAGTAATGAGGTTAGTGTTTGTGGCATATTATAGATTACTAAATACAGTATATTAAAAGGAGGTGATTGTTTGAGTCCTGTTGAGTTTCGAGGACTGACGAAGAAACAGAAAAATCCAAAGCCACATATTGAGGATTCAGTCTCATACCTGAAAGTGAAATCCCAGATGGAGACTGCAACCATGTAGAACCAGGTTGAGATATAAGGTTACACTTCAAGTGGTGTAGAATGAATTGTCATGCTCCATCTCTTGCTATAGACAAAAAGCTACATTGTAAAGTTTCTTGGGTTCTGGTTGCTGTAAACAGGTTTTCAAGTAACACCATACTCACATTTGTAGTACTGCTTACAAATTTTCATTCATCATCATATGGCATACAGTTCTTCCATTGTTCATGTTCTGTTTTAAACTTGTAATTATGTTGTCATTTATATCATTTTGCAACATTAATTAAAGCAGTAGAAATGGATCCTTAAGATATAGGAGTACATTATCCAATGTTTTTACGGTGGTGACATATCAACCCCATCCAACACTGGCTTTTTTTCTTTTTTCCAAACATGTATGGAAGCAGTGGAGAGTAGAGACTCTATTTTCACAAGAGTGGTAATCCTCTTCAGATTTTAGTCCAACCTTAATAGAAGCTATCCAAAATGCTCAACTGTATCTTCAAATAGGTTCAGCACCATGGAGAGTAACTTTAGAGTTCACTTCAGAGTAAACTGTGGATTGTGTTCACATCCCCACTGCATAGGACCCATTTGCTTTCCAGTTTCTCTGAATGTAGAACAGATCTACAGTATATAGACTTAGGCTTCTGCACTGGAATTAGGCCATCTCCACATGCTTATCAGGATTCTATCACCCACTCTTCTGAGCAGAAAAGCCTAAACCAACCCTTCTATTTGCCCATGGCTTTTGAAAGATTGTAGGAGCTGTAGTACAAAAAAAGTGTATTTTTGAAGAATTTACTGAAACTCAAAGCCTGCCATCCTCATTGATAAACTAATAGCAGTCACTCAGATCCAGCTGGATGTGTTGCTGTGGGAATAGTTAGATAAAATTGCCAGCCATACTGTGCAATTAAACTTTCCCTACTAAGTAGGAAGAGTAGTTATGGAATAATTGTAGACATCATATAATTGTGCCATTAGTGCAATTAAATGTGCATTTATTTCTATTAAGGTGGTTTCTGCAAAGAGTTTATTTTTAGCTGGTGTTCTACATAAATCTGCTGATTGAGAAGCAAATCAAACTTGAGTATATCTTCACACAAAATAAGGACCTGTGCATATAGAAATTGTATCTCTTGAGATCTTTTTTCAACCTAGAGCCTTTGGCTAGACCTGCGGCCATGTACACTCGTCATTAGAGCTGTGCGGTTGTCGTTGGTGACATAAATTGAATCTAAATGTTTAGCAGTGAGTACTTAACAAACTGCTGCCTGTGTGAATATGTATGATCCAATAATATTATATAATGGAAATGATGGTAAACATTTTGCTGGTCCTGAAATCTCTTAACAATTATGTTGTGGCTTTCAAATCCCTTTTGGGGATTTGTTAGGTTTCTTTCATTCGCTTCATTTATATTTTCCCTTTTTGCCAGTATAGGGATTCCTGGTATTCAAGGAATTGTTTTAGGAACAAATATATATTATTCTGTTCCATATTATAGTAGGACCCCCTGCTGTTTTATGATAGTAGTTTGCTTTACAGCTGCTGTTTGTGACAGTAGCTTGCTTTGCGGCTGCTGAATTATTTATTTAATTTTTCCCCTGCCAACCGTGGATAACTGAATCAGTGAATAACAAATCAGTGGATACGGAGGTCCTACTGTACTCTTTCCCAGAGTGTGTTTGTATTGTTTACAGTGATAGCTCAGTCTAACTGACAAAGCTGCTTGGATGAGTAGCGAGATGTTTGGATCTCACAAGAAAAGAAGTCCAGATGCCATGACAACTTCCAGATGATATCATGAATGTAATTTTATAATATTTTTAATGCCCCATCAAGCCAGAGCCAGTTTATGATCACCCTTTCCAGGGTTTTGTAGGTAGAGGGTGCTTAGAAGTGGCTTACCATCCTCTTTCACTGAATGTTTTAGATCTGTACAGCTTGCTCAAGTCTACATAGGCTGACTTTTCTTTCAGGATGCCCACTTGGAAATCAAACTGCAATCGATATTTCTGCATCCAGGTACCCAATATACAATTTTCTAAAATTTGTTTTTCTTCTTCTCCTCCCCCTTGCAAACCAGGTATGAACGTACAGGCAAAATAAGCATCTGGTGTGTGTCACACTCAAAGTTAAGCCCTTGGCCTACAAGGGCCAAATTATTTATTTTATTTTATTACGTATATACCGCCCGTCTTCTGAAGGAACTCTGGGCAGTCTACAACATCAACAGTAATAACAAACAACAATAGTAGAGAAGCGAAACAATAATAACAACAATAATAAAGATAATAATAATTTAAAAAACAAAAACAAAAACTTACAGTAAAAGCATTATCTGGCAAGATTGTAGGACAAGATACCAAAAAAAAAAGTTAAATTAAAGTAAATTAAAGGTTGCCAAAGGCCTCTCGAAAAAGCCAGGTCTTTAGGCTTTTTTGAAGGTTGACAGGGACTGTGCAAGGTGCAACTCACTTGGGAGATGGTTCCAAAGCACGGGACCAGCCACAGAGAAGGCTCTGTTGTGGATAACCGCTTTCCAAGCATCTCTGGGCGTGGCCACCAAAGTGAGAGCACCCATGACATTCTAGTAGGTCAGGCCTCTGTTGATCTCTGAGAGATTCGCTCTGTCAGGTATTCAGGTCCGAAGCCGTGGAGGGTTTTATTAAATTAAAACCAAGGCCTTGAATCTTATTCGGGACGCAACGGGTAGCCAATGCAAGCGAGCCAGAACTGGAGTGATGTGGTCATATCGACCCACACCAACCACCAGTCTGGATGCGGCATTTTGCACCCGCTGAAGTCTCCGAATAAGAGTCAAGGGCAACCACACGTAGAGAGGGTATTACCAAAGGATCTATATATATGTCCTCACCTTATTTCTCTAAATGCTGTGATTCTGATGCAGCTCCCCCAAGTCCCAAACTTCATTTTTAGAGGGACTCGGGGTCAGTGAAAGAGCACCTGATTTTCCTCTTAAAGGTCCTATGTTCAATCTGTGGCATCTTCAGAATCAGAATCAGAATCAGAATCAGAATACTTTTATTGGCCAAGTGTGGTTGGACACACCCAGAATTTGTTTTGGTAAAATATGCTCTCAATATAAAAGGAAATATAAGAATCAGATAGTCAACAATAAAAACACAGTACAACAATACAATATAACCTATTATTTAAAAGGAAGAAGAGAAGTAAAAATTAATTATTCAACAGTTTGATAGCTCTTGGAAAGAAACTATCTTTATATCTAGTTGTCCTAGTATGCAATGCCCTAAAACGCCGCCCTGAAGGTAACAATTGAAACAGGTTATGTCCAGGATGTGTGGAATCTGTGTATATTTTCATTGCCCTCGTTTTAGCTCGTGTGGTGTACAATTCCACAATAGATGGCAGATTAGTAGCAATAATTTTTTCTGCAGTTCCAATTATCCTTTGAAGTCTATATCTGTCATGCCTGGTCGCAGAACTAAACCAGACAGTTATAGAGGAACAGATAATAGATTCAATAGTACCTCTATAGAATTGAATCAACAGTTCTTTTGGCAGTCTGAACGTCCTAAGTTGATGCAGAAAAAACATTCTTTGTTGTGCTTTCTTAATAATACTTTCAATATTAGATGACCATTTTAAATCTTGAGATATAATAGTACCTAAAAATTTAAAGGACTCCACTATTGACACTAAGTTATTTGATATCATAAGAGGTGGCTGTATAGAACGAGTCTTCCTCAATTCCACCACCATTTCAACAGTTTTGCATGTGTTTAATTCAAGATTATTTTGAGTACACCATAAAACTAGTTGTTCAATCTCTTGCCTATAGGCAGATTCATCATTGTCTCGAAGGAGGCCAATCTGCAAACTTCACTATTTTAACAGAGGAATCCTTTGAGGTACAATCATTAGTATATAAGGAAAAAAGAAATGGAGAAAGCACACAGCCCTGAGGGGCTCCTATGCTAACCTTACTAATATCTGATATAATTTTACCTAACTTCACCTGCTGCTGTCTGTCTTTCCACTTCAGGAAACAGGTGATACAAAGAAATGTGAAAGATTATTCAATGTTAACGCTGCATCAATTGGGACAGGTACAGAAATAGCTGGATTTCTAGCAATTGGTAAACACATCTTGTTTCTGCAACATATTTCTGTAAGGAGGAGTAAAATCATGCACAGGGGAGATTGAAACACCTTCACTTGAGCAGTTAGGCCTTTTGAGAAGTATTTGGACAAAAGCCACAGAAAATTGGACAGAAGCCTTCCTTCTTCCAACAGCTGCTACATCTTACAGAGCTTCTAAAAAGGGCTGAAGACATGAAAGACACTTTCAGCCAAAAGAGGGAAAGGGGCATTATGTGAAGGAAATAAATAAAGGCTGCTTGGTGTACACACAGAACAGCAGAAACCTAAGACTGCCTGAGTGGTTGGGTTACTTTTCTATTGAAAGAAAGTTATAAAGTTTGATTCTAAGAGCATGAGAGTGATGAGGTCTCAACATTTTCTTATGGAGCATTTTTGGAAACCATGTTGGTTAATCATTTCATATTTCCATATCTGACTATCACCAAAAAACAATGACTGTAAGATGGAGATCATGGAAATTCTACCAGTGGTATCAAAGCTGTGATACGCACAAGTTATATATTTATTGTTCTGTGTCTTGTTGCAGTATCAAAGAAGGGAAATTGAAAGAATACATATTTTTAAAGTGTATATTTTTCACCAGTTGAATAACTGAGTTGCTAGACATTGGTTGAAATCCTATTGCATAGCAAAAAAGCTGTAACTAGAGTAGGACCATTGAATCCATGGACCTGAGAGGCGTTGATTCATCAAATAGTAACTTAAGATGCTAAGCAAGCAACTCAAATGAAAAAAATGAATAAAACAACAAAAAGAGAGAAAATGTTAAATCCTAACTTCTATAGTTTAATGTGAGCTTTTAGGGCTTTGCTTAGCAACAGTATTTCAGCTATGGAATGATACTTTTTGACTGGAAACAGAAATTGCAGTGGCTTGCCTATCTTGAATTAATTAATTTGTTTAAAATATTTTTTACCTACCTTTCTCCTAAAAAACAACCCAAGGTGTCTTGCATGATTAAGAAATACAATGTTAAAAGCTAAAAAGAGTAAATGATTCTATCTGAATTGTTTAATATATTGGTATTAATTCCTTTTAAATATGTTATTATTTCTTTATAATTTGAATAATATGTATAATCATTAAGGGAAAGCCTGCCTGAAATTGTTTCTCCACCTCATCGCTTTACAGCTGGTTAATAATATCTTTCTTTTAAAATATATTTTTATTATTTCATGAAAAAAGAAAAAAGAGAGGGAAACACACTCCCTCTCTAACACACCCATATACATACATATAATGTGCATATAAAGGACTGTACATTTTTTCATCATATTTCATCTGATAGAGTTAATAGCTCACCATCACTTTACAGCTGGTTAATAATAGCTTGTGTTCTAAGAGTTGTGTTTGGTGGTGACCATCACACAGCGCAATATTTGTTCTACTCACATTGATGAGTGATTTTTATCCTTTCCCAGACAGTTCTGCTATTTTGTCCTTCATCTCCGTAATCAGATAGGGAGATTCAATAGGGATTACAGTAATATTTCCCTTTGCTGTTTTCTTCATCTGCCTCCTTTGGCCTTTATTATCTCTTTGTTCTGTTTTAGGTTTGGAAGACAGAATGGCCATCCCATTCGGCACCATATCGCTGCCAAAACTCTCCAGGCAGCTCATGTTCTCTATCAGATCTGCAGGCAGAGATTCTTATTTTATGAGCTGATGTATCTCTAGCCAAGGAAGAAAATATTTCTAGGAAGCAGTATCTAAAGGGAAACATTGCATATGTACAATTCATAACATGAACTTGTTTCATCTTCGTTTTTATGCATGCTGTTTTAGACTTTAGGTACCTTTAATCTAGTCAAGCAGCTTCTCCTTTCTGTTATGGTAATATGCTTAATAATGTTTTTCTTTTTAGAAAGAGGAGTTCAGTTTCCATTTGCTAATGTTCATTATAAACTGTAAGTGAAATCCAGTGTTAACCCCAAATAAATCAAACTCATTGGAAATCAATTCCTTGTCAGTCACCATGCATGACTTCTGTTGGTTGCAATGAATCTACTCTAGTTCAGACCATATTTATAATTTGGGATCGAATCCTCCCTTATGAATATGAATCAATTGCTTATGTTCTGGGTCGTGTATCTCTTTGGGCAAACTTCTTAGGAAACATCTGTTTCTCTTTCTATTAATTTTAGGAAGTATAATAATGTTATTTTGACTTTAAATTCCAAAAACCGTCTACTCTGTGTATTTCCTGTTGCCTCGAGATTTATTTCATTTTGTCAGTAAGAAAAATAAAAACATTTTAAGGGAGGGGGTATCTGGTAAAGGGATTTACTGTATTTTTACACTGTCTTTGTTATGTTAAATACATGTGGTCAGTGGTTTTAATACCAAGGGTTGTGGGTTGAAAACAGTTTTCAGTTCTTCAGCAAAGTCTGTTGGCATTTTATTTTATTATGTATTTGGAGAAATACATGTATGGAGAAATACATGGCAACTCTTGAGTCACTAGGAGGAATAAATTATTGGAGAGAAGACTATCTACTCTGTTTTGTAACTTGCAAGATAAAGAGATGCTTAAACCTAACTCAAAACAAATTGGCTTTCTCTGGGAGAGTGAGGAGAAACTAGTGTCTCAACTTAAGGCCTTTTCTAAAAAGGGGTGGCGGTGACATTATTTTGCCCTATAAACACTTCGTGTTTCTCACATCAAATATTTGCCAGTAGTGAGTAGCGATCATGAATAACAAACAGCAAACGTGTTACTTTTGCAGAAAGGCATCAAAAGGATGAGAAGCTAAAGCAAGAGCATATAGTGATTAATCTGTCCCCAAGGGATTAAAGCAGTTGGCTGAACTGTGTATTGTGATGTTTCAAAGAGCGATGGAAGAAATATTTGCCAAACACTTAATAGTGGTGTGAAGCAAGGAAATGCAAAGTATAAATACCAGACACAAAGGCAAACACTGGTTCAGTTAATCTGCTACTGACAAGTCAGCCTGGCTGCATGCAACTCACCAGGATTTGACACAGGAACTTTTCCTCATCCTATTTGGAGATACCGGGGTCTGAACGTCATACCTGCTGCACACAAAACATGTTTCCAGTCATTCAAGTTTCCAGTCAAAACAGCCTTTCCTCTAACGTGTATGCCCTTCAGGTCTGCTGAAATCAAAGGTAATATCTGAGAGGTCCAGCTAAGAGAGAGAGAGAGAGAAACGTTTCAAAATCATGTACGATATAAGGAGGCATTATGTGTAACAATTTTAGAAATCTGAAGATGGTGTCCTATCATAAGATGTCAGACACTAGATAGAGAGCCTTCCTTCCAAGGTTGTTTGCAGGATACAGGCAAGATGGTGTATCTGCACTGACTGTCACATCATTTACCAGGGCCTTTGTCACCGTATGGCTGTTCTGGCACGCTATCCTGGTCCACTCCTCAGACAGCCTCTCTGCTCCTCTGCCCTTTTCTACCCTGAGGTGGAGAGACCCAAGAAAGGTGCAAGAGGTGAAAGAACCATTGAGTTCAGTCCACTTTTTCTCCCCTCCCTGGCATACAACCCCCTTTCCATTGCTGTGCCTTTGCCTCACAATCCTGGTAGCTTAGCAGGGCTATGACACTAGAGGTTAGTACCCAGATTTCCTTTGCACCCAAAATCCAACCAATCGCCTGGACAGGATTTTACATATTGAATTTTATTTTAAAAGAAAAGAATTAAGCAAAAAAAAAAAAAAAAGGAGAAATACCACAGTTGCAAAAACTAAAAAGGTGAATGTTACTCAAAAGGTTACAGGGAGATACAAAACCAATCCTGGATGATCTCAAAGAAGGTATACACTTGGAAAAATAAGAAAGTTTGAGCTAACCATGCTCTCTTACTTAATTACTCAATTATGTTTTGAATATTTTAGTTTCAGTATTCTATTTTATCTGTTGATGTGGTTTTTTTATTTGATTTGGCCAAATTGGCTAATCAATAAACTGGTTGTTGTTGTTGTTGTTGTTGTTGTTACTTATTCCTAGTCCATACTGTTTCCTAAACAAGGCCTGCTCAATTGTAGGTGTTTCTAGGATAAAATGTTCTCCCTTTCATATGAATGCTAAGTTCTCTTTTGCTTCCTCAAATCTCTCAAGTTTATACAGAAAAATGCTTGATGTTATAGATGCCTTAATTATCTGTCTTTATTAATCTTTTCAAATATTCCCAGGCCAATAGATTTTTTTCCCTTAAAGGTCCTGCAGGACCCTTCAGTACCAACTATGATAAGGTAAAGGTAAAGGTTCCCCCCGCATTTGCGTGCTAATTGTATCCGACTCTAGGGGTGGTGCTCATCTCTGTTTCTAAGCCAAAGAGTCAGTGTTGTGCAAGTCTGTGGCCAGCATGGCTGAATTGCCATGGAGTCTGAAAGGTAATAGCTTTTTTTTAAAAAGGGGTTGATAATAAACTTAAAGGTATCTTGAACACTATCCTTCCCATGTAATAATATATCATTACTTTTCAAATACCTTCCAAGGCTTTTAAAGAATCACATCTGAGAAAGTCCATCATGTATACCTGATCACACTTCAAATCTTCTCCACTTTCATCAAAGAACCTATTCCACAGTGTTTCCCATCTGTTTAAAACAGATTTTGATAGTGTGTGGAGGGGTTGCTTCAGTGCCACACACTTGCTGCTTCTAGCACTGTGTCTATAAGTGGAGGTACAGTATGTATTTCTGCCACTGCCAGTGACTATTGTTCTCTACCAGAATGACACTCGCCTTATAAAAGGGCCAAATGTCCTGTGGTGGACATGTTCACATGCATACAGTCCTATAGTGAGAAATGTGATTGAGTGGTCATGAAAAGCAGAAGTAAGCCCTGCAAAGCACTGATGCATGCTAGGATCTATTGAGTATGGTCTTGTGGAATGTTGGATTCGTTTCCTCACCCAGTCATGGAGGATGGTGAGGAAGCCCCATTGGGACGTTCACAAAAAGTATGAGAAACTATTTGGTCAGTGTGAGTACCATTCAAAAGGGGATTCATTTGAGCGTTGTTGCACCTCATGGTGTGTTCCTAATTTTGTTATCTAGGGTACAATACGGACCTAAGGTGCATCCAAAAGAATGGAAAGATTCTGAAAAATGAACTGCCAAATTATTTGATTACTACCCGAACAGATCTACCACCCATTAAAATTTCACATACATGTGTGAGTGAGTGAGTGGGGGTGGGTAGAGAGAGAGAGAGAAATACAGATGCCCATAAAGCAAAGCAAGCAAACAAACCCCAAAGTGTGCTTCTTATATCCCACTCATATCATTTACAGCACTCTCTGGGCAGTTTACAATTTAATTACACAGGTCACACATTACCCCCTCTCCCTTCAAGCTGGGTACTCAATTTACCAACTTTGAAAGAATGTAAGGCTGAGTCAACCTTTAGCCAGCTACTGGGGATTGAACCCCAGATCATGAGCGCAGTTTTGGCTGCAGTATAGCAGTTTAAACAGAAGTTGAGTCATGGCAACTTTTCTTGTGAATTCCAGTTCCCAGGACTCAACTTCCGGATAACCTCACCTACATAATAGATAATATTCACAGGCATACAGCAGTTGAACTACCTTGCCACACAAGGCACTATACCCAGAAAACCTATTTAGACAACTACATAATTTTTCCTCTGGGTGTTCAAGAAGCGTTGTAGCCATTAACACAAGCTTAGTTGTTATGGAACCCACTAACATTAACAAAGCCGTGGTGGCAAATCAAGCTGAAATTCTTTGCAGTATTTGTTTATTTTGTGATGTCATTGCTCTGATATATTAAGCAGGCTCAGTAGCAGCTCTGTGTTCATTTATTTTAAAGATCAATGCCGGAGTAGGTTACAGCAGAAAGATGAGGATAGGTTCTGTAAATGTAAGGATTACTTATGTATTTCAGTTGTACTATTTACTCGTATCAGGAATGGGCCATTCTACGCTTTCGGACTGCAATTGCAATCAGCCAAACACATCGTGAGTGTGATCAGAGTTGTAGTCCAAGAACCCATAAAGGACTACAAGATGCACATCCCTGATTTACCTGAAATACAGCCTTGAGGATGTTTTGAAAGGATAATACAGTGCCCTTTGGTTTGACTGACTGCATGTCAATCTTTTAAAAAAATCTGTTCTGCAGCTTATAATTGGGAGTCTTCATGTCATTTCTCTCATTAGTTTTAATTTACAATGCTATATTCTGCAGTAAATAGTATTAAAGGTCATGTTTCCAGCATTTCATGATAGCTACTCTGGAAGAATACTGGTGGGATGACACTTTGATGTCTTTACTGTAAAAGCCGCATCAAGAGAGGTGCATCACCAGATTTGACAGTAGCTGTAGTGATCTTCTTGACATGCTCTGATCTAAGCCCGTGCTTTTATGCAGGCACATTCAAACTAAAAATTTATTATTGTTTCTGGTTCCTTGGTAACTTTGGAGTTGACTCTGTGGGAGGTCTGGTACCACTTGCGGGTTGTGGCCGCTCTAAAAGAAATGACGTTTGTTAGCAGCAAATTGATTGTGTTTATTGCAGTTTGATTAAGACAAGTACTCCAAGTGAACTGATGCACAATGAAAAGAAGTTTGGATGAGTTCCTGGAACCCATCAGTTATTACAGGAGTAACCCGTGTGACAGTTCCCCTCCTAATGGAATGCTTGCTTAAAGGGATTTAGAAAAAAAGTTTTTGCTGGGAAGGATGGAAGGAAAGGCTTCAGACAGTTAAATCCTGTTTAAAGTTTGCAAAATCTCACTGCCTACCTTGATCTTGTTATGGATCTGCTCTGCTTTTGGGGAAAAAAAATATCCAGCCAGTGCACTTCTGTCTAAGCCACAAAGTAAATACAACACAAAGCATGGTGCGTGTACAGGTAACTGTGTGTGTGTGTGTGTGTGTGTTGTGTCATTACAGTCGTGACCGACTTTTTGTGACCCCATGTCCATGGAGTTTTCTTGGCAGGAATACTGGAGTGGCTTGCCAGTTCCTACTCCAGCCCCCTACAGCACCTGGTATTCCCTGGTGGTCTCCCATCCAAGTACTAACCAGGGCCAACCCTGCTTAGCTACTGAAATCAGGCGAGATCGGATGTGCTTAGGGCATCTAGGCAGCTTGTACAGGTAACTAGAGAGGAGTAAAGAGTGGGAAGCACAAATCTGAAAAATCAGCTGTGCAAGGGAAGGACACACACACAAGGGCAGTTGTTTTGCCTTTGTTTATCATCAACCCATTTGAAACAGTTGCCTGTGGGAACTCTGAGACTGCTACAAAAAGATCCCTGATCCAATTGCCAGATTGAGTGATGCCTTGCCAGAACAGAAAGCTGATCACAAATTAGCAACACAGAAAGAGGGACACACAGAGAGAAATATACAACCTGCAGTGTGACACCTGCCCTAAGCAAAGGATGTTATCCATTGAGATAAACAGATATTGACACCCTCTAAACATGACATTTACCATAGCCTTCATCAAAGTGGGACACTTAAACAAGGAATAATGACAGAAGCAACAACAGGGAACTTGTTGGTGTGTGTCTCACACGCCCATAATTGAACTAGGATCAACAATACTGGAAAAATACTACTGCGAATTGGTTCTGAGTGCCCATCTCAAATGCTTTGGCCAATCAGTGTGGCATACCCAATGCCAATCATCTCAGCAATTCTGAAGATATTTGCTGTACAAACCTTATATTGACTACTACGTCACAAGTACTTTTCAAATATCAAATGCTGGCTCTCCTTTTGGGTGTCAAACATCCAAAAATCAACCGTTTATTCCTTTGGATTTTGTTCGTTTCTTCATGAGGGTTACAAAAGTGTGAAGGGCACTCTGTGCTTGTTTTTAGCAGAAATGGGTGTCATTATATTGTGCTGGAGAGGAGGATAAGGCTTGTTTAATAACAGTCATGTTAGTGACTGAGTCATGCGTTGCCTCCTAAAAGGCTTCTAGCATGATTGGAAATCTTGCCAAAACCACTGCTGCTGCTGCTTCCAAAAATGAGGAAGGGGGTCCTGCCTCCCACGAGACGCCGTGAGTGCTTGAAAATGCCAGTTATGCTTGAAATGTTGTATACATAAAGTATTAAAATTATTAGTGGTGGTATAAGAGAAGTAACCTTGAAAAAGCGAGATGTGATCATAAAATGGAGGCTTGAACAGCACCGGATACTGAGTGTCCATTAGACAGTATTTCAAGGCAAACAGATAGTTTCACCAGGTAGGGCAAAATATATGTAAAAGGATATAAGCTCCACAAGATTAGCCATGTACATTTTATCTGACAAATTCACAGCACTGTAGGTGGTAGATGCTCGTTTGGTTGTTGCTTTGACTTAAATACTGCCTTGTAGCGCTAGAACATTCTCTGAGTGGTTTACGATATAATTTTACAAGCAACCACTTGCCCTCAGCAAGCTCTGAGGGATGAAAGGGCAAGTCAACTTTGATCCGGCTACCTGAGCCCATTGGAATCAAACTCAGGTCATGAACATAGGCTTCACTTCATTTTAACCACTGCACCACGGGGGCAGGGGGCATGACTAGTTAGAAATAGGTTCTTAAGTGTTATTCCAGCTTAGTCAGAAAAGCTCTGGCAATTAGACATACCATAACTAAGTATTCATGTATTCACAGGATATATTTCAAATTCAGATGAATACACACACACACACACACATTCTGTCTTACAGATATTCTGATATAACTTCCTTATCCATTGATATATAAACAGATGCTAAGCCAATCAATTCTTGGAGTATGGGTTTAGAGATGGGGATAATCTTAGAATGGAACAGCTGTAAGGGCCCTATAGATCCTGTCATGGAGGCACAGTGGGGAATTAAACTCCCAACCTCTGGCTCCTCAGCCAGATGCCTCAGCCTCTTAGCTATCCAGTAGTCTACTAAACGTAACCACAATTCCTCTGTTGCATGTTGATAATGCTGCAAACATTCCACCAGAATACTTACCACGTTGTACACATTGGTTGGAGGGTGTGGTGGCTCAGCAGGCTAGGGCAGTGAAAACTGTCATCTGCAAAGTTGGCAGCTCAGCGGTTCGAATCCCGGGTGCCACACAGTGGATCAAGTTCCTGCTGTTAACCCCAACTTCTGCCAACCTAGCAGTTCGAAAGCATGTACAAGTGGTATATTGTATAGAGGAATAAATTCGTTCCAAATGAAATTATATTAAGCAAATTTTCCTTAGGAAAATTTCCCATAGGAATGTATTGAAAACAGAGTAATCCCTAATCACAACCATTTTTACGTTGTACGGATTCACCCCATAGACGAATCTGTTAAGCAAATTTCCCCTATCTCTGGAATTTTCTATGTTGTACAGATTTTATGGTATACAAACCATTTATTATACAACGATCCACTGTAAATGCAAGCAGATAAATAGGGACCGCCATAAAAAGTGGGAAGGTAAAACAGTGTTTCCATGCAGCCATGCTGGCCACATGGCCACGGACTTGCACAACACTGGCTCTTCAGCTTGAATATGGAGATGAGCACCACCCCTA
>JAHTLZ010000016.1:17014483-17046744 GCA_023846285.1 Phrynocephalus versicolor | reverse complement strand
TTGCTTGCACTCTTCCTGCCTTAAGAATTGCTTTTAACAGTTGCATTCTTTGTTTGGAAGGAACTGGAAGCACTGGTGCAGAGGCACACTGTATTTCCTGCTTTCGAATAGGATCAGAGTGAATATGGAATCTCAAGACAGGAAAACCAGATACAGTGGTAACTCGAGATACGGGCACCTCATGATAAAAAAAGGAAGTCTTTCCAGGGTGCAGTGCATCCTGGGAATGAAGTCTTCCACAAAAACTCAAGATACAAAAAATTCCTATAGAATGCCCAAAGATACAAAAATTATGTGGAAGACTTGATACGAAAATTTCACAATCCAAAGCGGTCTGTGGAACGAATTAATTTCGTATCACAAGGTACCACTGAATAAGACTCATCCTCCTAGTAATGCATTGAAATCAATGGTCAGTGCCTATTATTTTATGCTCCGTTGTTTCCGCACCATCACCTTTTTACCAATTGTTGTAGAAGAACAAGTGGAAAAATAGTATGTACATCTGGCATGTGGGGAAATGATCAAATACCACACAAACTCTATAGGTCTATAGGTCAATGTTGTATAATCATTGCTTACTCTTATGTTCTGTACATCGCTATTTAAGGGTGTGTGAGAGTATTAGGATGTTTTGTTTTGTTTTTGATGTTCAGTAAACAGAGATATTTTTCCCACTTATGGCTCCATTATTCATATTTGTCAAGGTTCATTAGACAGATTCTTTTCTAAGTGTTTAAAACAAGCCCAAATAACACCCAGGCTGTTTATCTTATGATTATCTAATTAGGCTCCATTTGACTTTAATGGGATTTCTTTTTTAAAAGATCAGATTATATTTGCTTCTTATATTTATGACTCCTCGTGACTAATCATAACATGCATGTAAGCTGCTGTCATTGAAGCAAGGGAATGGCAATCAGCAGAATCATTGGTATTGTAACCACACGGCCTCATGAAGAGTTAGTATAGCTTTAGACCTAGCTTGCATGCAATTTCATTGAAACATTTCAAGCTTCCTTCCTGAATTACAAGACACACGTTGCAATTGATCAACAACATTGAGGTTCAAATCTTGGGCATTGCGATTACACGGTGAATGGTATAGATATTGAAGAAATAGAGAGAGGTTCTTTTTATGTCATTATGCTAGTACACAGGATCATTTATAATGCATTATGTTTTATATAGGACAAGTCCTCTGCTGGAGTCTATTCTCTCTTTTAATCTACTCTTCCTATAGATGTCTAGTTTGAAAATAAAGAACCATAAGGATGGACAGCAGGCTGTATGTGACTTTGCTCATCGGTCAGCAGGATCACCTGATCTATCTTCCCCACTGTGGTGAAGAATGTCTTTCTCTGTAAAACAGGGCAGTTTTCTTCCCCACTGTGGTGAAGGATCATGTCTTTCTCTGTAAAACAGGGCAGTTTTCTTCAGGTTTGCCTTTATGCACATACAGTACACTTCTTTACAAATCTGTCACCTCATTTGCCCTTTCTCTTGATGGTGCTTTAGGGCTGAAAGTAGCTACACTATTCAGAGCAGGGATAAGACAACATACAGTAATACCTTGGTTAATGAGTATAATTTGTTCTGGAAACATACTTGTAAACCAATACACTCTTATATCAAAGCAAATTTCTCCATAAGAAATCATGGAAACTTATATGATTAATTCTGGGGTCCCAAAAGCCCATGTAGCCCCTCAATTGATGGGCAACACAGTCTAAAATTGTTTAAACTGTTTCAGCCCCGTTTAAAAACTGATTCATCAGTGATTCCCAACTATTAATCCTTCTGATGCTTTGACTCTTGAGATTCCCTGACTGCTGGTCATGACTCATGATGGTGGGAACATCTGGAAAACCAAAGCATCTGGAGGTGAAGGTTTGAGAACTATTGGTCCAGATGTTTCTCAAGGGTATTAGCTGCCGTGAAGCCATCTAACATGAAGTGGATAGGCTATGCCAATGGCAGTTAGTCATGATGGTTTACTGGTGTCTCCATGTTCATTAATGGGTACATGCTAGGGATGGGCATTTCGTTTCAGAACCAGTAGGTTATGAAATGAACCACGCAACCCCAGACGGTCCTCGGAACCAGTTGATACACCCAGATCCAATTGCTTTACTTTTCTCTGTCTCACACAGGGTTAAAATCCAATGAGCAAGCATGCTGCAATGTCATCTGTGCTAGATCTGTGATGCTGGCCAATCAGGAGCTGTGCAGGGAAGGACAGGCATCATCCCGCCTCTCTCTCTGATTGGCCAGCAGCACAAAGCAGGAAAGACAATGTCACAGTGTGCTTCCTCATTGGATTTTAACCCTACGTGAGACAGAGAAAGGTAAAGCAATTGGATCTGCGTGTATCAGCTGGCTCCGAGGACCACCTGGGCTCGCGTGGTTCGTTTTATAACCTATTGGTTTTGAAACGAAATGCCCATCCCTAGTACATGCTATTTGCTATTGAAAGAATGATAGCCAGAAGTGCTTATGCACTTCCTAGTGGTTCATTGGGCATTGTTCAAAATGGGTGATGTACCTATTTTCTACCCACACTAGTCTAACTGAGCTTATATTATATTCTTCTATTCTTTGACCATGGTATTCCCAAGACATTTTAGATTACATCTCCTAGAATTCTTGGCTAAAGCTGGTTGGGGTTGATAAGAGTTGAAATGCTAATCATATGGAGGGCAATAGGTTATGAAAATTCATCTTAAAACCTTGCTAAAAGAATTTAAGGGACCAGTATAAAAGTAAAATTCCATTTTATGTATTGTCTTGTTTCAGCAGAAATTTAGGTGTGTTACAGATGTACTAGATCACTGGTTGGTGATATCTTTTGAAATTAGGTTTGAAATGAAGTGGCATTGCCTAGCATGTACTGTTCTTTCTGCTGTCTTGCTAAAGATAAAAATGCAGTGTCTAATCTAGGGGGATTTACATCTGGGGTGAAATAGAACCTATTTGTGGAGAAGATCAAGCTGTATCTTTACGCTGTTCATCTTAAATTACACTGATGCAAACAGACAGTCTTTGCAGGATTTGGAAAATATGTTTCATACATTTTATCGTGTTAATATTTTTATTATTTTTTCCTAAAAATATATATACAAAGCCCAACTGTTGTGAACCCTCCTTTCAATATACAAACAATGCATTCTATTTTGGGCTGCTTTCCACAGAAAATGATTAAGCGAAACAGAAAGACGTGGGAGTAGACAGAATGGAGTGAGGCACAATGTCCTTGGGGCTGCTTTTTGTGATGCATTTGCACGTTGTTTCAGGATTCAGCATGAACACACGAGAGCTTGGAAAGTTGCATTTAAGCAGAGAAAAGCCATCAAACCATTTTCAATTCATTTAATCCAATATAATTTTTTTTTTTTGCATTCATATATATCGCAGCTGGAATAGGCCCACTGAATGGGGGGGGGTGATTTGGTAAGTTAACTCCTCTGTCAGTTTCATTGATTCAGGGAGCCCACTTTAGTTATGACTTGCTGTGCTGAGCAACAGGATTCAAGCCAGTTGGGTATTTCTTTTCTTTTCTTTTCTTTTCTTTTGTTTCCTTCTTTTAGCATTCCAACTTCTGCCTCACAGGGGCGTATCTGGGGGGGGAGAAGGGTACATCTGCCCCGGGTGCAGCAATCTGGGGGCACCTGGAGGGGGAGCAGGAGGAGGAAGCTCTGCAACCTCCTGCCAACCAGCAGCCCTCATTTCCCCTAAGATTTGGTGAGAGCACCCCCTCCACTGCCTCCGCCTCCACATGCCAGGCGAGTGGCAAAGCAGGCAGGCAGGCAGGAGCATGGTGGCCGCGGCACCCTCCTCGTCCTCTTCCTCACCTTGGTGGGAGAGGTGTAAGGTACGCGTGCTACTGTGCATGCACACGTGCTCATGTGCCCACCCCGCGCCCACAGGTTTTACACACACACCCGTTGCTGGGTGGGTGCGATGCAGTGGGGGGCGGCAGGAAGGGCGCCAAAATGAACTTTGTCTCCAGGCACTCCACAATCCTGGCTCCGCCTCTGTTGCCTCACTTCATGCAGGACTTGGCTGCTTCATTCACCTCCTCATGGTTTTGGAGTCAAGAGCTGCTGAAGCGAGCAGGGCTTCTAAAGCTGATGTGGTTTCTTTGGCTTGAAGCAGAACTGGCCAGTCAGATGGAGACATGTTAAATAGGTGGATTCATTTCTCCCTCTCTCTTTCTTCTCCTCCAAGAGGAGCGATTGCAGTGACTCACTAGTGCAAGACTCTTCTACAACTTGTTGACTTCCTGATGTGTTGAACTACAGTACAATACTATGGCTGCCCCCTCACCCAGCATTGAGGGACATCCTGAGGGCCCCTGGCTTGAAAATGCTCCTTTAATGTATGCCCAGTTGCAATCTTATGAAAATCAAACAGGTGTTGGTCTCTATTGGACCTAGACATGCGATTACAATGGGAACCGCAAAGAAGCATTTGAAAGCACAAGAGGCTTCATTTTCAAGATATAACATAGCATATGGTTAAAAAAACTCTCAATTGTTTTTGCTCATTTTTTCCTCATCTGAATTTTTAACAACACTTCCAGTTCTTGAAGACTGTAAAATTTTTGAAGGAGGGACTCTTTGTAGGGCAAAAATTCAATTGAAGCTATTTAGTATACAATTTCTTTTGGAGCAAAAGCAAAATTTGTTATGTTCATACCTTGTTATGAGCTTTTCCATGAGCAAATGATTAAGAGCTGTGGAAAGGCAGTGTTAGACTAGGTGGACTTTTGATCTGATCCTTCAGGTTTTTTTCATAATCTTGCACTGATCATAACATTGTACAGTGGTACCTTGTATAAAGGAATTAATTCATTCCAAATGAAATTATGTTAAGCAAATTTTCCTTTATACAAATTTCCCATAGGAATGCATTGAAAACAGAGTAATCCCTAATTGTGACCATTTTTATGTTATACAGATACGCCTCATAGGTGACTCTGTTAAGCTAATTTCCCATATCTCCGGAATTTTTTATGTTGTACAGATTTTATGTTATACAAACCGTTTGTTATACAGTGGTCCCCCGCCCTTTCGTGGTTCATATACTCCGGTCCCGCTATATTGTCAGTATATTGACAGTATATAAAAAAGGCCCCCTGGGGTAAGGGGTGGAAAGTCCCTCGGAGGCCTCAGAAATTATTTTTGGTGATCTGGAAGTCACTTCCAGTTTTCCGGAAGTCACTTCCGGTTCGCAGGGAGGCCCTTTTGGGGCTTCCAGAAGGCCTAGGAAGGCCCTCACAGGCCCGTTCGGGGGCAGCGCCAGAATGGCGGTAAGTACAAGAGCCCCCAGCAGATCCCCCAGACCTGATCCGACCTGAATCCGCATATCGTGGATTTTCAATTATCGTGGTATGGCTTGGGTCCCTAACCCCCACGATAGGTGGGGGGTCACTGTACAAAGGTCCACTGTACTGAGGAAAACCGTAACCCTTTTCTGCCTGTTTGTACAGTAACTACTGAAAGAATAGAACCATTGCCCTGAGGACAGGTCTGAGGTCTGTCACAAATTCCTTCTGCACCCTCCTGCCACCCTTTCCTGGAAGTAACAATATATTTCTATCCATAGATGAACAGCTGCCAAGTTGCCAAGATCAGGTTCTATAAGGAAACGTAACAAGATCCTGAAATGAAGGCATCTCAATCTGTGATCACACAGAGGACTATTGTAGATTGCAATTTCAACCACCAGTGGAGTGCTTTGTTGTGATCTATTTCCCAGCAATCTCACAATACATGGGAAAATGTGCTCTGGTGCTACCCAGACCCAGGCCCCTTTTGGTCCAGCTATAAGTCTTAAACTTTCTGGTACTAGCTTAGAGTGATTCTCTAACAGATAGAAAATTCACTTTAAGGGAAGTAGCTTCTGTTAAAGTTACCCTTTCTGGTGCATCCTCGTTTGGTCTCTTGTTTCTCCCAATCCCCCCTGCTCATGGTCGGAGCCATATTGCCCCCTGCAATTATTGTTGAACTATGGCTCCCATCAGACTTAGCTACTATAACCAGTGATAAATGGCAATGGGATAATTCAGTAACATCTGGAGGGACACATATTCCCCACCCCTTACTTCTTTATGTACTGTGATGGCCTTCCACTATTTATTACCTTTAAAATCATTCTTTAAGAAAGGAACAACATTCACTGTCGACCTCTGAAGCAGAACAGCATCTTATGAAAGAAACCACTGAATAAGAGACCAGGTGATGGTAATGCTGTTTTTCCGCCTGACTCTTCAGAAAGTCATTGTCAGAGTGGAAAGTACTAGGCTACATACTATATGAAAGCGAAAGCTTCCTTTCTTCCTATGAAGCTATAATCAACCCCATGGGTATAAATTATTTCTGTCCCAGCCTTAGAGAGAAGAACTAAGCAGGACATTTTTATTAAGCATCAGAAACGCTCACAGGGCCAAATAATGAAGCAGAAATTTAGAGTATTGTAGGTTTTGATTTCCTACACACTGTGACTAAGCCAAATAGTGAGTAGGAACACAAGGGAGTTGGCGGGGGAGTGGTATATTGTGTGAGTAAAGTGTGAAAATGTAGTAGGAGGTTGTTGTGGAGAAAAATGATCTTAACAGGACATCTGATTGTTAAGGATTTGGCAATCAGTCTGCAATTGTAGGACTGATTGTAGCATCTGTTTGTTGTGTTGATTTTATTCATCGCCTCCATGTCCTGAAACATGTCAAGAGCAGAGCATGGGGGGGGGGACATCTTTTTGGGGGACTATAATTCCCAGAATTAGCTAATGCCTAGGATAGGTAGTTTTACTATACGCCAAGAAGTAACTTCCCCAATTTCTGCTCAGAAGTTATACTTGGCCAAGGCAATTGTTCTTCTACACAATTTCCATGCACCCTGAAATTGGTAGTATTTTGGCAGAGCCACCTGTGCTATTAGACTGCGTGGAGTTCCCTTACAAGCAGAGCCAGTTCAAGACATTATGCTGGCTGAGGCACAGCAGCAAAAACTGCCTCTCCTGTCCAGCTCCAGATCCAAAACAAGCCGACTTAATTTGGCACCCGAGACAGAAAATCCCACAAGTACTACTGCCCATCCCTGACGGTATAAACCAGCGTTCTCTGCATATATAAATTTCATGCATATTTTTTTTTCGGGCACTGACGTGGTTTTTTATGTACATTTAGTGTCCTCTCTTCTGCGTCGTATTTTCCTAATCTGGTTCCATCTTTACCTGTCTACTTCACATTTTCCCCTTCTTTTCTGCTCTATTTCCCAAGCCTCTGTTGCCAAAAAAGGGGAACAACAGTTTTTACTGCCTATTTTCAGTCGTGGTTACAGAAGCAAATAAGCGTTTTCGAGCAAAGTTTCTAAATCCAGCCCCTGGCGGTGGTTATTGAAACTTAGCTGAAACTGCTGTTCAAGGGGTGTGGTCAACTGGGGATCAAATTTACTTCCCTTTGTGGTTAGGATGCGATCTTTTTTCTGCGCAGTTTGCCGAAGGGAAACTACGGAGAAAATGCTGGTATGACCGCGGCCTTAGTAAATGGAACTAAGAATTTGCTGCCCTTTCAATGACATCCCAAGCAGGGCTCCTCGAGCAGTTGCCTCATTCGGCTTCCTGGCTGGGCCAGCCCACTTTCAAGCAGCAGATTTTAGGTCTTCAAAAAGTGCAGGAAATTGTTATTCATTTAATGTGCTGTTCCATCTTTACTGCCAGTAATGCGGGGTGGGGGTGGGGAGTGCTTGTCGGCTTTTCTCCCTCAGGTGGCTGCATGTGGATACTGTACTCTACTGGGGTGAGATATTGGGTTATTTGTCCCAGGCATAAAAATGCCTTTAAAAACACAAAACATTCCCAAAAGCAAGGGAATGCTTCCAGACAGAGAGTTCCTAGGGGAATAAAGAAAAATACAAATTTGAAGTGACTCCATTTTTTTTTCACGGTTCAGAACCTTCCCGCAGTTTTGTCAATGAGGTGGGACTAACTCAGCACAGCCACCTATTTGGCTACCTTCTTTCCAATTACTACAAATGCACAATGGCAGCACTTGTTCTAACATAATGGCCAACAACATGTCATTCCAGACAACATCAGAACTGAATGTTGTGAGAGCACGGGCTGCAGCCTTCAGAAGGAGAGACCACCAACTTCCAAGGCAATCGGTTCAACTGATGAGCAGGTATAGCTTTCAGGAATTTCACCCTGAACACACCAAGTGTCCAGCCCCCAAACAATGCAAATACTGTATATCAGCATGAATATCCCTGAGAAATTACCATGCATACTCTTTTAAAAAACCTCTATGAAGAAGAGCTTGCCATTCCAAGTACCTGTACAAGATATCCAAATACTTGCTATTCCAGGAAATTCAAAAACAGACTGTCTCTGCCAGCTGACTATCTACTAGAGATATTCTAGAAGTTCTTCCTAACATTTAGTCAAAATTGTTTTTCGTATAATTTGGGCCTTATGCACTGGAACAGGGGAAAACAAGTGTGCTCGAGCTACGTGATGATCATTCAGTCATTTGAAGATATTATTTATTTATTTATTTATTTATTTATTTATTTATTTATTTATTTAGAATGTTTTTACCCCACCTTTCTCCTTGGAAAAGGACCCAAGGTGGCTTACAATAATGAGAAACTATATACAGTCCATAACATTTAAGACATATTCAAGTTAAGAACGGGGAGTTAGAAGAGGCATTTTCAAACATTAAAAGGTAACAACAGAGTTACAAAGAGCATGCAAAAAGAAAAGAACAAATCCTTTACAAGGGGTGGAAAGTAACATGGAAAACAGTGGTGTCCTTATGATATCAGCCAATGCAATCATGTTGTATGGTAATCCATATAAAGTTACATAGTAGGAAGTCCTTCATTCAGGGAAAGCTTGCCCAAAGAGGCCTGCGTGATGGCTTTCAGCAACATACTCCAACAGACTTAAGAGAGGAAAAGAGAAACAGAGCAGAGAGGTGTGGCCCTAAACGAACAGTTGATTAGTGCTGTATAGATCAAAAGCTACCCCAGGCCAGAAAGGGCCCTCCCAACTAAACCCACTAAAAGCAGTATGCAAGGTTGTAAAAAAAAAAAAAAACCCAACAACTACTACTCCAACAAAACCTACCCTTTTCTTCCAAAATACAGTTTTCTACATTTCACCCAGTGCCTTGTGGTTAGTGTCAGACATGTTTATGTACATTTTGTGTGTAACAAACTGACTGTATGTAGATGTATCTGAAGTAATTTGAACTTCTTTCATTCTCAAGTGTATGTTATGTAATCACTGCAGGTAAGCTATTTTTTTAAGTGCACATCAACTAGAGTCAAGGTGTCAACATAGATAAGACGTTAAATGAAAATGATTATCCAGCTTGTTGTGTCCCTTGGCATTCTTATATTATGAAACACATCAGACAATCACTTTTTCCGCCGTAAATGATTGCATTCTGGGCTAAGCGGTATCTTTTCCACTGTAAGATTTATTCATGGTTAAACCATAGGCAAACTCCCTCATTCCTTTAGTGCTGCTCTCCAGTCATGACAAGCCAGCTGGCCTCTTTCAAATTCTTTTACCAGCTGAAATCCAGCTTTCAAATAGTACCAAAAAGGCTCGTTCCTAATGCCGAAACTATCATGATGAATTACCCGACAGAGAAACCTAGCTAATTCCAACTTGGCTTCAGGTTGTCTGCTCCAGTAATGGTCAACTGGATGCCAGAGATGGTAAATAAATTCAGATTCCCTTGTTAAACTGGATTTCAAAAGACAGGCATAGATAAGTTGTCTACTCATAGACATGTTGATTGTAATTTCCAGTGTCTGTGACTGTTTCCCATACTAGCAAAGCCATATTCCTTTTCCCACAACCTAAAACTGCCACAAGTATATTCTCTTCATTCTGGTTGAAGAGAGGTTTTAAGTAGCTGCCTTCTCATTGCACCTGCGTCCAATATTAAGGCTGCTCCTGCAGAATCACACTATAGTGGAGTTGGGAGGGTCTTATAAGGTCATCAAGCTCAACCCACTGTTCAGTGCCTCAATCAAAAGTAGAGATGGGCACGAAACGAACAATTTTTTGTTTCCATTTTCGTTTTTTGTTTCGATACGTAATGAAACGACAAACGAATCTTGTCTCTAAAATAAAACGAAACGAACAGAAACACCGGAAATTTTGTCATGCATTTCGTTTCCATTACTGCAATATGAGTGAATTCCTTAAAATCCTAAAAAAATCACAAAATAATGAAATAAATGGTAACAAAATGGTAACAAAACAAATGAAAACGAAAACAATTTTTTTTTGCAAAAATTCACGAAAAACGGAAACAAACCAAAATGGACCCTACAAACAACAAACGACAAACGAAATGCCATTTTTTTGATTCGTGCCCATCTCTAATCCAAGGCAAAGTATATCTGATATGTGGTTGTATAATTTTCTCTTGAATGCCTCCAGTGTTGAAGCACTCAGCACCTTCCAAGGTAATTGGTTCCATTGTCCAACTGCTCTAACAGCTGAGAGGTTTTTCCTGATACAGTATTAGCTTTGCAGTTACTAGATGTTCAACTAAAATCTGTCTTCTTATAACTTTAGCCCATTAGTACATGTTCTCTAGTCTGGGATGGTCACAAGTAGATCCTGCCCTTTCTCTCTATAACTAACTGTCAAGTACTTGAAAAGGGAAATCGTGTCTCCCTTACATCTTCTTTTCTCAAGGCTAAACCTGCCCCGTTTGTTCAGTCTTTCCTCAGTGAGCTTGGTTTCCAGTCCTTTGATCTTCCTTGTAGGCTTTCCACTGAATTTGTTCCAGTTTGTTGGTATCCTTAAATAATGTTTCAGAAGCAACAATCGCTCACCCGTGATTCACCTGGCCCTCTCACTGGACTCTTTTAAGCAGTGCTTAAAACCCTGACTCTATAATCAGGCATTTCCAGAGCTGGGAACAACATAATATAGTGGATATCCACCTTAAATCACCATTCCCACCATCTCATTTTTTCATTTCCTTTTAATGTGTAATTTTATTCTATATATTTTAATTGTCTATGTGATGTTGACTATGTTAATTTCATTTAATTTGAATTTATTGTGCATTTATGCTTTTGCTTTTATTGTTCTTGGTTTGTTGTAAACTGCCCAGAGTGGCTGTGTTGCCAGATGGGCAGCATAGAAACAAAACAAAACAAAACAAAACAAAATATAAATAAATATATAAAGAGTGACGTCTAGGTCTGGATACAGTACTGTACCTCAGATGAGGCCTAACCAGTGTCAAACAGAGGGGAATACACTTCTCTGACCAACCAGATTTAAGGGGAGGAAATCACTGCAAAGTTATCCCCCAATCTAATGGAAAGGCTGGGGATTACCTGCCGTTGAAATCCTGCTAGTTGGAGCAAAGCTGAAACGAGAGCCTAGTGGGAGCTCCATTGAAAAACAACTCGAGACTTTGCTGCATAGCAACCATATGGGATTAAGCATTGTTATTGTAATTGAGAGGACAATGGGGTCAAAAACCAGAATTGCTTGGGCCTGGCTCCACCCATATTGACTCCACTTATGACTACCATTTTGTTTCTAAAGAGCAAAAATACACCTTACCTTGTAACCTTCATTGGCACATTGCTGAGGGCTACTCCTGTACCAAGATGGTTTTCAAAGAGAGGCCTGAGCTGGTTAAGTAGCTAGATAGCCACCAACTCAGAAATGATGCCACTGGATTAGAGCCTGGAACATGCTTTCCAAGGGAGCCTTTCCTTCCCCTTCTCCTTTTTTCTTTTCCTTGTCCTTATGGTGCTCTTGCCCACTCCTGCTGCCATCAAAAGCAAGTGCACCATGGCTACTCAAAGCTGAAGCTGGTGGTGTACAATATGAAATCAAAGCTTTCTCCTTTGTTGTATTTGAGTGGCAGCAAACCGACTCAGCCAGACACTGTCTTTGAAGATGGGTGGCTGATGAGGACACCAAGGCAACATTAGGGATGTATTCTCTCGCCTTCTGAGATGGAGGAGGGTGAGCAGAAGTTGTACATGTGTCCACACACTTCTATGCACAGCCTAGACCAACATATAGAAGGACTTTTACTAAATGTTATTTTAGCAAAATGCTGGTGTCGTACTATTTAATTTAATTTAAGTTTCTTTTATTTTATTTTAAAGCAAGAGCAAAGTGTTCTGAAAAGCAAAAGCTTTTTCTGCTTATATACCGTCCCATAGCGCTTCAAGCACCCTCTGGGCAGTTTACTATTCAATTATACAGGCTACACAATGCAACCCCCCCCCACCCGCAAGCTGGGTATTCATTTTATCAACCTCGGAAGGATGGAAGGCTGAGTCAACCATGACCTGGCTCCCTAGGATTGACCCCCAGGTCATGAGCACAGTTTTAGCTGCAGTGCAGCAGTTTTAACCACTGCACCACAAGGCTCCTTTAAATGCTTTTTACTCACTTTTCTCCTTAGAAAGGACCCAAAGTGGGTTGCAACAATGAAGGACAATATACAACCAAGAAGCATTAAGACAATATTAAAAGTTAAGCATGATGAATTTTTGCAGCTGGTTTCATTTCTCATAATACGAGAGTACGACAGTTGGAATCACCGGATTGTAGAGTTGGGCAAGCTCCCAAGAATCATCTAGACCAGGTAAAGTAAAAGGTAAAGGTTCCCCCCCAGCACATGCATGCTGGTCGTGTCCGACTCTAGGGGCGGTGCTCATCTCCATATTCAAGCCAAAGAGCCAGTATTGTGCAAGTCTGTGGCCATGTGGCCAGCATGGCTACGAAACACTGTTTTACCTTCCTGCTTTTTATGGCAGTACCTATTTATCTACAATACTTGCATTGACATGGTTTCGAACTGCTAGGTTGGCAGGAGCTGGTGTTAACAGCGGGAGCTCACTCTGCTGTGTGGCACCTGGGATTCGAACCGCTGAACTGCCGACTTTGTAGCTGACAGTTTTCAGTGCTCTAGGCTGCTGAGCTGCCACGCCCCTATGCATCTAGACCAATGTTCTGCCAAACTCAGAGCTAAAGCATCCTTGACCAGTCAGGCATCAAACTTTTGTTTGAAGACTTTTTACCGAACACCTACGACCAGGAAACCCTTCCTTAGTGAAAGGGTACAATGCAAGGTCACTGGATAGGGGAAGAAATATCTTCCTCATAATGTATAATCTAGCTTAGTGTCCTATGTTACATGTCTGTTTGGCCCTACCATTAAACAAAGTGAGGCAGTTGCCTCTGGCAGCAAAGTTTGAAGCTCATGGAATGGTTAGATGTTAATTTATTGCATTTTTGGCAAAAGAGGAAAGAGAGACCTGTGGGATTTTGTGACTTGGCCTGGTGGTCTTGAAGGAGTACACTCTCATTAACCAACCATTAAGTTGTTCCTCAGTGGGGTGCTTCCTTTCATCCTAGCACTGCTACTTATTCTTTTGTGGCTACTCAAGAAGCTTAATTCTTTGCTAACTTTATTAATATGCAAACGAGGCATGCTAAATTAGCATGCCTAATTTGTGAGATTTTCCACAGGTACTTTGTCATTCGCATCAGTCAAATACCAGGGGCGGCAACAGATGAGGAACGGAAAGTCTCTGGCTATTTTACAGCATTAGAAGAGACAACATTCATATGCCAGATATGCTCACATCCTCCAGGAAGGAGCACACATCAGGTACGAGGCATTTTCTTGTGCCAGATCAAAACTTTGTCCTCCTTTATAAGTTTAGTGTGTGTGTGTGGGGGGGGAGACCAAGAAGGTCTGGGAGTCTCATCCACCCCATTTCCAGCCCCTTCCAATTTCAGACCAGTTTCTCAGGCCAGCAACAGATGCCAGACGTAGGCAGTACAGTGAGTAGAAGAAGGAAATTCTTAATGTGTCCGTGTGTCGCAGCACAAGCTTTCCTCACCTACAGATTGGTGCAACCATTCCTTTATTTAGTGACTGGTCTCCAAGGCTTAAGCTGTAGATTTTTCTTTTAAGTCTGAGCCCATTAAAACTCCCTCAGTCACCTCCTTGCAACCTCAGCATGTGTTCTGCTGAATTTACCGAGTACCTTTAAGGCCTGCTTCTGAATCCAGAAAGTCCCAAACCAAGAGGACCCTCTTTATTTCAGCAAGAGTCACAGACACAAAAGTCTTCAGGAGATGATGTTCTCCTCTCTCTCTCTCTGTTTCTCTTTTAATTTTAATTTTTGCTGGCGTTTTCCATTTGGGGGGTGTTGTTGCCAGGTGACGAGGGTCCTTTGGAACCTACTTGAATAACCTTAGTGGGCCCTATGCAGCTTGTGAGCCCACCTGATCCCCCCTCTTGCTTTAGTGGAATCCACAGGCAAAGCTTTTCCTAGTTTATGCCACTTCAGAATGCCAATGAGGCAAGTGGTTGTAGATGGGAATCATCTCACATAGACAAGGAACTACAAGGCAAGGCCACTTTTCCTATTGGGCAGAAAAAGCAAACCACTTCAGGGAGCAGATTTGGGATGTCATGAAAAAGTCTAAACTTCGGGTTAGTTATTAATAATGATGTGTAAAGAATACAGAGGAGTGTTTTATTATTCCCTTCTTTTGAGGACACCTTGGGTCTGTGCAGCTGGCCCAAGGCCACACAGGCTGTCTCTACTGCCAAGAGGCACGCGATAGGGGAGGAGATGAATTCCCAACCTCGGAATATGCAATCAGACATGCTTATGGAATTGTCCACCTCATGTGCTAAAAACAAGTTGGCTATCTGGCTTGGGGCCCTTTACACCTTAGCTTGGGTGAACATGGAGCACCCTTTGTTATTCTGCTTCCAGCAGAAACATGTTTTGGACTGACCTGGCACACAGTTCTTCCTGGCACAATGGTTTTGAAAGTAGAGGGAGACCTTTTCTTCCATGGTGGGACATTCTACTGGTCAGGTTCTCACCTGAATCCAGAAGTTATTTCATCCCACTAAGCCAGCCATGAGTATAGTCAGATGAAACTTGCTGCCTATTTATTCATTACTGTATTTGTTCCTACATCTTCATTTAAGAAAAGCAAGAAAGATAATGTGCCAAGAAAACTATATGCCACTCAATGCTGTATGTGTGTTGTTACAGTTGTGACTGACTCTTTGTGACTCCATGTCCATGGAATTTTCTTGGCAGGAATACTGGAGTGGCTTGCTACTTCTTACTCCAGGCACCTACAACACCTGGTATTCCCTGGTGGAATCCCATCCAAATACTAACCAGGGCCAACCCTGCTTAGCTTCCAAAATCAGGCAAGATTGGATGTGCTCAGGGCATCTAGCCAGCTGCTTCAATGCCATATACATTTTATTAAGTACATACCTCAGTCTAGAACAGGTGTTTAATGTGCAGTTTCCCGCCTCATTCATGGAATTTTACAGGAGGTAAAATAAGTTGCCTTCTACTCATAACAACCTCTTACTTCGTTTTCTTGGTCAAGAAAATCCATGAATACAGAACAGTACCATGCTTCCTTTTCATTGCCAGTGTTAGGCCCCTCTGACTGGAAGCATCCAGAATTTTAAAAAAATAATAATAATAACTGGGATTTTTTTTATCCGATTGATCCAGAAATACAAAAAGACAGTAGAAAAGTAGGAGGTATAAAACATAATTTTCATTCTGACGAGAGTACAAACAAAATGACAGTGTGTGGGAACAATATGTTTAATTTTCCATGTCCTCAGATATATGAAATGTTATGAAAGTTACTCAGATACTTGTTCAACAGCACGTAGCTCAAACGACAGCAGCAACAAAGCCAGAGAAAGGAATTTGCTGTTAAACAACAACAACAAGGACTTAATGGAGAAAAAATGTCACATGATTTCTCAAGTAGACAATTCTATGTTATGTCCTGTTAACCCCACCCCCACCCCACCATATTTGAGCTGCATTGCTGGAAGGGACCCTATGGAGGCACAGCAGGAGACTGCACTCCTAAACCCTGGATCTGCAGATAGATCTCAGCCACTGAGAAATCCAGCAGTTGTGTTACGTTTTTACATCGTGTTACATTGTTTTCTAAACTTCTTTTTAAATTTTTGAAATAAAACCAAAGCAATAACAGAGGACATATTGGTTCCTCCAAAACCAATGGGCAGCTCATTCTGCTGAAAGCAGGGTGGGATACATTTTGGAATAAAAATGCCATGAGCCTCTGTACCAATCCAGAGCAGGAAATATCTCTGGGTCTAGAGCAGTGGTTCTCATCCTCTAGGTCCCCAGATGTTCCTGGACTGCAACTCCCAGAAGCCTCTACCACTCGCTGTGCTGGAAGGGATTTCTGGGAGTTGTCTAGAGGTTCAGGTGATCCTTGGCCCTCATATGATTTTCTTTTTGAAATATCAGAATGCCATGTCTTCCTCTCTATCTCTCAGTCTCTCTGCTTCTGTCTTGAAGACTTCATTTCTTCTGATTTTAATGTATTTTCGAAGGCTTTCACAGCTAAAATCTGAAGATAGTTGTGAGTTTTTTTGGCTGTTTGGCCGTGTTCTGGAAGTTTTTCTTCCTGACGTTTTGCCAGACTCTGGACCTAGGGCTCACAGAGTTGAAGCTTCAAATATTTGAGTAGCAGAGGTTATGATACCACTGGCCACCCACTTATGCTTCCCTATTCTCTTCTGAGCTGATGTGAAGTCTTCATAGTAACTGAAACAGAATTTTTTCCTGGAGAAGTAGTCCCAATGTAACTACTGGCAAATTACTATGGCATAAGTGAAATGGTATAAATTATGGCAGCAAATAGTTAACACATCATCATTTGTATCATTCCCTGAGATTCTGTCATGTGAAAAAAAGGGATATGTGGCAAGGAATGCAAGCGATGACTTGTAAACTAGCAGCTATTTTAACCAGGTCAGTTTCTGCCATTACCCTTAGTAACAACATGACTAACCAGTAGGATTCTGACCACTATATTACTTCCATTATACTGCACACCATCTGTGCAAAATAATCAGAATCAGAAATTAGGAACAAGGACGCCAACATGGATTCGACCAAACTCCGGGAGGCAGTGGAAGACAGGAGGCACTGGCATGCTCTGGTCCATGGGGTGATGAAGAGTCGGACATGACTGAACAACTACTTTTACAAAAGACCTGCTCCTGGATAAAAGGTAAAGGTTCTCCCTGCACATGCATGCTAGTCATGTCCAACTCTAGGGTGGTGCTCATCTCTGTATTCAAGCCAAAGAGCAAGTGTTGTGCAAGTCCATGGCCATGCGGCTAGCATGGCTGCATGGAAACACTGTTTTACCTTCCCGCTTTTTATGGCAATACCTATTTCTCTACTTGTATTTACATGCTTTTGAACTGCTAGGCTGGCAGGAGCTGGGGTTATCAGCGGGAGCTCGCTCCGCTGCGTGGTACCTGGGATTCAAACTGCCAAAATGCCGACTTTGCAGCCAACAGTTTTCAGAGCCTCATCCGCTAAGCCACCACGCCCCTTCTGGATCATCATCCAGAAGATGCTGCTGCTACTCTTTCTACTATGCTGTGCACTCTAGTGCTCTGCATTACACTGAGACGGAGGAATGAGCCCAGGAAATAGCAGAGGCCTGCATTGAGCAGAAACAATGCTTGTTTAAAGGCAAAGGACTGATTTTTTTTCAAAATTCCCACAAGGCTTATACAAGTTACATTATTAGGCTAAGAAGAGACTCTTCTTACTAAGAGCGGGCCTATACCAATGTGATTGGAGCAGGAACTTTGTTTAAACACAATAATACATTTAAAAAACCCTTCTATCTGGCAAGTCCTTTGAAGCTCTAGGATTAGTCAATAGGGGAAATGCGTTATTTGATCTCATGTAGACGTTTTGAGAGCAACTGGGTTATGGCCCTGTAAATGGGAAAAGTGACTGGCTGCAGATAACGTAATTACCTGTAATAAGCGACATCAAACACCTGCACTTTGTCCTCTCCCTACGTTAAGCCAGTTTAGAAGAAATTTAAACTGAGACATGGTGCTGCTATTGCCTGTGTACATTTTTGTCTTAGGAAGCAACTGGAAAGTGTACCACGTCTATGAGCTGACCAACGTGACAATTTGTTCCTATAAAAGGAATGTGAAAACATTCCTTCTGTGCAAATTGTGCCAAGCCGAGTCTGGTTTTGCTGCATCAGGTTGGAGTAGAAATGGACAACTTCTAGTAGCCCGTGGGACCACTTTTTCCTTCCTTGGACACCCCGGCTCCCATGCTTGCCTCCCCCAGAGTTTTTTGTCTTCTCCGGAATCGCACACCTGAAGGAGGAGGCAGGATCTGAGGGTATGGGTTGTGCTTTAAATATAACATTGTGTGCTCCTGACCTTTTTAGGGCTATAAAAAGCCTTTTCCTACTTCCCTTTTTCAAAGAAACAGGAAGCGTTTGGCCAAAAATTCATGGCTGTTGTGACCTTCCTCTCTGAACTTCCTTATCGCATTGTTGCTACTTGATTGTAGGCAAACAATGTTTTGTTCAGTTTCTGGAAACTTTCCCTCTTTGGATTGTTGTACTCCTATTGTCTTGGAACTCAGGGTGGGTGGGGAACAAATTTGTTTGCAGCAGAGCTAAATTAATACTCCAAACAGCTTTTAATAGCAAAATAAGTCCCGACACCTTAATTCTTAATGGTACTCTGTAGAAGACATTAATGTGGTAAGCACTGCTTAGTGATTAATTAATTATTAAAACAACCAAGGCAAAGTCACTTTCAGCAGGAAAGTTGTTTTATGCCCATGCATATGATGGAAGTCAGTTTTTCAAAGGCTCGTACAAAATATATATATCCAAACAGCTGCAATATATTTGGCCATTCTCATTTTAAAAATATCTGACAGGATTTGTCAACATAGACATAGAAGATGGACAGTGTGTAGATAACAAAGATAATAAAAGCTGTTTGTGGATAATAGTTTTAGAAGTTTTCAATCGGGCATTCTCTCTGCTTCTCTTTATAGATGTTAAGGTTCTGCTCAAGGGGAAAACCATGAAATTAATAGTGTCTGCCATGACAAAATCAGAGATTTTAGAGTGTGCAGTTCATAGCATTCATATTTGAGAAAAACGCTTTCCTTTTAGTCAAGTAGTTATACAGTGGTTGTTAAGAATGGGATGGCCATTTGACTGTTGCCAGAAAGATATCCCATCATAGCAAAAAGGAAAAAAATAGCAAATGGGATAGGTTAGGTTGGAAGATGATGACAATCTCACAATCCTCAGTTTTCACCAAGCTAATAAATGAAGTGAGATCACTTTTCTCCATCTTCAAAGCATCATAAAATCACAGAATAATTGAGTTGGAAGAGGCCTAAAAGGCCATTGAGTCCAAACTGTACTCAAAGAACAGAAGTCCAAATCAAAGTAGATCTGACAGATGGTTGACTAATTTTCTCTTGAATGCTTCCAGCATTAGAGTGCTCACCGTTGCTCAAGGTAATTTGTTTTGTTGTTCCGTTCTAACATTTAAGATGTTTTTCTGGATATGCTGACAGAATCTGGCTTCCTGTACTTTGAGCCTGTTATTGTGTGTCCTGCAATCTGGGACTGCTGAGAAGAGGCCCCACCCTTCATTTATATGACTAGCTTTCAAGTACAGTAATACCTCGGATAAAGAATGCCTCTGATAACAAATTTTTCGGATAACAAAAGGAAATTTCTGGGTATAGGGCTGCCTCAGATAGCAAACGTTCCCCGGATAACAAATATTTCATAATGCCTTGCAAAAAAAAAAAAGTGTACCCAGGATGCATTGCACTCCCTGTAGCTTTTATTAATCTTTGCACTGCTTCTCTTTGCATTTTTGGTGGGAAGGGGCTGGGGTAGTCTTGCTGGTTTCATTTCTCCATGTTTGCAGTCTTTTTTCATTGCTCTTAGTCTGTAGGCAAAAATGGGCTGGATTTTTCTTCCTGCTTATGTTTCTTTGTTTGCATTTTTTCCCATTGCACTTTGGGTGGGAACAGGTTGGGGTAGTCTTGCTGGTTTCTCTTGTCCATGTTTGCATTGCACTTCAGGGGTGAGTTCGGGGTGTGTGTGTGTTCTAGCAGTGCAAGCCTTTAAAGTGCACTTTATAAAGAGGCTGGGACACCCCCCCCCCGTGCTTTTATGCCTTTTTTCCCGGACCTCCAGAACTGATTAATCGGTTTCCCATTCATTAGATGGGAAACCACATTTTGGATAACAATTTTTTTCGGATAACAAATTGCCTCTGAGAACGAATTAAATTTGTTATGAGAGGTACCACTGTATTTGAAAAGTGCTATATCTCCCCCAGTCTTCTTTTCGCAAGGCTAAGCATGCCTACTTCTCTCAGTTTTTCCTCATAGGGCTTTGCTTCCAGTCCCCTGATCATCTTTGTCACCCTCCTATGAACTTGATCCAGCTTGTTGGCATCCTTCTTAAAGGGCAGCGTCCAGAACTGTCAGTGTCTTATGCTTTGCTTTTCAGAGATGTAAAATAGTTTGAACTGTCCTTATTGTTTTACCTGTTCTACAGCTGAATTTTGGTGCTGAAAAATGTCACCCCCTCCCCCGAGCAGAAGCCATCAAGGCGAGTGCTACCATTAAGACAGAGTGAGGCCTCAGAAGTGTGCTATACAGCTTGACCTCAGCTAACTATAATAGTGGCTGGTCAGTCACCAGCGTTGAACTGGCATTCAGTTGTCAAACAGCTCTGCTTCATTGTTTGAAATGGTGGGGTGGGTAACTTTCTGCTTTGCCTCAGACAGAAAAATTTATTGGGCTAGCCCTGAAGACTGTTGGAAAAGATAGTCATTTGAGGCAGCAAATTTCTAAAAATGTAATTTTAATCCTAGCCTTCTGCCATGGACATTGTCATCTCTAAACTGTTGTCTGGTTCCAAATTATTGGCTCAGCATCACCCATAGATTTTTAACCTGGATCCTCCAGTTGTAATCTTTAACACTTGCACCTGCTTCTGTGGAGCCGCCAGGGATCACATCACACCGATTCTGCGTAACCTGCATTGGTTACCAGTTGCTGTCCGAGCCCAATTCAAAGTGCTTGTAATAATGTGAGGCAAATGTGGCAAGGGGTTCAGCAAATCACTAGTTATAGATCTAATTATGCTGCCCCTTCTGCTGGAAATGCTTCTTTGGTTGAGGAACTGAACAATTTTTTTGCTAGGTTTGAGACAGAACAAACAGAGGTATTTACATCACAGCCATCAGCACAGTTTAGCCCCTTCCTTCTTGTTGAAACATGGGAAGTGAGAAACATCTTGAGAACTGTGAACCCAAGGAAAGCTGCAGGACCTGATGGCATTTCTGGTCGGGTGATTAGGGAGTGCGCAGACCAGTTGGCTGGAGTTTTTACTGAAAATTTTAACCGGTCTCTAGCCCAGTCAACTAGTCCATCTTGTCTGAAGGCCTCCATTATTGTTCCACTGCCAAAGAAGCCATCTATTAACAGCTTAAATGATTATAGACCTGTGGCACTTACCTCCATTGTAATGAAGTCTCTGGAACGATTAGTCCACCAGCATATCATCTCTTGCCTCCCAGGCACATTTGATAAATATCAGTTTGTTTACAGAGCAAATAGATCCACGGAAGATGCTATAGACATCACCTTGCACACTGCTCTTACCCATTTGGAGCTGCGGGGGACCTATGTAAGGATGCTCTTTGTGGACTTTAGCTCTGCTTTCAATACAATTATACCTCACAAGCTGATATCTAAACTTAAGGACCTTGGTTTTTGTCATTCCATCTGTGCCTGGATCATGGATTTCTTATCAAATCGCTCACAGAGGGTCAAATTAGGTGACTACATGTCGTCAGCCCTCACTCTCAACATGGGTACTCCACAGGGCTGTGTGCTGAGCCCACTATTGTTTAGTATTTACACCTCTGACTGCACTAATATTCATCCTGAAAATAAAATCATCAAGTTTGCCGATGACACAACAGTAGTGGGACTCATCTCTGGTGGAGACAAGTCAGCCTACCGAGAGGAGGTGCATCGGCTGCTACGGTGGTGCAGAACCAACAATCTGATAATAAATATGAACAAGACCAAAGAACTTATAGTGGACTATCGAAAAAGGAAATCAGACACTCAGCCCCTGATTATTGATGGAGTTTGTGTAGAGCGGGTGACGGACAGTAGGTTCTTAGGAGTTATTCTACAGGACGATTTGACCTGGAGTGCCAACACTGAAGCACTGGTTAAGAAGGCCCAACAGAGATTATATCTTCTGAGACTTCTCAGGAGAGAACAACTGTCTAAGAAACTGTTGGTAACCTTCTACCGGGGCTTTATAGAAAGCACTATCACTTACTGCCTCTGTGTCTGGTTTTCCAGTTGCACAGTGGCAGATAGAAGGGCACTCCAGAGAGTCATAAACACTGCTGAGAGGATAGTGGGCTGTCCTCTTCCTCCTTTGGAAGAATTATACAACTCCAGATGCTCTAGGAAGACATCTAGAATTTTGAGAGACCCTTCGCATCCTGGCCACCAATTTTTTGAACTGTTGCCGTCAAGGTCAAATAGACTAAAGAACAGTTTTTATCACAGAGCGGTATCCAAGTTAAATGTGACAGTTTTAGCACTATCTTAATCAGTTTTTAAGTAGTGTTTTAAATTTTGTAAGCAATTTTAAGAGTTTTTAATATTTTGTATGGTGTTTTATATGTCTTATGTGTTTTATGTGTTTTGTATGCTTAGAGTGTGTAGTGGAACAGCACTCTAATTTCGTTGTGCATATCTTGCATATGCATAATGACAATAAAACTCTATTCTATTCTTGTTTTGACATATAAAGCCCTAAACGACTTAGGACCTAGATACCTGAAGGACCGCCTCCTTCCATACGAACCTACCCGGCGATTAAGATCGAGCCAGGGGGGGCTTTTGAAAGAGCCATCCCTCAAGGAGGTGAGAGGGATGGCTTGTAGACAAAGGGCCTTCTCGGCAGCTGCTCCCAAGTTATGGAATGCCCTCCCTATTGAGATCTGCCTGGCGCCAACACTGATTACATTTTGGCGCCAGGTAAATACCTTCCTGTTCCAGAAGGTTTTTAATTGATACAAAATAGATTGTGGGTCCGCTGATGACAATTTTAGGATAATGATTTTAAAGAAGGTTTTTATTATTGTTTGATGATTTACTGATATTTTATTTATAACTATTTTGAATTGTTTTAATTCTTTGATTGTAAGCCGCCCAGAGACCTTTGGGTAGTGGGCGGCATATAAGTTGAATAAATAAATAAATAAATAAATAAATAAATAAATTTTGCGTTTGGTCAGGATATCCTATGCTATGTTTCCATTTAGTTTTAACTTGGACAGCAGCAACAGTAGTGAGTGCTTTGCAAATGTAGCTTAAGGTTTGGTGATAAACAATATCCTACAGCTACATACAAATTACTATGCAATTACCTTTTTAAAATTCCAAACTAATTAGCATGTAAGCTCTGTTTGCTGTTATGTGTCTCAGAAGGGTAAACTCCTGCAATGATATATTTCTTCTTTTTCTGCTAACCTCTTAGTATGCAATAACTGTTGTTTAGTGCAATAGTCCACCATTGCCATTACTATTGTGTGTGATAATGTCAACTTGTAACTTAAAAGCCCTTCCAGAGCTTTAAACAGATGACATTTTAAATGGACTATGTTTACCTTTGCTTTTTCACAGTTTTCAGTGTAGTTGTCTGGGCCTGCTTTGAAGCACACAGGTAGCAAGCAGCTGGGTGGAAGCTGCAAAAGGCCTGATAAGAGAAACTGTTTAATTAGCTCATTTGCTACATAGGTCAAGTACAAACTAGGTGTGCTCTTGGGAAGCAGATGGTTTGTAGGCTATTAAGTGTGGAGAATGATTACAGTAAAAAGCTACACGCATTAGTGAGGATCAAACAAATAGCCTTTTGGCATACATCTACCAGTACCTTTTGTTGCTCCTACTATGACTATTGCTGCTGGTATTGATGGTGTTATATTTTACAAGGAGGTTGTATTATGTTGTCATGCAGGGGTCCTGCTAACCATGTTCCAATCTACTCTCTTTTGTACCCACTAGCCAGTCAGAAGTCCATGCCTTGCTCTGTTCTCATTGGCCCGTTTGCAGAGTAAAGCAAAATGTTCTGCTTATATACCATCCCATACCACTAGTATCTGGGTGGCTTGCAATTTTTTAATTACAGTATGCAGGCTTCACACACACACCCCTCCAGCAAGCTGGGTACTTATTTTACTGACCTTGGAAGGATGGAAGGCTGACTTAACCATGAGTCTGCTACCTGGGATTGAACCCCAGGTAATGAGCACAGTTTTACCTGCAGTACAGGTATTTAACCACTGCACCATGGGGCAATTTAGCCACTCCTCACTTTATTAATCTATATTTCACAGCATGAATGTTGGGAATTATTACTTATAGAGGTGAAGATTTCCAGCTATTGCATCGACAAAATACACTTTAAAGCAAAAGGTGAAATATTACTTTTATTTTTCACTGTGCTAATTAAGGGATTTTGGGAACTATAATCCAAAAAAGTTTCATTTCTAAGTTCTAGTTTAAAGAAAGAAAGGAAATGGAGCAGATTGGGCCATTTTGGACTGTCCATAAGGAATACAATGTGTGAATAATTTCCCATCTGGCAAAAACAATTCCCTTGGGCCTGGGGTGGGGGTGGAGAGCTAGCATTTCAGGGAGAAGGCATTTCCCATTTTGTTGGCTTTCTGCTTTCAGGAAGCTTTATTTTTATTGCAAAGGGAGCATAACAAATGCAACTCTTTTGGCTTTCAGTCTTAGTTAAAGCAGTACATTTGTTCTACCAGCTCATTCTACTGCATGTAGATCCAGACCAGCATTAATGACAAGGAAGACAAAGGCATGCAAACACAAGGAAACAGGAAGGAGTAATGTTATATTCATGGAGGAAAAGATTTATTGCAATGTTTGTGTATGGTTATTATATATTCATAAACGAAGGGCTTTTTGGCTACTGCCAGAGCATGTCTTTTATCCAGCTGATAGAATTATGTACCAGTTTCCCACTTAGTTCAGGAACAATAAATCAGAAAACGATTGGCTACCCCCTGAAATAAAAAGGGAGCCATGGGGCCATGAGAAAATACAGATGCAAACTAGGCTATAGGGGATACCTTTACAGGCCACTAATAAAAATAAATATAATTGCAAGCTTTCATAGACAAGTTCCATGTCTTAAAGCAAGTACCAGATGGCCAAACATGGCAAGATGTGGTTTGCCAGGAGTACTTACAGTTGGCTACCAGTACTTAATGGATGAAACCACAGACCCTTTCTCGGGGGAACCTTAAGTTTGAAAGATGGAGAAAATGAAATATTAGACCATATCTTGATAATTTCATTGCCCCGGAGAAATGTCATTCCTCTAGGTGGGAAGTTAATTTGAGAATCACCTTAAAGCTTAAAATGACTGATGCATTTTGGACCCGTATCCCCAAGAAGAAGGATTAAATGGTACCATTCATGAGTGGTATTAGGAGACAGATATCTAGTCTCATGTGCTCCCAGATGCATCTGGTGGGGCCACTGCAAGATACAGGAAGATGAACTAGATGGGCCTTTGGCCTGATCCAGCATGGCTCTTCTTATGTCCTTATGGTCTTATTCTCTTTTTCTCTCACTCGTAAGCTTCAAGTAATCCCCCAGTCTTACACACACACACCCTTCTCTCCCCCTACTTATCTTTGCCCAGGCCTGGTGTCCGTTTTGTGTCTCCCAAGGAATTATGCCCTAAAAAACATAAACTGCAGTGAACCAATGAACCAGTGAATCCAAGAAACAATGGATATTTGGTATGAAACGGGTATTTTATTGAGTATTTGTCTGCCATATGTCTGAAGAAGTGGACTTGATCTATGAAAGCTTACACTAAAATATAACAGTTATTATTTAAGGTGCCACACATTTTTGTCTTTTGTTTTGTTTCTTTGGATTTCACCTGGAATGCTTATACAGGCTAACATGCCTACCTCTTCTAAACTTGTAATTCCAAGGCATTGATTCTTGATGTCCACTTTCCATGCTGTGTGTTTCTGGGCTGGAAGGACTTTTCTGGATTGGGGTAATTGCTTGTCTATTCAACACTACCCAATCATTCCTTTCAGCCTTTGAATTCAAAGACAGACCCACCTCACTGCTTAGGGTTATTTTCCCTCTCTTTAGCCAGTTGTTGGCAATGTTGTTGTTTGTTGATCTGTTCAGTTGGTTGCTAAGTATGTGTGCAGTAAATATGCAAATATAAGGAAAGAATTTTTAAAATTTTTGTGTGAATGTCTCACAGTAACTTCTGAGACTTTAGTGAGAGTTAGTGGGGAAGCTGAATCTATTTTCCATTGTGTATATATCTACAGCTTAGCAAAAGGGAATTTCACCAACAGTTCAGAACGCTGTAGGAAATATAGCATACTATGTGGTTTCAATAGCTTAACCTTAAATAACATACATGGCGTGTCTTGCATTTTTTTGGTCAAGATTAATTTTGAAGTTCTGGTTTTATCAAGTTGTCATCATCTGCAATCCCTTCCCCCCTCAAATTCTTGCAGTCTTTAAGATGCTCTGGATTATTATTTTTTTAAAAATACAGATTCTATGACTTTATATATATATATTCTCTAGTGCCACTCTCTGTTTTTGTGTAACTTGTTTTCTTTCCAGCCTGTGACACTAATTGCTTTTCCAAAGTATAAAGAAATTGCTTTGCATTGTATTGCAGTGTCCTGCCCTGGAGAACCTTCATTAAAAGTTCTTATCCTTCTAATTTTACGTCTTTTAGGCAGTACAGTCAGAGGCAGGGTATCTATGTGTCCTACTTTACATGTGTCCTACTTTATTTGAAGAGCTGTCAGATGGCAGTCTCTGAATTTCTCCTGAATTTGAAGACTGTCTAGTTCAAGCTCATTTTAAAGATAATATGAACTAAATGAAGGGAAAGCAGAGGCCATGAAGAGTTACAACATAGTGAGCAAACTGGTAGACACACATGCCACCTGGTCACCTAAGTCTCTCCTCTTGTGTGAGCGGTCCTGCATTTTTCTTCAAATAATATAAATTATTTCTAAATTTATATTTATTCTTAGGATTTAGCAGGTGTACCTATACATACAATTTAGCATAACTGTTGCCTATTAAATCCATTAAAATATTCCACATTTTACTTACTTTGCAAAGTGAGACTTTGTTCAATACTGTACATCTCAAGGCAGACAATGCAATCCAGCATCTCCCATTGAAAGCAAAGTGTGCTGCTGAAATGCCATCCCATAGTGTTTAAACCACACTCAGGATATGTTCAGGACTGTGCGCAAATGAAACTCTGAGATTGCACACAAAGAAAACTATAATATCCCCCCCCCCATTTGATCGTGTACATTTTTTCTGCTCTAAATCTAATTGAATAACTTGTTGTGGATTATTAGGCTACACCAAATACATGGAAGAACTCACCTCAGAAGGATCAGCACCATCCATCTTATCTACTCAGATAAGCTAATTTTGATCAGTTAGTGTATTTTTACAAGGTGGACTTAGAGCCACCAATTTAAGGTGTCTACTACAATAACTATAGTACCTTACGATGCAATGCTATGCATATTGACTTGGCAATAATTCCACTAGGCAGAGTAGGCTTTGCTTTTTTTTAAAAGAATGTAGCCTGGCACATAATGTCAGTCTTTAAAGTTCCACTAGGCTATCAGTTATTTTTTTCACAGTCTAGTGCTTTCAGAATAAGTGTGTGTCATATTAAAGATCGGCAGAAACTGCTGGCACATATTTTGCTCACATACAGTTCCAAAAAAGACCCATAACAGATAAATAACATGGCGGGGAAAATTTAAAAGGCAGCAATTAAGCAAGGAAAATTGAGAAAGCAGCACGTGTAAAAGGATGATTGAGATATATGGCTATTACACCCCACCAAACTTAATTTATTTGCATATTTTTATTTGCATATTTGAATACTGTGTTTGGAGCTCTGAAAGCAATGCCTTTTTTGAGATATCTATTTAAATTGCACGCCGTGCTTAACTGTCAAACAATGAAGATTTAGAAAAGAATGTGGTGCTTACTAAAACCCAGCATAGGTTACTCAAAAGAAAAAGTCATGCCAGACTTAGGTCTCTTCTTCTTCCTTTTTTCATTTTGTAGCACCATAAGGATGCTACAAAAGGATCATAACGGTAGACTGTTGATAGAGGGCAGGATGCTGTGGATGGTCTCTCACAATGTACCAAGGTGGGAAAAGGTGAGCTAGATGCCACCATTGTTATGTGGATTTGTAGCTGGTTGATGGGTCATACCCAAAAATGCTCGCCTACAGCTTCTCATCATTCTGGAACAGTTTTCCCCAATCTTGGGTCCCTAGGTATTTCTGCACGACAACTCCCAGAAATCCTGACAAGCATAGACAGTGGTGAAGGCTTCTGGGATATGTACTCCGAGAATACAAGGAAACCCAAGATTGGGAATAGAGCAAAATGACAAGTCAAGGGACATAGTAATGTTGCAATAGTGTAACTACTTTATAAATAACTTGGATGAAGATATAGGAGAGATTTTTTTTCTTTCTCTCCCGCCATTCATATTTTGTATTCTAGGAAAGTATCCCTCTGGGAACTGTACGTATTGTCTAGGCGCCAATGCTGGTTAGAATAGTTTGTGTTTGCTTTACTTTGTTGTTTGATTTTATTGTGCTGTTTCTATTTATTATTGTAAGCCGCCCAGAGTTCCTACGGGAAGATGGGCGGGGTATAAATGCAATAAATAAATAAATAAATAAATAAATAAATAAATAAATAAATAAATAAATGTTGATAAATTTGCAGATGATGCCAAACTGGGAAGAGCAGTTACTACCTCAGATGAAAAGAATCAGAATTGAAGATGAGTTTAAAATTGAAAAACAAAGCCTAAAAATGGAAGATGCAAAGTCCTGCATTCAGGCAGGAAACGTCAGATCCAGAAATACTGTGTAGGATGTGCAGCAGATAGTTTGTAAATGAAGTGTGAAAAGGATCTAAGTGTTTTAATAAATGACAACTAAGTACAAGTCAACAGGATGATAGGTCAGCAAAAAAGTTGAAAAATAAGTTTTTTAAAAGTTTTTTTAAAAGTGCAGTGCTACTGCTCCATCCAAAGAGCTGTAGTGTTCAAATTAAGTGATCGTGCTACCTTATTCTGATTTAATCAGATTCCACTTAGAATACTGTGTTCTGTTCAGGATGCTACCATGCAAGAAGCAAGAAGCACCATGGAAGATAGCATGAAGGCACAACGTGTCCAGGGGACGATGAGCAAGACGGTGGGTAGTCTGGAAACTAAGTCCTGTGTAGAATGAATGCGAGATTTGGGCATCATTACCATAGAAAAGAGAAGGTCAAGAGATGATATGACAGCCATTTTTAAATATTGGAAGTGCTGACACATGACTGAGCAAAAAAGGATATTTTCTCCAGAGGGGAATAAATCGAAGGTACAAGAAAAGAGATTTTTGACTAAACATAAGGAAGAACATCCTGACCAGAAGAGCTGATTCAGAACAGAATGGTGTGCCTAAGAAGGTTATAGGCCAGTGGTGGCGAACCTTCGGCACTCCAGATGTCTTGGACCACAACTCCCAGAATTCCAAGCCTAGGTTGCCGATGACAAAGGACTGTGGGAGTTGTGGTCCAAAACATCTGGAGTGCCGAAGGTTCGCCACCACGGTTATAGGCTGTCCTTGACAGGGGGTGTTCTTAAACAGAGGATGCTTCTGTCCAGCATGCGTTCACTGTGAATATAATGCTCTATTAGGGATTGGGCCAGATGACCCCGGAGATCTCTCCCAGCACACCATTTTATGAATCAAACCCAATGGCACCAAGCCACAGTCAGGATGTTGTGCTGCAGTCTAAAATTATATTGGAGATTCTTGCTTGTCTTTGCAGAGCTTTTGCTTCTAGTTTTTATTCCTGACCTTTAGTGTTTGAAACAAGCATCCGAGCATTTCTTCTTCTTACTGACAGTGTGCCCGTTCTGTTTTTGTTTTTGTTTTTGCATGCAGCCTGCAAACTCAAAAGGCTCCGGGCTGAACACAGAGTTATTCACAGCTTGTCCTACCAATGTTCTGCATTACGGTTGCCAGAAAACCTGGCAGGGGGAAAACAAACAAGGAAACTAGGCTAGAGAACTGCAGTAGAGATTGCAGCGAATAAGAGATCAGACCACAAGCCAACCTCCCTCTGCCGCCCTGGCCCCCACCCCACCTACCTTCTCACTGAAACATGTCATATAAATGATGATACCAGTGCCGTAAGAGCCAGAGGTTTGGGGCCTCATTCAACAGATTTAGGAGTAGAGTTCCCAAACACAACAGTATGGACTTGATACATCTTGACGGAAGTGAAGTAGTATGTGCTCCCCATCATCTAAAATTAACTCACTCCATCACTGAATCAGACAGCTCCATATCTTCTCAGGAGCTTTCTTTCCTAAAAAAATTATTTCCTTGGGTTTATCTTTCAACAATGCATCCAGATTGTCTTCCCTCCTTCCCACTATTGACTTAGCTACCCATGTAAAGACTCATGGTATCCAAAGCCAGCCATGTTATTTCGACACATGAGGTAGATACTCTGGTTTTTCGGTAGCCGAAGTATATCTCTCACCTGGAAAACTTTGCTATTTGTGTGTGTGTGTGTGTGTGTGTGTGTGTGTGTGTGTGTGTGTGTGTATTTCCTTTGATGCCAGGTTTCCTGCTTCTTCCCCTGTCCTCAGAGGTTTGGAATCTCCTTTTCCTCCACTGCCATCATCTCCTTTGGGGATCAGGGGGTGTTCCCTCTGAGCTGTGTTTTCTATCTGCTCCTCCTCCTCATCTGGGGATCTCCTTTCCTCTGGAGGTAGGACCCTTTTTGCAACTTTTGGCTGCTAGAGGTAAACCAGGTTCTGCCAATTTCCCATTGATCGTCCCTCAACTCCCACCACTAAGAGAACCATGGTGGACTCGTTATTTTTGTTTCAGCATCTCCGCCTTGGTTTTAAATAAATGATACAGTGCCTTGAAAACCCTTAGTACCTAAGTGTGTGAGTGGGTAACCAATACAGCAGGGTCCTGGGGTCCTTGGTCAGTGTGCAAGGGCAAGCTGACAGAAGTCTCAGCCACTGGGACCTGTGTCACGGGTTTTCAGCATACCCTAACTTTTGTCCTCAAGCGGGCTGGATAAACCAAACAGCAGAAGCACCAAATTGTGATTTAATAATCCAGTGGAAAAATAATTAATGAATTTATTTTTGCCATAATAAAATAGCAGTTATAAAACTAAATAATCATAGATGTGTGGTTCATTGTCTTGGAAAAGACTGCATGAAAGTGTTAACATTGATTTTTAGTATTTTTATTGCCAACATTAGCGTGTACAATTAATTTTTGGTGAATGAATCTATGAAGCACGGCAACTATATTATTCAGAAATGCAAATTATCTCCTTTATTGCTCAGAAATGCAAACTTTGTCTGTGGTGAAGAATAATTTAAAAATGGGTCTTGCTCACCTAAAATTAACAGCCGGAATCAATCTTTGCAAAGAAACAGACTAGATTTTTCTGTCTCTATCCAAAGCATCCACATTTAAAATAATTTGGCCAAACTCTTAGACCATGTACTTAGAGCAGTTTGCAGGCAGCAAGGCTGACCATACTATTAGGCAGAATGAGAAATAAGGTTTTTCATGAAAACAACATATATTGTTATTTATCACTGATTGTATTATCTTTACTGCCAGGAAACAGAACAGGGGCTTGTGAGGCCATTGATCTCAAGTGTCAAAATAATTTGATTGGCATATGGTTCTACACCTTTACTTTAGAGAGAAAGAACCATTTGATTATTTGAGTGATGGAGCAAAAATATCTTAGGCCAGCCCCGGCTGGTAGTATCACGCCATATTTTTTTGCAAAATTATATAAAGGTGCTTGTGTGAAGACCAGGTTGGTGGTACAACTTATATTAATCTTACACATCTCATGCTGGGTTTTCAGGCACATATTGGGACTAAAACATGAATGTAAAACATCCAACAATGTCCTTCCATTCACAGAAGGATCTTAAGTCCATAAACATCCACATACAGAGAGTGAAACTTTTTTGCTGATTCATGTCATCATCCACAAATCTTAGGATTTGTGTACATCACTGCAACAGTCAGTGGGAGGATAGGAGGAACTCAGAGTAGACATGATATCTATCTATCTATCTATCTATCTATCTATCTATCTATCTATCTAT
>JAHTLZ010000016.1:16994384-17011464 GCA_023846285.1 Phrynocephalus versicolor | reverse complement strand
AGAAAGAAAGAAAGAAAGAAAGAAAGAAAGAAAGAAAGAAAGAAAGAGAATTTATTTGCTTTAGGGCCAGGTGTCAACCTTGTTCCACTCCTTGTTTGGAGATATGCCAGGGACAGGCTGTGGAGACTTCAAGCAGGTTGGAAAATCTGCTGTATATTTTGGAGGGGCATAAAGCCAATTTCGTTTTGCCTTGTTTGATCCCAGAGAGAGTCCTCTTTGCTGAAGTCTTGGAATTGGAGCATATATTTAAAATTTAAGTTCACATGCATGCCTGGGCTGTAATTTAATGTTAAATTTAACCCATCTTCAGATAGAGGGGAGCTTTAAGTGTTTGAGTCGGTCCAAGTTCAGTACATTCTCCTCCATGAGGCACACAGAAGGAAGATATTGATTTCATGTGCATGAAATCTTTCTTTCCTTGTTCCTATAAGCACTACAGTACAATTAACAAATATATGAAATCATTTTTGTCCAATAACAGGAAATGTAAAAACCATGTGGGGCAGCTAATGTCAGGTCTCCCATGATACACATTGAGGGACATTGTATACTGACACAAGAAGGTGGACTTGTCTATGAAAGCTTACATGAAAATATAAATGTTAGACTCTAAGGCGACTATCTCACCTGGGGGAAGATCCAGATAGAGATGGGCACGACTTGAAAATTTTTTTTTCAAGTTGTCGTTAGTCGGGCCGGTTCCGTTTCGGCTCGTTTCTGTTTTTCGCGAAAAATCGCAAAAATTAGTCGGTTCATTTTTTCGTTTTTTCATTTTTGTTAGTACTGGTTTTGGGGGGGTTGCGGGGTCCTGGAGGCGCCTCTGTGGGGTGGGTGCCTCCTCTGGCCCGCTAGGAAGGGAAAGCGGGCTCCTGGAGGCACCCATGGGTGCCTCCTATCCTCACCCACTAGGAAGGGAAAGCAGGCTCCTGGAGACACCTCAACATGGGGGTCTCCTCTCCTCACCTGCTGCTGCAAAAGGGCATGCATAACCATATGGATATGCATACCAGTTGCAGACTATGAGACCAGTGTGGACAGGCAGAACCCTGAGCCATAGGGTGATGCCTAAGGCTCTTGTAGCCGCCGTGTCCCACAAAGAAGGGAATCGTACTTGCGTAGTGCAATGCAAGTAGATCTGGCTTAGGGTTAAGATGGGTTAGTGCAAGGGCTAGGGTTAGGCTAGTGACGGGTAAGGTTAGGGTGGGCTAGTGGGTTGCACCTCTGGGTGCCTCTCTGACCCACTAAGAAGACAGTGTACTGTGACGTATGGGTAAGGAGTCAAGGATTAGGGTTAGGGTTAGGGGGCTAGGGCAGGGTTTAGTGGTCTTTTTGCACATCCCAGAAGTCTCGATGGCCAAGTGGCCATACGATTGGTGGGATGGCTCCAAAAATTTGCATGGTTCACTCCCACATGGCCACTCGGCCAGCCCATCATTGTGCAGGTGTAAATAAAATAAAATCAAATAAAATCAATGGAGGACAGAGGAGGAGAGGAGAGACATTTTGTTGCAAGAAAAACCCACTGCTACTGTAAAAAATCTGGCAGTTTATAGCAATTTTCGCATGTTTCTGTGGTGCTTGTGTGTTTTTGGACCACGATTTCAAAAAAAAAATTGCGGTCGCCGCCCCATTTTGGATCCCCTGCCTGCACCGCATGGCATGGCGACTTGAGTCCGGCTGCCCAGGACAGGAGAGGGGGGGAAGCCGGGACCCCCCCCTCCAGAAACCACCCCTCTGGCAGGTGCCCTGAGCCCTTAGTCAGGCAGGCATATTTCCGCCTGCTTTTTGGCCCGTGAATGGGTGGGGGAGAGTTTAAAACTTTTTTCCTGTGCCGTGCCACTTGCGCTTGAATTGCGGCGGCTGGTGGCGAGACTCGTGCGGCTTGTTGCTGCGAGCCTGCGGCGAGTCCCACCAGAGCAGCCCAGGACGGAGGAGGGGGGGAGGCCGGGGACCCCTCCAGAAACCACCCCTCTGGTAGGTGCCCTGAGGCACGGCAGGCATATTTCCGCCTGCTTTTTGGCCGGGAATCGGGGTTTTTTTACTTTTAAAAACTTTTTTTCTGTGCCGCTTGGCATCGCGGGATCGCCGCGATGCCAGGAACGACCACAACAAATCAGACCAAATTGTTCATTTGTCGGTTCGAGCTCGAATTCTGGCGGAGTAATTCCCATTACCGTTTCCGTTGAGTAACGGAACCGAGAAACGGAAACGGGAATACCGCTAAGTCGTGCCCATCTCTAGATCCGAATGTTAAAGTCCAGCTTTTCTTCTTTCTTGGTCACATGACTGAAGAAGTAGGAGCTCCGTTCCCATATACAAGGATTTTTTTTAAAAAACAACAACAGTTAGATTTGTTCATCCAATATGTTGCACTCTTGTTGAGATCTTGCGTAATTTTTGCAATGTGGCCAGCCAACCACCTGTTTCAGCAATTTATTTAGTTTCTCTATTTGTTTAAAACATTTATAGCAGGCCTTAAAATATATCAGGGCAGTTATAGAGCTGAATATATATATTTTACAAACATGCAATCTTTTGGACAATTTAAAATTAAATAATTTAAAAACATGTGACATTAAACAGTTCAAACCATTGTCTAACTTTGCGTTGCTTTGGTGCATAACATTTCCTTTTATTCATCATCATCATCATCATCATCATCATCATCATGATGTTGTTGTTGTTGTTGTTGTTGTTGTTGTTGTTGTTGTTATATAAGACTACTTAGTTCAGTATTCTCCTCCAATCCTACCTTTCCCCTCACATGAAGTGAACTTATTGTTCCAAACTCGAGGGGTTTGCTATTTTGCTGAGGAACTAGAATCACATCTCTGTAAGCCTGGCTATTGGCAGTTGGGATTGCTGTGAAAATACATCAGTCACAGTAGTTTAGGTACTGCTCTGCTTCATAAAGTCAGAGCATTATAAGAAACACCAGCTATATGGAGCTATAAATAGTGGTTAATCTAAATGTTTCTGCTGCATATTTAAAATGCAACATGAGGATTAAAGAGACCTTGAACACACAGAGTGATCACTTACCAATTATTTTAGAGAAATCATTACTTTTGAAATTACTGCCAAATTTATAAAGTCTGATGGTTATTTTAGCACTGACTGTTTTTGTACTCCATGGGAGCAGAAGTGACAATGAGAGAGCTTCAGCACGTGCCCGTCTTGTTGTCAAGCAGCTTCTGGGAAGTCTCTATCGGACAGCAGTGATGTCTCAACAAGGGAGCTTCTGGTATTTAGATCAAACATTCATGTCAACAAACACCCTTCTTGGAATCGTGGAACGAAGATGAACAGAAGTGGAGTCTAATCCCCATAGTGTGTTTTGTCATCTCTCTTGCAAACAACCTTTACATTCTTCAAATCTTTGTGGCTCCATGGATCCTTCTGGAGAAATTGTTTAATCTTTATTGTTTATATGGTTTTAATGCCAATTAATACTGGAACACTTCATAATGTTCCTGCAGAGGGACTTGGCAAGAAAATGAAACCCAACCATCTTAGGGTCCAACAGCAAAGCTGAAATTCTATTAGCATCACCCCCTCCCTCCAACCTTCTTTCCTCCAAATATGTTCTCAGCTATGAGCGTCATAATCCTTAGCTAGCTTAGCTAGCTTAGCTAGGCAGAAAACAGGATGGGGAAGTTGGGGATTGTAGTTCAACCCTTATTAGGGGCACTGGTTTGGGAGAAGGTTGCATTAGGATATACAATTTAGGAGATCATTGTGTTTGTCACCACATTCTGTGGAGAATATGCAGCAGTTACAGGAAAGGCAGCCTTCCTCCATTTTGATCCTCTTGGAGACATCAGTATGTTGGACTGGTCCACTTTTTAAATATTTGACACTCAACGATGCTGTTAAAAAGGGCAAAAGAGGTTAATCGTAAGCCCTAAAACTTCTGAGGGCTCACATAGCTGGGTAAAACAAAACTAAACAAGCTATGTGAGCTTTGTTCATAATCTGAAAACAGGGGCAGTTGGTACCTTCATTATACCGCTGAAATACTGGATGTTAGTGGTCTAATAAAGATATTTATTTATATATTTATTTATGTATTTATTTATGTATTTATGTATTTATTTATTTATTTAACTTACATGCCACCCACTACCCAAAGGTCTCTGGGCAGCTTACAATTAAAATGAACAGTTAAAAGAGTTAAAACTTTAAAAAAGCAATGGACAATTAAAACAATAAAAACATTTAAACACTAAACACTAAAATTGCCACCACTTTAGATATCATGTCTCCTACCCACTCCAGTTATTTGGTCAAGTATCATATTTTGGGTCCTGGTCACATTTGAGGGCCAAAAAAAGCTTTAAAAATGACCAGAATTATTTTTGGTACAGTAGTTAAATATATTGAAGCACATTATTAGTCAATATTAGAGATATAAGAGGGAATTAATTTCAGCTAAGGTCTGTCCATTATTCCAGCCTGTCATGATGGGAGGCACCCTTTGCTCTATGGAATCCTCAAATACATGACCGTCTGTGGATGTGGGGGGGGGGGGAATGACAAGACTACAGTGACTTGCCTCTGAATACATGTGCATAGGATTGTATTATTAGGAATCTGAGAACTGCTCTGCATAAAGGAACCAGCAACTTGTGATTCTCCAAATCTTGTTGCACTGCAACTCCAGTAATCTTTCTCCATTGGTAGTGGAAAGTTGAATAAGTACAACATGGGATGATTAGTGGTTAGTTAAGTTGTTACAAGTGTAATACTGTAAATAGTATTTGGAAAAATCCTTTCGTAAATTGTTTTTTGGCCCAGATGATAGTGTTACTATAGAAACATTATCTGGAAGTTGAGTCATGGCAACTGGACTTCTTTTTCTTGAGATATAGAAATGTTTGGCTGCTCATCCAAGCAGCTTCCTCAGTCTGAATAAAGCTGGTTGCAAGTCCTCCATCTTATATCCCACTTTGACCTCTTGTCACCCTTGTCTGAAATAGGCTCATAAGCTGAACAATGGCCTGAATAAGCTGGTTAGGTAGACAATAGTCTCATTAGGCCTTTAGGTGAAAAATGGCCTAAGGTGGACTCGCAACTAGCTTTATTCAGACTGATGAAGCTGTTTGGATGAGCAGTGAAACTTTTCTATCTCTCATGGAAAAGAAGTCCAGAGTGGCAGTTGTGGACCAAAACACCTGGAAGGCTGACGTTTGGACACCACTGATCTACACTATGTCCCCTCACTTAAAGTTTATTTATTTTATTTATTTTGATTATTTTTACCCCACCTTTCTCCTTGGAAAAGGACCCAAGGTGGATTACAATAATGAGAGAGAATATTCAGCCCAGAACATTTAAGACATTAAAGTTAAGAACAGGGAATTAGAAGGGCATCTTAGAATATTAAAAGGTAGCATTAAAGCTATGTGGAGGACACAAAGAAAAAAACGTGTGTGTGTGTGTGTGTGTGTGTGTGTGTGTGTGTGTGAATTGAGAGCAGACGCATGTCTGCGAAGGCAGGCCCGCACCCGCTCCTACGAGCACATGTCAATTAGGCAAGGACAAAATTAGGCCTCCACATCCGGTTGCAATCCTTCATACTGTCACAAGCACAATGCAAACAAACCTGGTCCATATCGGCCCAGCCGTTCTCCAAAAAGAAATGGCTGGGAAGCTCCAGTTTCTTTCCCTACAAGCGAATGGGCTTGGTAACAAAGGTTAGGGGTGATTGACAGTGGATTTGATACTTTGTTTCCTCTGGACACATCCCCCCCGAGCCTCAGGAAAGTAGGGGGAATGGGGCAACCCCTTACTCCCGAGTAGACCAGACCTTGGCATACATGGGGGGGAATGGGGGATCATCTCATATTAACCCCTTTTCATCACTGCATCGCTCTCTGCACAGCCAAAAAAGGCACCAAGAAGTATTTTTCTTTCCTTCTTTTCCCTTCTTCTTCTTCTACTTTCTCTCTCTCTCTCTCTCTCTCTTCCCCAAATAAAGGTTCCTCCACCTCTCCCCTCTGTGTATTTCCTCTCCCTGCCTTCCAGTAATATCCCCAACCCCCTCCATTTTCCCAATTCCTTCTTCCTTCGGGTATCTCAAGGCCTGGACAAGGGCACATGCTGCCTCCATGTTGGGAAAGTGACCTCCATTTCAAATCAAGGACCGTCACCCTGCCACAGGGCAAAACCAGTTCAAACTGCTTGGTTCCCCTGAATGGATTCTGCCAGAGGGAATCTTCTCCTTCCTCCACAGAGACAATGGGCTGTATGGGGCACCTTTTCCTCCTTAGCCCTCCAGCCTCCAGCTCAAGCACCTGGACATCAAATTCCCTTGTCTGCCTCTGGACCATGGGAAGCTCTGCCATTGTTCTACCTCAGGACTGTACTCATCCCCATCTCTTATCAGGGATGACTCATCGTTCATCCACTGTGCTTGCAACCCTACCCAGATTGGTGTGATGTGTATCTGTATTATGTGTCTTGACCGCTCATTGTTCTCCCACCTGGAAACCCATCATCCCATCTGCCACCCATTCCCTCCCCCCTATCAGTGTGAAACTCCAACTGAAGTGACCTGACCCACCCCCTGGACCCCATTGGCCCACCTTTCCCAAATTCCACCTGCCTGATACCTCCCAGGGGATGGTCAACCAAGGAAATAAAACAGCATGCCAGGGTCACCTCGGGGCGGGCTTGTTACCTCAACTTTTGGGGTGGCAGGTTCGTCTGGCTGTGCTTTATTGGGCTCAATAAACAACAACCATAAAGATTTCTCTCACGTCTAACTTTTATTGGCAAGAAAGGTCCGGCGTACAAAGGGGCAAGGATTAGCCTTAGCCCAAGACTCAACAGCTACAAAGAGCACACCAAAAGAAAAACAAATTCCATTATGAGGGGTGGAAAGTAAACATGGAAACCCAGATGAATGCATTTGGAAAACTCCCAGGAATTCAGGTATTATTCTTGGACTTTCTGAATAAATTATGGGTTTGAGAGTTAAACTCTAAACCAACTGTTCTCAATCTTTTTTCCCCGGGTCACAGACATAAACAAGCTATGAAAGAAATGTAGACCGAATAGAGATTATATAACTCACATAATTAACCTAACAAGGTATGTTTGAAGAATTGTTTTTGTCTGTGACACCCTTCAAATGTGCCAGGACTCCCCAGGGGTCATATGGCCCCCATTGAGAATGGCTGCAAACAAGAAAGATTGTGCCTTAGACGAGGGTTCGGGCTAACATTTCTCAGTTCATCAAAGATGCTACTGTGCAGAATTCATTTCTTTCTGAATGGTAGAATATTCATGATAGGGTCATTAGCATAATGAATCACTTGTGTTTCCTGTGGTGCTGTCACTTAGACTGTATTATAAAGTAGTGAGACATTGCAATTAAACCCCACTATTCACAGCCAAAGTGGCTCAAGGGTGCAAAATCCGATGCCCAGACTCACCTCTATATCAATCAGCCAGGAACTTCCCTCTCCTCCTAAGCAAATCCTTGGCCCGAGAGTTAAACATACAATGTGCTGAAGAGTAAGATATGCTACTTAGGCACATTAGAGTCTTTGTAAAGTTCTTGCAAGGGGCATAATATTAGCCTGGATTTATAAGATCCTCTAAGAATGCTCGTCAGCTACATGAGTTTAAGAATGCTACATTGAGCTGGATTGGGTCAACCTTCCTGGCACTGGTGAGTACATGCACCAGTCAATTTAAAATTAAAGTTATTCATTGCAGCAATGGTACAGAGCTTCAGTGGGCTCTTTGGCTCTGTTGTAACATTTTGGATGTGTAAATGCACACATTGTTGCCTAAGGAACCTTAATAACAAAATATCTGTCCTCATGTGAGACACATCCCTACTATACCATGGAACACTTATACATAAGAACTAAGTATACTTACTTACCCCTCACTCTTTGTTCATCCTTGAGACAAAAGACAGTGATTTGGAAGCCTGTCACAGTTACACATAGGGATGTATGAGAATTTAGGATGGTTGTTTGGATTTTTTGGAGATAATACTGTCAAAATCTGACATATTCTACACAATGGAGATGCAACGAATTGAAGAAATTAAATTCATTTTGTACCATATAAGATACAACACAGAGAATGTGGCCAGATTCATCTAGTTCAGTGTGGGCAAACCTATGGCACGGGTGCCAAAGGTGGCCCTCGGAGCCCTTCCTGTAGGCACCCGACATCACCCCTTCACAGCCACCTGTAGTCAGGTTAAATTGCTGTATTGTCACTTTGTGAAAAATTACTGGGTTTTGAATCACAGTTTGGGCACTCAGTCTCTAAAAGGTTCACCATCACTGATCTAGTTGGAGAAATAGGTCTGCGTGCTTAGCTGGGTTTCTGTCTCTTGGTATTCAACTAGACCTGTGTTGCTTTAATTAGGCTTGCCATGGTGGTGTCTGCCGTACGTATGTCTGCTTCCGCTCCCCGTGATCCCAACCTTGGCACTTCTTTAAATGTACAGAGCTAAAAACAACAGTCAGGTCAGCAACCCATTGGTATTATGAGTCAACATCCTCCTCCTTCAGCCCCCAAATTATTTCTGCAGACGTCTTTGCTTGCTACCTCTATTTCCTGACAGGCTCTTAATATTTCATAGCTGCTTGAAGGTCAGTTTCAGCAGAGTCCTCGCAATGCCAGGAATATATAGGTCGATGTATGTAGAAGAAGATGGGTGAGAATTTGTTCAATCTGGTTTTTGTAAGAATCTAACAAATTCTGCAGATTTCTTCATAACTGAAAAGAATTTGAGGTTATTAAAAAAAACCCCTGAAAGTCTGGAGAAGATTGAAACTGGCAAGTGTTTCCATTCTTATTTACTTTTAGCATTGATTCTTGGGCTTGGAAAAATTTACTATTTTGACATGCAATTCTTAGGCTCCATCAACCGGTCAACCAGTTAGCCAAATGGCTGGGGCTATGCTTGCTGGGGGATTCTGGTTGTTCAAAAAGTAACTTTTATAGTTCTACTAGATTCCAAATTTAGAAATCCATCAGATTGTCAGAGGTGTGCAAAGTGTGTAAAGTATCTCACAGTTTTAGGCATAAGTCAGAAATCCCTGCTGTTAGATTCTTCATCCCTCATTTAAAGAAACACATCAGGCATGCTTGCATTCTTTATCTATTTAATGAGGATTGATGTTTCATGTTAGAGCTGCAGAAGAGCTGTCTTTTGATGCCTCAAGAGGTGATCTATAAGGCTATTTTGTTCAAAGTGCAGCAATTGACAGCATCCCTGAACAAAAGGAGTCTACAAAGAGGCCTACAGTTGTCCCCCGCCCTTTCACGGTTCATATACTGCGGTCCTGGTATATCATGGGTCCGCAGTTTATGAAAAAAAGGTCCCCTGGGGTAGGGGGGAAAGGACTTCCGAGGCCTGTCGGAGCCCCCAAAAGTGCTTCCCTGCAAACCGGAAGTGACCTCCAGACCACTAGAAAGCACTTTTGGGGCCTCTGCGGGACTGGAAAGTGCCTTGTAGGACTGTTTGGGGCAGTGCCATGCGTGGGGTATGTACAAGCGCCCCGAGAGAGCCCGCCCAGTCCCGACCTGACCCAGCACCTGCATATTGCACATTTTCAATTATTGCGGTCCAGGTCGGGTCCCTAACCCCTGCGAAAGGTGGGGGTTTACTGTATTTTGATTATTGTTTGTTTGCACAAAGTCAGTTTCTTGGCTGACATTTTATAAAACAAGGGTAAGAATTTAAGCTGTTTAGGCCAGTTGATCTTAGAAGAATCACATTACTTCCTACCAAGCCTTGCCCCAATCTGACACCAGCTTAATATCCCACTCATAGGTTTGATGCATTATTATTATGCCTTGCCTTGGATTTTCTAAAATAAACAAATGAGGCAGCAATGAATGTCTCAGTTAAGCTGTATGTGGTGTAATTTTTTTTTAAAAAGGATCATAGTTTTTCTGTCCTGTGAAATGTTAATTGCATTTCAGTTTTTGAACTTATGCATTAAATCCAATTAATTCAATATAATTGTTCAGAGTAATTATGTTGTCATAAACTTCATCATGTTAATGGCAGAAACCCTCCTTCTTAAGGGTTAAAAAAAAGGCCCAGAGAAAGCCTTCCTTCTATAAAGTTTCTATGGTAACAAGATGCAATCTATAAGGATATTGTATTTAAGCAAAGGCTTCCCCTGGACCAGGCACAGCCAGTGTTGCCTCTTTAATTGTGACAGTTGATATCAAAGCAAGGAGAACAAAGAGCTGCTTAATTTCTGGACCCCAGAGGTGCCTGGCCCAGAGGCTACACAGATGTCAAGTAGTCTACTCTGGAAGGACTTTCTGTCAGTCCTGCGGGTTGTGTTGACTGTTTATCCATACACTGGGCACAGTAATACGGTATTCCTTCGTATTTTATACCCAGTGCTTGAATTATAGGGTTGGACTAGATGGTGGATTCAGCAATAGGCAAACGTTTCTCTATCCTGTGAAATTCTATGGGGCTGCTCCCTGGGCCTGGAAGTCATTGTAAGCTACATTTAGGATTTTGAACCTATTTCTATTGAATTTTACTTTTATCAGTAAGTTTTTTTCATTAATCAAAAAATGTTCTCTTTTTATTAAAGAATTAGCCTTTTGCACTGGTCTCTGATAATATATCTGGTTTCAGTCCAAATTTCTTATGCTTCATGGTGAATTTCTAGAGATGGGCTTTTCATTTCAGAAGTGGTCAGCTGTTGTTCAGAACGGGAGGAATGTAATCAACCAATCCCTTTCCTTGCACTGGGCTTGTGCGGGGCTGAACTCCAACAAGGAAGAAGCCTCCAACATCATCTTTCCTTCTCCCTGGTGCTAGCCAATCAGACAGGGAGGTGGGATGATGTATTTCCCTGCACAGCTTCTGATTGGCCAGCACCAGGGAGAAGGAAAGATGACATTGAAGGCTTCTTCTTCATTGGAGTTTATTAAATTTTGCAGAATAATGTTTCAAAAGCATGAATCCTGACTTGCTAGGGGAAGTGAGAAGGACCCTTCCATCACACCAGTAAGATATAGCTGGACACCTCAGATGGGAAAGTTGATCAGTTTTGTTTTCTTCTGCATTTTTAAAACTTCAATTGCTTCTTTCCTCCTGACTATGTGAATGAAACAAATCCCTTTACTTACATACCCCAACAAAAGAGGGGGGAAAGCGTAAATTGCAGAAGAAAATTGCCTGTAGCTAAGTGTCAGTGCTTGTGTTCCTCACCAGGCACCAGTTGCATGGGTTGGTGCATGATGAGTAAGAGAAGCAGCAGTTCAATATGATTCATGCTTTTGAAACATTATTTTGCAAAATTTAATAAGGAGAGCTACTGAATTTTGGTCCAAACACACCATACCCACAACATGAAACGATAAAAATCAAAATCATAAATGGAAATTTTCAGGAGCCCCTCAAAATAGAAATAGGGCTATGTACTGTGGTCTAGTAGATACTGCACCAGGGTGTCAGCTGCCGTGAGGTGAAAGTCTGAAGTGTCAGAGAGCCCCCCCCCCCAAAAAAAATACTGGAAATTCTGGCTATGGATTAACACAACACTGGCTCTGCAGCTTAAACAAGGTCTAAAAGCCTTGCCTTTTGTCTCATGCATTTTTGCTTATCACATGGTATACAGCTCATACTAGCCATGAAGCTGATAAATATGGTCATTGGTATGTTCAGACCAATTGCTTAGCATCTTCCTGCCTATTCTGGGGATTCATGTCCTCCCTACTTATGTCACTTTTTATCTTCTATGTGCACCTCACCTTTTCTGTGAGGTGAGGTGAGGTGCCGAATCACAACATTCCATGCCGAATCACAACATTGGCACCTTTCTGCACACCCCTTTCTTTGGTTCCTATGACCCTCCATGTACTATTCTTGAATGTTGATTTCCTAAGCGTACTGTGTAGCCTTCATACTGTAATTAAACTGTAAACCGTCCGGAGACTACTTTAAGTGGCATGGGGCGGTATATAAGCAGAACACTTTGCTTTGCTTTTTACTATATGTGTCTTTAACATGATTCAGGCTTTAGGCAGGATGGATAAAGTGTTCTGCTTATATACTGCCCCATACCATTTCAAGTAGTCTCTGGGCGGTTTACAGTTTAATTACAGTATGCAGGCTACACATCCCCCCGCCAGCAAACTGGTTACTCATTTTACTGACCTCGGAAGGATGGAAGGCTGAGTCAACCATGACCCTGCTACCTGGGATTGAACCCCCCAGGTTGTGAGCACAGTTTTACCTGCAGTACAGGCATTTAACCACTGCGCTACAAGGCATCCTGGGCTTTAGGTGTGACTGACAATTTACAGTTTTCTACAGGTACAATAGGAGGCTGTCAAAGACTATACAGCACTATGTATTGGAGGTCAAGTGCTCATTTCATGTCCTCCATATAGCAGATGGGTAAGGGTTGGAAACCAATAAATCTTCCTTGTGCTTCTTTTTATCATTTTATTGAATCTTTCCAATTAAATCTGCATAATAGGAATCACTCCAAAATATGGCTGAGCTTGACTGTTATTTGATTATTGTAAAAGGAGAGTGCTAACTTGAGAACAATGAGCTTCAGGTTTTCTTAAAAATAATACGTGGCAGAATGTATGAGAACTGCAAGAAAGGGGCCAGAGAGACATAATTTCCATTCAGAGGAGAATTTGTATTCTGACGATGGGTGTTTGGGGAGAGATTCTGTGATAGGAATGTGGATAAGTATGCTTGCATTATTGACTATGACAAAGTTCAACACAGCAAGCTGATTCAGATTTTGATACTGCTTTTGATGAAAGAGATGCTTGTAGAATTCATACTGGAAACAGAAAACTGCAGTGGGATTTGAAAATCAGATGCCAAAGGACATAGAGATAAGAAGGATTACTGGAAAGATTTATACTTCCTCAGTTGCTTTTCAATTTACAGTAACCCCCCGCTGATCGCGGGGTTTAGGGACCTACCCCAAGTGCGATGCACGAAAATCCGCAATATGCGGAAGCAGGTGGGGGTGGGGTGGGGGTGGGGGTGATTGCACGGTACGCCGGTGGCCACAGGGGGATCTTGGAGGTGCGGGGGGCAATGCGGAGCAACCCGGCCCTCCTGCTGCTGCCCCCCCATGGTTCCGGTACTGCGGTCCCGCGATATAGTGGGACCACAATACCGGAAACGCGAAATGGCAGGAGGTCACTGTATACTGAACATCTTCAGAAAACCTGTCCTGAGCCAAATTATGGTATTCTTGTCAATGGAGAGGTTATCAACAGCATCTGATATGCAGACAATGCAGTATTATTAATCGACATTTTAGGTGGTCTACAACAATTACGTGACAAAGTACGTCAAGGCTGCTTACTAGTAGTATACCAAGTGTCCAGAAGGCACTAATGAACCTGGTCTAAAATGAATGTTAAGTAAACCAAATTCATGGTAAGCGGAAAGCCTTGACTCAGAAATCTTATTGATGAAACAATTGAGTTGCCTACAACTGCTGGATAACTCACTGGCTCCGAAGCCAGAGGGTGGGAGCCCAGTTCCCCACGGTGCCTCCTTCAGAGGGGCTGGACTCGGTGATCCATAAGATTCCTTCCAGCTCTGCTATTCAAGGTTATTATTATTTACCTCACAGATATCATGCCCACGGGCACAGAGTTTATTTCTAGAAGTGGGAAACACAAGTGAATTATTACATTCATGGGCGTGGAGTCACGAAGGGTCGGTCACGACTGTAACAACACAACACAATACACACACACACACACACACAGAGAGAGAGAGAGAGAGAGAGAGAGAGAGAGAGAGAGAGAGAGATCACATAGGGATTACAGAATTAATGTACATTGATAATGTTCACAACAAAATATAACTCTAAATAGCAGGATGATTTCTAAAAAGTCCATCAACTACAACAGAAGTCTGTGAAGATTCTCAGTCACCCAGGTGAGTTTATCTGGAAGTTGAGTCTGATGAAGCTGTTTGGATGAGCAGCGAAACGTTTCTATCTCTCAAAAAAGAAGTCCAGTAGCCATGACTCAACTTCCAGAACTACAACAGAAGTTTACTTGAACTAAACACTATATGTCTTCCACAGAAGGTCCCTCTTTGTACTGAGCACAGTGGTGCTAGCCAGGACAGCCTTTCAGTGTTCATTACCATAGCTTTCTTAGAGTGTCTTAAGACCAAAGAAGAGTGTGATCATAACCATGGTGGTGTTGTTCTTGCTCTGTTTTAGTTAGTGTTAGAGCCAATTAAATGCGACCATCCTGCCTCTTCCCCTTATCTCCACTGCACAAACTTTAGTTCTTACCTGTCGTGTCACTGGGTGACCTAATTCTTTTCTTCACACACATTTATTTTTAGTGAATGTCAGATAAAATAAGAGCATCATTGTGCAGCAGAGAATAAATCCAAGGTCTGAACTTACTCTCTAGATGTGCGCACTCTATGGGGAAATTAATGGTGATTTATAATTATGCCAACCCTGATAATAACTGTTTCCGGGGGGCGGGGGAGTGAACGTTATATTTCAGGGCTCACATTCCATTGGATGCTGTTCCCTACTAAATAAAACAAAATTGAAACATACCTAGAAGTAGATCTTGATTGTATATTTTAACAATGTAAATGGACTCAAACACAATTTCCCTATTTTACTATTTAAGACAAAATTACAGTTAACAGAGTAGACAGTGCAAGTTAATGCTAACAAACCAGAGTTGTGCTCATATCCAAATCCGAGATCTCCTGATAATCAATAGTACACCACAATGTCATGTAAAATTAATTCAGTTTGTTCTTAAGGTAACTTAAATATATGCTGTGGCCTCAGTTTCAGCAGCCTATATGGTCCTTATTACACCCCTGATCTGAAGTGAGTGACAAGAGACACTTAAATAGTGGAGATGTGTTTCCCCTCTCATTTGCTAAGCACAAATAGATGGCTTCTTTCCTCCTCTTCCTCTTCTCCTCAAGGTCTCTTGTTTTCTTCCTCCTCCTAAATAGAGACAGGCTTGCATATGTAGTTTCTTTAGATGTGAGCATCCTGGAGCCAGCTTTTAGGGCTTGTGCAAAATCAAGGAAAACAAAATCAGTTTAGAGCTTTTTATCCTGCACTATCCCTAAGTTTTATTCCATGAAGTGATGTCAGTTTTCTCTTTGAAGCTAATTAGGTGTTTCTGTTCATTAGCCACAAGCTCAGAACAAGCCCCCTGAGCTCAACTAGCATAAACACCAATTTGGCCAATCTAATGGCAGCTGGCAAGTTACTGGTTTCAAGTCATGGTGCTTATTTCTACCAATCATGCATCACCTCAGTATCTCAGGGATCCTTTCTCCACATAGACCCCTTTATTAAACCTGGTGAAAGACTTGCTCAGAAATCTTCATTCTTAGAAAGTCCATTTGGCTGGTAGTTCAAGCAAGGTCTTCTTGGTGTTCGCACTGTGGTTATCAAATCCATTCACTCAAGAAGCTTGCCTGACAAGATGGCAGACACCAATTGTTCTTTCAGCATCCTTCCTGGAAACATCGTTGGAGAGAAATAAATAAGGTATCTATTAAAATTTACTTGCCTGCAGTTTCTGTAGACAGTGAACTTGTGAGACTGGACAAGGTATAAATTGTCATTGTATCTCTTTGAATAACTCTCAAAACTGAGCCATATCAGAGGACACCCATTTTGCTTCAAACAATTTTTTTTCTGAATTGCTCCATTTCAACGTTCAGCCAAACCTGAATGCACACTTCTGGTTCATTTTGTGTTCTGCTCTGGATAAATCTTGACACCCTTTCTGTAAACAATTCTAATCTCTATTTCACTGACATGCTTTGGAATATATATTTTATAATACTGTAATATTTTCTGAGGATTCATTTATTTTGCTCCATTTGTCCAGCATCTATTGGAAAGTGCAGAATGAATGACATGATCCAATAGTTTTAATAATTGTATGCATCCAATCAAAACAGATATGTGTATGTGGAAGGCTTTTGTTGTTTTGCTACTCCTAAAACAGAATATTTTAGAACTGGTAGGGGAGCTACCGGGTTCAAGTGAACAGCTTATTGAAAAAAGTTGTTTATGGAGAAGTATGAGGAGGGACGGTGTTATATAGAAGGTACCTTCTGTGGGGTATAATCTAATCAAATGCGGGAAAATTTGCCTGAAGGATAGCTGAGCTGTAGCAGCTTTAAAATCCTGGATTCTTAAGCATCCCATTTTATGTTACCAGAACACATCTTAAATTTATCCTTTTGGCAATTTAGATAATATCAGAAATCCAAGGGCATTGCAAGGGTGTGCATTGTTGAAAATCCATTGTGTACACCTAAAGTTCGGAGATGGTAATGTTTTTATTTATAACCAGTCATTTAAATAAGAGGAAGTAACAAAGCTCTTTATACTTTCCAAACTCAACTTCCCAACAGAAAAGTGGCTCAGTGGACTGCAGTGGGATGCAGTCATATTTGTGGGAAGAGGAGCAAACTTGCACATTGTTTTGTGCGTCACATGATAGTACCAGATTCACACAACACATGCATTTACCTTTCAATGGTATGACCCTGCATATGTTTTCATGCTATACTTATTATTGCCAGATTTGCAAATTACTCACCTTCTGCTAGATTTGCCCTGTGTTTGTATTTCGCTTCTCAGGGGTGGGGACTGCAATGGTTTTATGCAAATGCAGTAGCAGTCCCTTATCTACTGATTTACTTATCCGTGTTCTGAAAGTAAATATTAAAATACTAAAAGAAAAAGATGCAGGAAAAAACTATTTTCATGCGTATTACCACATGCCAGAACATGTGGGGCTGGTTATGATTTAAAAGCTATATTAAAAACACTTAAACATTAGTCAGTATTAAAATGATTTAAAAAATTAAAAATCTCTAAATTTAAATAATATCAATTCCTAGGCCTCTCTCTCACTTATTGCTTAAAAGCCTGAAAACAAAAGTCCTGGCATGACAACAAAAGGATATATTTTAATTAAGGAGGTGGTAGGACCCCACATCTGCTTGCGATTGTCCCCGTCCCAGATAGATAGATAGATAGATAGATAGATAGATAGATAGATAGATAGA
>JAHTLZ010000016.1:16944662-16986428 GCA_023846285.1 Phrynocephalus versicolor | reverse complement strand
TACTTACTTACTTACTTACTTACTTACTTACTTACTTACTTACTTACCCTGGGCAGCGAGCAGCAGTTAAAATACAATGATTGGATCCCAAGTACAAGGACATAAACAAAGAGAACAAAAAAAACAGTAAAACCCAGGAGGTAAAAAAAAAATCACAGAAGGAATCCTGGACAGCAAATTGAAATTTTGAATTATATTCTAAAAGGCAGCATGGGAGATTTGGTTCTGAAAAGAAAATTTCTCAAGTTTTAGAAGAGTTCCTTTAAATAATGGCCATTGGCCACCTATTAGAAATGTTGTGGTCGGGGATTTCCTGCATGGATTGCATGGGGAAGTGTTGATGGGATTACAGTATATCTATGGTTATATAATGTATTTTATTGCTTTATAAATGCCATTTGCATAGTTAATTGTTCCTTTTGCCACCTGCACCTATTCCTTGCTTATGCCTGATCTGGCTATGGTGACACATGCCCCACTTACATGCCATCTGGATTGGGACCATGCGTTCTGAGTGGAGCTGCCTTGGAAGAGCGTTCAGAAATTCAGCTTGTTCTAACTGCTAAAACCAATTGTTAGTGGGGCCTGATTACAAGAAGCATACTATTCTTATATTACAGCAGCTTTATGGGGCTGCCACTCCATTTCTGCCGGTTATGATCTATAAATCTGTATACAGCTTGGATGAAAGCTTTCTTACCATATCACTCTGTATGAACCTCGCCAGCTGTGGGGCCTTTCTCTTGATCCTACACCTTTCATAGGCTAAGTTGGTGAGGTTGCAAGAAAGAGCCTTTTTGGTGGTTTTTCCCCAGGGATGGATTCCTGTAGAAGGTTGGCCCCCTACCTCTTGTCCTTACATTGGCAAGAAAACACCTTTTGTTTAAAGTCAAGGTTTCAATTGATTTGGACAAGGAGAGACCACTATGGAGAGATCTATTATACCATTGTATGACCTGTTGTGCTCTATGGCGCAGAGTGCTGACTAGCAATTAAAGAAACTAAGTGTCACCTTGGTGTCATGGAGACAAAGATGCTGTGAAGGACCTCTGGCCTCACACAAAAGGATCATGTGTGCAATGATGACATCAGAGCAAAATACGGCATTGCACCTATCGCCGACAAGATGCACGAAGCCTGACTGTGCGGGTTAGGGCATGTCCTGTGTGACAATGAGGAACCTCTGCCCCCAAAGAGTCCCACACTGCAGGCCAGCAGATCCCAACCAAGGGGGTCATCCAAAACAGCGTTGGACGAACACCCCGACACGAAGAATGACATGAAGTCCCAGGTTCCCCGGACCTAGCCCACGACTGCACCAAGTGGAGGGCCAAAACAAGAATGGCAGACCCCACCAACAAGTGGGATGGAGGAGGAGGAGGAGGAGGAGGAGGAGGAGGAGATGTAGTAGTAGTAGGAGGAGGAGGAGTAGGAGTAGGAGGAGTATTCTGGTCACTGCATCTCAAAAAAGACATAGTGGAACTGGAAAAGGTGCAGAAGGGAGCGACTAAAATGATTATTCGGTTGGCAGACCTCCCTTATGAGGAAAGGTTAAAAATGGGGCTGTTTAGTCTGGAAAAAAGGCGCCTGAGGGGGGATATGATAGAGACATACAAAATAATGCAGGGCATGAGTAAAATTGATAGAGGGACATTCTTCTCCCTCTCACAAAATACCAGAACTAGGGGACATCCACTCAAATTGAGGGCTGGGAGAGTAAGAACAGACAAAAGAAAATATTTTTTCACCCAGCATGTCGTTAGTCTGTGGAACTCCCTGCCACAGGATGTGGTGATGGCATCTGGCCTGGATGCCTTCAAAAGGGGTTAGACAGATTCCTGGAGGAAAAATCCATCACAGGTTACAAACCATGATGGAGATGTGTAATCTCCAGGCTTAAAACCGTGGTACAGTACTTCAAGGACCAGATGCAGGAGTGTGGTATCAGGAGACAGAGATCTAGTCTTGTGCACTCCCAGATGTATCTGGTGGGGCCACTGTGAGATACAGGAAGCTGGACTAGATGGGCCTTTGGCCTGATCCAGCATGGCTCTTCTGATGTTCTTATGTTCTTATGTACTCAAGCACTAAAATACCAGGAAATTTCAGCTCTTTGAAACCACAACCTTAATAGACACACTGTTCAACCAGTGTGAGTAAAATGCGGTTGTTCATGCCATTGTTTCAGTCTACCCACTGCCTTAGAGACAGCTGGCTTTGTTGCAGAGGGGTAGACCTACAACCCTGGTTTGTTTGGCCAGGTTGTAAAAAACAAGCAAGCAAGCAGTTCATGCCTACCGGAGCTATAATTCCATGTTATCTTTACTGAACATCATCTAGGCTGCCAGATAGGAGCAAAGTTGTAAGAGGTAAAGCCTTTGAAAAGACTTTCTGACACAAATAACAGTTTCCAGTATGGAAACACAATGGGCTGTTTCCAATTTGGTAATGTTCAGGGGTACTGACTGACATGGTTTTCAATTGCAAAGCCCATCAGAAAAAGAGCAGAAAATACTATATTTTTTCATCCATAAGATGTCCCATGTATAAGACAACCCCCCTTTTCCAACCCAAAATTACAGTTTTGTAACCACAGTTCTTTCCTTGGCTTACTTCCGTGGATAAGGTAACCTTCAATGTTTAGTCTAATAATTTTAGACAAAAATATAGTCTTATACATGGAAAATGCTGTAAGTGACAATCTGCTAGGGAATCAGTTGACAGGCCTCTTACAATATTTCTTCCACAGAACTGGCACATACCATTCTCAAACTGGCCTTTTCTAAAAAGTAGGTTTCAGATCAATTTGTTATTTATAAAGCACCAAATGCAACCTTTTCCTTTAAAACTCCAAGCAACTTTCATAAGCAAAACAGAAATGTTATAATCAGAGACATCTGCTGCCTTAGCCATGCCTGGAGAAACCTAATCAAGGACTACAACTCAGAAGTTGTGCTAAAATGGGTGGAAACATCCCAAGTAGAGATGGGCACAAAACGAACAATTTTTTGTTTCCATTTTCGTTTTTTCATTTCGTTATGCAACAAAATGACAAATGAATTTTATCTCTAAAATGAAACGAAACGAACAGAAACACCAGAAATTTTGTCGTCCGTTTCGTTTTCGTTACAGCAATACATTGAACTGCTTTAAAAGCTAAAAAAAAATCACAAAAAATTGAAATAAATGGTAACAAAACGGTAATGAAATGAACGAAAATGAAAATGATTTTTTTGCAAAAATTTGCGAAAAACAGAAATGAACCGAAACGGATCCCCTAAACGACAAACAACAAACAAAACACCATTTTTTTTTATTCGTGCCCATCTCTAATCCCAACTACTTTATATTAATCATTTTAAACTTCTGACTTGTTTGTTCAGGCAGTGCAAAGATCATCCCAGTTGTCTATGCTCTGAGGCAATGTCCCCTCTAATTTTCAGCCCCACTGGGCAGAGCAATGCCCCTCGCATAATGTGACTCCTCCCTCTTCTTATGCAGGGTTCCATTGTGACCAAAACTGACAATGATCTCTGTGGGTGCCTGGAGGAGGAGAAACTGTGTGCAGATACGGGTGGTGGTGGGGAAGTCATGCATGGTCATACAGCCATACACCTGAAACAGAACCTTGCTCTGAGGATGTACAACCCACCTATTACTAGGAGTTATCATCAAAAATCATAAGTGAATAATAATTATTTTTCACTACTTGAACAAAATCCCTTGAGTGAAGAGACTATTTTCACTGGGCCGAATTTTTTTTCTTCACTCTCAAAAACTACACAAGATAATAGAACACAATTTGTGGAAGAAATCAGCTTGTCAAGAAAGAGTCAAAAGACCTGAAGATTATTGAAGTGGCTCAACAATGACCAACTAAAGGTCCAGCTAATGCAAACATTTCAGCAAGTTAAAAATCCATCAACTCCTCATTAATGGCAGATCTGAACAATGCCATAGGAAATTAGAACTTAGACATTAGAAAGAAAGGGGCAACTGGCATCCAATGACCTTATAAACCATTCAGCTTCAAGCAAATTGGAAAAAAGGTCTTTGTAACTGTGCAAAGGGCAAAGCATCAGGCCATGGATGACATGAGCATCCAACAGATAAACATTTTGGGCAGAGTAATAAAAAAGAGGCCTCCATTTCTTTAAAATTAACTTGATGCTTGACTTGTACATTTGGAGTTTTAGAAGTCATATTTAACACGAACCTAGCATATATTATAATAGGCATAAATTTAACCCCAACCTGTGTGAGAAACAAGAAACTTCAGGTTACTTAGAAAGGTATCCAGTTAGGCTTGTTTGTTTTTCCTCCCAAGCACCTCAATGTTGCTTTTGGATACTAAGCAGACCTATAAGAAACACTGCCAAGACACAAAGCTGTTCAGAACCAGTTGGGGCACACAATTACAAACATTAAGAAATGCAGTGTTTTCCCTAATGCTGCTCTGCAGGTGAATATCCCAGCCTGGTAGAGTGCACTTCACCCCATGCAAAACAGGTAGACACCGTATTCAATGAAAGCTGTTGAATCATTACTGGATGCCTGAAGCCAACCCCTACTGATAAAATCAATTACCTAGCAGGCATTGTGCCCAGTAATTTATGGAAAGAGGTAGCAACTAACAGTGAAAAATTCAAAGCATCTACATCAAACGCGCATTCACTCTTTGGCTACTGTCTTGCCCCTCCCACATTAAAATCAAAGAAGAGGTTTTGCACAACATATGTGAATCTTGAAGAATATGCAGACAATTTCAAGGACTGTAATGTGAAAAGAAAGAACCACAGATCTCTTAGAAAGTCTAAACCACCTCCGTCCTGCAGCACAGAGAACTTGGTTATTGTGAAGTCACTTAATAGACTATGGAGTCCAGTTCGCAGAAACACTGTGAACCTAAAAAAAGAGGGTTTTTTTTTAAACATCAACACAATCCTTTGTGAGTGCAGGGATCAGGATTCATACCTGTCAGTGTATTCTATAATGATGGAATTATCCACCCTTGTCTTAATACATAATAATAATTGTGTGCCATCAAGCCAATTCTGACTTATGGTGACTTTTTCTAGGGTTTTCTAGGTAGATAATATTCAGAATTGGTTTACCATTCCCTTTTAATAGGGGCATCCTGGAACTGTGAAACTTGCTCAAAGTCACACAGGCTGGCGTTTCTGCGGTGCACAGTGGGGGAAACTGAACTCCTAACCAGATACCTAAGGCACAGAGCTCTCCAGCCAGCATCTTAATACTTAAAAGAATATATAAATATATTAATTTAATTGATAGATGGAATTATTTTATTTTACTACATATTAGGGCAGATGGTGCAACTTTTCACTGTGTCTGAATATTGGGCATATAAATCATGAAAAAAAAAATCCACAAATCCAGAACCAAACAATCAGGATCCCATGAGGAAAATGGTAAAAAAACTGGCCTTTAATTTTTGTTTGTAGGTGAGCATTTAGGTAAGCAACCTAGGAATCTCAGTCTAAAATCATGTGGTCTGTCTTCTAAATAGTCATTCTAATTAATCAAGCAAGATCTGCGCAAAGACCTTTCTGTTTCTTTCCCTGTAGTCTGCAGGATAGTGGGGGTGGGGGGAGGAGCAGAGGGGGGAGGGAGGGGTAGAGGGGGAGAGGGAGGGGATGGGCAGGAGAGAGAGAGATGTGATGTTCATGTCCAGCTCTGATTCCTGACATTAGCATATTCTCCACCCAAGTATGTAACTTCTGAAAGAATACAGTCCTTACCAAAAAAAAAAAGGGTTCTGAATGTCTCATCTCGAATCTCATAAAACAAAGCAAAGTGTTCTGCTTATATACTGCCCCATACCACTTCAAGTAGTCTCTGGGTGGTTTACAATTTGATTACAGTAATGCAGGCTACACATTGCCCCCCCCAACAAGGTGGGTACTCATTATACCGTCCTCAGAAGGATAGAAGGCTGAGTCAACCAAGAGCCGTCTACCTGGGATTGTACCCCTGGTTGTGAGCACAGTTTTGCCTGCAGTATAGGCATTTAACCACTGTGCCACAGGGTTCCTCTAATATGATGCCAGCATGTAAGTACCTAGAGAAGGAACTATTTACTGTAAAACAGTTTAAAAATACACATACAGGTACACACAAGATGACTTTAGATTATTATTATACCAGTCCTTAGGTAAATATTCAGTTTGTTTGTTTGTTTGTTTGTTATTTGATTGATAGATTGATATGCTGCCCATCTGGCCCAAAGGCCAGTCTAGTGAACAACAAACAGACGTTCCAGTTATATTGCAGTCAGGTTAACATATGCTTTATATACAGGTGCAGAGTCCGGCATAGTTCGTCAGTAAAGAGATCCCATTGTCTGGGAAAGAAAATGCTAAGACAACGGAATATGCAATCCTCTTACCATTTAACTTGATTTCTCAATGAGGACCAATATTTAGGAAGAAGATGCAAGAAACGTTTCTGCTTATGTAAATTCAAGTAGTTTGGCAAAATGAAGATGTCACTAAAGTGAACTTGGGATGGCATTTCTTAGTAGGGAGAGGACTGATTTTGTGGACTGTATCTGAACCACACTAAGATTGAGATTTATTCAAATCCTAATAGGTGGCATTTTGGGCCAGAGGCTTGAGCAAAAGTATGTACTCTGTTATGTATTGATACCTACCAGCTACTTCCTTGGAGTGTGTGAGCTTAAGTACAGTATGTGGGAACCTTGTGTGACAGACATTTAAAAAACAAGTAACAAGATAAAGCAAGTGGCGTGAAAGGCAAATTCTCTATATGATAGCAGGACAAGAGGGATCCTAATGATCTATTATGTTTGAAAGCATAGTAATTATTCATTGACTTTCTGGATACGGCTGGACTGGGATCTCATCAAAGTCCAGAATCTAGAAAGGTCACTGCAAGACATAATGAAGGAGGAAAAACTAAAGAAAAAACAAAGCCTTTTAAACATGGCTTTGTTGTCACATTAGCTCCTAACAGACACCATTATTTCCCCCCTGACTCACTTCCAAATCAATGTCCTTGTATTGATGTTCTTAAATTTTATTACAACAGTTCTCAAAATGTAACATAAGCCTCCAAGGGACTGCAAGCTTCACATTTTTGTACTTGTGCGGGATAGGAGTCTATACCCAAGGGCAAAGGAAATCTGGACTCCAACTGCTGTTGCAGATCCTACTGGAAGTCCTTCATACATATTCTGTTCCATAAAAACATATTATTATCAAATGTAACAGAATTTATTGAAATTGAATGTGGGTTAACAACTGGGGTAATTTCACACTTGAAACAACTCACAACCCTTTCCAAGTTCTTCCCAACTATAGACAAACAAACCCAACCCTTGATAACTTTCACTTGACCTCCCCAGTGCATTCAACTTCTCGAGAAGCAGCCATGACAATTGCTTTGGGTTTGGGTGAAAGGTAGAGAGGACATGAACTGGCACAATGTATGATCCATGTCCATCTCTAAAAGGAAGGGTGCTTTCGGCGTAGCTCAGATAAACAGCAAGCCCCCTTCACAAGTTTCCCAATATGTGCCCCACTTAATGGATATCAGCACCCATCTTTCTTGTTCTAAGCCCCCTCCTCCCCTCCGATGCTGCCCAGGTGAATAGAACAATAGGCTTGGGGGTCCATGTCTGCCCCAGGGCTTCCGAGGAGGCTCACAATATTGTGAAAAATGTAAATCTCTGATGGTTCCCTATATAGCTCCCAATGGGCACTTTGTGAGATACTTTAGGAAGTACAGACACTATACTTCCCACAATATTCTAAGCCTCCCAGGAAGCACTGGGATAGGACAATCTATGGTCCTACTTAATTGGGCAGTGGCAGTGAAGGAGAGGAGGAGGCCTGGAACAAGTAAGGTAGATTCTGGGACCCATGAAGAAGGGCTTTCTGGTGTGTGTGTGTGTGTGTGTGTGTGTGTGTGTGTGTGTGTGTGTGTGAATCAAAACAAATCACGAAGAATGAAAACATTCATGAGAGTGCACTTCCCTGAACCACCCACAAAATGAACAATGAACCAACCTGGTTCCTTTTTTTTTTTTTGGTTCATGGTTTGTTTTGTGCCCATCTCAAGTAAAAAGTGGTTAATGGATGAAAAAAAGAAGTCAGCTCAGGAATTTCCCCTTGCTTGGTGTCTCTTTGTGAGTGGTAGCGAGCATAAGAGTAGACCAGTGATGGCGAACCTATGGCACGGGTGCCAAAGGTGGCACTCAGAGCCCTTTCTGTGGGCACCCGACATTGCCCCTTCATAGCCACCTGTATACTGGTTAAATTACTGTATTGGCACTTTGCAAAAAAAAAAAAAATAGTGGGTTTTGAATTGCAGTTTGGGCACTTGGTCTCTAAAAGGTTCGCCATCACTGGAGTAGACCATCTTATCTGCTGACATTTGTGTTGTCAAGATTCAGGCTGCCCTTTGTTATGTAAAACATGGCATACTTTTCCCTGCCAACATCAGAGGGCTGATATTGGGCCATGTCAAGGCATTTTTGAACTGTGGATTCAGAATCTGGAAGTTGAGTCATGGCTACTGGACTTCTTTTTTGAGAGATAGAAATGTTTCGCTGTTCATCACTGTTTCGCTGTTCATTCGCTGTTCTATCTCTCAAAAAAGAAGTCCAGTAGCCATGACTCAACTTCCAGGTAAACTCACCTGGATGACTGAGAATCTTCACAGACATATTGTGGATTTAGAAGCACAATACCCCGCATTCATAAACCAGAGGGTTTTTTTAGGCAATTGAAAATATTGGAAGGGCCATTTCAGCATTCAGATAAACTAAAGCATCTCTTCTCCACCCAGACTATAGCTCATTAATGTCTCAAGTGTGCATGCATGGGATGGATCCATTATCTAACAAGACAGGAGTATATTTATTATCTAAAACATCTGGAGGATCAGAGTTCCCTGTTTCAAGTATGGGAAATGTTTGGCATCCCATTTTACTGCATTCCACAGAATGTAAGTTCTAAAATGGGCATGGTATTATATCATATATTTAGGAATGCCATTTTCTTCCATCAGTATTGCAAGAGAATCCTAGGTGTATCTCCTAATGACTAATCATAAAACAAAAGGAAACTGATGTGCAGCAGGTGGAGTGAGCCAAGTTCATGCTAGGACAGACCTATGTTATTTTCCTCTTGAAGGAGCTCTGTATCTAATGACAAGCTAACTACATCATGTAGTACTACTACTGCTTATTTTTGATTCCTAGAAGTGGAAAATAATTAATAGAAAAATAACTTTGATGTTGTTTAGCACAAATATTGGATACTGAGAAAAATAGATGAGAATCAATATTCACATATCTTTACGCTGTCTGCAATGTTAGCAAATGAGCAGGGCGCCAGGTTTGCTAAGGTGAGATGCTTGAAATCCAATCGATGTAAAACAGTGGATCTCTTTCCATGACTTGAAATGCTGCACGTCTTCCCTAACGGTTCAGATCCAACTAATTATATCATTTGTAAATTCTCCACTAAGTGATAACACCTAGTGGCCATTGCACAGCCGTTTAGGGAGGGGAAAAGTTCACGTTTGAAATGGTTTGGCATGAAATCAGCTCTTGCTAAAAGCACACCAAACAGTTTTGTTCTTTGGTAACAGCTTCCAAATATTGCTGTTCCCCCGCTGCGTGGATCATGCAACAAAACTAGATCAAACACCAGGTATTAAAGCCAAACGTTGCCTTCGGGCTCAAATGAAGCCTATTTGCTCACTCCTTCTTGTGAGTCATTCTACTGTTTGGAAAAGAAGTGGATGACCTTTTTGTAACCAACTTTTTCTCCTGTGACTATCTTTGGAAAAAGCATGAAGAGCAAATAGTAATTGTGCTTAAGTATTTCTTTATTGCTTTTCATTTCCCCATACTCTATTTCACGTGTACTTGAGGAATAAAAATTGGATATTTGTGACTTGATGTCTCTACTTGCTTGTTTTTGAAAAGCCAGGTATTGTAAGAGCTGCATTATGTTATCCGCAAAATTGGAGCCTGGGAGTTTCGGGAGCTTTGATTGGGCACAACGCTTCACAACTGGCACAGTATCTTACATGTATTTTATCTTATAGAACTCTTCAACGGAAAAGGCTCTTGAAGCAGCTTAGCTACAATTAATTATGAAAAAAAAATACTGCACAGTCCTGCTCATAGACTTAACTATCTAAAAAGATATGACAGATAACAGAAAGAAGCAAACAATGTTACCATCTATGCTGTCAAGTTGCTTCCAAGGTATGGCGACCCTACAAATTTTTATCCGCCAAAGGGTCCTGTCATTGGTAGCTCTACTTCAAAGTGAAGGCCATGGCTTCCTTTAGTGAGCCAACACATCTCAAGTTTGTTATTGCTGCTGCTGCAATTTTAAAAATGTCCCCCCCCACACACACACTATGGAGCTTTTACCTACATCTATACATAGTAACTAGGGATTCCATTTTAGGCATGGTCTTGGCTTGCGTCTTCAGTGATATGGCCTTACCCTTGATGATATTTTCGAATTCCTTCATCGTTACTGTTCTGAGTCCTGGTTTCCTTGTGATATTTTGGATACATTTGATGATTAAATTGAGGTATACAACATTTTTAACGATTTCACTTTCATCATTTTTGACACTGAAGTTATATAGTGTCCTTATTCTCTAATCACGGCTTTTGTCTTCTTAATGTTCAGTTGTGGTCCCACTCTTGCACTTTCTTCTTTCAACTGCTTCAGGCGTTATTTCAAGTGATTGCTGCCTTCTGCCAGTAAAATGGTGTCATTTTAATTCTTGATGTTTCTTCCACAAATATTCGATTTCCTTCATGTAAAACTGGTCCAGCTTTCTGTATATGTTTTGCACACAAAGTGTGCAAATAATGAGATATACTGCACCCTTGTCTGACATCTCTGATACAGAAATTGATTCTGTCTCTCTATATTCTGTCGTAACAGTAGATTTTTGTTCTCAGTACCAATTTTGCATTAGGTCAATCAAGCACTGTGTCCATTTCTCTTAGAACAAAGCTTCTCATGACCCACACAGTGGGTTAATTAATTTCATTTTTCATTTGTGTCATTTATCGTTTAAAATTTTTACATTTTTAAAACTCGTGCTGACCAGCCGGGTTGGCATGTTTTTTATTTTATTTTTTTCTTATCATGCCGACCAGCTGGCTCACAGGCCAGCTTGGCAGTTTTTTAAAATTATTATTATTATTATTTTTTACAGTGCTGACCAGCTGGCCCGCGGGCCAGGTCGGCAGGTTTTTTTCTTTTTCTTACAGCACTGACCAGCTGGCCCGCCGGCTGGGTCGGCACATTTTAAATTTAATTTTTTTTTTTTACTTATTGCACCAACCAGTTGGCTCGCGGGACGGGTCGGCATATTTTTTATTTTTTACTTTAAAATTAATTTTACTTATTGCACCAACCAGCTGGCCTGTGGGCCGGGTTGGCATGTTTTTGAAATTTTTTATTTAAATTATTTTTTACTTATCATGCCGACCAGCTGGCCTGTGGGCTGGGTCGGCACATTTTTTCCCTTACAGTGCCGACCAGCTGGCCCATGCACCAGGTTGGTGCATTTTTTTAATTTTTACTTACTTACTTACTTACTTACTTACTTACTTACTTACTTACTTACTTACTTACTTACTTATTTATTTATTTTTACAGGCCAGGTTGGCATGGTTTATTTTTATTTTTATTTTTATTTTTATTTTTATTTTTATTTTTACTTATTGCACTGACCAGCTGGCCCGCGGGCTGGGTTGGCACGGGTTTTTTTAAATCCCCCACCTGATTGTGCCCAATTGGGTGGGAGAAGGGGTGGACTTTAAAAACATTTTTTCCACCAAAGCCCTGCGCTACAGCTGATCAGTGGTGGCTTTGGAGTGAAAAAAAAGCCTACAGTTTCCCCCTTTTTTTGCAATGCATTCCTATGGGAAATCGAAAAACGAAGCAAATAAAATGGAAATTTCCATTTTGTTTCATTTAGTTTTTCTTTGATGGGTCTGTTCATTATTCGTTTATTCCATAATGAAATGAATAGCGAATAATGAAATGAATTAAAAATTCATTTCGTGCCCATCTGTAATGACAAGGAATCAGGCCTTCTTGGTGATCGCCCCACAACTATGGAACCAGCTGTTGGGAGATCTTGGTCTGCTTGGCCCAATTACCCCCCACAGAGCAAGTTAACTATAGAGTCAGAGATACAGAGTTAATTCATAATAACTTCAGAAAAGGTTTTATTATTACAGACTTTGTCATTTTAGCAGCAATAAGTCAAAACCATAATATAAGAGTGAAAAAGAAGACAATCTTTTATCTTACATATTCCATGTTAATCTAATTTATCTTGAAGAATGTACCTGAACTAAGTAAACCATCCCCTAGAGCTGGGTGGCATGAATGCAAATGTGAGTCTTCATCTAAGAGAGTGTTGGCAAATTTATGGCATGGGTGCCAAAGGTGGCACTCAGAGCCCTTTCTGTGGGCACCCAACATCACCCCTTCACAGCCACCTGTATTCAGGTTAAATTGCTGTATTGGCACTTTGCAAAAAAAATTTAGTGGGTTTTGAATCACAATTTGCGCACTTCATCTCTAAAATGTTTGCCATCCCTGAACTAATAAGATTTCAGAAGAGGAAAACAGTCATTTCTTAGCTGTAAAACATGACTCACTAGCTAGAGGAGGGGCAAAAATAGCAAAGCACAAAAAGACCAATAGCAAGCCAGAACAGGGTGATTGACAGATAACCCCACTGCATACTGGGACACTATTGATCTGCATATTCTAACACAAACTACCTGTCAAAATTTGCTGAGCTCCCTTATTGCAAATATTTCAACCATTATTAAAGACCTGGTAATTCATATTGCCCTTCCCTAATTGTGCTGATAACGCTTGACGCTTAGTAACTCACTACCTAATTCCACCTCCTCTGGTTCTGATCTTTGAATTTATAGGTTTAATTTTTTTGCTATGAGTTTGTTTCGGTCTACCATTGATGTTGTATATGTTTTTGTTAATGTCTAATACTGGTTTGAAGTGATTATATTATGTTTTTGTTGACACCAACTAAATGAATGGATGAATATTTTGAATGAGTTCAGATCCCCAGGGCCAGAAGGGTTGCATGCAGGGATATTGAAGGAATTGGATGAAGAGATGTCTCAGCCTTTGTCTATTATTTCTATTATATTTGATGGGATTGGGATCTTTCCTTTCAGGACCTGGGGACTCCAGCTCCCCATTAGTACAAGAGGTTACATTTTTGGAAGCCAACAAAGAATAAGACTTAGCTTTTCTTTTAACTAGCCCTGTGTTACTCTTCAATTCCCCATAATTTCTTGGCAGACCGTTGAGTCTGATCATGCCTGCTCTGGGTAATTGAGTAAATGCTGAACAGTGGCTCAGCATACCAAAGCGTAACAGTTCTTCATAAATGTATAACATGGAAAGTAATAAGGAACAGCTTCCGAAAGAGAAATGTGTCCAATTTGTTGTTCCTTCAGCTGGTGATAATCTCGGGCTTTACGCAAACTGTCAAGGAGAAGGAAAGGGACTTGAGTGTGCTTGAAAAGAGATAATAGCTCGATGGAGACAGTGGCACTGCACTCCATAGCTGTACTGAGGCTGGGTGCAGTGGCATAAGTGGTTAGCAAGGATCAGACCAGGCAGCTCTTATCCACTTCCCAGTTCTTAAAGCATGAAGTAGAGGCAACATAAAGGCTCACCTTCTCTCATTTTGCTACACAGCTCTAAGAGAACAAAGTTATGCCCTTCGTGCGTCTTTGTGACAGAACACAGGCAGCCAAAATAGAGCTTGGCCAGTTTTGCAGAGGGACGCCTTTCAGAAATGCTTCTTCAAGGATGTAAAAAAGGAAGGAGCCACGTGGCCCTTACAAAATACAAATGCAAGACTAGGCTATAGGTCAGTGGTGGCAAACCTTCGGCACTCCACATGTTTTGGACCACAACTCCCAGAATTCTGAACCTGTACTGCCAATGGCAAAGTACTGTGGGAGATGTGTTCCAAAACATCTGGTGTGCCTAAAGTTCACCACCACTGTTCTAGGTAATACCTTTATAGGCCACTAATAAAATAGCATGTCATTTTTGCAAAACCATCTTGCAAACAGTGTTTCTTCTCCATAGTCAGTTGCAAAACAAAAACACATTATGGTGCAACTTCTGAAGTCTTGTAGCCCGTTAAGAGGCTAATCATACTTACTTGGCTGGTAAAATCAACTCTGCTTCAAGTTGTCAAGCCGTCTGTTTGTTTGCTCCATATTTAAATACTATAAATTTATGGGGAAAAGTTTGTATATTATGCTATGGTGAAGAAATTATTTATTATTATTTATTTATTTATTTCATATGGCACAACAGAATACAGTATATTGCACAAGACTTTACAAAGATAATATAAAATATGTATAATACGTCTGAAAAAAGTTGTCTTAAATTTTGGTGCTGGGAAATCCTTGAGAGGTCCAGCAGCTGAAACCAGGCATGTCCAAACTTCATCCCTCCAGATGTTTTGGACCACAACTCCCACTGTCCTTTGTCACTGGCAATCTAAGCTTAGAATTTTGGGAGTTGTGGTCCAAAACACCAGGAGGGATGAAGTTTGGACATGCCAGATGTAGACTATTTTATCTGTGACAAGTCAACTTGCCCAGGGTACACCACGAAGAATGTAGTCTACATTGCATCTCATGTTGGGGCAATTCTCGACTTATGGAGGGAAAAGAAGGAGCCTCCAAAATGACTTCCACTATACCTGTATTTAGATAAAGTATGCCTCCTGTAGCCTTTGAAAAACCAATAGGCACAGGGGCTATCATAAAAGGGTATGAGCTCTCTTGATAAATTGAACATTGATGGTGGCAGCCAGCCAGGCAAGGAGAGATCCTAGTAATAGATTAGTGGGGATAGATAGGCAGAAGTAAAACAATGCAGAGCTGGAAATCAGATGGCCCACATCATCTTGGTTCATCACTAGAGATGGTTCCAGGCAGGGATTTCCACAGGAAGGGAAAGCATGCACTTAAAAGGGGCCAGAGGCCTTTGGTGTGGTACCTTCAATGAAAACCATAGACATGGAACTCCAGAAGGCTGGTGAGGAACAAATAGGATGACTACAAATAGATGATCACTACCATTACTACAGACTGAGACAGCCCATACTGATGCAGAATGTCAGATAATGGGGGGTGTCTGTAAGGATCTGAGTCTGGAATGAACCTCAGTGGCATACAGTTATCTATCAGTTTGATAACAACATCCTGGAGGATGCCATAGCTAGAGATAAGCTAAGTACTCAGGAAATAAGTTTTATGGAATTAAAGTCACCCCCCCACACCATTTCACAGTTCAGGTACTGCAGTCCCATTACATTGTGGGATTGCAGTACCTGCACCGCTGGGGGGGGGATCGGGTCACTCTGGGCTGCCCCCGCCCCTCCGAAAAGCCTCGGAGCTGCACAGGGGGGCGGCGAGGGGTGATCAGGTCACTCCGCGCTGCCCCCGGCCCCTCGGAGAAGCCTCGGGGGTGTGTGTGGGAGGGTGGCGGGGGGGCGATTGGGTTGCTCTGGCACCACCTTCGGGCCCCTCTGAGAAGTCTCGGGGCTGTGCGGGGGGGGGGGCGTAATCTCCATTGAAATGCATTGTCAATGGATTTCAATGGAGAAATTTTCCCCATTGGAAAGCATTGAGCCACTGTCTTCCAATGGGGAAAATTTTCTCCATTGAAATGCATTGGCAGTGCATTTGAAGGTAGACAGCCCTGGACAAGAAGTCTCGGGCAGCGCAGGCGGGTGGCAGCGTGAGGTCAGATCCCCCTGCTGCCACCGGCGCGCACCGCCCCAAGACTTCTGTGATTGCCCCCCTGCCCCCAGCCCTCCTGCTTCCGCATATCACAGATTTTCATGGATCGCGCGTGGGGTGGGTCCCTAACCCCCGTGATCGGTGGGGGGTTACTGTATTGACCTTTATGCAAATGCTGTGAATGAAGGAACAGAAAGAACGCTCCAGAAATTAGTTGATGACCTCAAACTGAAAAGCATGTCCTTTAGAATACAGAATGAGGATTCAAGATGATATTCACTCACTTGTAGCAATAGATATCAAGAGGAGAATGAAAACATATATAAAATAGGTGACACCTGGCTTGGCTGTCATCATTGGACCGTGTCATCGATGCAACCAACATGAATTTGACCAATCTCCATGAGGTAGTGGGACAGGAGAGCCTGACGTGCTCTGTTCCATTGGGTCACAAAGAGTTGGACATGACTTAATGACTGAACAACAACAAGCTTGGCTGTAAAACATGTGAATGTATACAGGTACTAGTAGACCAAGCACTAAACATGAGTCAACAATGTTTAAGGGTGGGGATGGGAGCTAATGCAATGCTCAGCAACATCAACATAAGAATAGTATCCAGATCAGTGGAAAACAGAACAAGCATGGCTTTTGTTTCTCCAAAAATTAAGACTCGCACTGATAGAGTTAAATTATAAGAAAAAGAGATTTAAACTAAATATGAAGAACAGCAATCACTGATTTTTGAGAGAAGAATGGAAAGGCTTTGAAGGTGGTAAACCAGTGGTTCTCAACCTGTGCGTCCCCAGATGTCCCTGGACTGCAAATCCCAGAAATCCCTTCCAGCACAGTGAGTGGTGGAGGCTTCTGGGAGTTGCAGTCCAAGAACATTTGGCACCCACAGGTTGAGAACCACTGTGGTAAACTCTGCTGTGTTTTAAATGTAGATTGGACAGCTACTGTATCTGTCTGGATAGTTCAAATATCATTTCTGTTCTATGAGGTGATGTGATTCTTTTCTTCTCTCAGGTGGGTTTAGAGGTATTTTGTTGTAATTTGAGGGAAAATGATAAACTACAGTATTTGGTCATCAATTGGACTATTTTTACATTAGTTTTAAAAAATATTTGGGGAGAAATGACAGAGAACTGAACAAAATAGATTGTGTTAACATTTGAGTGATCTGTCTTTCTCATTGGAGACATATTTGTTATTCAGTTACTGTGTATGACTGAAATTCAATTGCATTAAAATGGATGGAACACCACCCTCCAAAATCTTAAGGCCTTTAATGATACACTGGCTGAAATTCTAGATAGAAAGAAAAAACATGATCTATCTAATTGGAAAGCATGTGTTTGCATATTTCTGCTTACTGGTTCAAAATATCATGGACGCTACGAATATTTGTGTTTGTTCAGTCTACAGAATTAATAAGGCCTCTTATGAAAGGCTCAGATACTTTATGGCACTTACAGATTCTCTTTGGACTATTTAATGGCCTTGAGCCAAAAATAGTGAAGACAGTTTGTAAAAATAGTTTCAAGGGTGTCTGTATGCTATCTGATAGGTCTACACATCTAGCATTTTCAAGGTTGCCCCTTAGCACTGTATAATTAAAATTTCCTATTAATATGTATGCCATGTATTGGAAACTTGGACAGTACTTTGTTTACACTAGATATCTGCAGTAGTTTTGTGTGACCACCACACAGAAGCTCTACATGAACTGAGATATTCCATCTCAGCTCATACCTGCCCCAAATAACACCTGTCTTGCTGAGGGACAGCCATAGTGGAGGCTCATTCAGCCTTAAGATGATGACAAGGGGACTTGTTTTTACAGGCCAATTAGGCTGAATTTGTTTCAGTGCGAAGACTTATATTCTTACATTAAAAAGAGCACATTAATTTTAGAAGATGCCCTGGTCATAGAATCAATAGGAGCACGCTTGAATTGTATTGGTTAGGAATGCAAAGGACTTCATATACTTCTATAGTTAAGACTGGAACAAACTGCAAAACCAGTTTTCTCTCCCACTTATTTATTGTAACGCTCAAACCTGTGAAAGAACTCTGTAAGATTTTTGATTTTTAGCTGGTTTTCATAAAGATACCATTGTACTATCCCTGTGTGGATGAGATCTAATTGATGGACTGAACTGCCTGCATTTTTTTTTAAAAAAGGTTCATTCTGCGTCTACCTTCCTCCTGACTGCACATAAATAGGATTTGTATTTGCTGCGTGGATTGGCCTTGATCTGGATATATTTTGAGCAGCAACACGTGTGCAGCCTGAGACTGTGGCTCGGATGTGTAGTTCTATATTGCACAGCCCAGCTAATTACACCTAGAGAAAAGAGTACAACCCCCTGCACACTTTACAGTTTGAGTAGAGGTCAAACCACATGAACATAGCAAATGAAGCATAGCAAATGGGACATATTCTGCATGCCATCACAAGTTGCATGCAATCTACTGAATTTCTGGCCTGCACATGGAAACACCTTCATGTGGATTTTCCTGAATGTACAGTGGTACCTCAACTTACAAATTTTATCCATTCCGAATGCATGCTCTTAAGTTGAACTACTCTTAAGTCAGGGTACCTACCTTAAAAAATTGGAAAAAGTTAAAAAATAAAAAAATGAAATATGTGTAAGTCAAGCAGACCATATCTAAAATTTGTAAGGCGGCAGTTAAAACACCAACAGTTTTCTGCTCTTAAGTCGAATTGCTCTTAAGTCAAGCTGCTCTTCAGTCAGGGTACCACTGTATTTGGATATACTTTCTTTCCCATTTCCCACCTTCCCCCTTTTGAAATTAATATATATTTCTCAAAAAAGTGCTTAGAACCAGCAGTGTATGAAAATTGTAGCTTTCTTAAATTAAAATTTTTAGAGAGCATGGACACCTCAAACGTGTGTACTTAATTGTACACATTGTCCCCCCCCCATGCCCAGTACTTTTCAACATCACTCATTTTAAACATTTCTCACTGATCGCACAAAAGGATATAGGTTTGAAAGGCTATTACAGCTACAGGTTATAATCTTCCCTCATTTGAACCTCAGCTTAGCTTCTGACACAGATTCACTCCCTGATCAGTGGTTCCAGATTTAACACGAATAACCACTGACTTGCTCGTGCAATGCCTCTAAAATAAACCAATGAAGCAGCATTGGTTGAAGTGGCCTGTGAATCACACCCATATCTCACAGATGAACAATGTTGCTGACTGATTTTATAGTGAACTGATGCTAGCTTCCACTGTTTTTTTCTGATGTGTTACATTTGGCAGTTGCCTTATTTTGTTAATGGGAAACATCTACTTATGGTGCACCACCCAATCCTGGTCGCGTATTTAAGGGGAATTTTATCTTACAGCTAGGATGGCTGCCAGGGAATTTGCAAGAAAGTCCAAGCCCTTTTTTTGTTGTCATTAAGTGATATTTTTATTTTACATTATTGGAAAGAAATAATGTCACTAAAGCAAACAATGTGGAAACAAAACTCCTAAGAAAGCAAAATGCACTGAGAAAATGCAAACTGAACATTTTCAGTGATGAAGAGAAACCTTTACAGAATCAACAGCTATCCAACAACTATCTATTGAAGAGGGATGAAAAAGAATTGCACTGTTGTCAATAGTAATGACAAAATCAGAATTTTTGCACTGCCAGACACTTATTGAGAGAAACGATGCAACTTGTGGGATGAATTAATAAACTTGTGAGCTTTAGAGGGTGTTTCTACAAAGTTAAGTGTGCGCAATGCAATACATACATTTTAAAATGAGAATGGATCAAATACACATAACTGAATAAGTACTCAAGACACATTTTAATTAATGGGGTAGATTGCATAAACTGGACAGAATGGGCAAATAAATGTGTATGTTAGCAAAAATATAGAAAAAAATGTGATCAAATTTCAAGATGGAAAGCATAGTGTCACACCTCCAGACAAAACAAGGATGGGGAAAAATGCAGGCAGCGAAATTACAGAAAATGCACAATGTAGTTTTCGAAGAAACTCAGGAAAGTAGGAAGGGAGAGGTCTCATCCCCTTGCCCTTCCACAATAGGACACAAAGCCCAGGTGGTATCAGTGATATAAAATATCAGTGTTCAAACAAGCTTCTGGCGATTGCTAATGTCTGTTTTATGCTCCTTGTTATTTGTTGTCCTTTGGGTTAAGTGTTGGTGCCTCTTGCTGGACTCTTCTTTTTTCTTTTGTTGTGTTCCATTTTATTTGTCTCTGTGGGGTTATTAATTGCTTTATTGTTTCATTTGTAAACCGCCCAAAGTACCCTGGGAAAATCGGTGCGGTGTATAAACTTAAAAATAAATAATAAATAATAAATATAATGGAAGACTAAGACTTGGAATAGCTGGGTTGGGCATAGGAACTCACTGAGGTGCAGCAATGCTAAAACTACTCTTTAAATATGTCCTATACCAGTGATGGTGAACCTTTTAGAGAGCGAGTGCCTAAACTGAAATTCATAACCCAATTATTTTTCGCAAAGTGCCAATATGGCAATATACTCTGAATACAGTGACACCACAGGTTAAAAATGCTTTGGGTGCTACCCTTTGGGAAAGCAACAGGGGGGCTGCTACCCTTTGAAAAAGTGAGAATCAAAGAGCAGGCTTTTGGGATGCCCAGAGTGACGTGGCTGGAGAGTAAACTGGGGCTATGAACAAGCCCACGGGCTGCTTTGACTGGCTCTCTGCATGGAGCACAGTGGCATACACCAAGTGGAGGGGGAAGTGGGAGGGGGAGATGTTGCATGTCCTCAGAAAGGAGCCTGTGTGCCCTTTTTGGCACTCATGCCAGAGATCCACCAACACTGTCCTATACCTTGAAAACTGAGATACAGGTTGGATGCAGCTTAATGGCACATAACACAGAGAGTAAGTGAAATCTTGTTGTGCAGCTCCATGTATCCAATGGGAATTATGGATGACTGAGAATCCTCACAGACATGTAGCCAATGGGAATTATGTCATCATCAACAGAAAACTGATGCTGATTGAAGGCTTTCTTTGGCAATTTCTGCTTACACATTACTTGTATAGAATGTGGCAAAGGCATGCGTACCTTGCTGATGATATTCTCATTGCAACCAAGGAGCTAAACAACCAGATTTCAGCCAATATATGGCAAATATATAAATGAACGCCTCCCAAAGACCTGTATATGCACCATTTCTGTGATGTCACATTCCTATTCATTCATAATCCAGTGTGTTGTTAGCCTGTGGAACACGCTGCCACAGGATGTGGTGATGGCATCTGGCCTGGATGCCTTCAAAAGGGGATTGGACAGATTTCCGGAGGAAAAGTCCATCTCAGGTTACAAGCCATGATAGGGATGTGTCATCTCCAGGCTTAAAACCAGGGTACTTCAAGGCCAGATGCAGGGGAGTGGAATCAGGAGACAGATATCTAGTCTCGCGCACTCCCAGATGCATTTGGTGGGGCCACTGTGAGATACAGGAAGCTGGACTAGATGGGCCTTTGGCCTAATCCAGCATGGCTCTTCTTATGTTCTTATGTTCTTATTACTCAGAAGTGTCACTCATGGCTCTGCTAAGTGTGGACAACTGGTTGAGTATTGGTACCCATTAAGACTGGAACACATGTGCAACTGGATGTTATAAGCACATTGCACTAGTATGGATCTCTTTGTGAATTCTTCCATTAGTGGCAGCATCTACAAAGTGCCTTTTAGGCAGTGCCAGGGATAGGCAGCACCCTATTCCTACTTCAAACTCTGAAGCCCAGGACTTCAGAGACAGGTAACCTTCATTTTTCCTCCCCCCCCCCCCCAAAAAAAAAAATTCTCCTCTCCCTAGCATGAGAAGAATTTATTTATTTATTTCATCACTCACTTTCTCTCTTTGTTCTATACTAACAATGTACCTTTGTTTTATACGGAAATTTAAAACTCTTATAGCACATTCCCTTATTGGCTCTCAAGTGAAATGAAAGAGTACAAATATGAAGGTTGGCAAAGAGCAGGAGTAGAACCAGATAGTCAAAAAGGAAAGGGGGAAATATTCAATTCCATAATAAGCAAAAGGATATGCTTTTCCAAATATGTAGGATATAAGGGAACTGTGACCAAAGCTGATGTCTACATAGGAAGGAAAACCATCAATTTAGTTGGACTGCTTTGCATTAGAAAGTAATATTCCATCTGAAGCAGCAAGGATTACTTTGTACTCAGAGCACTGAGAGAACACTGTCTAAAACACATTAAGGTATGTTAACATATAAAAATCCTAAATCAATTAATTCTCTTTCCTAACAGAAACTGCAAGAACTCCATGTATTAGCTGTAAAAAGCACAACAGAAAGTTTGTTCTCGTTTGGGATAACCAGACAAGATGGTTCCCATATGGGTTTCCACTTTCCAGCATTACTTGTGTGCCTGCAAGACTTCAGAGAAATAACGTGAAAGGTGAAATTGACCGTGATTTAAATCACCTTTATCATCTGCTTTCATTCTGAAAGTCAGGTATATTTCCCTTTCCAAGGTATTTTATGCCTTTTCTGCCAGCCTGGGCTAGTAACGTGGCATGAAATTGAATGCAAACAGAACAGATCCGTGTGTCCCATCTTTTGAGAGAGATGTGTGTGTGTGTGTGGGGGTTATTCTTTAGCCAAAACTTGCCTTTTCGCTGAGAGGCAACCAATATTATAAATTTCCTCCCTACAGGCCTTTTCTTGCAACCAATCTATTTTTGCCTTTTGGCATGCTACGTGTGATAATAAGCCTTGTGTCATATCAAAGTAAAATATACCACTAGAATTAAAGCCTTTTCAAACAATACATAGTGTTCTTGGTGTAATTTGAAACCCACTTGAAAGCTATGCAAGGCAAGAATGTTATTGTTTTAATAATAGGCATATTTTACTATAAACCTAACTACCCTTTGTTCAGACAAAGCGAAAACTGCTAAGAGGGGAGGAATAGTTGCATATCCTTTTGTTCCAGGGTGAAGTATTGTTACCTCATTCAAATATGATAGTCTCATGCTGGCTCGGTGATTTGATGCAGATGTAGGAAATATGATATACATGTAGAGTTCAGTTACTGCATAACTTGCTATTAAGTTAAATAAAAACGGAGCCAGTTATGCTTATGGAAGCTTGCGTTCCAGGAGAAATAGCAGTTGTAGGGAGGGAGGAGTCCACAGAGACCATGGTGCAACGAAGGCATAACAATAAAATATCTGTGAAAAACCACAAGCCAAACCCCAATGCACTTGTCTCTGGGTACAATGATTAGTTGTCCTATTTGAGAAGAACATGCAGAGAGAGCAAAAATTTCCCCAGCTATTCTGCCCACAAGTTAGGTCTTACCTTGTCCTCTCAACCTTTTGGCCTGTGGATGGGTGCCGGTGGCTTGTGACTGTGTGTGTGTGTATTACACAGGCGGCATCCCAAGTGTCTGAACCCTATCCCTAGCCCATATGCAGTTTGCATACATCTTATCTCCTCATCAAACATCTCCCCTAATTCTACTCATGGCAATTGTGGTTACCCTGGCCAACAAGAAGTTCAAGATTCCACTTTCTAGAATGGGGAGGGGGTGAATAACTCTCTTGGGCACACTGGATCAAAGATCACATGTTGGGTGCAGTTCTGTACCAGTGTTGCAATTCAGGAGTCACCACAAAGTGTGCTACTTGCCATAGTTCCAGTAGAAATCAGTAGCAACCGCAGCAGTTCTCTAAGGCATAAAAGAGAACCCGCTAGTGCATCTTCCTGCACCCTCCTCCGAGGCCACAGAGTTGAATGTCTATGTCTTTTCATGGTGTGATAGGAAAAGAAAATTATGGGAGGGGGTAATATGATTTTTAAAGTTCAAATAGTGGCCAAGGGAAATGACCACCAAAACCACCTTTTTTTTTTTTACAAAAGCAGAAACTAGTGAGGGCTGAAAGGTTAGGGTACAGGGACCATATGCTTCATGTGGGCCAATCACCCTGACATAAACAATACAGTTTGTTTTCATAGTCACCATTCCTCTTAGAACTGCAAAGCTGGCATGGACCCTATTGGCAATTAAGCCCCATCCCTGTCAAGGAGGCACAGCAAGGACTCAAACTCCTAATCTTTGGCTTTGCAGTCAGGTACCTCCCTTTCATGGCACCCAATTCTCCTTCTTCTCTTTTGTCTTCGTCCATTTTATCAATATATTTCATGGTATACTGTAAATGAATACACTCAAAGTGTCCAGTTAAGCACCTTGTGGTTGGTCAAGTTTTTAGTTTTGTAATTCCAGGCTTTCTTCCAATTTGTGACGGGTCCGTGTCTTTGACAACCCGGCCTGCACTTTAACTTTGTGAAAACAGCTTCTTCTTTATGTTCCTGCCACCATTCACTATTTGTAAGAAGAAGTGGTACTGACACTGATGTTAACATTTCCAAAACACACTTGAAGTTTATTGAAGTAACTGAAATACATATATAAATGACTTTTCTCACGTTGTGTATCTAAACTTATTCTTAACACTTATATATAAGCAGTCCTTAACTTCCTTAACCATGCCCCTGACCAAACTCTCTCTGACAAACACTTTGCCCTGATGCCTACTACTCTATATGATACTTGCTCTCTGGCTTGAGGTCTCTTGAGGTTCTTCCATTTGCCTGAGTGTTGCTTCCATGATATACATTTTGGTTGGAAGGGAAATAGTAAGTGAAACCTAGAGTAGGGCCATAGGCCAACTCTAGATGTGACTCCTGTATTTCAGCCAATGGCAAACATATTTGGGATATTCTATTGGATGGGAGACCACCAGGGAATACCAGGAGCTGTAGGCGCCTGGAGTAGGAACTGGCAAACCACTCCAGTATTCCTGCCAAGAAAACTCCATGGTCATGGGGTCATGAAGATTCGGTCACGACTATAACGACACAACGCACACACACACATACACACACATGTTGGCCTCTGAACAGATGGACTCAATTCCCCACTTGCATACAGAAATATTCCTCCCCGTATTTCCAATCTAAGTCTCGAATCAAAGTATTTTTTTGCATAAATAGTTCCCAAACTATGTTCTATGGCCCCACAGGCTGAAGTAAGTTATGTTATTACTCCCAGCTGGAGTAGAACTATTGTATAATTAAGACTTAATTAGCATTTATATAATTTTCTTGATCCAAAAAGTTTACTCTGGCTGGGACTAATGTAACTCTATATCACGTATGGAAGGTTTAAGACAAAAATGTGAAATCTTTGTCAATCAAATGAGCTGAGTCTTTTTTGCTTTAATATCATGGCCACAAATGCCATGTTAATTGTAAGGGATTCATTCCTATGTAATACTGCGTAGATGCCCTGGCTACATCCGATCTTGCCTGATCTCAGAAGCTAAGCATGGTCGGGCCCGGCTAGTACTTGGATGAGCGACCACTAGGAAATACCAGGTGCTGTAGGCGCCTGGAGTAGAAACTGGCAAGCCACTCCAGTATTCCTGCCAAGAAAACTCCATGGACATGGGGTCACAAACAGTCGGTCGTGACTGCAACCACAAGAACAACAACAAGAACAACAATACTGTACCAGGAATAATTAAATCAAAGTACTTCTGAAACGAGGAAAAATTAACTCCAAGTATTTCTGGATTCACACACAATTCCACAGTTAGAATAATCAAATCTGATTCATCAATACTACAGAAACCTGAAATGTCCACATTACGCTAGTGTGTGAGTTGTATTAATAATAATTTTCCCCCTCAAACAAGAAAAGAATCTAAAACCATATTCATACAGGAATGGTGCATTATGCTTTTAGCATTATTTTATACTTAATTTAAGCCAATCTTTCTTTCCCTAGAAGCATGATCCGTAGTTCTGCAGTTCTAAGATGATGATGAGAATAGACACCATATTTTTCACCCTATAAGATGCACCGGGCCATAAGATGCACCTAGTTTTTAGAGGAGAAAAGCAAGAAAAAATGTTTAGCCTAAGGTTTTATGCTGGGGGAAGGGTCGGCTTGCAAACGAGGCAATTGGGGCAGTGGGATCCAAGCTGCAAAAGGGGAGGCTTGGAAATGAGGTAATTGGAGCTGTGGAATCCAAGCTGCAAAAAGAAGATGTTCTTGTGCTAAAACCTCCAGAAGCCTTCACCATCAGTTGTTCCCAAGGTTGGGAGCCACTGGTTTAGGAGATCAAGAAAGGCTCTGTGGCATACACAGAAAGAATGCTTTGCATATGGAAAGGCTGCTGCTGCTCCCACTGTCCCCCAGCACCTGCTGTCAGAAACCACTGCCTCCCTCTGTCTAACAGTAGAGAAGGCCCCGGTACTTTTGCTGTCCTCCAATGAATTCTTCACAACTCCCTGTTTTCTTCAGTGCTGCCCTTGCCATTTTAAATTGCTTTTGAACACGCTTCTCCTTCGAGATGATGGATGCTTTTGTGCATGTTTTACACGAGTCATTTTCAAAAGGATTTGTGTGTGTGTGTGTGTGTGTGCATGCATGCATGCATGTGTGTGTGCACAAGTGTGCACATGGGTACTTGTTCAGACAGTATCTTAAGTGAAATAGCATCTCATTTCATAAAGTTAAAATAATGGCATAAAGGGAAGGGGATGGGTAATTCAAAAGCAAGCGAGGTAGGAGACTGTAGTGAGCTGCATGTTTTATGTTGTCGTGGATACAAGTTATTCTTTCCTCCCACCTCCCACCACCACCATCACCACCGCCCCGTCAGAAAAGGAATGTTAGGAATGGTAGTTAGCAGAAATACTTCAGCCGAGGAAGAAATAAGAGAAAACTGCAGCCTGGTGCAAGTGCATTTTGAGGGACTCATTGAACAGAGATAAGATACATACAGTCATGTTGGCATGTTCTGGAATTAGGGAACGAATAAGCAAATTCATAGTAATTGAGATTTTGTATGAATCTGTGCTATTCATGGTCTGGAGAAGTGTGTGTGTATCTTTTTACCTTTTCCCTCACTGGGAGACAACTGCATATCAGATTCCTTTTTCTTTTGCAAAATCTTATGAAAGTAAATGTAGATGACTCAGAACATATATGGTAACACAGTACCTTGGTTTATGAGCATAATCTGTCCCGGAAACATGCTTGTAAACCAAAGCACTTGCATATCAAAGCAAGTTGTTCTGGAGCCCCATAGACCATGCACAATACACACAATATGCCCAAACTCACAAAATAAGTTGGCCAGGAGTCCACACCCACATTCATGGTTTACGTACCTGCCTGTAAAGTCTGTTCTGCTTGGGATTAACAACTGAATTTTATCCTGTGTTTTCAATGTGACAATAACAATGCTTGATTAACTGCTCCATGACAAAGAATGTTGAAAACAAATTAAATAAAAACAGAAAAATAAAGAAAAATAAAACCGTAACCTGCACTCTCCTTTGAAAACCTTCGTGGCTGGTGCAAGGGAGATCTCTTTCCCTCTCTCCTCCCTCTGCTTTTGAGGTTTGCCTGAGACAGAACATTCTAGACTAGACATGGGTGTTTCATTTCGGAAGGGGTCCAAGTCTGAAACAAAGCACAGCAGCACAGCTGCCATTTGGAACTGGGACCTACCCTCCAGGACAAAATCAAACACTGACTTACATTCCTTTGGGTCATGCTGGGTGAAAATCCATTGAGGAAGCAGCCTCCAATGCATCATTTTTCCTTCTCCCTGGCACAGGCCAATCAGGAGCTGTGCAAGGACATGCATCATCCCACCTCCCTCTTTGATTGGCCTGCGCCAGGGAGAAGGAAAGATGATGCATCAGAGGCTGATTCCTCATTGGAGATTTGCCCTGTGAGACCCAAAGGAATGTGAGTCAATATTTCATTCTGTTCTGGAGGGTGGGTCCCAGTTCACATTTCATTTTGGAACCAGACCCTTTCCGAAATGAAACACCCATGTTTATGCCAGACAATCAACCACAATCTAGCAGGGAGAGAGAGAGAGAGAGAGAGAGAGAGGAGATCATTTGCTCACTTGTGATCATGTGACCTGCTCCAGTGCTCGTATTGAAAGACATTGCCCATTGATCAAGGCAAAATTCATCAGAAATGGTTGTGAACCAAGGTACTTGTAAACCAAGGTATCACTGTACGTGTATGAAATGCACAGCAGCATGCTTTTATCAGGTAGTAATTTTTCTAATGAACACATAATTAGCCACTCAAAGTATACTGGAAAGAAATTTATTATTTTCATGGCCTGATTACAACTGCTGAGGAGGCTCAAATATATGACTCCCTGCATAAAATGAACATGCCATTCCTACTTTTAAATTAACACTCATAGACACTCCCATGAGATTCTGGCAACCCAAAGTCAAAACTTCTGGCTGGTGCATCTGTGAAGATTCTCAGGTGAGTTTATCTAGACGTTGAGTCATGCCAACTGGACTTCTTTTTTTTGAGAGTTTGGAATGTTTCAGCACTCATCCAAGCAGCTTCATCAGTCTGTAGAAAGTTAGTGTTGAATCCTCCAATTTATAGTTCACCTTGAGTTCAAATCACCCTGATCTGAATACACTCATAAATTGGACTAGCCTGAATAGGCTTGTTAGGTGGACAATGGTCTAAGATGCATGAAAGTCCCACCCATGCAACCGTTCCCAACACCCAGTTTGTTAGCCATGGCCTTGCTGGTTGAGGTGTGAAGTGCTTCTGATTTGTCTGGAGATTGATGAAAGGGCAGTTTGATAAGTAGCAGACAGATTGTGTCTGAGTCCCCCACCTCTGTTGAGAGAAGGGTTTTCAATATACACATGAATGGTTTCTCTCACCCCTCTCTCAAACCACTGTCTAATATGTGTACATACTCACATTTGAATGAGTGCTCTTTGTCCTTCAAATGCAGGCATACTGCTGATTTTGGTCCTGACCTGTTGCCCCTCCTACGTTGGACCACCCTCCTGTTTAATGGCTGTTAAGTTTCTCCAGTGTAGAGGTCTGCACACTCCTCACTGCATTGAACAGCATATACTACATTGTGTGTTGGGGTTGGGTTATTTCGGTATTGGTAAAGCTGGGACTTTCATGCACCCTAGGCCATTGTCCACCTAACGAGCTTAATCAGACCATTGTCTGCTTATGAGCCTATTTAGGCCATTATCCACCTAAAAGCCTATTCAGGACATTGTCCAACAAGGAGTCTTGTGCCACAGTGGTTAAATTCCTGTGCTGCAGGCGAAACTGTGCTCACGACCTGGGGTTCAATCCCAAGTAGCAGGCTCGTGGTTGACTCAGCCTTCCATCCTTCCGAGGTCGGTAAAATGAGTACCCAGCTTGCTGGGTGGGGGGCAATGTGTAGCCTGCATACTATAATTAAACCGTAAACTACCGAGATACTATTTGAAGTGATAAGGGGAGGTATATAAGCAGAACACTTTGCTTTGCTTTATGAGCCTACTCAGACCAGGGTGATGTGAAATCAATGTGAAATATAAACTGGAGCACTCACCACTAACTTTCCTCAGACTGACGAAGCTGCTTGGATGAGTAGTGAACTGTTTTGTTCTGTATGGTGTCTATATCTAGGTGCACAACTGGATGCACCTATAGGAAGAAAGGGGAAAACATGTCTTCAGAGAGTTAGAAGTTGAGTCATGGCAACTGGACTTCTTTTTCTTGAGAGATTGAAACATTTCACTGCTCATCCAAACAGCTTCATCAGTCTGAGGAAAGCTAGTTGCAAGTCCTCCATTTTATAGTTCACTTTGATAGGCGGGAGGTCACTGTACATAAAGGCTGTGGCGATAAGGACTTTCATCAGAATTATATGTATATTCAGTGATCTGACATTCATTTCTGTGGAGTGAGGGAAGAAAAACAGTTTTGCATGCCTCCATCTCAATCTGTCTTCAGATCTGTTCCTCCACCTCAATGGAGCAATGCAGTTAAGAAATCTGTGTTCAAAGTCCATATAGAGTCCCAGACTGGATTGACCAGTAATTATTCTCCCTGCCTCTAATGTTCAGAAATCGTTGCTTAACCTGTTTCAGCATGGTTGGCCAAAGAGAGAGTGATTATTGCTGTTCTCCTAAACCACAGGAAGAAATGCACATCCCATTCTTTGCAATTATCTTTTTTCCTTATATTTGGTATAGTCACTTGTTGCCTGCCTTTTGTCTTGCCTTTATGCAAAGGTCTGCAACCAATCAGTTTTTTTTAAAGGCCGGTCTCCAGTTGCAAGCATGTTTCTTAAAAGGAAAAAAAGCATGGAGAGGGAAGAGGAAGATTTTTTTTTCTGAGAGGTTCTAGAATAGTCTGCCGAAGCACATGATTGGATTCAGCACATTTTGTTGTTTCTAATTGTGCACTTTTAAATGGGTTGTTGGCATTTTTTCTGTCCATTATAATAGCTTTAGCACTGGGGAAGATGAACTTTTTAAAAAACAAACAAACCCTAGAAATAAAATCATAGCCTTGCACATAGAAAAGAATAGCCATTAATCAATATGTACCAGAAGTATAAGATGAAATATATTCAAGTCTTGTTCTTTAAGTGAAAAGGTTATGTTAAGAAGTTCTATAAATCATGAATTATTTTTGCTGTGTTTTTAACAGAAGCACCACCATGGGAGTTTGGTTTGCTGATGTCTGTTTCAATACTTCTTTGGAATGAAAATGAAATCAATGCTGGCACTTTTACTTCCAACCATGCAATTAACCAGATTTCGGTAATGCATTTAAAAAAAATAGACAAAACTTTGTCACTGGAATTTTTCTTTTTAAGCTAATGCAATGTTTTGCAAAGATGATTGCATGGTATCGTTCTTTCCTCTGTGCTAGAATATTAGTATGTGCCATGAACAGTGAGGTAAAAAGGGGGAGAAAAAGCAAAGGAACAACTGACAGGCACTGTAGCATTGCAGTAATTAATTTAAAATAAGGCTGATTTGTTCTGCTGCTGCTTTCCCTCAGGCTATTATCTGGGAGCTACACTGAAATCCAGTAAGCTAGAGGGAACACACCTGTTGCATATGATTACATCCTATTAAAACACAATGAATAATTCAACACAAATATTTCCAACAGAAGCATTGTTATCTTGCCACCAACATCTTTACCCTATGTACAATCCTCAAAAAGGAAGAGAGTTGAGCCAATTTGTTAGCCATATTCTCAAGATCTCTCCAGCCTGATTACTGGATTACCCCTGTCACTGAACTTGAGAAGGGCAATTATCTAACTTCCGAAAACACATGCCTGTCACAAGTAGGACAATCATAGGCATCTCCTCTATAGAGCTGAAGCAAAAAGAAAGAAGAACAGCACTGGACGGGTGCCACCCAAATGAGGAAATTGACTACAGCCTGTTACCATTTAGTATTCATAGTTTTAAATGGAAAGGGGTCAGGGAGATATGAGAGACCCCTGAACCTCCTCCAGACCCACCCTGCCAATCACTTGGGGAAAATTGTCCTTGAAATAGCAGATCACACGCTTAAAAACTTGGAGGAGCCGGGGTGGGGGAGGCACAGATTGTTACTGAAAGGTAATTTGGCCTGTTTTAGGGACTAACCTACACACAATTTGTTGTAGTTATGGGAAGACTCTCACACTGGTTTACATGTCAAACAGCACAACACTGCCATTCCACAGTAACTTTATTGTACTATCCTCCCTTTGAGTTGTGCTATCTTAAGATGTTTACTGTGCGGTTTTGTGGGTTTGGATTACAATTCCCAGAATACTCCAGGCTTCATGGCTACCAACAAATTTGAACACCTCTATGTTCTCAGCCTTAGAAAGATCAGTTTGAACCCCTAACCAGCACATTTTATTTTGGTAGATATTCTCTGTTACTGTTTGACATCTCATGGGGCACTATTATTGTAAAGATCTTTTAAAATCCATGCCTGAAGAAGTTCAACTTTGGATAGAAAAAAGTTAGTGAACATCATGTCTGCCATTGAAAAGGACAGACAAGGTAAAAGAAAGCATGTTAAGAAAACATGAAATATGCAACAGGGTGGACTAGGATGGTTATAATGCGAGAACCCTGCTGTTAAATTGCCTGTGCAGCATCTACTGTATATACATATTTCAAGGTTGTATTTCTCTGCCAAAGGAAATCATGGGCTTTGGTGCATAATAGTCATCACTCCACATATCCATCCATCTTTCAGGAAAGTCTCCATTCAGGCAGACAACAGCAGTTCTTAAGACGTGTTAATGGAGAAGAGCTATATTTTATTTTGTTACAGGTAATATGTCTGTGAAGATTCTCAGTCATCCAGGTGAATTTATCTGGAAGTTGAGTCATGGCAACTGGACTTCTTTTTCTTGAGAGATTGAAATGTTTCGCTTTGCTGATCCAAACAGCTTCATCAGTCTGAGGAAAGCTAGTTGCAAGTCTTCCATTTTATAGTTCACTTTGACCTCATGTCACGCTGGTTTGAAATAGGCTCATAAGAAGAACAATGGCCTGAATAGGCTTCTTAGGTAGACAATAGTCTCAATAGATGGTTAGGTGAACAGTGGCCTAAGGTGCTGAAACCCATAAAGCATGGGTTGTTAGATATGGCCTTGCTGGTAGTGATTTGAAGTATTTGATTTGCCTGTGTATTGTTGAAATCACTGCCTGATAAGTAGCCTGAGCAGCCCACCTCTGTTGAGAAAGGGGTTTTCAATGCTCACATGAATGGTTTCCCTGACCCCTCTCTCAAACCACCTCTCTTCTCTGTCTAATACTATGTGTACATCCTCATCTTTGAATGAGTGCCCTTGTCCTTCAAGTGGAGGTGTACTGCTGATTCTGGTCCTGGTCTGTTGCCCCTCCTATGTTGGGCCATCCTCCCAATATTTAGATGGGTATGCCTCAAATCATGGGGATTTGTACGGATCCCTTTGCATGGCATGACAGGTGCCCTCTCTACCCCTCTGCTCCCCCCCCCACCAGCTGGTCCACTCATTATGTGCCATATATACCACTAGGGTCCTTCTTGTCCAGCAGCACTACAGCTTGGCTGACTGTTCAGCCTGCTCTTTCCTGCCTCCTCTTGCATCTGAACTCTCATTGGCTTTGCAGGGAGAATCCCCATCCAGTCTCCTTATTGTAGTGGTTGGCTTCTGGAGGGCGCAGGAAAAGGCAGGCTGAGCAGTCAGCCTGACTAGAGCACCACCAAGAAGGACCCCAGCAATGCATGGAGGACAGCAAGTGGACCAGCCAGGGATGGGGAGGGGATATTGGGTCCAACTACCACCTGTAGAGGCAGGTGGGGGGCTTCATATGAAGCCCCACAACTTGTCATGGCCACCAAAAGCTTTCTTTCTTTCTTTCTTTCTTTCTTTCTTTCTTTCTTTCTTTTCAGTGCATAAAGAGAGCCTTATTAACCATTTCCTTTTTTTTGTTGATATTACCCCCACCTCCACCAAGCCTTGGGCAGGTACTTACTAGATATGTCTGCACTTAGATTCACTTGCAGATGTGGGGGAAAAAGAAGGTACTCTGTTTCTCTTTTATTGATGGATGGATGGATGGATGGATGGATGGATGGATGGATGGATGGATGGATGGATCACTCATTTGATGGCCATTCTGAGCAGTTCACAAGCAAAGAGCATAAAAACAGTCAAAATGCATTAAATGAATAAAACTTAAAATAAATCTCTGTTTCTGTCTAGGAACAGATTTCTTAGGCTATAGGACTGCCATTTTTCACTGCACTTATTCCAGGGATTGGGTTTATCATTTGTCCTCAGTACCAAGACTCACTTCTGGGGCATATGAAGCAAAGACACCAAAAACACCTTTGAACACATACTTTTCATTCTGCACGTAATGCATAATTTGGTACTCTCTAGAGCCTTCAAATGAAGCACACTAAAAAAAAAAAACATTTTCATCTCTGGAATCTTTTCTCCCTATAAATCAGCAAAGGTTAGAAAATATCCTTTTTTGGACTCCAGTTCCCAGACCTCTCTAGTCTGCAAAGGGATTGGCCATGTTGGCAGGGAGATTGTGGTGTAAGCTTTGGAAATCAAGGAATGGATGTACATCAGACAATGGCCTGTAATCTACTACATTATGCCTCACCAATAACCATGTTGGCTAGGCTTGATGAGGTTTTTAGAAGGTTGTGATTAGAGTTTTCAAAGCATTGTATGCCCTTTGAAAATAAATAAAGAAATCCAGTCAAAGACTGTTATGATAATAGGAAATTAAAACAAGAACTACTCTAGCTCTATAGCAATGGCATGTTCTAAGCTTGAAAAAAAGATGGAAGGGGAGAGTTTTATTTAAAGCAAGAACCTCAAAAGGAAGTTTACAGAGCCACCAAACAAAGATGGCAAAAGGAGAGATGAAAGATGTTCCAATGTGTATTCTCCGCTGTTGAATAATAGAAGACAGAATGACGTGTCTTTGAAATATGTACTGTATGTATCATTGATGAGAAAACATGGCAAGTAGTCGTTTGCATGGTTTGAAAACACACAACCACTTTCTCTGTGTTTTGCTTTCTGCTAATATAATGGTCCTTCTTTCATCGCTAGAGAGAGAGAGAAAGAGAAAAATATGTTTCAAATAAAACACATTGAGCTGGATCTAATTGTGGACCTTGTCTTGATGGAGGGAAAATATTCTGCTGCAAAGTCGGGCACCACATTGGATCTATCATTCTGCACACATGGTTGCCTTAGTTGCTTTAATTCTAAGTACTTCCACATCATCCATCGTGGCAGTGCAATGACCACACAACCCATTTCCTCCCTTGCTACTAATACAAAAGTCTACGTGTAAACCACAAGATATTTGTATGGAGAGTAGAGATGGGTACGAAACGAAAAAAAATTCATTCCACTATTCGTTATTCATTTCGTTACATAACGAAATGAAACGAATAATGAAAATGGTGATGAAATTGGAACAAACCGAACAGAACCACGAAAATCAGGTTCGTTACATTTCGTTTTCGTTAATGGCGATGCACAATGAAATGAGCTATTTTTAAAGGTTAAAAACCGTCCTGAATATCCGTAAAAACCCAGCAATAATTATTTATTCTGCATGATAATACCTACCAGGGGGGTGGGGTCCTTAAAACGTGCCTTTATGTCTTTTCTCAGATCGCTGTATTTTTTTCCTTTAAGGGGAGTTAGGGGACATCAACCCAAAATGGCTCCCAGATGCCAAATATTGATTTCTTGGGTATTAAAACGTCCTGGACATTCGTAAAAATGCAGTGATAATTATTTGAAATTATTACCTACCAGGGGGTTGGGGTCCTTAAAACATTTGTTTTTGTCTTTCTCCCATCGCGATGTATTTTTTCTTTTCCCTTTAAGGATGACACAAAAAGGATGCCCGGCCACAAAATGGATGCAAGCCATGTGATGGGATCATGTAAATTCTTGGACAATTTCAACCAATAGCATGCCCAGGTTCCAGACTGCTTAGGTGTGGCAGCCACAGAGGGCATAAAAAGCTCTGGCAGCCCCCGTCCTCCTTGCAGTCTGCAGTTGGAGTTAGGGTGGGATTGCTTAGGCCAGGCAGGCAGGTGTGTGTCTCTATGTTCCTGCTGGCTGCAGCCTGGTTCTTAGGGGAGAGAAAGAAGAGATTTCTCTTGCAGCCTCCCTGTGTGCATGCATACCTCTCGGTGAGTACCCTCCCCTGCCCTGCAGTGCAGTCACTCTGCAGCTGCCTTATGCCCTGGGCAACACCCACCGCTGCCTTTGCAGCCTCCTTGCATACCTAGTCTATACTGTGTCTCTGCCAGCATCTTTTTTTTAGTGTTTTCTGGGGTGTTGGGGGACGCCCGCGTGCAGAAATGCTTTTAATCGCGCAAAAAGTGGGTAAAAACAAAAAACAAAAAACAATTTTTTTTCAAAAAATTCACGAAAAACAAAAATAAACCAAAACGGGCCCCACAACGAAAAACAAAAAAGCAAAACATCATTTTTTCGATTCGTGCCCATCTCTAATGGAGAGTGCAGATCATTCCATCTACACACTATTGTCCCAAGGATGGGACAATACCGATGGTCAACAATGCCTTCTCTTCCTTCAACCACATCCTTTTCATAGGATAGAGGCTGCTGGGAATTCTGGTGAAGTGGAACCATTCCAAACTTTGAGTATTTGCACACATGTTGCACCAGTGTCTGCTCAAGATTTTATGTGTGTGTTAATGTTGCTGTTGTCTATTAACACCAGCTGCTGTAACACAGTACGTAGGCAAGGGATGAAAAGTGATTTTTTTCTCTCTACTAGAACATTTTCTTTATCTGAAGTAAAATGTATTTCTTCATGCATGTGCTAGTCTGACAATATTATAATAAATCCTTAATACGCTTGAAAAAGAATTTCAGAGCACATTTACCAGAAAAGGATATATAACAGAATAAGCAAATGGTGCATTATGAAACAAATTATGTACGACAGCATAAACAAGAGCCTGATATGGCAGGGAAGTGAAAGTTCCTGGTGAAGATGCATCAAAGAGGGATGATATTATGTCATTGTCTGAAACATCACTAAAACAAAGAGACCCGTGGTGTCTTAAACATGAGTAAATTTATTTCAGTGCAAGCTTTCAGGGGCTATAGAAACTTTATTAGATGCATGAAACATCATTGTACCTGCCAATGCCTGTTTAAAAACATGGAAAAGAGACATGAAATTTTTCTGCATTGATGGAGATTGTGCTGCCATTGTAAACTCTCCCCACGAAGTGACTATAAGGTCTTTTAAAAAGGTATTTTGATGTTAAACAAGAAAGTTTTTTTCCTTTTAAGTTTAATTGGTTACTGTTGGTTTATTTCACCATTCTATGATGTGGATGTTTATGTGTTTAATATTTTGTACGATTATTAGTGTTTTATTTTTGTAAATTTTCCAGAGTGACCTTGGTAGCCAGATGGGTGGTATAATAAGTAAATAAGTATTTAAGTAAGTAAACAAACAAACAAAACAAACAAACAAATAAAAACTAGAAGTGCAAAAGGGCTGTGTTTAGAAGAACATTGTCTTATTGGAATACATCTGAGCCTCGTGGCGCAGTGGTTAAATGCCTGTGCTTCAGGTAACACTGTGCTCACAACCTGGGGTTCAATCCCCGGTAGTCAGCTCATGGTTGACTCAGCCTTCCATCCTTCCAAGGTCAGTAAAGTGACTACCCAGCTTGCTGGGGGGGGGCAATGTGTAGCTTGCATGAATTAAACTGTAAACCGCCCAGAGACTACTTGAAGTGGTATGGGGTGGTATATAAGCAGAACACTTTGCTTTGCTTTGCTTTTGAATGTACGTTGGTAAATTATAAAGAGGAAGAGAATAGGTTGTTTAAGGGAGTATTTAAAAGTAAAATAACAAAAAATATTAATTATTTGGGGATAAAATTAGCATGGGATTTACAAGATATGCTTAAAATTAATATAGATAAAGTAAAGAAAGAAATTACCTAACAAATAAAAGAATATGAAAAATTAAAGATTTCATGGTTTGGAAAAATCTCAGTATGTAAAATGACCATTATTCCCAAATTGAATTTTATTGTTTTGGGTGTTACCTTTAAAATGGGATGGAAGGGAGTTAAAAAGAATCCAGGGGGAAATAAATATGTTTTGTAATGGTAATAAAAAGCTATAATTAATAAGAGTTTATGGAATGTACCTCAAAAAGAGGGTGGTTTAGGTTTACCTAATGTTAAGCTATACTATATAGCCAATCAGTTAAGACATATTCCAGATATAATAATAGAAAATGATAATATTATTTGGAGAGGTTTAGAAATTATGCAAAAGGAGAACATATTTTCAAGGAAGATATTTAAAAGATGAGAACGATAAACAAGCCATTCTTGAAAAACATGATGAATTGTTGGAAGAATGTCAGGGGAAAAAGTTCATTAGTATCACCTTTGATTCGAGTAATAGAAATTAATAGTTTTCCAGAAATTTTAAAAGGGATATTAAATAAGATAGTACAAGATAAAAAAGTTATATATTTAAGGGATTAGCTAAAACAAATGCAGAATAGACAAAGTATAAAGGTGATGCTTGGAGAAAATATTTCATGGCTGAACATTGTATAAATGGGAAAATGAACCAAAGAATGGATAACAAAAGTAGGAGATTGTAGAAAATGGATGAGATTATAGATAGAGAAAATAAGATAGAGAATGAAGAACAGAGAAAAAGTATAGTAAGTAAGATATAAGTTATTAATTTAGGAGGAATAAAAAGGAAATAAGTTAAAAGAGATATGGCAAGAAGATATTAAAGAAATAAAAAGGAAGAATGGGGGGAAATGTGGAATAAAAGAATAATGAAAAATATGTCAGTGAGAGTAAAATAAAATTGTTATAAAGGAAATTGGAAATGGTATATAACAGCTGCGAAGTTAAATATAATAAATAACGAAATACTGTATCTCCAATATGATGGGGGTATAAAAAAGAAAAGGGGACATACCGTATATACTTGAGTATAAGTCGACCGAAGTATAATTCAAGGCCCCTAAATTAACCCCAAAAAACTGGGGAAACTTATTGACTCGAGTATAAGTCTAGGGTGGGAAATGCAGCAGGGCCTAGCATCGGCTTCTTTGTGAGCTCAGGGATTGGTGTGTGATGTTTAAAATGACTTTTAGCCAACGAGGGAAGTGCTTGGGTTGGTGGCTAAAAGTCATTTTAAGCATTGCGCACTGTTCCCATGTGATGCAGAGGGGGAGGTCAGGAGAAAGGGTGCACGGTGTTTAAAATGACTTTTAGCCACCAACCCACTTGCTTCAGTGGTTAACGTATTTACTTGAATATAAGTTGAGGGCCCCTTATTTCAGCCCAAAGTTAGGGCTGAAAAACTAGATTTATATTTGAGTATATACAGTATTTACATATGTGGTGGATGTGTGAGATAAAGAAAGTGGAATGGATATTTGTTTTTAAAGAAATACAAGAAATACTAGGGGAAAGGATTCAAATGTCCCCACAAATTGCATTGTTAAATATGGTTGTGGATACACAACTGAAAAAAGAAGAGGTGGAATTGCTAAATATAATGATAACAATGGCAAGGTTGATTTTTGCAAAGTATTGGAAATCTAACAACCAAATATCACTGGAGGAATGGTATAGGGACTTATGAAATATGGCCATTAATGATAAACTGATTTAAGAAATTAATATTAAAATATTAAAAGTCTAATGATATCTTCTTTTAGTGGTATATCCAAAATTCCTTCAAATTGTTTAAAAAATTCTGGTGTAAGACCATCTGGGCCCGGTGTTTTTTCACTTTTATGTTTTTTAATAGCTTCTGTTATTTCCATCATTGAGACTGGGTTATTTAATTTTTCCTCCTGTTCTGATGTTATTTTAGAAAGATCTTGACTTTCTAAGTATTCTAATATTTCGTTTCTTGTTATTTGTTCCTTAGAATATAGATTTTGAAAGAAGTCTTCAACTATTGTTTTCATCTTATCCATGGTGTTACAGTTATTTCCATGTTTATCTTTAAGGCTTGTTATAATATTTCTCTGTCTTTGTGCCCATAATTTATTTGCCAGGCATTTCCCAGGTTTCTTTGCATATTCAAAATACAAACCTTTGCAGACGATTTGATGATAATATTAGAAAACCCAATAAATACAATTTCAAACTTGATGGACCCTTTAAGAGAATATGGAAGAGTAGCAGGCCTGAAAATAAATAAAGAAAATACTCAAATGTTAGTAAAGAATATGACAAAGACAGAAATCAAAAAGCTAGAACAAAAATCTAATTTCAAGGTAGTTAAGAAAGTTTGCTATTTAGGTATCTATCTTACTGCAAAAACCAGCACTCTTATTGAAGATAATTATACCAAAGTAATAAAAGAGATACAAATTGAAATAAACTCATGAAAAAATTTACAACTATCTTTTATGGGAAGAATAGCGGCAATAAAAATGAATGTACTACCAAAACTATTATTCTTGTTCCAAACATTACTGGTCCTTAAATCAACTAAATTACTGCAAGATTTAGATAAACAAATAAGAAAATTTATTTGGAATGAAAAGAAACCCAGAATCAAAATTAAAGTACTGCAGGACAAAAAGGAAAATGGAGGCTTTGCGTTACCAAACTGGATTTTATATTATAAAGCCTGTTGTCTGACATGGATGAAAGAGTGGATGACCCTTGAAGATAATCAACTACTTTCGTTAGAAGGATTTAACTTGAATTTTGGATGGGATGCATATCTACGGTATGGAAAAGCCAAAGCCCAAAAAGATTTTGCAAACCATTGTATAAGAAACGCCTTGTTGTGGGTTTGGGACTCATTGAAGAACTCTATCTATACAGCAATGCCACTTTGGGTTTCCCCACAACTGGCACATACAAAACCCTCTATAACAGAGGAAGAAAAAACTCTGAGATATAAAGATCTGTTAACAGAAAAATTACAACTAAAAATCAAAAGAAGAATTACAGTTACAAGGAATTAGAATAGATTGGTGGTTGGAAATCCAAATGAAATCTTGGTTTAGAAACAATAAAAAGCAATATAGCTTCTCAAATCAAGAAGTTGAATGGGATAAAATAATTTTTTCTTCTAATGAAATGTTAATTAAAAATATTTATAGCTGTTTATTAGCTAGACAGGTAGAAGATGAGATAGTAAAAGAATGTATGATAAGATGGGCACAGGATCTAAAGTCAGGAATTCAGTTAGTTGAATGGGAAAAATTATGGAAGGTGAATATAAAGATCACTAAGTCAACAGCATTTAAAGAAAATCTTTATAAAATGTTTTATAGGTGGTATTTAACACCTGATAAGCTGGCTAAAATGTATAAAATATCTGATGTTTGTTGGAAATGTAACAAAGGACGAGGATCTTTTCTCCATATGTGATGGGTGTGTAAGAGGACTAAAAAATACTGGTGTATGGTACAAAAATTTATTTTACAAACTATCTTAATTAATCTTGAGCTAAAACCAGAGTTTTTTTACTATCTATGATACAACAAAATATTGGGGATAGCAAAAAAACAAAATTGTAATAATCCATATTATCACAGCAGCTAGAATGTTGTATGCACAACTATGGAAGACAAACAAGATTCCAGACAAAAACCAGTTAATTATGAAAGTGTTAAACTGTGCAGAAATTGACAAGATCTCAGCATTAATGAAACCAGATGGATACTATGAAGACTTCGAAGAAAGATGGCATGATTTCTACAATTTTTTAGATCAATATTATAAGTCAATAAAGTTTCCTGTTTAATTTATGAGTAATTGAGATAGTTAAGGATCATATATTGTTATGATGAGATGCAAATTTTGTTTGAGAAGATTAGAATTGTTCCAATTTTATTCCTTTTTTTAATTGACAACTTTTTGTTTGGAAACCATAAATAAATTGCCAAAAAAGTCTAATGATATCAATGGAATATAGGATAAACTGTGAGTGTATGTATTTCAAAAAGGTAAAGGCTTTGTACCAGAAGAAGATTCAATTGGTTTCTGGAGGGAAATGGGCTGGTCAATATCTTAAGAGTTGGCCAAATCCCGAGTGTGTCGTAGGTTGTACTGTATTGTTTTTTGTTATATTTGTTTTAGTTTAGATCAATGCTTTTCTTTTTAAATCTTTTTTTATAATGTCTTATGTTTTTTATTGTATTTTTATAAATTAATAAACATTGTTTTTAAAAAAGAGCATTGTCTTTGTCCCTGGGGCTTCTGGGGATGCATTGTCCATTTCTTTTGCAAAAAAAAAAATAATAATAATAAAGGTGGGGATGTGACAGTGATGTGCATGAACTCAGAGGCTGTAAAATAGTTTTTCAATGCCACCTGGCTCAGTAGCGTAGTGTAGGTGGCAAGCACCTGGGGCAAGAAAACCCCTCCACCTTCCTGCCACTACACTGCCTTCCAGGCCTGCACAGACATGGGCCTAGAA
>JAHTLZ010000016.1:16905960-16944652 GCA_023846285.1 Phrynocephalus versicolor | reverse complement strand
CCCCCCCCACTTCCCTCTCTGAAAATTCCTCATGGCTGGTCCAGTGGAGGGGGAAGTGGGGGGCAGGGACATGTCCCCTGCCAGGTGAAAGCTCTTTGAGTGCCACCTTTGGCACACGTGCTATAAGTTCACCATCCCTGCCCTATCCTCTCTGTGACTCCCCTACCTACTCTTGAGGCTTCCCTTCATGAGCAGCCCTTGCCTTTCTGCAAGCCCGCCTATCAACTTGGCAGCAGGAGAGGGGCAAAGGGAGCAGGCCCTAGGATCCCAGAAGGAAAGCCTTTCCTCCTGGCTTTGAAGATGGTCACCCCTGCCCAAAACAAGGCAAGATATCACGCGCTCCCCAACACAGTCGTCTGGACTCCTTTCTGACCCCTAAAAATTTTGCACCTAGGGCAACTGCTTCTGTGCCCCCCGCCTATGGAATTGTGTGGTTCCTACGTTGACCTGGAAGGTTAGAGGTTACATGTTATCCAAAAAGCATGCAAATCTCTTAGCTTTTCTCTTTCTCTCATCTCTTGGAGGTTCATCCCCCCCCCCCCCCGCCGAGAAACATCACAAAATTTTTCAAAGGCTTCATGATATTTTTTCCACACAAAAAATTTACACATATTGGCACTGAATTATTCTAGTTTCTGCACAAAACTGTATCCAGTTCAAGATTCCCCAAAAGATCAGCATAGGATCTTCTGTTTCCTGCACAAATGAATAAACAAAGACAGAAAACAGGGATTGGGGTGGGAAACAGCAAAACAAGACCAGTATCTCATTTTTGCTAAGACTTCAAATATTTCATTGGTGTAGGGTGTAGTCTCAGCAATGATGGAATATCACCAAGAATTTTGTTTAAAATATTTCTCACATGCCTTCTCCCAAAACAAGCAGCAGATTCACATTGGAAAACGAAGACTTGATGACAGTGTTGGGACATACATTAACCTCAACCATCTCCAAAACTCAATTATTCTAAGCCCCAATTCCTAACAAGGGCATAATTGTATACGTCTCTATACAAAAGTGAAGTTTGTGACAGCCATTTGGGTTCTGTTTTTCAGTAATATAACATTGTTTTACATGATACTGAATTGCATTGCCTCTCTTGGGCTTCATAGTGGCCTGGTGAAAGGGTGCAAAAGAGAAGAATACTTTTCACTAGAACATTCTCCACTTTTTTCAAGACTTCAGAATACTATTAGACCTGGAAGTGGCAATTCTCAATGTGGAAGAAGTACAGTAGGACCCCCGTATCCACTGATTCATTATGCACTGATTCAGTTATCCACGGTTGGCAGAGGAAAAAAATTAAATAATTTAGCAGCCATAAAGCAAGCTATTGTCACAAACAGCATCTGTAAAGCAAACTCCTGTCACAAACAGCAGCCATAAAGCTGCTACTGTCAGGAAACAGCAGTTTGGAGGTGGGTGGACAGGCATTCTCTTATCCACGGTTTTCATTATCCACGGGAAGGCCTGGAACTGATCCCCAGCGGACACCAGGGTCCTACTGTAGTTCGTGAGACCAATTTCCTTTGTCCCTGCAGTTAACTGTTCTTAAATACAAGTGTATTTACAGTTACTGTTGTTATGCTAGCTGTGGGATTCTGAGTATTAGTCCAAAAGAATAAGTTTTCTGGGTTCTGTCCTATCTTGCTATCTCCCCCTTAAGACAGCTAGGAAATTTGGTGGGACCACTCCCTGAGATACAGGAAGTTGGACTAGATGGGCCTTTGGCCTGATCCAGCATGGCTGTTCTTATGTTCTTATGTTCATATATGGGAACCACAACAATCACAGATATAATTTATTTATAATGTAAATATATTACAGATATTACCACAACAATCCCAGATATAATTTAATTAAATCATAGGGAAGCCAAGAATGTGCTGTCACACTGCAGGGTGAATAAGTATCCCTGAAAGGCTTCTCCAGATAAATAGACTTGACCCCACAATTCACGGACACTGTCATGGCTTACAGTAACTAACAAAAATGGTGAGAGATACGTGCAACATAACTGCAAAATAACCTGCAGTTCAAGCATTTATTATCTGTGTTTTGGAAAGATAAATGGAACGATTCATTTGGTGTTGCTAATACAGAGAACTGAAATCAGGGGTTTAGCTCCAATTCAGTGCCCATTGGCCTTCAGTGGACAGAAACTCACACAGCTGCTATTTGCATGCTATTTTTATGCCTATCATGCCATTTAAATTTCCTTATTATATCAGACATGTATAAACAAAGGGCATGAGTAATGTTTGGGGATTGTAAACAAGTGTCCAAGAAGGCTGTCTACAAGAATAAATTCAGAATAGAGAACAAACCAGTTGCACTGGTTTTATGCTGAATAAGAAAAGCATGCAGGAAATGTTCCCCTTTTGAAGATCTAAAGCAGTTTATAAGCATAAATATATGTACAGTATTTTAAAAAAACAAATGAACTTAAATTCGTCAATTCAAACTAGGATTTGAAAAATTACTATTTTAGATTATGGATCCAAAGATTTCCTGGCTAGGCAGCTGAAAGATTTTTGGAGCTATGATCCAGTTGTTCACACACACACCCCGAGTCCCTTAGGGAAAATTGGGTAGTATATAAATGGAAACAAACAAACAAAAGTAACTTTTACAACCTGTGTTTCAAACCCAAGTCATCACTGATTTTCTGACATTAACAGAACTCTGAAGAGATTCTCAACACACCCAGCCTGGTAATTTTCCCTCATGTCTTTGGCATGCATTTGAAGGAAATTTAGTATAATACTAAACAGGACTGTTAATATGAGAAAAAGGGCCTTGAATATGTGAGAAGAATGAAGAATTTCATTCCTCCTGTGAAGATGAATAGACAAGAACATGTTTTTACAGTGCAGGGAGACTAGCACTATGTAAAGACTAGTTGATTCCACTTTTCACCCTGACCAGTGCCGCCTCTTCCTCCTGAGTCCATGAGTCATGCTATTAACCTTGGCCTATAAAGACTATAGTCGGCAACTTGGTGGTTCGAATCCTAGGTGACATGCAGCAGATTGAGCTCCTGCTGTTAACCTCAGCTCCTGCCAACCTAGCAGTTCAAAAGCATATAAATGCAAGTTGATAAATAGGTAGTGCCGTAAAAAGCGGGAAGGTAGGTGTTCCGTGCAGCCATGCCGGCCACATAGCCATGGACTTGCACAACACTGGCTCTTTGGCTTGAAAACAGAGATGAGCACCACCTCTAGAGTAGGACATGACTAGCACGGAAGTGCAGGGGGAACCTTTACCTTTTTATAGAGACTACACTGAAATATCTGATTCCCCATAATCGAACTATGTGAACATGTGCATATGAATATCAAAAAGCTGCCATCTATTGGCATGCAAGAAGGTTTTTCCTTTAGGGGGCAGGTTTTTCTACAGTACAAAATAAAGGGAACTTGTTCTGAGCAAAGAAGGGAATGAGATGATCGGGCAACACACAGAGGATATCCGAAACAAATGTCCATTGATTTTGACATGTCAAAATCAGGCTTCCCTCCACTTCGTTTGCCTCATTCGTACCTGAGAAGCCAATAGAATGTGACTGTCAGGGGTAAGATGGGACATGGTCCCTCTGCTTTTAAGCAATGCTGCTTCATTCTTGGAGGACCCAAATGCCTTGGAATCTGTACAGCTCTGTAACATATGGGCCCTACTAAAATGTGTGAAATTTTCCTAGTTTATCTTCCATAATAACAGATATTGCTTGGAATACATTTTTTTTCTGAATTAAATGTTGGATTGAGACCTGAAGTAAGGGCAAGAAATTAAAGCTGTCTTTCCTTCTCCCTACTTGGTTCTAGGTGAGGTCTCTTTTAAAGTAAAAAAACAAAGAGAGAAAAATTGCTGCTAGCTACAGGGTAATGAAAGGTGATGGGGGAAAAACGGATTTGTCTGATGTGGTGCTGGAGGAGAGCTTTACAGACATCTGAGATTGCCAGACAAGCAGACAAGTGGGTCCTCCTAGATAAAAATCAAGCCTGAACTATCTCTGGAAACAAGAATGTTGCATCCGAGATTGTCCTGCTTTAGGCACGTCATGAGATGGGAGGAGTGTTTCAAAAAGACAATATCGCTGGGAAAGGGGGAAGGCCACAGGAGATGAGGAAGACCAAACTGGAGTTGAACTGACTCCCTAAAGGAAGCCACAGGCTTGACTTTTCAACACATGGTCTTTTGAGGACAGGACATTTTGGAGATCATTTATTCATAGGGTCACCATAAGTTGAGGGTTACTTGATAGCAAACAACAACAACAACAACAACAAGAGTAATGAACATTTGACCTTCCAGATAAAGCTGGACTGCAACTTGCATAATTCATTATTGAGTATTCCAACTAGGATAGAAGTCACAATACAGTACATCAACATTTGGAGGAGCAGTCTCGGCCCTCTCTTAAGCAATGTAGTATTAATGGTTTCTTGACTCCTTTGCTGCCTAAGACCTGGTTGTATGTGAGCTTTTGCTTCAGTGCAATGACTTATAATACTGTTTTTTTACTTTGTTCATGAAAGCCTTTAGGCCATGGAATGGACTTCCCTTTTGTCCTGCTCTTTCTGTAGTGTGATGATCGTGTTTTACTGAGATTCTCATGAGAAACTGGCTGGTTGGAAATGTGTAACAGAGCATGTCTCTGACGTGCAAGGGAAATACATCTTGTCTGTCTGTACTACGCAGAAAACAGGCCCCTGCTTTTGACTACAGTACAGCTAGAGGTACTCAGCAAAATGCCTTATGCTCTTCCCATGGTGAGATTGCAGGTAGAATTCCCATCTGGGTCTGTCATGACCCTTCAGACCCAGTTTGTTCCACTGCTGTTTTAATGATCAAAGAAGCTGTTTAAAATTGCTATAGACTGTATCACGGAAGGTGCCCAGTAAAAGGGAACATGCATTACCAAGCCTATTGCTGATTCTCCTCATGTAAACAGAATTAGATACAAATGCTCCCATGATGCTGTTCCGTAACTAGTAGTCATCATCGGCATATTTTGCAGAGTTGATGATGATATCCCAGTAAATGCATGCATAGTCCCGCACCAAAGGCTCTTGAATAAACTTGCCAGACATGGAATCAAGGGACAGGTCTTGTCCCAGATCAGCAACTAGCTAAGGGACAGGAAACAGAGAGTAGCACAAAATGGACACTTTTCAAAGTGGAGGGAAGTAAAGAGTTGGGTCCCCCAAGGTTCATTACTGGGGGCTGTTCTTATGTTCTTACGTTCTTTATTTCTTGGAATCTTAATGGGGCTTGAGTTAGAAGGGGGTGGGGTGGGGTGAAGAGGGTGGGGACAGGATTTGAACCCTTTTGTATGTCTCCTACAAAACCTCATGAATAGTTTTATGCAAATAGAAGCACCGAGAAGGGGAATTGAGAATATCCACTGAATGTGCCATTCATCATAGTATCAATGGAAAGGCATAATTGTCCAGGCTGCAGCAGTAAATTACTCAGCTCTCCTGCAAATGATTCTACAAACTCGAGCCTGCTTGTGGGGCTCTGAACCACAGTAATAGTCCCATTAAACTTTAGTCAGCCCTGTGAATGAGTATCATTTACATTATTTGAACTCTAATTACAATATAAGTCATCAATATAAAAGCCTTCCAAACTAATATTGCTTCTCAAATGGGCCCCAGATCTTGACAGAAGCACACTCCATTAGACTAACTGGACATTGTATAAACAGTTTTCTTGTGTAAGTAATTCTGCTTGGCCAGCTGGATAGGAAAGGCAACTAAGAACTAGGTCTTAACTAACAGCAGATGTTGTGGTGTATCTATGTCTGGATTCTACCATTTGAGATTACAGTGGGGGTTTCCATGGGATGAAATGTTACACTTCCGTTGGCAAAAAGAGGGAGATTATCACCTTCTGTTGAAAAGATTAGGTTATATACGTAGCCCTTAACTTCAGCATCTCCATATCTGAGTGTAAGTTGTTTCTGGGTTTGTTTTTGAATGGAGGAATATTTAGTAGCTTTAAAAGCTTCTGTCTTCACAAGAGTGGATTGGTCTAGGCCAGTAGTTCTCAACCTGTGGGTCCCCAGATGTTCCTGGACTGCAACTCCCAGAAATCCTGGCCAGCTTACCTAGTGCTGAAGACATCTGAGAGTTGCAGTCCAGGAACATCTGGGGACCCACAGGTTGAGAAAAACTGCTCTAGGCAGTAGTTTACCCCCCCCCGCTGTTTCTTGAATTATCTGAAAGACCCTATCCTCTCCTGTAATCCTCTTTGGCTTTTAAGATCTTTGGAGGAGGCTCCAAAGACCCCGCCACTCTCAGAGGCCTGTTTTGTGAGGATGAAAGAGAGGGCCTTCTCAGTGGTTGCTCCCATGCTTTGGAATGTTCTCCCTTGGGCCTTCTCCCTCTTGTCCTTTCTTTTCCATAGAATCATCAAAAGGTTGGAAGGTACCTTGGGGGTCTTCTTGTCCAACCCCTGCCCAAGGCACGAGACCTCATGCCAACCTGGAAAGATGGCTGTCCAACCTTTTCTTGAAAACTTCCAGCAATGGGGCACCCACGGGATCAGGAGACATTGCTTCTTGTCATACCCTCATGTGCAAGTTGGCTTTAAGGTACTGTAATAAGTGGGGGTTTGGGTGTGTGTGCATGGAATGCTGCATGTATTGTGTATAAAGATTTTGCAAGGTTATAACAATTTATTTTAATGGTTGTCTTAATATTGTTATATGTTTAATTCTTTTAGTGTTTTGTGTGGTTTTAATTGATTGTGAACTGCCTTAAGTTGCCTATGAGCAGAAAGGCAGCATGAACAGAACGGAAAAGAAAAGACACCTAACAAAGGGAAAGGAAAGAAAGAAGTATAGAGGTTCACAAGCAGGGAGGTGCAGGAAGGCCCATTTTCATGCTTGGGTCCCAATTTACCTTTGTAAGACCAGAAAAAATGGAATGCAGGCACATTGCATCATACCAATGCAAATGGTTGTGATCCAAATAAGGGTTTACAGTCTCATCAGTTTCTGGTGCGAACAAGTTAGGCAACAGTTGTGGAAGATGTAAGGAGGAAATGTGGGAGGTGGGAGGATCCTGATGAAGAAACACTCGAGTCCAGTTGTCCGACCAGCAGAGCGATGTGATGTCGCCCCTTGCCATTTGGCACATTTTATTACTAGAGATGGGCATGGAACGAACATTTTTTCGTTTCCGCTACCGTTTGTCGTTTCCGTTGTGATGAAAATGCAACGAAACGAACAGAACCATGAAAACTGTGGTCGTTACGTTTCGTTTCCGTTAATGGCGACACACAATGAAATGAGCTGTTTTAAATGTTAAAAAACGCCCTGGACATCCGTAAAAATGCAGCAATAATTATTTATATTGTCTGATAATACCTACCAGGGGGGTTGGGGTCCTTAAAACGTTTGTTTTTGTCTTCTCCCATCGCGATGTATTTTTCTTTTCCCTTTAAAATGGATGTCGCACCAGCCACAAAATGGAGGCAAGCCATGTGATGGGATCATGTTCAACCAATAGCATGCCCAGGTTGCAGACTGGGCGGGCAGGTCTGGCAGCTACAGAGGGCATAAAAAGCTCTGGCAGCCCCCGTCCTCCTTGCAGTCTCTGGTGGGAGTTAGGGTGGGATTGCTGTCTCTGCGACTCTAGCTTCAGTCCTGCAGCCTCCCTGTGTGCATGCGTGCTGCGTACCTCTCGGTGAGTACCCTCCCTTGCCCCGCAGTGCAGTCACTCTGCGGCTGCCTTGCACCCTGGGCAATGCCCGCTGCTGCCTTTGCAGCCTCCCTGCATACTTAGTCTATACTGTGTCTCTGCCACCATCCATTTTTTTTAGTGTTTTCCCTCTGGTCTGGGGCGTTGGGGGATGCCTGTGCACGGAAATGCTTTAAAAATCGCGCAAAAAGCGGGTAGAAACGACAAGCGAAAAAACGAAAAATGGTAACAAAATTTTTCCAAAAATTCATGACAAACGGAAACGAACCGAAACAGACCTTTCAATGACAAACGAAAAACCGAAATGCCAAACGGATGGATGGATGGATGTAAAATATTTCTATCCCATCTTTCTCTTCGAAATGATCCAAGGTGGCAAGTTTTGTCCCAAGGCTACTGCTCTCAGAACCCTGCTGGCTCCAATGAGAATATCTGTGATGGTGTCCTTTTCTTGTCATGCAAGAACAAATCAAGTCAGGATTTGCATCCCTACCCCAAATGGAACCACTGCTGTTAGGAAACGGGACTGTGCTTTCTTTCAAGGTCTGCTTTCTTTCTGATTCTGATACCCACGGAAAGCAAGAATATCTTCTATCTGATACTGCTTATGATCAGCTTGTGTCGCTTGCAGATGATGAAAAGTTCCAAGCATGAAACTCGCCTCTTAAAGGGCATAATTACTGCCCAGGCTAAAACTTCTGTAGAGTAAATAAAGACTATATTGGTTTCAAAATTCCTTTTTCCTGGGCCACCTAGAGGGATATAAGCATTTTCTCTCCCTTCTTGTTCTCTGTGGTTTTTCACACTGCTTAACATTCACCACTAATTGTTTTTTCTAGCTCAAATACAATCTATAAAACTTTAAGTGTTCAATAAATATTTTCTCCCAGAACTGAAGCAGTTGTAAAAGAGATGAAATATTCAAGCACCATTCAGCTCTGTGTCCTTATCATCCCCAGTTTCAGAACAAGGAACCCATTTACTTTCTTTGGAATAGTTTCTGAATTTGACAGACTCTCAAAATCTCCCTACTGAATGATACTTCTGAAATATTTTTGCTTTTAAGAGGGGTTTCCTTCCTATTACTCATGTAGTCCTATTTGCATTTGTTAACCTTGAGAATCTATTTTCCCTTTTGTAGGCCGGGGAAGACTTTGGGGGGCATTTTTTTCTCTTGGTGAACATGCATAATATCCCCATAAACTTCTTGGAAAATGTACTTCAGCAGACCTGTGTTACATTTTGCTGTGGCTGTAATTGTTTTCCAGATGAAAGAATCCAAAAAAGGGGGAGAAAAGGGAAAAAATAACTTAGAGCATCAAAGTCACTTACAGTTTCTGGCAATAAGATCTGCCAGGTCTCCTTCTCTTGGAGCCAGGCCACTCTAAAACTCCAGACTGACTTGACATCATACATGATCGCTAGTCAAAGCACTTCCGTTAAGGGAGTTAACATCAACCCCATATGCCGCCAGGGGCCCTGGAGGGAGAGGGGGAGAGAAGGCCAGAACCCCCCTAAATGGGCTCCTGGGAGTAATGGCTGAGCCGTGCCTTGCACCTAGAGTTGGTTATACAAGGGGTAAGCAATAAAAGGGACAGTCTTAGATCCTGCAGCAAACTGCAAAACTTTGGGAGCAGAGGTAGAGAAGGAGCCACTGAGAAGGAGCCAAAAATGTCCAAGTAAGCATGAATCAGGGAAGGGCTGGATGGTTCATGATGGCTTGCATATCAGGTCACTGGGAAAAGGAGTGAACCAGCCAGTCTCTAGAGTGGACCAAACCCATAACTGTCATGTTTTCCCTGGCACTGGCCAGGATGGGAGGAAAGAGGTGTAATATGCACACACACACAAACACAAATGCCTGCCCACCCCCCAACCCCCCCACACACATGCATGCATGCACACACCACTCACTTTGCCCCTCCCACCTCACCAAGCCACAGCTGCATCAGCTTGTCCCCCCTCTACCCAGTAACCAGCCAACCCCGGGGCTGCTTCACAGGCACAGCTTTCCCTGCTCGGCCTCTTGCCACTATGTCATCAAAAAGCCTCCCTGTCAACTGTCACCTGGGACATTTCCGGGAAGATAAGCGTTCTGGGAAGACGGCAGGAAAAAGGCTGGAAAACAGGACACTTGACAGGTATGAACAGACCACGGGACAAATCCCCAGAAAGAACACCCTTTCTGAGGAAGTTGTGGGCAAGCTATGGAACAGGCATGATAACTATAGGAAAACATACTAAAGTACAGTAGTAGCATTTTTGGCACTTTCTATTGAACTTTTTTTTTCAAAGGTGCAGCTACTACAAGATGTAGAACGGCAACTTGCTAATGTTATGTGCTGTCAATTCACGTGTCCTCATAGTGAGCCTAGTAGAGCTTTTTTCTGAACTATGTGAAATGTTCAAGGAATGGTTTACGATTGCCAAATCCTAGTGAGTTTTTGTGGTTGAATCAGGATTTTAGCCTTGGCTGACTAACATCTTATCCCCTATAGTTTTCACGGTTACACCTAGTAATATTCTGAAATAGTTTTGCATGTTTAAGGTTTACTAGTATGCAATAGCTTAATACTGCATTTTCTTTCATTTGTATAGTTGTGCAGATTGCACCTTAATTGCACTACAATTTTAGAACTGCAGAGCAGGAAGGATCCGTCAGGTCCAGTCCTGATCAAGATGGCACAGTGGGGATTTGAACTCTCGACCTCTGGCTCTGCAGCTAGAGACGTAAGCCAATGAGCTATCCAGCAGTTCTGTTATACCTTAATTCATAGAACTGGAAGGGTTTTTTTAAGTGTAGTGAATTCATATGTTTTTGTTTAGAAAGATCATTCAGTAGAGAATTCCTAGCACTTTACTGAATGAAATATTGCAGACATTCATTGTGCAATACAAGCCGTTAAGTAGGAAACCAGACTATATTCTTACAAACAAAACAGTGATTTTGTTGTTCTGACTAAGGGTTTATATATGAGAAAAACACTTGATATTTTGACAGATTAATATAAATTGTGAAAATGAATATATGCTAGCCCAGTATGACTGCTTAGCTTCCTTAAGGGAAATTATGAATGTACAGTGAGCCTATCACTTTATTAACTTTGGTGGTAACTAGTGTGGCATGTATAACTGTTGTTAGAATATATGGTGATGTTGCAGAGGCAAAGTTCAAAGATTTGTTTGTAACTGTTTACCTTGCATTATATTCCTCTGAATGTCAGACCAAGCCTGAATCAATCTTCTGTAAAGAATTTTTGTGTACCTTTCCAGAGGTACATTCAGATTAGGGCACTGCTAAACGGAGGATATCTACTACTCATATTAAAATTTGCATCTTTTTAAATGGACTTCCTCTTGTAGGAAAGAAAGACATAAAGGCATTTGCAGCACATGGGGGTGGCTGAAAATGGGAAACTCCATAAACATAATGAATGAAGCAGTGGAAATGCATGGTAAAAGCCTTACCTAAAAAGCAACTATAGTATAACTTCACCAAAGGATTCTAAAAGTTTTGTTTTCTGGAGCTTAAAACACAAGATACAGATAGCATGTTGTTAGAAGCAGAAATTCCTTTAGTATGGAATGACATCTGACTGTCACAGTGGGAGCTAATTTGAACTACTGGATCTGCCAAAGTGGTTTCCCTTGTTTTATAACTGGTCATTAAGACTGATTGGCAGAATACACTAAAATTAACCTGTCCAATATCCACCTAGTTCTGTGGGACTGTTGCCAGTTTCTAAAGGATATATAGTGTCCTTAGAAAGGAATAACCAATTTCTGAATATCCTCTTTAAAACAAAGATTTGCTGTACATCTACTAGATATCATGAGGAAATCCTATCCTAATTCATAGAACTAGGAATAAATGTATGTGAATTAGTCCTTGTGGCACTTAATTAGTTGGAGAGCAATTTCCAGCCTGGGTTCATGCTGGTTGAACGATGTGTTTTTATTATAGTTCCTATGTTGGTGGATGTTGGAGCAATTGATGCCATAGTCAAGTCATCCCATCTGGAAGGCACCAGCTTGGATAAAGCTGTTGTCATCTGTTCTGATGAACAGTCTACAGGCCAAGGCAAGCTCTGTTTTTACACTTTGACATAGCTGATTTGTCCCTTCCTTTTCTCCTTCTGGAAGGGTGCAGCCCAATAAAACAAATCTAGATAGGGCTTTAGGACTTTATTCATGGAAACGAGGAACAGATTTGACGGGCCATTGCCTTCAATGTGAGGTGAGTTTTTACACATCAGCAGAATATTTGCTGTGCCATGTCCAACTTTATGTCGCTGAAGGAAAGAAGTGTTCTCTGGACTCAATTTTGATCCATCCCTGTCCTACCATAAGAACATAAGAAGAGCTATGCTGGATCAGGCCAAAGCCCCATCTCATCCAGCTTCTTCTATCTCATAGTGGCCCCACCAAATGCCTCTGGGAGCGCATGAGACTAGATATCTGTCTCCTGCTACCACTCCACTGCTTCTAGCCCTTGAAGTACCCTGGTTTTAAGCTTGGAGATTACATATCTCCATCATGGTTTGTAACCTGTGATGGAGTTCCTCTCCAGGAATCTGTCCAATCCCCTTTTGAAGGCATCCAGGTCAGATGCCATCACCACATCTTGTGGCAGGGAGTTCCACAGACTAACAACACACTGCGTAAAAAATATTTTCTTTTGTCTCTTCTCACTCTCCCCACCCACAGTTTGAGTGCATTTCCCCTAGTTTTGGTATTTTGTGAGAGGAAGAAGAATGTCCCTCTAATCACTTGACTCATGCCCTGCATTATTTTGTATGTCTCAGTCATATCCCCCCTCAGGCACCTTATTTCCAGACTAAAGAGCCCCAAATGTTTTGGCCTTTCCTCATAAGGGAGGTCCCCCAGGCCAGTAATCGTTTTAGACGCTCTGTTCTGCACCTTTTCCAGTTCCACTATGTCTTTTTTGAGATGCGGAGACCAGAATTGTACACAATACTCTAGGTGCGGCCTTACTATAGTTTTGTACAATGGCATTATAATGTTGGCTGTTTTATTTTCAATCCTCTTTTTGATAATCCCTAGCATGGAATTGGCCTTCTTCATCGCTGCCATACATTGGGTAAACACCTTCATGGAGCTGTCCAGCAACACACCAAGATCTCTTTGCTGATCCGTCACGGATAGCTCAGAGCCCATGAGATGATAGATAAAGTTTTGATTTTTTGCCCCAATATGCATTACTTTACATTTTGCTACATTGAAACGCATTTGCCATTTCTCAGCCCATTCCCCCAGTTTGGAGAGATCCTTCTGGAGCTCTTCACAATCTTCTCTGGTTTTTACCACACAGAAAAGTTTCATGTCGTCTGCAAACTTGGCCACCTCACTGCTTATCCCTGTCTCCAGGTCATTTATGAACAGTTTGAAAAGAACCGGTCCCAGGACAGATCCCTGGGGCACACTGCTTTTCACCTCTCTCCATTGTGAAAATTGCCCATTGACACCTATTCTTTGTTTCCTGGATCTGAATCAGTTCTCAATCCATAAGAGGACCTGCCCTCTAATCCCTTGACTGTGCAATTTTCTCAGCAGCCTTTGGTGAGGGACTGTGTCAAAAGCCTTCTGAAAATCAAGATAGATAATATCCACTGGTTCACCCAAATCTACATGCCTGTTGACCTTTTCAAAGAACTCTAAAAGGTTTGTCAGGCAAGACCTATCCTTACAGAATCCATGCTGAATTTCTCTCAGCAAGGTTTGTTTTTCTATGTGTTTTAAGATTTTCTCTTGGATGAGGCTTTCCACCATCTTCCCTGGGACAGATGTAAGGCTAACTGGCCTGTAGTTTCCCGGGTCCCCTCCTTCCTTATTTAAAAATTGGTGTGACATCCGCTATCCTCCAGTCCCCCAGCACTGTGGCCATTTTAAGAGACAAGTTGCATATTACTGTTAAGAGATCTGCAATTTCATTTCTCAGTTCCTTAATAACCCTTGGGTGGTTGTCATCTGGGCCCAGTGACCTATTGATCTTCAATTTATCAATTAAACCTAGAACATCCTCTCTTTTAACCTGTATTTGATTTAATTCTTTAGTCAAGAGGGGCCGTTCGGGCAGCGGAATCTGCTCACAGTCCTCTGTCGTGAAGACAGATGCAAAGAACTCATTTAACTTCTCTGCAATTTCCAAGTCCTCCTTAATCTCCCCTTTTCCTCCCTCACCATCCAGAGGGCCAACCGGTTCTCTGGCAGGCTTTTTACTTCTAACATATTTAAAGAAGCTTTTATTATTACCCTTTATATTGCTAGCCATGCGTTCCTCAAAGTCTTTCTTTGCCTCTCTTATCACCTTCTTACATTTCTTTTGCCAGAGTTTGTGTTCCTTTTTATTTTCCTCATTTGGGGAGGATTTCAATTTATAGAAAGACCTCTACTTGCGCTTTAGAGCCTCTCTAACTCCACTCGTTAACCAAAGTCCTCTTGGACTTTGATGAGCTCTTCTTTCTTTGTGGTATGCACTTGTGCTGGGCCACTATTACTGTTGTTTTAAACAGGCTCCATGCACTCTGAAGAGATTGGATTCTTTTTACCTTCCCTTTCAATGTCTTTCTAACTAGTTTCCTTATCTGAGGGAAATCTGCCCTTTGGAAATCAAGGGTTATCCTACCAACAGAATCTCTTCCTTGAGGAAAGGATGCTGATAGGAAAATTGTCAGTGCAAAAATGGCACCCAGTTTGAATGGGTTGTGAGCTCAATGGGCACTAGGACTAGATTCAAGTCAGCAGGGATTTCTACAAGCACATTCAAAGCACATCCCCTCTTTAAAGTTAGTTAGTTAGTTAATAATTTACTTAACAATTTATTACTTAGTCCCATGACTGTACCAACCAACAAAAACACAAAATATAAAAATATATTAAATTATACGCAATCCAATCCAATAAGTAGGGTACACTACAATAAAAAATCAGAGTATACCAAAATCATATATGTAGATCTCCATTACAGGATACTCCAATTTGTTCAATGTATTGTGTTCTTAAAGCTGCTGCTTCAATTATAAACCTGGCAACAACGTTGTGAACAGTGTACACAGAAGAGCCTGGAAGAATCATAGAATCATAGAGTTGGAAGAGACCTCAAGGGCCATCTAGTCCAACCCCCTGCCATGCAGGAACCCCATCACAATATTTCTGACAGATGGCCATCCAGCCTCTGCTTAAAAACCTCCAAGGAAGGAGACTCCACCACCCTCCTTGGCAGCATATTCCACTGCCGAACAGCTCTAACTGTCATGAAATTCTTCCTAATGTTCAAATGGAATCTCTTTTCCTGTAGTTTGAAACCATTGCCCCGAGTCCTAGTCTCTGAAGCCATGGAAAACAAACCTGTTCCCTCTTCAATATGACATCCTTTCAAATATTTAAACATAGTTATCATATCCCCCTCAGCCTTCTTTTTGAAAGGCTAAACATTCCCAGTTCCCTAAGCCGTTCCTCATAAGACATTTCCTCCAGACCCTCAACCATCCTGGCCGCCCTCCTCTGCACCCGCTCGAGGTTGTCAACATCCTTTTTAAATTGAGGTGCACAAAACTGGACACAGTACTCCAGGTGGAGTCTGACCAGAGCAGAATAGCGTGGTACTATCACTTCCCTTGATCTAGACACTATGGTTCTGTTTATGCAACCAAGAATTGTATTGGCTTTCCTGGCTGCCACATCACACTGCTGACTCATATTCAATTTGTGGTCCGCTAAGACTCCCAAATCCCTTTTCACAGGTACTATTCTCCAGCCATGTACCCCCCCATCCTATATCTGTGCAATTCATTATTTTTACCTAGATGTAGCACCCTACATTTCCCTCTGTTGAAATCCATTCCGTTGGCTTTGGCCCAGCACTCTAATCTGTCAAGGTCTTTTTGAATTTTCATCCTATCCTCAAAGGAATTAGCAAGCCCTCCCAATTTGGTATCATCTGCAAATTTAATTAGCATACTCTCTATTACTTCCTCCAAGTCATTAATAAAGATATTGAACAGCACTGGACCCAGAACAGAACCCTGGGGCACCCCACTGGTCACGTCTCTCCAAGCTGAGGAGAGGCCATTTATGGTCACCCTTTGGGTGCGATCAATCAACCAATTACAAATCCACCTAACAGTAGCACTATCTATCCCACATTCTACTAACTTCTTAGCAAGAATATCATGGGGAACCTTATCAAAGGCCTTACTAAAGTCCAGATAAGCAATATCCACAGCATTCCCCTCATCCACCAGGCCTGTAATTCTATCAAAGAAAGAGATCAAATTAGTCTGGCATGACTTGTTTTTAAGAAACCCGTGTTGACTTCTTGTAATGACAGCATTGTTTGTTAAATAATCGCAGACTGACTGTTTAATAATCTGCTGTAGGATCTTTCCAGGAATTGAAGTCAAGCTGACTGGGCGGTAATTATTAGGGTCCTCTTTTTTCCCTTTTTGAAGATCGGGACAACATTAGCCCTCCTCCAATCGATGGGGACTTCCCCTGTTCTCCAGGACTTCTCAAATATTATTGCCAATGGTTCTGAAATTACTTCCGCCAGTTCTTTTAATATCCTTGGATGTAATTCATCTGGCCCAGGAGACTTAAATTCATTTAATGTTTCCAGGTGTTCATGTATCAGCTCTCTACCTATTCTATGTTGCAATTCCCATCCTACCTCATCTAGTCTTTGTCCCAGTGGATCTCTTTCTTCCTTTTTGGAGAAAACAGAGGCAAAGAAGGTGTTGAGTAGTTCTGCCTTTTCCTTGTCCCCTGTTAGTAACTGGTTATTATCGCCACGCAGAGAGCCATCATTTCCTTATTTTTCCTTTTGCTGAGGACATAACTGAAGAAACCCTTTTTATTATCTTTAATGTCTCTGGCAAATCTAAGTTCGTTTTGCGCTTTAGCTTTTTTTACCACTCCCTTGCATATATTAGCTGTTTGCTTATATTCCTCTTTGGTGCATTTCCCATTTTTCCATTCCTTGTACTTGTTTTTCTATATAGTTAGCTGAGCTGAAAGTTCTTTAGTAAACCATTGCGGTTTCTTTAGACCTCTCCCATTTTTTCTTCTTGTTGGGACAGTTTTAAATTGTGCCTTTAATATTTCGCTTTTAAGGAACTCCCATCCATCTTGGACTCCATTCTCTTTCAGTGTGTCGGTCCATGGAATCACAGCCAATAATTCCCTAAGTTTACAAAAATTGGTTTTCTTAAAGTCCAGGATTCTTGTCTGACTATGCTTAGCTTCACCTTCCAACTGTTTAACAAATTCCAAGAGGGCATGGTCACTTTTACCTAATGATCCCACCACTTCGGCCCCATTTATAAGGTCCTCCTTATTGGTTAAGACCAGATCTAAAATGATTTTGCCTCTTGTTGCCTCCTCTACCTTCTGGACCATGAAATTGTCTGCAAGGGCAGTAAGGAATTTGTTAGACCTTGCATTCTTAGCTGAGTTGGACTGCCAGCATATATCAGGATAGTTAAAATCTCCCATTAGTAGTACATCTCTCCCTTTTGACTGTGTGGCCATCTGCTCACGGAAGGCATCATCCCACTCTTCCGGCTGGCTTGGGGGTCTATAATATACCCCCACAATGACATCCCTCCTAGTTTTTTCACCCCTGATTTTCACCCAAATACTCTCAACGTGGTTCCTCTGCTGTTTATCTTGTATTTCCTTAGCAGTATAAATGTCCTTAATATATAAAGCTACACCTCCTCCTTTCTTACTAGGCCTGTTCCTTTGAAACAGGTTATACCCTCCAATGACTACATTCCAATCATATGTCTCATCCCACCATGTTTCAGTGATGCCAATTATGTCATATCTATTTTGCTGTATTAGGAGTTCCAGCTCCTCTTGTTTGTTCCCCATGCTCTGTGCATTGGTGTAGAGACATTTGAGGCTGCGTGTGCTTCTTACATGTCCTTTGCTTAACCTGTTTTTCCTTGCACTCATGGTCTGCACTACTTCTTGTCCTGCTCCTTTTGCAACATTTGGGCTAATCTCCACACCCCCTTCTGGATCTCTACTGTTAAGAGAATTTTCTCTCTCCTGCTGCAAACTCAGTTTAAAGCTCTCCTTATTAAATCTGCAATCCTCTTGGCAAAAAGATTCCTACCAGCATTGGTGAGGTGCACCCCATCCTGGCCCAATATCCCATCCGAATGAAAAAGCAAACCATGGTCCAAGAATCCAAATCGTTCCTGCCGGCACCATCTCCGAAGCCAATTGTTCACCTCCACTATTTTATTTTCCCTTCATGGGCCACATCCTTCTACAGGGAGGAGAGATGAGATTACCACCTGTCCACCCAGGTCCTTCGGCTTCCTACCCATCTCTTCATATGCTTTAGTAATATCCTGAAAGCTGCGTTTGGAAGTATCATTAGTTCCTACATGAACCAAGAGAAAGGGGTTAGAATCAGTGGGCTTGATGAGCCTCGTCAGTCTCTCCGTTACATCCTGAATCTTGGCTCCAGGGAGACAGCAGACCTCCCTGTTCATTTTGTCAGGCCTGCAGATGACTGCTTCTGTTCCTTTAAGCAAGAAATCCCCAACCACCACCACTCGCCTCCTCCGAGGCTTGGTAGATGCCCCCTGGTGCACTGTAGGATTTGGATTCCTTTGTGTAAGATCTTGACGCTGCTCTTGGTGCAGTTCCTTCTCCTGGTAGATGAGAGAGAGGTTGGAATCTCTTTTGCAACTGCAAACTTCTTGTCTGTTTCTTAGTTCTTCCCTTCCTGACTGTGACATTCTTCCAAGTGTCTGTCTCCGGCATTTGTGAAATGCCCTTGTCCTGATTGAGATTACCCCTGTCCTCTGTGCTGGCAAAGTTTTTATCTGCTTCCTGTAAAAAACCCTCCTGTTCCCTAACCTTGCGAAGATTAAGACAATCTGTGAATTTGGTCCCTATGGGCTGTTCTTTCTAAAAAGGGGGATAGATATTCAAGCCTGGTGAATACATATAATTGGCAATCAAAAAGAAAATATGGGAAATATTTTCAACAGAAGGAGATCCACCCTCTTTAAATAAAGCTGATTTTATTCTAATTTTGTTGAACCATAATTACATGAAGTGCTAATGCTATCTTGGGCTACTATAGAACTAAGCTATCTCATTGCCCACTATAGCTAACTAGGAGCCAGACCTTCAACTGCAGTGTTTTTGTTACTTTCATTCCAGGTGAAGTAACACAAATTGGTGTCTAAGGCAAACCCATATCTCTTTGTAAATATGGTTTGCAAATCTACTTAAAGTAATGGCCGCAGTCTTCCATTTATGAGAAAAACCAGGTTTTCATTAGCTATAGTTTGTGAGGGTAAGAATGCAGTTTCCAAAGGTGGATTCTTGATCTAAAAACTGTAATTTAGAATCACAGAATCATAGAGTTGGAAGAGGCCTTGAGGGCCATCCAGTCCAACCCCCTGCCATGTAGGAACCTCCATCACAATATTTCCGACAGATGTCCATCCAACCTCTGCTCAAAAACCTCCAAAGAAGGGTGACTCCACCACCCTCCATGGCAACATATTCCACTGCCGGACAGCTCTAATAATCAGAAAGTTCTTCCTAATGTTCAAATTGAATCTCTTTTCCTGTAGTTTGAAACCATTGCCACAAGTTCTAGTCACCGAAGCCATGGAAAACAAACCAGTATTATCCTGTCTGCAGTGAATCTCCTCATTTTAACCAGTATCTAATTTTTCCACCATAACCTTACCAACTGTTCTTTCACTTGATGGCTTTATGGACAGAGTTGTTACTTGTCTTGTTACTTGTCTTTTGATAACCTTTCAACTCTGCCTCTGTTTTTGTCCTACTGTTTATGTTATCCCTTGATTTTAATTTGTTATTGCTTTGTTAATTGTTTATTAATTGAGGTTTTAATTATGTTTATTATCATTTTGTATACTTGTATATTTTGTATCATTTTTGTATTATGTTTAAATTTTGCAAACTGCCTATAGTGGCCTCTGGGTCAAATGGAGCAGTATACTATATACATCAAATAAACAAATAAAATAAATTGTCTTGTGCATTTGGCTATACTGAGAGCAATAAACCTAGATTATTAGTTGACAAATAAATACAAAATTTCATTGGTCATATATTGAAACAGGATATGTATTTGTTTGAAATGGGGTACTTGTTTCTTTGTAAATTATAATTCAAGACATTGATTAAATGTGCAATTCTGCAGAAGTTAAGCGCTTTTGGCCAATTCTTGTTTCTTCTGTAGACTCTGTGTGGATGCTTACAGTAGAGGCAAATCCCTTGAGAAAAATAAAACATAATGTTTATAAGGGTATCGTATTGATAGACTAATTGGAAGGAGACTGGCCAAATTATTGGTGGAAATAATCTACACAATACCATGACTTTCCCAGTCAATACTCTTCTTAGCCAGCACAAATATTTCTTTTAACCGGATATAAATCCATTTAAATTGAGAGCGCCATCTGTCAAACTTCCTAATCTGACCAGAGGTTCAGAAACAACCCATCGTCATTCAGCAGTTGATAAAATGGATGTCACTGCAGTCGAACAAATTAGTATTAAAGATAGATGAGGCTATGAGCCTCAAGCCTATTCCCACTTAAATCAGCAGAAGGTTCCCTCCTTTGCTTTGATGAGAGCAGGGTGACACCCTTAATTTTCTCTTGTAGGGGATGCTTTCTTTAAAAACTCAAACAACATTGGGAGAAAGAAAACCTGGCTGTTTCATTCTTGAGCCTCCCTTCCCCCATCAGGCTCTGAAATATGTATATATATAGCTGTCTTGTCCTTCAGTGATATTTGCTGAATGATGCTATTGTATCGCTTTTCACAGATGCAAACAACATTGGATTATAGCTCTGCTGAAAGCACCAGGCGGTTAGAAAAGGATGATATACACGGAAGAAGCTTCAGTTCTTATGGTAATCCTTGACACTAAGGAGCAAAGATAGTGAAATGCAAGAAACCCTACTGTCTAGGAGAAAATAGGCCTGGGGGAAAAGAGGGTGACTGAAGGAGGAGAGACTGTTCTACCTTGCATGCTGCAGCTGTGAGATTTCTGTATTCCTTCTATGGTACAGTTCTGTGTGCTGTGCCATATTTGGTTTCCCATGGGTTGTCTTAAACTGAGTGCACTGTCTGACTCCGGTTTCTGCTATCATTATTTTGAAGAGCTTGTGGTTCTTTATCTGTCCATCTTTCTCATCCTCCCTGATGCTTGCGGTGAATTGACAAGGGCTTTGATGAGGTTTTTGGAACAGGGGGACTCAACATTGGCCGTTACTTCACGAGGTGCCTCGCTTCGAATCGACCTTGCCTTCGATTTGAATTCGGAGGCGGTCACGTGGTGGTCACGTGGTCTCCCTTCGCTCCCACCCCCGTTTCTCTGTACTCACGCGGGGCATTTTTGGGACCGAATCGATTACTACCTCACGTGCTCCCTTCGCATTAGAAAGCTGATTTGCAACGTCCGGTTCCACTCTCCTTTTATTTTTTTAAAAAAAATTTACTCGGCGTATCGATGCATCAATGCTTGGCTGTCATTCACGACAGAGCGTGGTTACTGTACGATCCTGTGTTTTCCGCTCCTAATTTATATTGTTTTGTCCATTGTTTCCTGGCATCATTGGCAGCCCCCCCGCCGCTGCCGCCGCTACTCGGGGGGAGGCCCGCATGGCACTGCCGCCCGCCCTCCGCCGCTTGCACACTGCCTGCCCCGGGTGCCCTGCTCTGGCCGGGTGCCGCCGCCGCCGCCGCCGCTACTCGCATGAGGAAGTAACAGCGCAAAGCGATGAAACAATATAGCGATGCATCGATATCCCTGTTTGAATATTTTTTTAAAAAACTTGAAATAAAAGCCAAAAACCGAGACCACACGTGACGTTGGGAGCGAAGCGAGATGCGAATCGAAAAGATTCCAGTCCTCCGCCAGGGGCATCACTCACCCCGGTTGGAGCACGCTAAAGGGGGCGTGGTCGGGGTGACGTCGCAGCCAAAAAGGAGGAGAGTGCGGACTGAAGCGATCGGTTCGCACAGAAATGACGGCTTGCCGCGAAGCGAGCGGCTCGTGAAGTAACGGCCATTATCATCCAGCACAACCACTGGCCATGTTGCCTGAGGGAACTGGCAGATTGTCAGTAAGGTTTCCGAGTCTGTAGCATCTCATTCCCTGAGATGTCAAGGTCCAAACTTAGAAACCAGAGATGTTGTCCTTGTGATGACATAGGGAATGTGTTCTTTGGATATGTGCTCACATGAAATGCTAGAAGCCATACTGTCAGAACAGTGGTTACCAACCTTCCTAATGCTGTGACCCTTTAATACAGTTCCTCATGTTGTGGTGACCCTTGCCCTGCTTAGAAGAGGCCACAAGGCCCCTTTGGCAGGCCAGCCACTGCCATAGGTGCCATAGAGAACTTCCCTGTACAGGCACCCTCAGCCAATCGCAGCCTCCGGTGCCATTGACTGACATCCTCTCCAACCTGTGTGTGTGTGTTGCATCGTTACAGTCATGACAGACTCTTCATGACCCCATGTCCATGGAGTTTTCTTGGCAGGAATACTGGAGTGGTTTGCCAGTTCCTACTCCAGGCATCTACCAAGCTGTAAATCACTATTTCCCCATTTCCTCCCCAACTCCTCCAGACCAAAATTGTTTATGCCTTTTTCTTCACTGACTCATGGTGACCCCTGTGAAATGGTTGTTCGAGCCCCCCAAAGGGTCCTGACCCCCAGGTTGGGAACCACTGGTCTGGAAGAAAATAGGCCTGGGAGAAAATGTGTGGTGATGGCATCTGGTCTGGATGCCTTCAAAAGGGGATTGGACAGATTCCTGGAGGAAAAGTCCATCACAGGTTACAAACCATGAGGGAGATGTATAATCTCCAAGCTTAAAACCGGGGTAATTCAAGGGCCAGATGCAGGGGAGTGCTATCAGGAGACAGATACCTAGTCTCATGCGCTCCCAAATGCATCTGGTGGGGCCACTGTGAGATACAGGAAGCTGGACTAGATGGGCTGTTGGCCTGATCTAGCATGGCTCTTCTTATGTTCTTATGTTCTTAAAATGGTGGCTGGATGAGGAGAAACTGTTCTACCTGGCATGCTGCAGCTGTGAGATTTCTGCAATAGAGCGAATTACCTCAAGAGGTGGTGAGTGCTCCAACACCGGAAGCATCGCTTCTGGCCCCCTCAGCAGTGTGGGGGAGGCAGTGGTTTGCTTCTTTCCTCCGGCCACTGGATGCCTTGCAATGCCTCTGCAAGCTGATGACCGTAAACCACTTGATGTGTGTGTGTGTTGTGTCGTTACAGTGTAGTCCAGCTAAATTTCAGTTTGTTTATGTCCTGTGTTAAAATTGACTTCTTTTCTTGTGGGAGTGAAACATTTTGATCCGTCAAGAAAAGAAGTCCAGTTACCATGACTCAACTCCCAGATAACATCACCTCAATGACCGAGAATCTCCACAGACGTCCAGTGTTTAAGCGGTTCTCACTATTTTTCCTTTTTGCCAGTTTACATTTGTAGGGAAATGAGAACACACATTTCGCTGGGCTTATAGTGGATCTGAAGTCCAAAGGGGCGACTTCTGACCACTAAGCTCCATCTAGCACCCTGGATTCCTCCTCTCCGAGATCAGAGAGCTTTTCTGAAGTTTCCTGTCATTTGTCAACAGTTTTGGATGGGCCGTGTAATCTTTTGAACTGAAATTAGCTTGGAGGGTTGTTGTATTAATATAATTCCAGCTGTCTTTACAGGAATGTTTGTGGTACTGTATAGACTAAAAAAAAGGGGGAAATTAAGTCAATGAATTTCATAACATGCAAGAATTGCTAGAAATCAAATAAAAATAGATAGATCAATTCTCCAGTATATTTTATGTCCTGAACAAAATGCATGCTTCCCCCAAGGCAGCTGTGAAAGATTTAGATTTGTTTCACATAAATTGTTCTTTTCTGGGCTGACTGTATCTGAAAAGCTTGCACATTGCTAACATTAGTGTGGTTTAGAAGTTCATTTTTTTAAAAAAAATACTGTTTAGTGTTTTCCTACTATTTATAGCACAATATTATTACATATAGCTTCAGTGGCAGCAAAGAGGGTACAGAAAGGAAAGTTGTGGGTAGGCGATGGTATACCTTTAGTTTTGTCACAGCACAGCTTTTCCAGTTTCTATTCATGTGAATATTTCTATCTGTAGCTGCTAGCAGAGACTAGCAAAATGCCCATCTATTGAAGACATGGGAGGGAGGGGATGAATATACTCTACATGTGAATGGACATGATAATTACAGGGTCAGGCTCAGCCAGGAACGAAGAGTGTAAGCAATGTGCACTACATCCTCCTTCTTGGCAACTCATCATGTTGCCTCCAGAACTCAAGGGTCAAATTCTGCTTGCCTGACTCATGCTGAAGATTGTGATGGAATGAAAGGGATAATGGGAACAAACAGATAAGTTCAAGATTACCATCACGTCTAGGTCTTTTAAATGTCATAAATATATGGACATAGAAAGCTATGCACCAGGACACACAAGCACTCTGATTGAATTAGGTGTACATTCAGCAGCTGTGTTCCATTATACAGTATGAGAAATTACCTTTGCTATATGTGAGAATGGGCAGGAGAGAGGAACGCTGGATCCAACCTGGATGAGGCCTCTGGGGATTCCTGTCAAGTCCATAGGCTTCCTCTTCTGTTATCATTGAAGAGAGTCTATTAAAGCCTGGAACGTTTGCCCAAGGAAATGTGACCTGGTTTGTAGGCCAAAAAGCTGTTGCACCACCAGAACCTGTGCCTAAAGAGACAGGTATAGAATTTAACTATTCTTTATATGCTTGGTGAGGAAGTATTCTTACCAAGCATATAACAAATCTTATCAACAAATTGTTAAGATTTAATCTTTCTTCCTTTATGCAGTCAGAGTGGTACCTTGTATAAAGGAATTAATGCGTTCCAAATTAAATTATGTTAAGCAATTTTTCCTTTATAGGAATGCATTGAAAATGGAGTAAGCCCATTTTTATGTTGTACGGATTCACCCCATAGGCGATTATGTTAAGCAAATTTCCCAAATCTCCAGAATTTTTTTATGTTGTACAGATTTTATGTTATACAAACCGTTTGTTATACAAGGGTCCACTGTATTTGATATTTATTTAATTACAGTATTTATTTTTGGGCCCCCTTTTATTATGACTCCACCCAGTGCCCTTAGTCTGATGTACTTCTAAAAAGTTGATACTAAGACCCTTCTTAAATTGGTATTTGGCTAAATGTATTAAAATAAGGTTCCAAGGAATGAATTTAGTCATGTACAGTGGACCCTTGTGTAACAAATGGTTTTTATAACATAAAATCTGTACAACATAAAAAAGTTCCGGAGATAGGGGAAATTTGCTTAACTGAATCGCCTATGGGGCGAATCCATACAACATAAAAATGATTGCGATTAGGGATTACTCTGTCTTCAATGCATACCTATGGGAAATTTGTATAAACGATAATCTGCTTGACAGAATTTCAGTGTAGTCACCATTTCTAGAATATATGGCCATGGTCAATATGAAAGTTCTATGGTACAGCTGATTGGATGTTCAGGACAAATATTTGATTGTCTATCTCTTTCACCATTTTATTCATACAAAAACACATGCACACACACACACCACCACCACCACCACAACCATACCAAGCTTAACTCAGAGAACAACTCCAGGCAGTGTACAAAAAAGTAAAAACAGCAAATTAAAAAATAGTATTTTACATATATTAAGTGAACATAATAAACAAATAAAATGAACTGCCTATTGTCAAAAAGTCTCAATACTTTCTCCATATGTCTGAAAAAATGTTGCAGAGTTCTGAATTTGCGGTAAGATTTTCCTTTTTCTGCACAGTAGAAATACAGTAATCGACAGAGAAGAATAGCTTTAAGTTCCCCCATTGTTCAGTCCGTGACCGTAAATAAAGATTGTTGTTGTTTTAAGTTCCCCAAAGTCCAGTCATTTCTCATTAACTGGCAATTAAAGTCTCAATAACTCACTCTGAGACACTCGCAGGAGAAAGAGCTAAAAAATGTTTCTGTACGTACAATTGCTTCAAATTGCAGACTTTTGTATACTGCTCTCTTTACTGCACAAATACTAGCAACCAACCAAATGGATCAATTGCAACAAACTACTAGCAACTGACAACAGGGAGTAATAGAAATCTCACCAGAAAGGCAGGGCCCTCTTTGAATCTAAAAGCCTGAAGGAACAGTCAATGCTGGATAAATAAACAACCACTTCAATGCAGAAAAGTCCCTCCCAGACACTCCAATTGGAGACAGCAGTCAAAGTTGTAAATAAAACTCAAGGAAGAAATGGATTGCAATCTCCAGAACTGCACTGTTAAGTCTTAAAGCTGATGTTTTGGACCACAACTCCCAGAATTCCAAGCCTGTATTTCCAATGGCAAAGGACTGTGGGAGTTGTAGTCCAAAACATCTGGAGGGCCAAAGTTTGGACATGCCTGTCTTAAAGGTACCCATCCCTGTCTTTTTTTCCTACTTACTGAAAATTCCACAATGCTTCCTTTCTTGGTCTGTGTCTGCTCAAATATCTGCAAAGACCTGGAGTGCTCTGGCAGGCATGTCCAAACTTCGGCCCTCCAGATGTTTTGGACCACAACTCCCACAGTACTTTGCCATTGGAAATACAGGCTTGGAATTCTGGGAGTTGTGGTCCAAAACATCAGGAGGGCCAAAGTTTGGACTTTCCATCCTTGCCTAGCCATCATGGGCAATACCCTTGCAAGCGTGGAAGTGAATGAAGTAGTCATATAGTAACTAGGTAGAGGGCATCATATTTTGTATGACCAATGAACATTTACAGTAGCTCACACAGATGCGAGTGTTTTATGCCAAAGAATTTATTGATACTGCAAGTGACAAAGTAATCAAGATAAGAGGAAAAAGCAAACATGACCAATTAAACTATTGGAAAAAGCAAAACAAAAATCTATTAATATTAAACAGGGATATAGACTTTTTAAAAGGGCAGTTGAAGAAGTTTGCAATTACAGTGTACCTGCCTAGGGCTATTAGACTGATAATTATCACATATCAAGGGGGGGGGAGAGCAACTGACATGAAAGACTTGAGTCACACACAGAAGCAATTGTGTTTATTTTAAAAAATACTCTAAAACTCAGACATAGCTAAACCAGCTAGAGGCAATATCACATCTGAAATGGCATATCTAATCAGAGTGGCTGGATGTTAGAGACAATACTAACCAGTATCTACAAGATTATGGTCTTAGACAGAAAATGATAGTTTGTAACAATGGAGTATTTTACACACTTCTTCTAACTAGAGATGGGCACGACTTAGCGGTATTTCCGTTTCCGTTTCCGTTACTCGGTTCCGTTACTCTACGGAAACGGTAACGGGAATTACTCCGCCAGACTTCGAGCTCGAACCGACGAACGAACAATTTGGTCTGATTTGTCGTGCTCGTTACTTGCATCGCGCGATCGCGCACGATGCCAAGCTGCACAGAAAAAAAGTTTTTAAAAGTTAAAAAACCCGGTTCCCGGCCAAAAAGCAGGCGGAAATATGCCTGCCGTGCCTCAGGGCACCTACCAGAGGGGTGGTTTCTGGAGGTCCCCGGCCTCCCCCCCTCCTCCCTCCTGGGCTGCTCTGGTGGGACTCGCCGCAGGCTCTCAGCAGCAACAAGCCGCACGGCACGAGTCTCGCCGCCGGCTCAAGCGGCACGGATGGCACAGGAAAAAACTTTTAAACTCTCCCCCCACCCATTCCCGCACGGCACGAGTCTCGCCGCCGGCTCAAGCGGCACGGACGGCACAGGAAAAAACTTTTAAACTCTCCCCCCACCCATTCCCGGGCCAAAAAGCAGGCGGAAAATGCCTGCCGTGCCTCAGGGCACCTACCGGAGGGGGGGTTTCTGGTCTGGAGGGGGGGTCCCGGCCTCCCCCCCTCTGTCCTGGGATGCTCTGGTCTGGTGGGACTCGCCGCAGGCTCGCCCACCGCAAAAAGCCCAGTCTCGCCGCCGGCCGCCAAAGCGCAAGCAAGCGGCACGGACGGCACAGGAAAAAACTTTTTTAAACTCTCCCGGGTCTCCCCCCCACCCATTCCCGGGCCAAAAAGCAGGCAGAAAAATGCCTGCTTGACTAAGGGCGCAGGGCACCTACCGGAGGGATTGTTTCTGGAGGGGTGGTCCCGCCTCCCCCCCCCCATCCTGGGCAGCCGGACTCGAGTTGCCATGCCATGCGGTGCGGGCGGGGGATCCAAAATGGGGCGGCGAACGCAATATTGTTTTTGAAATCGTGGTCCAAAAACACACAAGCACAACAGAAACACGCGGAAATTTATAAACTGCCAGATTTTTCACAGTAGCAGTGGGTTTTTTCTTGCAACAAAATGTCTCTCCTCTCCTCCTCTGTCCTCCATTGATTTTATTTTATTTTATTTTTTTTACACCTGCGCAGTGCGCAATGATGGGCTGGCCCAGTGGCCTGGCCAGCCATATGGGAGGGGACGACCATGCAAATTTTTGGAGCCATCCCACCAATTGCATGGCCACTTGGCCACTGAGACTTCTGGGATGTGCCAAAAAGCCCCCTAAAACCTGCCCTAGCCCCCTAACCCCCTAACCCTAATCCTTGACTCTTTACCCATACGTCACAGACTGTCTTCTTAGTGGGTCAGAGAGGCACCCAGAGGTGCAACCCAATAGCCCACCGTAACCTTACCCGTCATTAGCCTAACCCTAGCCCTTGCACTAAGCCACCTTAGCCCATAGCCAGATCTACTTGCATTGCACTACACACGCAAGTACGATTCCCTTCTTTGTGGGACATGGCAGGTGCGACACGCTCGTACCAGGGGATCAGGTACTTGAGCAGGTCTCACTGTCTGCAACTGGTATGCATATCCATATGGTTATGCATGCCATTTTGCAGCAGCAGCAGGTGAGGAGGGGAGACCCCCATGTTGAGGGGTCTCTTGGAGCCTGCTGCTGCTGTCCCTTCCTAGTGGGTGAGGATAGGAGGCACCCACGGGTGCCTCCAGGAGCCCACTTTCCCTTTATAGTGGGCCAGAGGAGGCACCCACCCCACAGAGGTGCCTCCAGGAGCCCGCTACCCCTCCCAAAAAACCAGTATAACGATAATGAAAAAACGAAAAAACGAACCGACTAATTTTTGCGAAGTTTCGAGAAAAACGGAAACGAGCCGAAACGGGCTGCCTCCGACACACGACAACTCGAAAACGTCATTTCCCCGAGTCGTGCCCATCTCTACTTCTAACATACCATCAAATCTCCGTCAACTTACAGTGATCCTATGAATGAGTGATCTGAAAAATGCTACGTCCTCAATTCCCCTGCCCCAGTTCTTGTAAACTCAAGCCTGAGGGGTCCTTTAGGGAGTCAGAGCATCTTGTATTTGGTCTTCCTCTTTTCCTGCTGGCTTCCACCTTTCTCAGCATTATTGTCTTTTCCAAAGAATCCTGCCTTTCCACACTGTGCCTGAAGGAGGACAGTCTCGGGTTTAGCATTTTTGCCTCCAGAGATAGTTCAGACCTGATTTGATTTAGGAGGACCTACTTGTTCAATGTTCAGGAAGTCCAGGTTATCCACAAAATTCTCCCCCAGCACCGCACTTTGAATGCATTAATTTTCCTCCTCTCAGTTTTCTTTATGGTCCAGCTTTTACATCCATACTCGGGCATGGATGATCTTGCTCCTGGTCTCTATGGATACATCCTTCCTTACATTTGATATGTTCTGGTTCCTTCATTGCTGCCTTTCTGAGATATTATAATAATAATAATAATAATAATAATAATAATAATAATAATAATAATAATAATAATAATAATAATAATAATAATAAATTTCTGATTTTTGGTTGCAATCTTCATTTGGATTGATGACTGGATCAAGGAATATAAATTCTCTAACTATTTAAATTGCTTCAATGTGAATACTAAAGTTGAGTAGTTCCTCTGTAGCCATAGTTTTTTTTGTCTTCTTAACATTCAGCTTCTGGAGACTTGGACAACATTTGTGTGAGGCAAAGTTATAGTCTGGCCTATGGCAGTGTTGGTGAATCAATGGCATGGGTGACAAAGGTGGCACTCGGAGCCCTTTCTGTGGGCACCCGACATCACCCCTTCACAGCCACCTATATTCAGGTTAAATTGCTGTATTGGTACTTTGCGAAAAATAAGTGGGTTTTGAATCACAGTTTGGGCACTTGGTCTCTAAAAGGTTCACCATCACTGGCCTACGGTGTTATCCAAGTAGGGCTGATACAAGGCACTTGGCTGCTCCAGCCCAGTGAGAAATTACACAGGTTCATCTGTTCAGCATATGTACATGAATGTGCATATGGGTGACAGAGTGGATTGGAGCTACAGTGTTCTTGGTTTGGAAATGAGGTAGGTTTATTTTATAGACCTGCTGCAAAAAATATAAACAGATGTCAACAATTTAACTCCATGTCATGGTACTTAAACTGAGAGATAAATTATCACTGCCATTTGCAGGAAGCCAGGGTGCTTTCCTAAAAATGTGTTATTCTGAAAGATAGTGTGAGGAATACATAAAATGACATCATAGTTACTCAGACAAGGTACTGAAGGATGGATTTATCTCTTGGAATACTGTATATGTTACTGTAGGAAGCTGATGCAATCAGCCTGGAGTTCTATTTGTATCTATTTGTATCCAATCCATATATAGCTGTACTTGCTAAATACTGTATTACTTTTAAAATGTTGGCTCTTGTTCTCACCTTAAAGACTCTGTTTACTATATCTTATAATCTTATTTCCCCTTCTGCAGCAATCACCATAACCTTCTAGCATAATAAGATGTAACTGAATGGAACAGAAAAGGGGTAATGGCATGTGCAAAACATCTTTCTATAGAGTGTGGCTTCTAGAAATCAATTTTGCCCCTCTGACCCAAAACTACTATTGTACAGATGTTGTTCAGAGGGCATGGGAAGGTAAACCACAATGTCCCTTTCTTTTAGCAGTGGATCGATTCATAAGCAAAATGACTAATTCCAAAATACAATGACTTTTAAAACACCAAAAAGCAGGTTCTCATAAGTTACCATATTTTGATATGAAATGTTTTCCAAATATGCTCAGACTTGACTTTTTTTTAATATTTCCAAATTAAAAATAAACCTTGACTTTCTTTGGGCTATTGATTGACTGATTACATTACATTAGATTAGATTACAGTAGATTTATTAGATCTATGTTACCTTTTTTGCACAGAACTGAACAAAGAGAGACGGGGAGGTGATTTCTCCTCCCCTGTCTCCATGACATGCCAGAGGGAAACAGAAAGAATGTGAAACATCTGGCCAGCTCCAGTACCTCTCCACTGAAAACAATACTGATGCCTCCACGCTGAGCAACACGCTTTTGGCCAGACTGTTCCTGAAGTTCCTAGGCTTCCTTAATAATGCAGTGATGTAATAGTGCTTAGCAAGCTTCAGCTGAAACAGTGAGTGTTGCAGATTGTGGTGGAACTTGGTTACGATTTAATGAGTTTAGGACCACTGTGTAATAAAACACAGCACATTATGGCCCCCTCCCTGAAGGATAGGCCCACTTGGAACAAAACACTGTGCTAGTGGGGGAGGGGATGCACTTAAACAGCAAATCTTTGAGTTGGCAAGACTTCAATTCAAGGAAACGTCAAGAGACTCCATGGAGGCAGACTTGCACCAGCGGCAAGACAGAAGGATCATGAAAACTCTCTGCTCGCTCAGGGCTCATTCCTAACCTTGAATGACAGCATAACACTATAAATACTAAAGAAGAAGTGCTTGTCTTGAAGACGTTAAGAGTCAATAGCTCGGACCCTGAGTTTCCTGTTGCTGAATCCAAGAGCTGTGCCTGCTTATGGAAATAAATTTGGTCCAGCAAATGATACTGCACACCCAGAAGGAAGGATGGAAGCTGTTTTTGTCAATTCCATCTACAGCCCCCTGCTGCCCAGGGCCTTATGGAGCAGATTCTTTTGGCCAACGCAAGGGAAAGGGAGGAGTTAGTAGTACTAGAATCATGTCCCTGCCTACAGTGATATAGCTCTTTAAGTTAGGATTCAGGCTACTGAAAAGCCCCACATGATGCCTCCTTCTTTTCTCTCTATCCTAATTGATTGGCTGTGATGGATTACAGGATTGACCCTACAGCGCACATGGCACATGGCCTGTGTGGCTCCTGGGACATGTGGAAGGGTCACACATGGCCCACAGGGAACGTTTCCAAGCCCCTGCATTGATAATGCCATGGATCAAGTAAGAAGAAATATCTTAAGAAATAACTGTGGATGGGATTTTGGGAATCCCAGGACTCCATAAATTGGCAGGAAACCCCACAAGCCAATTATGGGGACTGGCAGCCCTCACAATGGCAGGAAGTTCTATTCCAGGGAAATCTATTTTGCCTGCCAAATGGGAGAGCATAATGAGGTAAGGAACACATGGTCCGAATGCTGACTTCAGTGAGTAACTTTGCCTCACAGATGCTTCAGTGTTCATCTGATTAACAACAGGACTTGTGTTTACCTGATTAATCATAGAACCAGAGAGTTGTAAGAGGCCTATAAGACCATTGAGTCCCACCCCTCCTCAGTGCAGGAATCCAAATCAAAGTATATGTGACAGATGGTTGTCTAAGGGCGCTTTTACCCGACCCTAAGATCCACTGGCAACTTAAATTCGGACCAGAGATCTTGGGGGTTTGCTCCTCTTGCTGTGTTCCCACCCCTCTGAACTCCCTTGCTCCTGTCTGTGTGAGGGGAGGGAGAAAAAAGAGGAGAAAGGAATGCAGGCTCACCTCTGTTCTGCCATCCGGGAGCTGCCCAGGGAAGCATCCCAGTCTCTTAAAGGGGGGGGGGCAAAGAAAAAAACCAAACCAGAAGGCGGGGAGAGCCCGGCACTCACTGCTTTGCAATCCACATCAGAAATGTTTCACCTTCGGAGACCAGGTACTTGGAAAATGCGCTGGGACGTGCTTAGGTGGGCGTGGTTGTATTTAATTTTTTTTAAAGTCCGGAACTGGTGGGAAAACAATTTTAAGCTCTGCATCTGGGAGCCCTTTGCCTCAGATTTTAGGGGTCGTGTAAAAGGACCCTGATTTTCTCTTAAATGCCTCCAGCGTTGGAGCACTCACCACCTTCTAAGGTAGTTGGTTCCATTGCCATACTACTCTAACAGTTAAGAAGTCCCCCGCCCGATATTCAGCCAAAATCTGGGTTCTCTTATCTTAAGCCCATTATTACATACCCTGCATTCAGGAATGACTGAGAATAGATCCTCCCCTCCTCTGTATGACTGTCTTTTAAGTATTTGAACAATGCTATCACCTCTCCCCTCAGTCTTTTCTCTAGGATAAACATCCCCAATTCCTTCAGTCTGTCCTCATAGGGCTTGGTGTACTATATTTAATAGCCAAATATGAAATCAATGCTTTTAATTAACCACACCATGTCATTTAAAGCTAGTAAGGATGAGGGTTTTCTTTCAGAATTCAAGGACCCCCAGTATAATAAGCAAGAATTGTTGCAGGCTGATTATGGCAAATGGGAGCCTTTATACTGGCAGGAGGTACAGCAGTTTACTCACCTCCATGCCATTCCATGGTGCTGTTTCAAACTGTTATAAAAGTGCTTTGCTTGCTTATGGGAGTTGTGACAATTCCCTGAGACTTGCAATGGGTCATGGTGGGGAAACGTTCTGGTGGAAGCCACCTCCACATGTTATGCATGTTGGTGTCCACCCCTGGCCTTGCTCCAAATTGCATGTTGCACCTGCACACACAATCATTCTCACACTGAGCCAGTGAGCTCTGGTGCCAACTTGAAAGAGTGGAGGTGGCACCCAGGGTTTAAAACCGAGACACATCCAGAAAGCAAATGCCATCCTTATCCAGCAACCCTTGCTTTGAGGTTTGTTTCCCTATTTGGAGAACAGGAGACTCGGATATTTTACAAGACTTCAGAAGGAGCACTCAGGATGGGAAACCAAAGTGTTGCTGCCTGGCCTTGTTCTGATCACCTGGCTCAGTTTCATTTTCTTACAGGAACTTAATTCCTTTCCTCTGGTAGAAGCTCCTCAAATTAGACTTGGCCTAGTGTTGACCCTAGGGTGAGATATGACCCCACAGGGCCCCATTCCTTTTACTGTACTGCATTTTACACTGAGCTTTCTCTTCTATATTGAGCATACCACCCTCTGCAATATTCTGGTTCCAAAGGCTGTTGCAAAATGAGTTAAAACAAAATGTTGTTAAAATGACACATTGCTCTAGTGTCTTCCCATGGAATGCTTGCATGTTCTCCTTGAAGGCCTGTCTGTGTAGGTAGGGAGGGGGTTATCCCTCTCTTTATGAAAACCTGGCCATATAGAACAGTATTATGGTGCCTATTTACAAAAGAAGATCCAAGCATTCCTTGTGTTAATTCAGGCAAGTATATCTCTGATTGCTACAGTTTAGCTACAAATACATCTCATGAAGCAGAGAAGACTGTGGCCAGGTGACCCACATGTTTGCTCCATCCAAGTGATTCTAATTGGCAACAGCAAGGCCCCTAATCTTCTTTCTTGTTTTAAAGTGGATTGGACTTGTTAGCCTTTCAGAGGACGCCTTCAAACAGGGGGACTGCCTTCTGTAAAGAGGAGCAACTGGCCAGTTGACGTGTCAGTGGCTAGAGAGTGTACATGTACCCTTTCAATGACAACATGGTACTGTGTGGCTGTTGCTATACAATGAATGGCACCTTCTGTGCACTGCTAATGTCTGTACACAGTACACAATATCATGGTTAATTAGAAATACCAGGATTGCCAGATGCTGCGGAAGTGTTGCCCTGCCTTCTGTGGCTATGTGTTGCTAATTCTTCTGCTATCGAGACCTAAGACTGTCCTGATAGTGCTGTGGATAAAAAACTGAAGTTATACAGTTAACCCTCGTATAACAAACTGTTTGTATAAGATAAAATCTGTACAACATAAAAAATTCCAGAAATAGGAGAAATTTGCTTAACATAATCACCTATGGGGAGAATCCATACAACATAAAATGGTTGCAATTAGGGATTGCTCTGTTTTCAATGCATTCCTATGGGAAATTTGTATAAAGGAAAATTTGCTTAACAGAATTTCGTTTGGAACAAATTAATTCCTTTATACAAGGTGCCGCTGTATTTGGAATTTCTGCACCTGGATGTTGAATGTGAGATAATTGCTCTCATTCTATCTGGAGCTGTTTAACTTCTTTTGAAAAGGTAAGTGTAAATAATACGGGGGGGGGGGTTGGCACAAAATTGGGCTGTTGTGCAGCCTAGACTTATGCAGCTGATGGAGAGGTCCTGTTGAATTCAGTGGTACAGAAACTGCATGGCTGTGCTGCATGCTCTATTCACAATCAACTTTTCGGCCTCATCTGTGAGCCTCTTTGCTTTATTTCCACCACTGCTCAAACACACAAGAATTTGAATCCAACTTACATTGAAGTGTAGATTGTGCACGTCCCAGCTGTCGATATCTCATTAATGTTAAACACAGCTCTTCGGGTGCTCTGATTTCACCCACAAAGTGTGTGAGAAATAATGCCATTTTTGTCACAACGCACCCCTTTCAGCATTTCACTACACTTGTTGCCACTCCATATTGTTTGCAATCATCTTCTGCAGTGTCAAAATATTTTTCACCACTTCTGCCAAGACATTTCACACCTTTCCCTTTAAAGAACAGAAATCTATTGTAGCCTTAAACTAACCGAGAATCTACTTTCTCTTTCCATTTACTACACTCCTGAGCATCCCTGAGGCACCTGGAGCTGCGGCGTATTGGCACTGTCCAATTATTTTACAAAAAGCCCTGATAGAAGTAATCTCCTCTCTAGCTTCTCCTTTCAGCAATGCCCTGAACCAGATCAATATGTTTCAGAGTAGAATGGTGTGAGTGCCACGAGATTGGGAGGAGTGGCGACTGCTTCACCAAGCTGCCTTCATCGCCTGCCCCAGGGGGTATTTGCTGGTCCCTGCTTTTCACAAGCCCCTCTTCTGTTCATGTGGTCAATCCAATCTCTTCCAACAGTTACCAAAGCTTCTTGGCGATTGATTCAAGAACCCATAAAAGGTTGTTTGTCAAGTTATTCCCTCTTGTGAGACAAACTTGTACATAAAAATTATATTGCACCTCGTCCATCTGTGTGTTGGCCTCCAGATAACAGCAGGTGTCCACAAATGGCTTCAATGAAACTTAGAAAAGGGGATATATGACCCTGATAAAATGTCAGTAGTGAACAGATGCATCGAACTCCATGTGGCTAGGATCAGGGATCTTTCGTCCCAAATTAGAAAGCTGTCAGTATTTATGTTAACACTGCCCTTCTAGTGGAAATTATGGATGAAGGTATGTATTGCCCCATACATGCAAGGACCGTATGGCGAGAGTGGGGGAAACCTCTTTCAGCCCAAGTCAAAACCAATTTCAGCAGGTGGTTGCTGGGGCAAAGGCAAAGATTCCAGCACAATTTAGCTTGAAGTTCTTAACTTATATGAGGCATATCATTTTTCTAGAAAGTACACAAGCTAGGGAGCTAACCAACACATGTTCTCGAGGGAAAGTTGGGCAGTTAATAAGTATAAAAATGAACGAACGAACAAACGAACGAACGAACGAACGAACGAACGAACAAACAAACAAACAAACAAACAAACAAACAAATAAATAAATAAATAAATAAATAAATAAATAAATAAATAAATAAATAAATAAATAAATAAATAAATGTAGAATAGAGAAGGAGACTGGCCATTTGGAGAGACTGCTATGTCACCCTGAGGTTCCCCATCCCATTGTGGCATGAAACCTGTGGAAGGAACATGTCCTGTACTTCCTGTTTGGGCTCATGATGCCCCTCACTCTGTTCCCTTCTTGAGTGGAGGCTTCCCCCAATTCCAAACTGACACCGGAAGAAGGGCCCCTGTTTGAATTGAACTGTTTTTATTTAACAGTAGAGAGATAAACCATCCATGACTCATTTGAATGATTGAAACACTGCCACAAAACCTGGCGGCTTAACTAAAATGTCCCCTTGGACAGTCCATAGTTTAATATCTGCAGGTGGTCTGATTTCCCAGTTGCCTCTTCTTCAAATGCCTAATGAGGACTTTGATACCACACCATGCATAAGGTGTCACAACAGGAGTGTTGGGCTCATTTCCCACTCAGATCCCCGCTTCCTCTCTTGGTTTTCCATGTGTTTGTGGGTTCTTCTGGTCACTCCCATGAGGAGGACTCCATTTCATTGGTCACTCATTCCCTTTCCAAGTGGCATTGCTTCTTCATCTCTTTTTCTCCCTGCAAATATAAGTTTGTGTGTGTGGGGTGGTGCTGGTGCTGTTGAGCTTCTTCCTTTGGTACTTTAAGCTTATCTAATCCAGAGGTCTTCTTTAGCAATTGCTTCCAAACCCTCAGGTAGTGTGGGTCTATCTCTCTTTTTCCCCTCTCCCCCCAAAAAACAGCTGCTGGGTGTGCTCTATCTCTGTTCCTGATCCCTTCACAATTACAGTATAGGGTGGCAAACCTTTTAGAGACCGAGTGCCCAAACTGTGATTCAAAACCCACTAATTTCCCACAAAGTGCCAATACAGTGGTCCCCTGCTCTTTCGCGGTTCCGGTACCACGGTCCTGCTATATCGCGGGACCACGGTACCAGGAAAGGGCTTGAGGGAGGGGGGATCGCACCACCCACCCGCACCTCCTAGGAGGTCCGGGCAAGCGGGGTGTGATTCCAGAGGTGCTTCCAGCTGTGGAGCCCCAGCGCTGGGCTCCGCGGCCGAAGCGCCTTTGTCCAATCATGCGCTGCTTGCCCTGATCTCCCAGGAGATTGCAAAGGTGCTTCCAGCACTGGGCTCCGTGGCGGGAAGTGCCTTTGTCTGATCACGTGCCACTTGCCCGGACCTCCTAGGAGGCGCGGGTGGGCGGTGCGATCCCCCCTCCCTCAAGCCCTTTCCTGGTACCGTGGTCCCTCTTGGTTGTTCACTTATGCCTTCTCTATCATCTAACCATTAGCATTAAATGGGAGACTTGTGCTACACAGTTACCATCCTGTCTGAAACCCCATGACATGCAAACTACCTTTTCTAACCACTATCTTTCCTATCCTGTGTTGGATGATACCTTCACACACCACTGCCACCAGGATGAAGCTTAGCTAAGAAGCATTCAAAATACATAGCTCTTATCTGAGCAAATATTGACTGTTCTCCTAGAAAGATTATTGGTGAGGAAAAGAATAATTCTGTCATTCACAGTTGCCAAAATTATTGTGAAACAGGATGTGAGAAAAGTACATCATGCAGTGATTAAATGATGGTGATGGTCTTGTCCTGTAAATCACTATGAAAATAGAAGATGCATCTTGTACAGATTCATGAGTTTGCCCATACAAATGGACCTAATGGCAGAAAGGTTTCTCCTGGCTTATGGTAAAATCTAAAAAGAAGTTTATGTCTATAGTCTGAGAAGATAAAACACCCAAGATACCTGTGTTAGTAGATTTTAAAAAATCCATAAAGACAAAACAAAATCTATACCTTTAGAAAGACCAATTAAAATTTAACAATAATGCATCTATATCAGTGTTGCCGACTACGGCACGGGTGCCAAATGTGGCACTTGGAGCCCTTTCTGTGGGCTCCCGACATTGCCCCTCCACAGCCACCTGTATTCAGGCTAATTTGCTGTATTGGCACTTTGCAAAAAAATAGTGGGTTTTGAATTGCAGTTTGGGCACTCGGTCTCTAAAAGGTTTGCCATCACTGGTCTATATTATCCAGATCTTTTTGATCAAGCCCAGTAACACACACACACACACACACACACACACACACACACACACACACACACACACA
>JAHTLZ010000016.1:16891830-16905950 GCA_023846285.1 Phrynocephalus versicolor | reverse complement strand
TATGCTTTCAAACTAATTGGCACATCCCATGTATCCCTCCGGGGTACAGCAGGAACTGAAAACAGAAATGCAAATGTTGAATGGGAAATCTGAAACTGAAGGAAGGAAAGGAAACATCCCACCACTGCCCTGATTAGTCTCAAAATAAAGCACACCTATGGGGTACTACAGCCTTGCAGCCTTTTCAGATTGTCATTGAAACACTTTTAAAGTGCTATGGAACAGTCTATATCTTTTCCCCCAAGCTACGGATCTTACCAGGTTTACTTGGATTTTCATGGAGGTTATCTTGGGACAACACATGCATCATCAAGATATTGAAAAATCTACTAGCACACAGTCTTGCTATATGACAGCTGGAGTGTGATAACCCACTGCTTCTGTTTTCTGTAGAATCGATACAAGAAAAGTGGGGGGAAGCTAGGCTTAAACCTTTTCTGATATGCTAGCATCCCATGTGTAAATAATATTATACATTGCAATATAAACAAATATGTGGACTAAACCAGTGATCTGGCCTGGCAGTCTAGAGGAACCACAATTTTCTTTCTGTGGGACTCTTCACCCTGCTCTGGTTATGAATCGCTACAGGCCACACCATATTTCTTCTGCACATTTAAATCACTGCTAAGCTGCAGTTTGCTGTAGCAATATCCAGAGATTGAAAAGTTACTTTTAAAAAGTTGCTCGTTATAATTCAAGCACTCAAAATGTAGCTAGTAGATAATATACTGTACAGATATGCAATTTTAATGTCCCACAAAAGTAAATGAAACTGTTACTTTTCCCTTATTTTTAAAAGCACATATGAATGCTATAAGCTGTGGTATATAACAAGCACTCCTTGGTGGGCCTTGTCACTCACAAAAGGGCACAAGGCAGCTGATGAAGGAACATCACTTGAATTGTTTAACAAGAGGAGTCCCATTAAAGCATCGTGGATCTGATGAGTCAACACTACAGATGGACATACACCGAAAAACCAATGGTTCCTGGCTACTCACAAACCATGAACAATCGCAAAACTCCCCTTTGAAGAACAATGTGATTTGCGGTTCGTTTTCCAGGTTTGTGTCATTTTTCAGGTTCTCTGGCAGGGCAGCTGGACCTGCTGTCTCTGCATATGTGCCTTCTTATCAGCTGGGCGGCAGGTGCATATGCAGGGGGCACATGCCCAGCTTCCCTGCTGGGAGCCTGCCATTGCCTCTGAAATGCCACTGGTGGCCCACCGCAGGGGAGGCAGTGTTGGACTGACCAGGTAAGCGGAGGTGATGAGGGCCGCAGGAAAGGGGTGGGCAGGAGATCACATTTGCCAAAGAACACGAAACACCAAGAGAAAGAAAGTTAGGCACTTTGTTTTGCTCTGTCAGCCCATTTCATTGGTTTTTCTGGTTCATGGTTTTGGTCTGGCATAGTTCAACACCTATCAAAGTTCCACTGAGTTTCTCTAATTGTGACTTATTACTGGATTTTACTAATGTTTGAGGAGACAACAGTAAAATTAGTAAAATCCAGTAAAAAGTAACTAAAAAGTGACTACTATACTGTACTCTGAATTAGTATCATACATAAATCCATTCCAATGGTTAGGAAAGCAGAGGGAAAAGGGAGGAGGGCTATTCTGTTACCTTTGCTAAGATTCTGGTTGCCTTTCTCTCACCGTCAACTGTCAGTTACTGTTGATAAGCAGTATAAATTTAAATACCCAGGTTTGCTTTTCAAATTTGTCTTCAAACCACTACCACTCAGTAAGGTTTTACAGTAAGTGAAATAGGATGAGCTACTTGCTTTGGACCACAACTCCCACAGTCCTTTGTCACTGGCAATACAGGCTTGGAATTCTGGGAGTTGTAGTCCAAAAAATCTGGAGTGCCAAAGGTTCGCCACCACTGTTCTAGGCTATGAATAAAGAAATGATTTGGTTCTCAAAATGTCAGCTAATTTTGCATAAAAAATTAGCTAATGATTCCCTTGACATACAGTAATTATAAGCATAATTCCTTCTGGAAATGAGTTCGTAAACCAAAGCACTCATATATGAAAGCAAATTTCCCCTTAAGAAATAATGGAAACTGAGATCATTCATTCTAGGGCACCATAGACCACATACTGTACACACAAAATAAATTGGCTAGAAGTCCACAACCACACCATGATTTAGGTACATGGCTGTGGAATCTGCTCTGTTTGGGACTAACAACTGGATTTTACTCTGTGTTTTTAATGTGGCAATAATAAAGTGCAATTTGTAGCCATATATATGCCTGACTGGCCGCCCCATGACTGGAAATTGCTTGAAAAATAAGAAAGGTTGTTAAAAACAAATTAAATATAAATATAAAGAAAAATAAAACCCTAACCTGCACTCCCCTTTGAATATGTTCCTGCCTGTTGCAAGGGTTACCTGCATTCCTCTCTTCTCCCTCTGCTTTGGAGGCTGCCAGAGATTGAATGTTCTATCGCCCACAATCTAGCAGGGGAAAGAGACAGTGCCACCATTGGCTCACTTGCGATGATGTAACCTGCTCCAGTGCGTGTATGTCAAGACATTGCTTGTTGATCAAGGTAAAATTTAGAAGAAATGTTTGCTTGCCTCGCAAAACGTTCTTAAACCAAGGTATTACTGTATTTTGTCAATTTTGACACAAAACGCCAATTGTGCAATATTTCCCATGTGGGAGGAACAGATAATCTTTGAGATTCAGAGAAATAGGACAGTTGCATTAAGAAGAAATTTATAATAGGGCATATTTTTCTGGAGCATGCAGAAAAGCCTTCAGTGTGTATACTGATGCCTATCTGATGGCTTTGTTATTACATATTATCCTATTGATTTTATCAGAGTTGCGCAAATACAGTCCACTCCAGTTTGATCTGAATTATTTGTCCTACAGATTGGAACTGATTCACTTCAAGCAGTCTTTTTGGCTGACCAATTTGATTCTACTGTATACATATATATTTCTCCCAATAGTGAAAATGCATGAAAAAGGAAAATAAAGGCCTCTGACCTTGTGTGTGTGTGTGTGTGTGTGTGTTTGTGTGTGTGTGTGTGTGAGAGAGAGAGAGAGAGAGAAACCTCCATGGTTTAGATCAGTGGTTCTCAACCTGTGGGTCCCGAGATGTTCTTGGACTGCAACTCGCAGAGGCCTTCATCACTAGCTGTGCTGGCCAGGATTTCTGGGCGTTGCAGTCCAAGAACATCTGGGGACCCACAGGTTGAGAACCACTGGTTTAGATGAAAGTACCACCATCCATTCTCAATGTCTTTCTCTTTCTCCTTCATTCACATGCCCTCTCCATTGTATTCCTTGTCTATCTCCTGCCCTTCCACATATGCATCCATTAGAGCTAGCTATATATACTGTATATATTTCCTGGGAGCCACCCCAGATCCTCTGAAACTAATGCTACTACTGCCCCAGATTTTTATCCTCCGAAGCAGTGAACCAAAATCTGGTGCCCAATTCAATTTTACAGCATTTGGCTCTTCTTCACTTTGCTTCACATTGATCTGAAAATGGATCAACACCTCTGCTATGCTTTGTTAAATCCTGGTACTGAAGCATATCTGTTTTGATCATCATGATCACAAACTGAAGGAGAAAAAAAGGTACAGGCTGGCTTCACACATCAAATGAAAGCAATGTGCTACTGTACTCCAGAAGTGAGAGTACAATGGCGCCCCATTATGTTGTACATTTTTTATGTACAACATAAAAAATTCTGGAGATAGGGGAAGTTTGTTTAACATAATCGTCTATGAGGTGAATCCATACAACTTAAAAATGTTTGTGATTAGGGATTACTCTGTTTTCAATGTATTCCTATGGGAAATTTGTATAAATGAAAATTTGCTTAACATAATTTCATTCGGAACAAATTAATTCCTTTATACAAGGCACCACTGGTATCAGCACATTCTTGATTCGCTTCCTGACAATCAGCGGTGTGTGTAGGGTGTGTGTGGTGGTGACTGTACCTGGTGCCCCTTTGAGTACTGACAAGCCTTCCATCGCACGACCACCAACCCAGGAAGGCGGGGGGGGGGGCGTCAAAGGACTTGATCCCGAGTCCACCCCCCTCTCCCATATCGGTCGCCAGCCTCTGCTCACATTAGAGGCAAAGCCTCAATAATCGCCGCCGCCGCCGCCGCTCCATTTCGTGACAAAGCTTCTCAGACAGTATCGAGCAAGTCATTTTTCTCTCTGTCAAGCTTTACTCCAGGGGTTCTGCAGGGCACGTTCCAAATGCAATACCTCAACATTCAACGGGGCTACATTTTGAGCAATGGGTGTTTTTAAAGTATTTTTTCAAAAGAATGTATTTGGGTGTGTGTGTTCTTATTTTTATTTTGTGTTCTCCGTTTAAGGCTACAGTTCGTGCCGGGGTAGGACCCTGTAGACCCGCCGAGGTTCCCTCCTCTCTCTCTCTCTCTCTCGCCCAACACGGAGAGAGGCACGCTGATGTCATCGCAGGTTTCCAAGGAACGCGACTGTGTGCAAACTGCGGCGTCCCAAAATGTTTCGCTATCCATTTCTCCACTCATTTAAATCCCAGAAACTGAGGCGGAGACTACGAGCCGCCTCCGACGCTACTCCCCGCCCTCCCCCATCCCCATCCCCACCCCCGTTCTCCGCCTCCTCCCAGTTCCCCCGCTTCCAAGGCGGGAGGGGGGGAAGGGAAAAGGCAACACACATAGGCGCGGGCGCGCGCGTACACGCACACGCACACAACACCCGAAGGACAAGCGAAGCGGCCCGCGCTCGCGCCTTGCGGGATCACGCGCCTCTCGTGTGGTGGGCGGGGCTTCCCGGGCACCTCAGGAACTGGCGGCCGAGCCCGCGGGGGGGGGTGCTGTGGGAAGACATTGGAAAACGTTCGCCAGGTCCTTCTTCCCGCGCACGCGCAGCCCGGCTTAAGGCCTCGGGGGCGCGCTCGCTGAGCCGCGGCGGCCGCGGCGGCGGGCAAAGAACAGAACAGGGAGGAGGAGGAGGAAGCGAGGAAGGAAGGAAGGAAGCCAGCCAGGCAGGGAGGACGGAAGGAAGGAAGGAAAGAAAGAAGGAAGGAAGGGAAAAGCCGCTGAGGTAAAGTTAGAGGTGGGGGCGGGGAAGGGGCGCTTCGCGAGGCGGGGGTAGGGGGTGGGGACGGGAGGGGGGAGAGCGCGGAGCCTGTGGGTGAGGAGGAGGAGTGCGGGGCGGGGGGGGGAGAGGAGACGGGAGCCCGCGGAGCTCCATCCACCAAAGCCAGTGCCGGCGAAGAGGTTCGGCGCCCGCCGCCGCCATTACTAAGCTTGAGGACACCGGGGAGGGAGGGAAGGGGGGGTAAATGGGGCCAGTGGCGGGAGCTCTGAGGGGAGCTGCGGTCCCAACAGGCACCGCCGTCCCCGGCGCGGAGCCAGAGTTCCGGGAATGCCGCCGCCGCCACTGCTGCTCTTGCTGTGGTGGAAGCGCCGGAGAGCGAGGTAGGGAGACGGGAGCCGCTCTTCCGCCTCAACTCTCTCTCTCTCTCTCTCTCTCTCTGTCTCTTCTCTCTCTCTCTCTCTCTCTCCCCCCCCACACACACACATACAGTACCACCTCTCGGGTCAACCGTGGCCTCTTATCTCCCTCCCCACCCCCACCCCTCCCCCACCGGCCGTCAGAACGGCACCCCAAACCCCTCCGCTCTGCACCCCCCTCGGGGGTTCTTCACGGTGGTGGTGGTGGAGGGGGAGGCGGAGGCTCTGCAGCAGCACCAGCCAAAGCAGCCCGGGCGGTTCTTCTTTTCCCCTCCCTTCTCCCCGTTTTTGGCGACGGCCAGTTCAGAGAAGGAGAGCCGGGGCCGTCGCCCGTCGGAACTGCCGAAGGAGGAGGAGGAGGAGAGGGGCGCCAGCGAAGCGGACGGGGAGCTCTCGCTCTCTCTCTCCCCCCCCCATTTCTGCGCTCCCTCTTCTCGGTTCGAGCCCGCTCCATCCAGATACACTCCGGGGAAGCGGGGGGGGGGAGAGTAAGCGGGCGGCGGCGGAGGGAGGGAAGGAAGGAAGGAAGGACGGAAGGAAGGTAGGACGCCTGGCTCGCCGTGAGTCCCAGACAGGTGACGATGAAGGCCTGAGCCAGCGGGGAGGGTCGGAGCTTGCTCGGCCGGACTCCCGATGGTGGCGGCGGCGGCTGCCAACTAACTCCTCGCGGCTCAACCAGCGCAAAGTAGAGGCCTTTTTTTTGGGGGGGGGGCTCTCGTGGAAGGAAGGGGCCACGCCACCTTTTCTTTCCCATTCTTTTCTCTTCATCCCCCTTCCTTTCCTCCCTTCCCCCTTTTCCCCCCTCCCCTTCGCCTTCCATTCCTCCCCCTCCCCCTGTTCTTTTTCACCGACCCTGCCTGCACCCACCCCCAACCACCACCAACACCTTTCTGTTCTCTTTGGACGCCTCCCCAGATCTCGCCGTATCAAACTTTACTCTCGAAAAGAGGCGAGTGGCCTACCCTTAAAATCCGCCTCCCTTTCCCCACCTCCACATAGGGAAGGGTGTGCTGTCTTTTGCAACCCCAGGTTAGGCGGATTGCCTTGGTTATTATAATTCCTCATGGGTTTTTCCTCGGCTTTGTAGCCCCTAGATTTCTTCTGCCCAGGAAAAGCAGGAGAGGGGAGTCTGAAACCATCATTTTGTCGTGGAGGGGGGGATGCATAATAAAAGGAGGGGGATGGTATGCTGCCTGCCTGGTAATACCTTAAATTTTTTATGGAGGCTACTACAGTATAAAGAAAAGGGTGTGGAAACCTTCCCATATGTTCTTCTGTATGTGAGGCTTTCAACACCTCCTATGTTAAGGATTTGCCTGAAAAGTAGGAGGAAGATGTTCAAAATGAAGATTAAAATAGGCCAGTAGGTGGGAATGCAAGTTTAGGCTTTCATAGATAATTAGTCCATTTTCTTGTTATCTTAGATACCAGTGCTTGGCAGATTTCTTTTTTTAGGATACACTGCATAGTAAGGTGTCTCAGTAGATACAAACAGTTGTGAATCAGTTTCATATTCATTTCACCTGTATTTATAAGGTAATAATAATAATAATAATAATAATAATAATAATAATAATAATAATAATAATAATAATAATAATAATAAAGTGTTAGGTCAGTTTTGATTAATGGTGATCCTTCCAAGGTTTTCTGGGTAGGGAATATTCAGGAGTGGTTTACCATACAGGGCACCCTGTATCTCTGCAGCTTGTCCAAGGCTGCACAGGCTAGCTCTTCTGGGATGCGTAGCATGGAATTGAACTTCGAACTTCTGACTCCAATCAGATACCTAACATTGATTGGTCTTCAGTATTTAAAGAAAAAGTTGAGGTTGTTGTCAGTAACTTGCCATTGCTTTCTAGTGTTCTGTGTTTATTTCAGAACATTAGTGACTATGCTTCACAGATTTTCATTTGGGTATGAGGATCCATATTTTAAACAACATAGTATCTGGTATTAGAATTAACATAGAGTTGTAAATTCACAGTAATAGTACTTTGGGTTTTAGCATACGCTATGAAATGTAGCATTTTGCACTGATCTGTTTGATCACAGAGACTGTTATAATGGTACATTAGCTACATCACAAGCCTAAGCATGATTGATCAGAAGTCTCACTGAGTTAAATGTAACTAACCTGGTAATATGACCCTGAGATTACAGGCATGCAGTGCAGTCCTATGGATATTTATTGATATACCCCACTAAGTTCAGTAGGACTAACTTTCAGGCAAATATGAACAGGGATAAATCCTTAAATCTTTAAACTCTTAACAGTGGTGAGTGTGTTTTATTACCAAGGTGCAAAGAAAAGTAGTTCCTTCTAATTTTATTATCAAGATTTGCTAGCTATTTGACATATAAATTAGCCAGATAAATCAATATTATAAGAGGAAGTAGAAAAATATTTTGGTGTCATATGAAAAGCACTTGTATTTAAAACCTATTCTAGATATGTAGCCTCTATTTATTATTTACTTAGACATCTTACATCTTGCAAGGTAGTATTTGTAGGGTTTCTGTACAGCTCTTTTCTTCTGTGAATTTCAATAGGGAAGACATAATTTTTCTGTTAAATATATTTTGAAAACTTTCTGACATCTCCTGGGTGTGTCATTTTTTTCATACTCTTTCATACTTTTTGCATTATATTTAAGTCACTTTTCTTCCCAAGTATTTTCTCTTCAATATACACAGCACTTGCTTCAATTTAACAGACACACTATATTAAAGAGTTGTCAAATTAATTTCTATATTCTTTATTAACACTTTGCTAGTAGTGTATACAGTAACCCCCCGCCAACCTGACCCGCGATAATTGAAAATCCGCAGTATGTGGATGCAGGGTTGGGTCGGGACTGGGGGGCCTGTTTGGGGCCTCTTGCACTTGCCCCAGGCCTCGTGCTGCCCTGAACGGGCCTCAGACGGCTTTCCCGGACCGTCAGAGGCCCCAAAAGTACTTCTTGCCGAAACGGAAGTGACCTCTGGATTGTTAGAAAGCACTTTTGGGGCCTCCGAAGACCTTTCTGGGTATGTTGGAGGAATCAGAAATACTTTTCTGCAAACCAGAAGTGAACCAGAAGTGGGGGAATCCTGGCTGCAAAAGGGGAGGGCAGAGGCTCTGTGGAGGAGACCTCCTTGGAGGTGATTTTTGACTGGGGAATCCTGGCTGCGGAAGGGAAGGGGTGGGGAGAGGCTCCCTGGAGAAAGCCTCTTTGCCAAGGAGGTGATTGAGACTGGGGAATCCTGGCTGTAAAAGGGGAGGGTTGCAAATGAGGTGATTGGAACTGTGAAATCCAGGCTGCAAAAGGGGAGGGTTGCAAATGAGGTAATCGGGACTGGATCATTTAAAAAAAAACGAGTTGCAAATAACTATTGGCTGTTAACACTTAGAAGAAATCAAATGTATGTCTCTTTAAAATGTACAACACCTATGGAATGCTTTTTGTGACAAGCTGGCTGCTGCTTCATCTTACAGACTGTTATCATAAGTAACTGCATTAAAATGATAAATGTTTGCATAGTACTGTTAATTGGGAATGTACTTGCAGTTAATTGAGTATATTTCCCTTTATTAGAAGTGGAAGTAGTGACTATGAAGTCTTTTCTTCCGCAGATGAACTCTAGAAATATTATGAAATATAGGAACTGAAAAAGTCAATTTGCAACCACTTAAGACCATGTAGTTGAGGTCATACTGTCTTATCTTCTCAGGACCTGCTGAATGGCACACTTCCAGCTGTACCTCAGGAGAAAAACAGTTGGTAGATCACTTTGTTGAGTTTTTATTAAAAACAAAAAGCCTTGGAAGTTTCTCTTGTTTCCAGCAAGAATTCTTATCTTATTTCACATCCAAAAACTTAGTATGGAAGTTTTTGTAAATTTGGGGAATAATCATCTGAACGGGACAGTTCACGTGTCCCATATCTACTTCTTCTGGGCATGATACAGTAACCCCCTGCCAATCGCGGGGGTTAGGGACCCACCCCACCCATGATGCATGAAAATCCGCGATATGCGGAAGCGGGTGGGGGGCCCTGGGGGTGGGGGGATCAATCGCGCGCCTGTCTGAGAAATCTTGGGGCGGCGCGCACAGGTGGTGTTGCGGGATCTGACCTGCCGCCACCCGCCCGCGCCGCCCGAGGCTTCTCGGAGGAGCGCAGGGGGCAGTGCGGGGCGACCCGGTTGCCCCCCGCCGCCCCCATGGCCCGAGGTGCAGGTACTGCGATCCCGCGATGTAGTGGGACCGCAGTACCTGAACCGCTAAATGGTGGGGGGGGTGACTGTATTTGTTCCAACATTTAATTGTATTCAAAGAGCATGAAACTTACATGAGCTTCAAATATATCTAATATAAAAGGAGTTTGTAATTAGAGTCTGAATAATTGTATCTGTGATGGTTAACTTCATTAGACATCTACAAATCACTTCAAAAAGGAACTCTGTAAAATTCTCTCATGATGATTCAATCAGTAATGGCAGATGAGGGAACTTGTCCTTGGAAGGCCTTTGCATTGTGGTCTGTGCAAAGCAGATCCTAGCATCCAGCTTAGTGACAGCTATTATACACTCATCATGCATTCTTCATACAATACTAGCAAGCATGACTTATTTTAGAGACTGGAAGGTTCCCAGGAGTAAGGTGTTAACCATTCAGATTTTATAAACTTCCTCTCATCAAATAAAAGCTCAGGTGTTGTTGATAGTAACAGCTGGTATTTCGTAAAACACAAGACTGTCTCTTTTTTGCTACTAGTCTGGCTGTTCTGATCCAGGGTCAGGAGGCAGTGATGGAGTTCTAAAAGATGAATAAACTGAGTAAATTCTGATACAATGAAGAATTTATGGCAGGAGCTATAATGTCTCTATTTTAGTTTTATTTCTTCATTAGGAAAAATGTCACACTTTCTATTAAATACCAGATTCACAGGGTAAGGGTGCTTCTTCTGGCTTCGTCATACGATTCTTGTGACAGGAATGTATTTTATTACCTTCTGTTGGTGTGGTAGTGGCATCCTGTTCTCGGAATACTTGACTTTGCTTTAATAACCTTCAGATGAGATTATTACTTACTGTATTTGAAAGTTTGAATTTGAAAATTTCAAAAGATACATTTAGTCCAAAATATGGCAGCAAAATTGTTAACTAGCACTTGCTGCTTTAATTATGAAGCACCTCAAATATGCTCACTCCCTTTCATTTGACTCCTGTGCAGAGATTAATGTGCAAATGTTGGCATATATGCACACTCAGAACATGCTGGGATCTTTCTCTGTGTACTCTGCATCAGAGTATAGAAGGGAATCTACACACTTTACTCTAGGGATAGGACCTTTTAATCTGATATTCAGATTATAGAATATATCCAGAAACTCTGATGACATCCTCACTTCTTCTTTTTCTTAGTATCTGTCCCACTTGGTGTTGGGGTCTGCTATTCTGGTTTTTGTACTCACTTCAGAAGACTAATATGTTTTCAGATTTTTGCTGTGTATGTTTAAACTTTTACTTTTGTATTTAATTAAAATTTATATTTAAAACTTTATGCAGTTAAGGTGGTTAGCTGTTTCAGATGCTTCATGGTGAAAGAGATGAGCTATGAATCATTAAAAAATAAACTTTAATGTTGGTATTGTTAGGATAATGTTGAGGATCAGAAACTATATATTACATACATTTCTAATGACAATCCTTGTTATTCTATTGCAGTAAAAACAACATTCTTGCAAAAGTCTTTAAAAAGTAGAAAGTTTTCTGTTGGCATATGTTTAATGGACTTCTACTCACCTAACCAGGTATGTTTGGTGAAATGAGCTGCAGTCCAGAAAAGTTTATGCCAGATTTTTTTAATTTTCATTATTGAGGTACCAAAACAATACCAATACTGGCCTACAAATATTTATGTCACAGTAAATTGCGCTTCATATATTGCAGTCCCGGTATATCACAGATTTACCAGGACCGCAGGTGTGGGCAGGCAGTGCTGGGCCCAGTGCATGGCCTGGAAGTCACTTCCAGTCTGTCGGAAGTCACTTCTGGACTCTGTACAAGCTCCAAAGGCCCAGCACAGGCTCTGGAAGTCACTTCTAGTTTGCCGGAAGCCACTTCTGGGTCCTCTAGAGGCCTGGGAAGACCGCACGAGGCCTGTTCCAGGCAACACCAGGCCTGGGGTGAGCATAGGAAGCCCCACACAGGCCTGCTAGTCCCAGCCTGACCTGCAGATATATCACAGATTTTCCTTTATCACAGTTGGTTTGGGAACCGAACCCCCGTGATAAATGGGAGGAGTACTGTATGCTGTAATTGGTTTGCAACAGATAACTTTGAAGTAATTATAATGGATATATATTTGGGCAGATATAAGAATTTTTCATGCTTGGAGAGAGAAAAGATGCACGTTTTAGGCAAACCAGATCCTGAGAGATGTTAAGGGGAATTGGAAGTTTTAAGAAGTAATATATGATATAATGAGACATGAGGTGTCTGATAAAGACAAATGGGCTGCTTAAATGCAAAATAATGCAGGGCATGAGTAAAGTGATTAGAGGGACGCTCTTCTCCCTCTCACAAAATACCAGAACTAGGGGACATCTACTCAAATTGAGGGTTGGGAGAATGAGAACACTTTTTTTTTTACCCAGAGTGTTGTTAGTCTATGGAACTCCCTGCCACAGGGTGTGGTGGCGGCATCTAGCCTGGTTGCCTTCAAAAGGGATTGGGCAGATTCCTGGAGGAAAAGTCCATCACAGGTTACAAACCATGATGGATATGCGTAATCTCCAGACATAAAACCATGGTACTTCAAGGGCCAGATGCAGGGGAGTGGTATCAGGAGACAGATATCTCGTCTCGTGCGCTCCCAGAGGCATCTGGTGGGGCCACTGTGAGATACAGGAAGCTGGACTAGATGGGCCTTTGGCCTGATCCAGCATGGCTGTTCTTATGTTAACTTAAATATCCCTGGAAGTGAAGAGATAGGTTTCCACATTTACAGTGGTACTTTGAGACTGCCTGCCACGCCTCCAGAAGTAGCCACTTGCACTTTATTATATATTACATACAAAGAATTTATACTTGGAAAAAGTAAATGTAAACAGTTGAATTAGAAGCAGCACTTGCTGTTGTAGATTGCTTGAATGATTAAGGCAGAGTTGAGAACAGCTCTTTAATTAGTGATTCTGTGTCATGCATGTACAGCACAGAAAAAGGGAGGATCAGAAATAATTTTGGAATTCTTTACCTATGTTATGTCTCTCTACTCAGCTTATATTGATTATGTGAATAGAGCATTCAAACATAAATCTGGTATTAAAGTATATTAGCATTATTAATGCAAATGCATTTGGTCATCCAAAGTGTTAGAAAGTTTAGAGGAGCGATAGTAGAGGACCAGTAATTATATTCAGCTGGAAATTCTACAAGGAATGGCAGAAATAAGATACTGTATTTTTTGCTCTATAAGACACACTCCCCCCCCTCAAGTGTAAGGGGAAATGTTGGTGCATCTTATAGAACGAAAATAGCCCTCTGGACCTGGCTGCCACCACTGTCAGTCCCCTCTGCTGGGTATGGAGGTTTTTGTGGTGGTGGCCAAAAGGTACTTCTACAGCAGCCACTGCCAGGTCTGGAACCATGATTGCTCCTCCTGCTGCTGGGCTGTAGAGAGCTGAGTGCAGCCAAGGTGGCATTTTGTGCATGTGTGTGTATGAGGCAAGTGTGTGTGTGTGGTTGTGGGTCTGGTAGCAGCTGCCACAGGAGCTGCTGCCGGTTCCACTTGCCACCAGTGGCTGCTACAGCGGCTGTCCTGGAAGCTCCCAGGTGGTGGCTCCTGCTGTGGCTAATGCCGGACCCACGCTAACACGCACACAAACATTCGCCTCACGTGCACATCCACACAATAGTGCCTTGACTGCACGCAGCTCTCTAGAGCCCAGCAGCAGCCGGGCCAGTCATGGCTCCGGACCTGACGGCCACTGCCACAGAGACCGAGCCAAGAAACAAGCTGCAGGCAGAGACTGTGCTCCCGCCACGGCAAGGAATTTGGCGCACGGGGGACCAGAGCCTGCAGCTTCCTAGCGCACAAGGCGGTGTCTCGCCATAGCCAGGCTTGAGATGGAGCATCCCACAGAGGCAGCCTGGCTATGGTGAGATGCCACCTTGTGCGCTAGGAAGCAGCAAGCTCTGTTCCCCCGTGCGCCCAAGTGCTTGCCCCGGCCGGCGCATGGGCTCCACCTGCAGCTTCTGTTCCCAGGCTTGGTCTGGCTGTGGGGCTTTGGGGCAGTAATGGTGGAGGCTCTCCTGGCTTGATCACAGTTTTTTTCTGTTGGTGACCTGCGCCTGCTGCTGGTGGCCGCCATATCTAGTAGTGGCTCCCACTGCGGCTGCTGCTGGACCTGCAGCAGAGTATACACACTCTTGCCTCATGTGTGCACATGCACACAACGTCACCTTGTCTGTATGCAGCTCTCTACAGCCCAGTGGTAGCTGGAGCAATCGTAGCTCTGGCCCCTGTGGTGGTCGCTGTGGAAGCGCTTGGCAGCAGCCGCAGAAACTTCTGGACCCAATGACAGTATGTATGTGGGAATGTTTTTTTCACACATACATACCTATTTAAACTAGG
>JAHTLZ010000016.1:16825530-16887601 GCA_023846285.1 Phrynocephalus versicolor | reverse complement strand
TGCTCACATGGCTAAGTGCATGAACTGCAAGAAGGTACTTAAGTGCGGGCAGAAAAAGACATTCTGCAAATGTAGAAATTTCTGGATTACTTACTGCCATTCTCTCTGGTGGAGAACCCACTTTTCTGTACGTTTATGGCAGAACTGGTACCTCATCACTAACTGCCATCTCTGATTGCCACTGGGTTGTTATATTGGGGCGTCAGACAGCAGCAGCTGACATGAGCACAAGTGATACATTTTACAAGTGACCTCTACAGTAGGCAGAGTGCATTACACGGTTGTCTCCCTGACAGGACCCAGGTGTGAGATGGAAACCTCAGACTAAGGGCGGTGGAGTTGAGTTACTCAATTCAAGGTCTGTTTGTCATAGACAATAATATAAACATGGTAGCAGCACTACAGGCTTGGAAGAGGAAATAAATGTGGTGTAGGGAACACATTCTCAATCTGTAGCTCTAGATTGCTTGCAGGGTATGGAAGAGACATGCATACCTCATGTAGTTGAGTAGAATGCAAAGGAGGACTAGGGATACCACATTTGGAAAAATATTGTGAAGCTTTACAAATACAGTGTTTCTCTGCCCTTTTGCGGTTCATATACAGTGGTACTTCAAATTATGAATTTAATCCGTTCCGAATTCATGATCTTAAGTCGAACTACTCTTAAGTCAGGGTACCTATCTAAAAAATTGAAAACATTAGTTAAAAATATCAAAATATGGAAAAAATATTTGCAGGTCGAGCAGACCATATCTAAAATTTGTAAGATGGCAGTTAAAACGCCAACAGTTTTTCGCACTTAAGTTGAATTGCTCTTAAGGAGCCTCGTGGCGCAGTGGTTAAATGCCTGTACTGCAGGTAAAACTGTGCTCACGACCTGGGGTTCAATCCCAGGTAGCAGGCTCATGGTTGACTCAGCCTTCCATCCTTCCGAGGTCGGTAAAATGAGTACCCAGCTTGCTGGGGGGGGGGCAATGTGTAGCCTGCACACTGTAATTAAAATTGTAAACCGCCCAGAGACTACTTAAAGTGGTACGGGCGGTATATAAGCAGAACACTTTGCTTTTGCTTTTTTGCTTTTAAGTTGGTATATCGCGGAACCGCAGTATATGAAAGGCAAGGCCCCCTGAGGTAAGCTGGATGGGCATGTTTCAGGCCTCCTGTACTTCCCGGGCCTTTTGGAGCCCCCCGAGGTGCTTTCTGGCGAACCGGAAGTGACTTCCGGATTGCTGAAAACCACTTGGTAAGTGTAGGGCCCCCCAGAAAGCCCCCCCAGTCCCGACCCGACCCAGAATCTGCATCTTGTGGATTTTCAGTTATCGTGGTTTGGGTCAGGTCCCTAACCCTGCAATAGGCAGGGTTTTCTGTAAATCAAATCACTACATTTATACAACCAGAAGAAAACCCTGATTGGATTGAAATGGAAGGTAATGGAAAAATGGATGTGTTTTGGGGGTGTGTGTGGATGTACATACCCACCCACACCCACATCCACCCATCCACACCAAAAGCATTTAGAAGGAGAGAACAAATACAAAACCCCTTCATTTGTGAAACATTAAGGATATGGCGAAAATATATAAAAACACTTGCTCCTCTCGTATTCCCTTTATGTTCTCTGTTGGACCATCCAGATTTTAAATTTTAGGAAAAATATGCACATATTAAACATTGGAGACAAATTGGATTATATAGAATTAAGGACTTATTTGAGTCAGGGGAACCAATCACACTTAGAAAAATTGAAGAAAAAACCAAGTCAAATAAGAACAAACTGGTTATAAATAAAACAAGAAGTTTTGCAATTAAATTAATGTCAAAAATTTGACCCTAGAAGATTATTAACAATTCAAACAATGCTGCATTCAAAAAAATAAAAATAAAAGAATAAGATTGACTTTGTTAATATATAAATGCATTATTGAGAAAGAATATGGTAAAGGTAGAGGAGCTAAAATAGCTTGGGAAACAAATTTAAATATTAAGGTACCAGAGGAGGTATGGAGAATTTGGAATAAATACCCATATACTGTAAGTCAATTTCAGCAAAAATGAAAGAAATGGTTTTGAAGATTGTTAAATACATGGCATTAATTCCCTACAAAGTTACATAAATTTAACAAAGATATACAGTATCAAGTAAGTGTTGGAGGAATTGTGGACAAAAGGGGACGTTGGAACATACAGTGGTACCTTGTACAAAGGAATTAATTGGTTCCAAATGAAATTATGTTAAGCAAATTTTCCTTTATACAAATTCCCATAGGAATGCATTGAAAATGGAGTAATCCCATTTTATGTTGTATGGATTTTCCCCATAGGCAATTATGTTAAGCAAATTTCCCCTATCTTCAGAATTTTTTATGTTGTACAGATTTTATGTTATACAAGCTGTTTGTTATACAAGGGTCCACTGTATATGGATTTTCTGCCCGACAATAGAAGCATAGTGGCATGAAGTAATTAATTAGCTAGAGATCTTGGTTAATCAAAAAATTATGAATGAAACATTGCTATTATTTTCATTATTTACTGGGGAAATGAGAAACTGGCAAATAAAGAGCTAATTGCGAACCTTATGGGGACAGCAGGGTGTGAGATTGCTAAAAGTTGGAGAAATGCTCAGGATCTTTCGCTGCAGACATTTATGAACGGGACATGGCAAAGAGTGCTGATGGATAAATTTACTAATAAGATTAAAATATATAAAGGATAAATAAAGCATGTTAAATTCATGGAAACCTGTAAACCTTTACTAAAATATATGAATGATTTAATTGAGAAGAAACATGCTTTAGGTAATAATCGAGATTGTTTGTCTTTTAGGATGGAATTGGGAGACTAAATGTAGCCCTGTTAAATTGTGTAAATAGCGGGTGCCTAATAAGTAAGATTACAATATACGTCTCTATGTTAAGGTTTCTCTTGCCTTTTTCCTTTTTCCTTTTGTTAATAAAATTAACATTAAAATGTAGTCTAGTAGAATACAGTTATTTTCGCCATGCTGTCTAGAACAGGGAGCTATTATAGCAGGGGCAAGAAAATTGGACTTGCCACTGCCCCAGTTAATACCCGGGATGTGGCAGCTCAAGGGAACTCCACTTTCTACCTTCTTGAAGGAGTACTAGAGCAGCAAAGGACATTTCATTATTTGGCATTGGAGACTTCCACTGGGGTGACTGCTCCTCTAAGCAAAGAAGAGTGGGACATTATGAGTTTCGAGAGGTGGTTCCGAAACATTTTGTCACTATTTCTTCCTTCATTTTCTAAGCACTGGATGCTGCTGCTCTTGCTTGGTAGGGCCATGAGGGCTCAGTCTCCCAACAGGAGCAAGACATTGACCCCGCCATCCCATCTCTCTCTCCTCCCCCTCATCCCTCAGGGCCAGTGTCCTTCAAGTACTGATACAGGAAACTCCAAGCTTACTCAGCAAGCTGTTCCAGTCAGGGCCATAGAAATAGGAAAGGAGAGGCAGGCACACACCCTCCACTTTCTCTTCCCGTGAGACACAGAGCTATGCAGAGCTCTGTGTTCCTTCCCTCATCTCATGCATACCTGCCTGCATTTCACAGTGCCCCCTGGAGCCACAATGCACAGTTTCGGAACCCTTGGCTTTTGAAGGGTTCTTAGAGGGAAAGACAGTCTTAGCTAACAATAGCCCTCTAAGAAGACTTCCTGGTGAATATCATCTTGCCAAGAACTTTACATCTAAGAATGATCTCCTGCTTTTGCCATGTTTTGACCTTTGGTACATGCTTTGAAAAAGAGGGTTTTGCCCTCAAATACTTGCAGTGATATATTTGTTATTTTATTAGTGGTCTGTGAAGGTATCACCTACAGTATAGCCTAGTCTTGCATTTGTGTTTTGTAATGGCCACACAGCTCCCCCCCCCCTTGTTTTTTTACTTCAATAGCCTTAGCCAAGTGATCCCAGTATTCCAGGGCTTGGTTGCCATGATGGAGGTCATAATGAGGGGATAGTTTAGAGGAATGGGGGATTTTGGAGAGAGAGAGAGAGAGAAAATATCATTTTTTCTTTTTGTTGAAATGATGGCCCTGGCCTGCAAGGAAAAGGATGTGCTTCACTACAAAGTTGCCTACTTGTGGAAGGAGGATTATGTTCTAGCAACCTCTGAATTAAATAGTAGGCAATGGCTATTTTGACTTACAGTGCTCCAAGCTTGGGTCCAAGCTATTTCAAAGACTGCATCTTTATGAGACTGTTTGAGTGACATGATTACCAGGGAAGGCCTCTCTGTCAGGCCCATCACTTTTGCAGGTGCTTTTGGTGGTGACACAGAAGGGGACCTTCTCTGTCACTGCTCCCAGACTCCGTAACTGTTCTCAACAGAAGGCCAGGCTAGGCTACTTTTGCTGTCTTTCCACAAGCAGGCAAAAACTTTTTCTTCAGGCAGACATTCCTTTAGTGATTGTCAGAGAGAAGTTTTAAAATGGACTGCTCCCTCGTTGTTTTGAATCTGTTTTTGCTCTTGGTTTTGTTTACTTTTTAGTGTGGTATTTGACTCTTCAGTATTTGTATAATTACTGAGAAGTCACAGAGTTCAAAGAAGTAAACACAGCCGTGTTCACAGCACTCCAAACAGAAAAGAAAAAGGGGTGATGTGAGGTACATAAAACACTTTGGTTATGAAATTGTCTCTCTTTGGCAGTTCCCCTGTCTGTGACCTATCCAATTACTTACCCGAAGAGCAGTAGTTTGTCTTATATACAAGTGTTGTCATATGAAATTGGGTACTAGAATATAGTATGCCTAAGAGAAACCCCTGGTGCCTGATGAGGAGAGGAGAAGTAGAAGAGGGAAAGGTGGAATGAGCATCAGAGTGGGGGGGGGAGAGAGAAAAGAAGTGAAAAGGCAGGATTAAGTGGGAATGCAAAGGGAAAAAGAAAAAGTACTGAAATAGAGAAGACTAGAAGGAGCTCAAGCAAAGCTAGTACTGGCTGAATGACTGCTTGGGTGGAAAGGAATGACAAATAATGGGGACAAATAATGGAAGATAAAGGAGTGAAAACAGCACTGAGTTGGTTGGAGAAATGACAGTGAATTTCTTGCTCAGGCAAAGCAGTTTCAGGCTGAGTGAGTAGAAGATCTGTGTGAAAGTCAGAGGACACTGAAGGAACTTTGAACAGGGCAGAGAAGGGTATAATCCTAGATAGGTTAAATGTTAAATTGTATTTCATATACAGTGATGCCTTGAATTACAAAATTAACCCATTCCAAAAGAATTTTTGTAATTCAAAATTATCTTAAGTGAAAATTCAATTTTCCATAGGCATACATTGAAAACCAATTAATATGTTTCAGAGGTCCGAAAAAAGGCAAAAAGGGAACAGATCAATAGGCTTTCAATGCATTCTTAAGGGAAGCCTGCCCTGACCTCTAGGTACTTTTGTCCCCACCCTCCCCTTTCTGACAGCCCCTGCTTTTGGAGGCAGGCTGAAGGAAAAAGGGGAGAAGGGCAGGGATTCAGGGAAGGAAAGCAGTTGACAAAAGTGAGGAGGATGGAGAGGAAATCAGGGATTCAGGGGATAAAAGCAGGTGGGGACGAAAGCAGGGAGGGTGGGGAGGTGTCAAAATCATCTGTGTCATCCTGCAGAGCAGCCTTTGGCTGCTGGTTATTGAGGGATCCCCCCCCAACCCATCAAAGGAGGGAAGTAGTGCTCTTTCCTTCAGCACGCCTCCAAAAGGATGTGCTGCGGGGATCCCTGCCACCCACCTGCTTTCTGGGTGCACTGAAGGAAATAGCACTGTGAATTACGAAAAAGTTGAATTCTGAAGGAAAAAGCACAGGGGCTGCAGAGCTCTCTTTGTAATCAAGTCATTCGTAATTCAAGGCATCACTGTATTTGTATCTTGCATTCCACACTAAAATGCATTTTTTTATATTTACAATTTACAATCTTTCTTTTTTTCTTCCCCAGAAATATGGACTGTTTGATCCTGGACGCCTAAGTTTATTACAAGCATGGTGAACTCAGAAGGATGGATATCAGTTTTGCAAACTTTCAGATAAAATGTTAGTGTGGAAGCACTTCCAAGAATGAATACTGCGCTGAATTATGTTGCTAAATACAGAAAGATGAGAAGAACGTTATGATGGCAAAGAACAAAGAACCTCGCCCCCCGTCCTATGCTATCAGCATTGTTGGACTATCTGGGACTGAAAAGGACAAGGGGAACTGTGGAGTTGGGAAATCGTGTTTGTGCAATAGATTTGTGCGTTCAAAAGCAGATGAATATTACCCCGAACATACCTCTGTGCTTAGCACAATTGACTTTGGTGGCCGAGTTGTTAATAATGATCACTTTTTATACTGGGGTGATGTAATTCAATGTGGAGAAGATGGAATAGATTGCAAACTTCATGTTATCGAACAGACTGAGTTCATTGATGATCAGACTTTTTTGCCTCATCGGAGTACGAACTTGCAACCTTATATAAAACGTGCTGCTGCAACAAAATTGCAGTCAGCAGAAAAACTTATGTATATTTGCACAGATCAGCTTGGGTTAGAGCAAGACTTTGAGCAGAAGCAGATGCCTGAAGGGAAACTAAACATTGATGGATTTTTATTGTGTATTGATGTAAGTCAAGGATGCAACAGGAAGTTTGATGACCAACTTAAATTTGTAAATAACCTCTACATTCAGCTATCAAAATCGAAAAAACCTATAATAATTGCAGCAACAAAATGTGATGAATGTGTAGAACATTATTTGCGGGAAGTTCAGGCTTTTGCATCAAATAAAAAGAATCTCCTAGTAATAGAAACATCAGCAAGATTCAATGTCAATGTAGAAACATGTTTTACTGCACTCGTACAAATGATGGATAAAACCCGTGGCAAGCCTAAAATAATTCCCTATCTGGATGCCTATAAAACCCAGAGACAACTTGTTATCACTTCAACAGATAAATTTGAGAAACTTGTGCAGACTGTGAGGGACTATCATGCCACTTGGAAAACAGTTAGTAATAAACTGAAAAATCACCCAGATTATGAAGAATACATTAATTTAGAAGGAACGAAAAAGGCCAAAAATACATTTTCAAAGCATATAGAACAGCTTAAACAAGAGCATATAAGAAAAAGAAGAGAGGAATACATTAATGCATTACCAAGGGCATTCAATACACTTCTTTCAAACCTGGAAGAGATTGAACATTTGAGTTGGCCAGAAGCCTTGAAATTAATGGAGAAAAGATCAGATTTCCAACTATGTTTTGTAGTGCTAGAAAAAACACCCTGGGATGAAACTGACCATATAGATAAAGTGAATGACAGGAGAATTCCATTTGACCTTTTGAGCACACTAGAAGCTGAAAAAGTCTATCAAAATCATGTGCAACATCTAGTATCTGAAAAACGGAGAGTTGAAATGAAGGAGAAGTTCAAAAAAACACTTGAGAAAATACAGTTCATCTCTCCTGGGCAGCCCTGGGAAGAAGTCATGTGTTTTGTAATGGAAGATGAAGCATTTAAATATATTACAGAGGCGGATAGTAGAGAAGTATATAGTAGACATCAACGGGAAATTGTTGAAAAAGCCAAAGAGGAGTTTCAGGAAATGCTTTTTGAACATTCAGAACTATTTTATGACTTGGATTTAAATGCAACACCCAGCTCTGATAAAATGAGTGAAATTCATGCAGTTTTGAGTGAAGAGCCTAGATACAAAGCTTTACAGAAACTTGCACCTGATAGAGAGTCTCTTTTGCTTAAACATATAGGGTTTGTCTATCATCCCACTAAAGAAACATGCCTCAGTGGCCAAAACTGTATGGACATTAAAGTAGAACAGTTACTTGCCGGTAGTCTTTTGCAGTTGGATCATGGTCGCTTACATTTTTATCATGATAGTGCCAATATTGATAAAGTCAATATTTTTATTTTGGGTAAAGATGGCCTTGCACAAGAGTTGGCAAATGAGATTTGGACACAGTCTACAGATGATGAGTATGCCTTAGATGGAAAAATATATGAACTTGATCTTAGGCCAGTTGATGCAAAGTCACCTTATCTTCTCAGTCAGTTATGGACGTCTGCCTTCAAACCACATGGATGTTTCTGTGTATTTAATTCAATTGAATCGCTTAATTTTATTGGAGAATCTATTGGAAAAATTAGGACAGAAGCATCTCAGATAAGAAGAGACAAATATATGGCCAATCTTCCATTTACCTTAATACTGGCTAATCAGAGGGAGAGTGTTAGTAAGAATTTGCCAATTCTGAGACATCAAGGACAGCAGTTGGCAAACAAGCTGCAGTGTCCTTTTATAGATGTGCCTGCTGGTACTTATCCACGTAAATTTAATGAGGCCCAAATAAAACAAGCCTTGCGGGGACTTCTTGAAGCAGTTAAACACAATTTCGATGTTGTAAGCCCTGTTCCTACAATTAAAGACCTCTCAGAAGCAGATTTGAGAATAGTTATGTGTGCCATGTGTGGAGATCCATTCAGTGTGGACCTCATTCTTTCACCCTTCCTTGATTCTCATTCCTGTAGTGCAGCTCAGGCGGGTCAGAATAATTCTCTAATGCTTGATAAAATTATAGGTGAAAAACGGAGACGAATACAGATAACAATATTATCATACCATTCCTCAATTGGTGTAAGAAAAGATGAACTTGTTCATGGGTATATATTAGTTTACTCTGCTAAACGAAAAGCTTCTATGGGAATGCTTCGAGCATTTCTTTCAGAAGTACAGGATACTATTCCTGTTCAGTTGGTAGCTGTTACTGACAGTCAGGCAGACTTCTTTGAAAATGAGGCAATTAAAGAACTAATGACAGAGGGCGAACATATAGCTACTGAGATCACTGCTAAATTCACAGCTCTGTATTCCCTATCTCAGTATCACCGTCAGACTGAGGTTTTCACGCTGTTCTTCAGTGATGTTTTGGAGAAAAAAAGCATGATTGAAAATTCCTACATGTCTGATACTACGAGAGAGACAACTCATGCAAGTGAGGATGTTTTCCTGCATTCTCCCAGAGGAGGCTCCCTTGCATACAATTATTACCCAGATTCAGAGGATGATACTGAAGCCCCACCTCCTTACAGTCCAATTGGAGATGATGTACAATTGCTCCCAACACCTGATCGCTCAAAATATCGATTAGATTTGGAAGGTAATGAATATCCTGTTCATAGCACACCACTTAACTGTCATGATCATGAACGTAACCATAAAGTGCCTCCTCCCATAAAACCAAAACCAGTGGTACCGAAAACAAATGTGAAGAAACTAGATCCAAACCTTGTAAAAACCATTGAGGCTGGCATTGGTAAAAACCCAAGGAAACAATCCAGAATGGCTCTGGGAGCATCTGAGGAACTTGACCAGTCTGATAATTATGCAGAGCCTATAGATACTATTTTTAAGCACAGAGGTGTTGCAGATGATATCTACGCAATTCCAGATGACAGCCAGAGTCGCATGATTAAAATTCGAAATTCATTTATTATGAATAATGCCCAAGGAGATGAAGAAAATGGGTTTCCTGATAGAATTTCAAAGACCCAGGGAGAGCGGAGACCTTCAAAATACAAATATAAATCAAAAACTCTGTTCAGCAAAGCAAAATCTTATTATAGGAGAGCACATTCTGATGCAAGTGATGATGAAGCTTTTACAACATCTAAAACAAAAAGAAAAGGACGGCATCGTGGCAGTGAAGAGGATCCACTTTTGTCACCTGTAGAAACATGGAAGGGTGGCATTGATAATCCTGCCATTACATCAGATCAAGAGTTGGATGATAAAAAGACGAAAAAGAAAACTCAGAAAGTAAAAGAAGACAAAAAAGTAAGTTATCTTTTTAAATTATGATATATTTGTTTCCCAACACATAATAGCTTTGTGTTTTAATACATTATTGTTTTAGCCATGTCAGCAATATGATTGGTTAGGTTTGGTGCGTTGGTTTGTAGCATAAGAGTATTCAGAATGGCAATAAAAAACTTACATTATTCCAGTAAGGAGAATTGCACTCTTTTGGTTTTAAATAAGAAAGGATGAATTCCAGTCTTTGGCCCTAAGATGAGAGGACTTGTGCTGGTGGAACTGCTTTTGTTAGCAAAATTGAGAACATATTGTCTTGTACTGTATAAACATTGTAACTTTGCTCTCCAGAAATGTGTTAGAAAGGCATAACATCCCCCACAGCTAGTTTTTCGTTAGCACTGAGGAGGAAGTGAAGGTTAGTTCTGTAATTGCAGCATCAGCTTTGGAGTTCGACTTGGGCTTTAGAGAAATGGGAGTTTAGTAATACTGTACCTTGGTTTAAGGGTAGCTTGATTTAAGAGTGGGTTGCAAGATAAGGAAACATTTCTTCTAAATTTTGCCTTGATCAACAAGCAATGTCTTGATATACAACAAGCACTGGAGCAGGTCACATGTTCACAAGTGAGCCAGTGGTGGCTCTCCCTCCCTCCCCCTGTTGGATTGTGGGTGAATGTCTGAAATGTTTCATCTTGGGAAGCTTCCAAATCAGAGAGAGGAGAAGAATAGATGTCTCCCATGCACCAGGCAGGAACATGTAGGTTAGGGTTTTATTTTTCTTTAGATTTATATTTTTTTCAGTATCTGTTATTATGTTTTCAAACCGTTTCTAGTTATGGGGCAGCCAGTCAAGTGTTGATATGGCTGTAATTTCCATTTTATTATTGTCACATTAAAAACAAAGAATAAAATTCAGTTGTTAGTCCTAAGTAGAGCAGATTCCACAGCCAGGTACCTAAATCATGGTGTGGGCATGGACTTCTATCCAACTTCTTTTGTGAGTTTGGCCATTTTGTGCGTACAGTATGTGTTCTATGGGACCTCAGAACAAATCGTCTGAGTTTTCATTATTTTTATGGGGAATTTGCTTTGCTATAAGAGTGTTTTGGTTTACAAGCATGTTTCCAGAACTGATTATGCTCGTAAACCAAGGTATTACAGTACTTACATGTGTTGAATCAAAATTGTAATTGTTATATGAAAAATTGGTAGTTGTGTACACCAGTATATTTCAGATGTTGATAAGCCAGCATTTGAAGTTTCATTTTTTAAAACAGTTAGGTGCACAATGTAAAAATAGATGGATTTGAATGTTATCAGTAGGAATGGGCACCTAATGAAAAACGAAACGGTCAGGGAAGCAGCATTTCGGTAGTAACAAAATGAACCTGTGGTTTTTTTTAGTTTAAAACAAACTGATTCATTTCTTTGTAAAATGGCTCCCCTGTTTCTGTGCTGTAGAAAATACAGATCCCAGCCATGTATCTCCCCCAAAGTGACAGGGCTAGCTTCCTCAAGCAATTTTGGGGGACCCGTTGAAATTTGGAACAGTTAGAGTTTCCGGTAGTAAAGATATTAAACTCCAAAGGAGGGGGGAAACCTAATTGAACGAATGTCTTCAGTGCACTTAACCATAAAGAGGGGAAACTGTCAATTAATCCTTAAATTGGTAAAGCGTCCATTAAGCACCCCACCACCACCTTTGGAGCTTAATATCTCTGCCCCCAGAAACCCTAACTTCCAGATTTCAAGGAATTCCCTAAAATGGCTTGGGGAAGAGAAGCCTGCCATTCACATAGCTCAGTAATTTTCCATTGAATATTTTTAAAAATGTTAATAAATGTTTTTATAAAATATTAAGTGGAAAATTATTAATCTCAGGCCTGTGAATGGCAGGCTTCTTTTCCCCAAGCGATTTTAGGGAATCCCTTGAAATTTGGAAAAGTTAGGGTTTCTGGATGCAGAGATGTGTGAGTGTTGTGTTGTTGACTTTTCATGACTCCATGTCCATGGAGTTTTCTTGGCAAGAATTCTAGAGAGGTTTGCCAGTTCCTACTCCAGGTGCCTACAGTACCTTGGATTCCCTGGTGGTTGCCCATCCAAGTCCTAGCAAGGCCTGATCCTGCTTAGCTTCCAAAATCAGATGCTTAGGACATCTAGTTGAGGGTGAACTATATATAGAGGCTAAAATAATGAAAGGCTGGATTCTCTGGAAAATGCTTGAAAAGGTAAACAGAGGAGGTGGGGTGTATAATGAAAGGAGTGTGTCTGGAGTGCTTTACCAATTATAGGGTTAATCGACAGCTTCCCCTCAGCATGCCGATCCACATTCCTTCAATTAAGTTCCCCCCCGCAGCCCCTTTGGAGCTCAATAACTACGTTCCATGTACCCCAAACCTCTTCAAACTGGGATGCTTCAAGGAGAGAGCTTGAGGAAGCTCCACTGTAATTTCCGCGGTGCTACCCGCCTGGGACCACTATTTTCAAGCACATAACATTACAATTCTAAAAAAAATTTCTGGGGGTACCCCATTTGATGTTGAATAACTTGGCCCTCTGAACCCCAAATCTCTCCAAATTTTGAGGGATTAAAAGAGAGAGTCCAAGGAAGGTACCTACCAAATTTGATGCCTCTAGGACCCAGGGGATGTGTTTTGTAGAGTAACAAATCTATTTATTTCTGGTTTGTTTTGTACATTTTTTTAAAAAAAAAATGTTTCTAACAAAACAAAATGAATCATGGGGGAATGAAATGAAACACATCTCAATTTTTCTGTTTTGTGCCCATCCATAGTTATCAGTCATGCTTTAATGTGCTTCAGAGATCTTAGAATATGAATGCAGATTTAAATAATAATAATAATAATAATTACGTAAGTTCAGTGAATATTCTGCTCAGTATTCTGCTCTCTCGTTCTGTTAGTATTTTGAAATTCTCCCTGAATGATTAGAAGGAGTGCTCCTTTGTCTCCAGTTCCCTCACCCTGACATGTTAGAACAGGAGTCCTTAAACTGTCTATGATTCACTTTGTAACTGGAATCAGGGTGGATTCAATTTAAACTGTAATTTAAATAAAAAATAGATTTTTGAGAATTAAAAAATAAATAAATGACAATTTAAATCAATTTTATTTTTAAGAAATCATTAATTTTTATCCACCCTGACTGGAGCCCTGGAAAATATTAAAATTCTTATATATGTGGAGAGCTCCCATGGATAGTGGAGGCTCACTTATGCAGAGTTTTCACTTTCAGGTGATGAAAGTAATTATGGAAGAGGCGAGGCTAAAGCACTTTCTCTATACCTGCTGAGTATTTTTTAATATTAGTGACTGAATGTAACAGAAGTATTACCACCAAGCAGAGATCATTATGTCCTAACCCAGGGTCAGTTAACTTCTACACATAGTTTTCTCTCTGTATGAGCGATACCACTGTGCAAAGAAGATGTGCCTGGATCCAAACACCCACCTATATAAAGATTACATTGGCTTGCAAGTCGGTTATAAAACTTTACTTAGTGCAGATACGTATTTAGATAATAGCCTTGCTACCACTTTGCTAGAATTCCTATTTTTATAGGATGGCTCGAATGGCTAGTTTTGGAATATATTTTTGTCCAGAATGAATGTATCTTCCCTATGGAAGTTAAGGAGAATTTATATCATTTTACTTGGTATAATCCCAAATCAAAGCAGTCATCTATGTTGCTTTTTATGATATTTGCTGTGAGCAGAAGAGCTTAAGGTTAAATATACTGTAGATTGAAACCAGGATTATTTATGCTTTTAATAACTTTTTTTGCATTATGTAAGGTTTCAAAATGATGTCACATAAAATAAAACATGATGTAAACCTTTCTGGAAGCTTTCAGTTTCTGATTGAATGCCAAACCATTTTTCAAAAACTTAAATTATTTTTCAAACATTTGAAAACTGAAATAAATGCAATACATTTGGTTTCATAGGAGACCAAAATTAACTTTACTGCTTTAGCAACAAACCATCTTTTCCCATTTTTAAGACATGTATAAGGCAACCCCACTTTCTAACCCAAAGTTATAAATACAGTAGTACCTCGTAAGACGAATGCCCTTTAATATGAAAACTCATAAGATGAATGAAATTTCCGGGAATAGGATGAAATTCATAGGATGAAATTTTTCCTAAGGGAGGCCTCACAAGTTGAATTCAATGCATTCCTATGGGAACCACAATAAACAGCATTCGTAGGATGATTTTTTTAAAATTGATATTTAAATATCGCATGGTAAAGTGCAAATGTACAAAAAATGAATCAAATCCATGACATCAGTGGTCTTTGTATTGGTTGATTTGACATGAAATGACCCTCATGCCTTTCATGTCTGAAGTCCTGCCTACTTGTGTGCCTGCGTCCCATCTGTGACAGATACTCCCTGTCTACTTTCCCTAGGCCTGGTGGGTGGTGACAGTGGCGCAGGCTCCTCTTTCTCAGCTTCAGTGTGAAGGAAGCTGAGAAAGAGGAGCTACCACCACTGCTCACCAGGTCAATGAAGACAGTGAGGATCCTTTGCGGACAGGATGTGCCCTTTGGGCCCAAAAGTTGTGAGGTGGAAACAGCACAGGGAAAGAAGGAGGGAGGGATACTTTTTGGAGCGTTTCAGACAAGTTTAGTCTTTGCAAGCATATTGAGCAAAATCCAAAGAAACAAAACATGGCAACAGTAGATGGCATCTTAAAGACATGCCTACCTTGTATAAGATGACTAAATTTTTAGGGTAACAATTTTAGAAAAAATATTACACAGAAAAATACGGTAAAATATTTCATTCATTAACCAGTCCAAGCAATTGCATTGCTTGGCATATTCATGGCATTTTTGAAAATTAAAAAATCCTTAGTTATTTTATAAGTGAAACTGAATACCGTGGTTTATATGCATAATCAGTTCCAGAAATTAGTATGTAAACCAAAAACACTCTTATATTGAAGCAAATTTCCCCATAAGAAATAATGGAAACTCAGATGATTCAGTCGGGTCCCATAGACCACATAGTATACTTACAAAATGCCCAGACTCACAAAAGAAGTTGACTAGAAGTCCACGTCCATACCATACTTTAGGTACCTGGCTGTGGAATCTGCTCTGCTTGGGCAGAACAACTGGATTTTACTCTGTGTTTTTAATGTGACAATAATAAAATGCAACCTAGAAATGGTTTGAAAAAATGAGAAAGTAGAAAACAAATTGATTAAAAATATAAAGAAAAACTAAACCCTAACCTACAATCCCCTTTGAAAATGTGGCTAGTGCAAGGGAAACCTCTGCTCCTCTCCACCACCCCACTTTTGAGGCTTGCCTGAGATGGAGTCCCCAACAATCCAGCAGAAGGGAGAGAGGGAAACTCCATTGGCTCACTTGTGATCATGTGACCTGCTCCAGTGCTCGTATTGCAAGACATTGCTAATTGATCAAGGCAAAATTTAGAAGAAATGGTTGTTAATCTTGCAAATCACTTGTAAACCACGGTGTTACTGTATACCAGATACTAAAGGGAGGTATTGTTCTTGCTATGAATTACAATCTATATAACGGTGACAGCACCCACGGGGTATGAAAATGCTTCTTGGATTTGAAGCTACAAGATGCACATTCTTCCTGTGATTTTATAGAGATGTTTGTAATACAGTTATTTTCATTCAGAAATAGAATATTTGTCCCTGGAAAACAATGCTTCCTCTTTTTTACTTTTCTTCCCTCACCCCCATCCCTTCCTTCACTTGACACATTTCAAAAATACAAATTGTGTAAATTTGGTGTAGGTGGTCCTCCAGATCTTTGCGTTACAATCTGTATTACCTCAACCATCTGTTCTGCATGCTGGGCTTAATGGGAATTTGAATGCAAGAATATCTGGAGGGCAGTTAGTTTCTGGATTGTTACTCTTGGCCCAGAGATAGAAGTATATCATCAGCATAATAATCTCAAGAACCTTTACAAAAGATTGACTCTTAAGGATTAACTTCTGCAGCTGTATCATTGCATGTCACGGTGGTTGCTTCATTTCAAGTACACAAGATGTACCCGTTGATACCTGGTTAGTGAAGCCCCAAGGTATCATATCAGTCTTAAAGATGCAATGCATTTCAAAAAAGTTCCTCTACTTAACAGCCTTTGCTTTACATTATGTATGGATGGGACATGTATGGCTGTCAGAAGACTTCTGTTTGGCCTGCCACTGATATCCACAAAGCTGCAAGCATGCCCCACTCCATACTGCAATTTTGCTAAGGAAGAAGGTACACACAGCTACAATTTAAATTAAGGATAATGCATGAAGGTGTTTGTTCAGATTGTGTGTTTCCCCAACTAATTGTCATTTGCACAAGTGTAGCGAGCACACAGAAGAGAAGATTCAAACCTCCCTGTTCAATTGCAAAATGCAGGGAAGGAGAAAGGTATGAGAGAGATGTGGGAGTCATGAGAAAGAATGTATCCCCCCCTCTCTCTGTATGTGTGTGTGTGTGTGTGTGTGTGTGTGTGTGTGTGTGTGTGTGTGTGTGTGTGTGTGTGTGTTAGACATGTTAGGCCCTTGATTCCTTCCCCTCTTGACAGAAAGCTTGTTCAGTCCAATTTACATGAAGCAAATACTGAATAATAACAAATCAATTCAAGCCTTCAACTCGCTTTGAATTTGGAAGGCTAGGAAAATGTAACGTTAAAAATGTGATGTTACTGGGATTGAAGTAAAACACCTGTTTTATCTCCAGTTGAATTTATCATGTTGAAGTGACAAAAATTGGGTAACTGTTCATGAATGATTCATTCATTCATTCTTTGAGTTCTTCATATTTTGGTTTATACAGTATTTAGAGCATTTGTTTGTTGGCATAGGAACATGGCAGCTTGAAATTTGTAAGTGTTGGCTAGTGCTATTTTAGAGAATAGAGTACTGACAAGTGGGAAACTATTTTTGATGCGAGCCCACTGTTTCTTGGTGAAATGTGCCTAGATTGGAATTAGTGTTACCTAGATTGTAGTCACACTGGCAGTTTGAATCCATTTCTGTTCAGACTTGTCAAAATCAGGTCCAAACCATGAGTTTAAACTGGTGATGGTGTTCACACTCACTGAATGGAAATCACTTTATTTCAGTTGATTTAGGCCAAGGGTGTCCAAACATTTTGCAAGGAGGGCCAGATTTGGTGAGATGAAAATGTGTGGGGGCCGACCATTTAGCTGCATTTAGTCCCTGGGCTGGACTCTGGACACGTCTCTATAACATGCAAGGATGAATGCACAGAGGAACAACTGGTTCCATCCGAGGATCTCTCCCTCATCATAATTGATGAGATACAGGATCAGGTGCATGTAGATGAACAGGCTGCAGGAGAGAGGGTCCTACTAGGGGATTCAGTTATTAGAAGTACAGAGGGATGGATTTGTGAAGAGCATGATAACCGTATGGTCACTTGCCTGCCAGGTGCAAAGGTCGCAGACATCACGAGAAATCGAGATAGCTTGTTAGAGAGAATCGGGAAGGAGCCAGTGGTCATGGTACACGTTGGTACCAATGATGTCGGGAAGAACAAGCGGTCAGTCCTGGAAGCCAAATTCAAGTTGTTAGAAAGAAGATTGAAGTCTCGGACTACCAAGGTAGCATTTTCAGAAGTGCTGCCTGTTCCTCGTTCAGGACTTGCCAGGCAGGCAGAGCTCAGAAGCCTCAATGCATGGATGAGGTGATGGTGTCAAGAAGAGGGCTTCAGATTTGTCAGGAACTGGAGAACATTTTGGGACAAGCCAAACCTGTTCAGGAGGGACGGGTTGCACTTGAACCATGATGGTACCATATTGCTGGCACTCAACATCAAAAAGGCTGCAGAGCAGCTTTTAAATTGATAACTGGGGGAAAGCCGATAGGAGCTGAGTGGCATCCAGTTCGGAACACCTCATCCCCGTGGAACGAGGTTGGAGAGGGAAGAGAACCACCAAGTGATGACATAGTAGGTATTAGCACTGGGAGAATAATGGGATGTGGTAGTTTGTCTACTGGAATTAAAAGCTGTTGGGGGGGGGAGAGAACAAAGAAGCAGCCATTCTTGGGCGACCCACTGTATAGGTGCTTCTACACCAATGCTCGAAGCCTCCGAGCAACATTTGGCAGCTAGGGATAACATTGATATAATAGCCATAACAGAAACCTGGTGGGATGTGGAGAATCAGTGGAATACAGCAATCCCAGGCTATAAACTCTATAGAAGGGGTAGAGAGGGGCAGGTTGGAGGGGTAAAATCAGCAGAATGGAGATTGATGTTGGGTCTGACTCCACCATAGAATCACTGTGGGTTAAACTACCAGGTCCAAGGAATGATGTGATAGTTGGGGTATGCTGTTGTCCACCAGATCAAAAACTTGAGGGGGACCTTGAAATGAGGAGACAAATCATGGAGGTGTCTAAGAGGGATAGGATAGTAATCATGGGGGACTTTAATTATCCCCACATTGACTGGGGCAAGAAAGAGAAACTGGGTTTCTCGACATGCTGAATGACTGTGCCTTAGAGCAACTTGTCATGGAGCCCACCTGAGAACACACAACTCTGGATCTATTTCAGAACCATTGGCAATAATCTTTAAGAAGTCCTGGAGAACAGGGGAAGTCCCCATTGATTGGAGGAGGGCTAATGTTGTCCCCGTCTTCAAAAGGGGGAAAAAAGAGGACCCAAATAAATACCGCCCAGTCAGCTTGACTTCAGTTCCTGGAAAGATCCTAGAGCAGATTATTAAACAGGCCATCTGTAATTATTTAACAAATGATGCTATTACAAAAAGTCAACACGGGTTTCTTAAAAACAAGTCATGCCAGACTAATTTGATCTCTTTCTTTGATAGAATTACAGGCCTGGTGGATGAGGGGAATGCTGTGGATATGCCCTGTACTTCAGTTATGCTTTCAATAAGGTTCCTCATGGCATTCTTGCTAAGAAGTTAGTAGAAAGTGGGATAGATAGTGCTACTGTTAGGTGGATTTGTCATTGGTTGACTTATTGCACCCAAAGGGTGATCATAAATGGCCTCTCTTCAGGTAGGAGATATGTGAGCAGTGGGGTGCCCCAGGGTTCTGTTTTGAGTCCAGTGCTGTTCAATATCTTTATTAATGACTTGGAAGAAAGAATAGAGAGTATGCTAATTAAATTTGCAGATGATACCAAATTGGGAGGGGTTGCTAATTCCTTAGAGGATAGGGTGAAAATCCAAAATGACCTTGACAGATTAGAATGCTGAGCCAAAGCTAATGGAATGGGTTTCAACAGAGGGAAATGTAGGTAAAAAGAAAGAATTGCACAGATATAGGATGGGAGATACCTGGCTGGGAAATAGTACGTGTGAAAGGGATCTGGGAGTTTTGGTGGGCCACAAATTGAATATGAGTCAGCAGTGTGATGTGGCAGCCAGGAAAGCCAATGTGATTCTTGGTTGCATCAACAGAACCATACTGTCTGGATCAGTGGTTCTCAACCTGGGGGGTCCCCAGATGTTCCTGGACTGCAACTCCCAGAAGTCTTCATCACTAGCTGAGCTGGCCAGGATTTCTAGGAGTTGCAGTTCAGGAACTGGGTACCCACAGGTTGAGAACCACTGGTCCAGATCAAGAGAAGTGATAGTACCACGCTATTCTGGTCTGGTCAGACCCCACCTGGAGTACTGTGTCCAGTTCTTTGTACCTCAGTTTAAAAAGGATGTTGACAACCTCGAGCGGGTACAGAGGAGGGCGACCAGGATGATTCAGAGTCTGGAAGAAATGTCTTATGGGGAACGGTTTAGGGAACTGGGAATGTTTAGCCTTTCAAAAAGAAGGCTGAGGGGGGATATGATAGCTATGTTTAAATATTTGAAAGGATGTCATATTGAAGAGGGAACAGGTTTGTTTTCCATGGCTTTAGAGACTAGGACTCGGGGCAATGGTTTTAAACTACAGGAAAAGAGATTACATTTGAACATTAGGAAGAACTTCATGATGGTCCGAGGTGTTTGGCAGTGGAATATGCTGCCACGGAGGGTGGTGGAGTCTCCTTTGGAGGTTTTTAAGCAGAAGCTGGATGGCCACCTGTCAGAAATACTGTGATGGGGGTTCCTGCATGGCAGGGGGGTGGACTGGATGGCCCTTGAGGTCTCTTCCAACTCTGTGATTCTATGATTCTTTGATTCTAATACTGTGTGATACTCAGGACTTGGTCAGGGATGTGAATGTCACTGAGCCTCTGGGGAACAGTGACCATACCGCAATCTCCTTTGCCATGCATGTCGGGTCAAGAGTGTCAAGCAAATCAGACACAAAAACCCTTGATTTCTGAAGGGCAAACTTCCCTGAATGAGGAAACTAGTTAGAAAGAAATTCAAAGGGAAGGTAAAAAGAATCCAATCTCTCCAGAGTGCATAGAGACTGTTTAAAACAACAGTAATAAAGGCCCAGCACAAGTGCATTCCACAAAGAAAGAAGAGCTCATCGAAGTCCAAGAGGACACCATCTTGGTTAACGAGTGGAGTTAGAGAGGCTCTAAAGCGCCAGGAGAGGTCTTTCCATAAATGGAAATCCTCCACAAATGAGGAAAATAAAAAGGAACATAAACTCTGGCAAAAGAAATGTAAGAAGATGATAAGAGAGGCAAAGAAAATCTTTGAGGAACGCATGGCTAGCAATATGAAGGGAAATAATAAACACTTCTTTAAATATGTTAGAAGTGGAAAAACTGTCAGACAACCCGTTGACCCTCTGGATGGTGTGGGAGGTAAAGGGGAAGTAAAGGAGGACTTGGAAATTGCAGAGAAATTAAATGAGTTCTTTGCATCTGTCTTCACGACAGAAGACCTTGGGCCGATTCTTGACTAAAGAATTAAATCAAATACAGGTTAAAAGAGAGGATATTCTAGGTTTAATTGATAAATTGAAGATCAAGAAGTCACCAGGCCCAGATGGCATCCACCCAAGGGTTATTAAGGAACTGAGAAATGAAATTGCAGATCTCTTAACAGTAATATGCAACTTGTCTCTTAAAACAGCCACAGTGCCAGAGGACTCAAGGATAGCAGATGTCACACGAATTTTTAAAAAAGGAAGGAAGAAGGACCTGGGAAACTACAGGCCAGTTAGTCTTACTTCTGTCCCAGGGGAAATGGTGGAAAGCCTCATCCAAGAGAAAATCTTAAAACACATAGAATAACAAACCTTGCTGAGAGAAAAACAGTAAGGGTAAGACTTGCCTGACAAACTTTTTAGAATTCTTTGAACAGGTCAAGAGGCATGTGGATTTGGGTGAACCGGTGGATATTGTCTATGTTGATTTTCAGAAGGCTTTTGACACAGTCCCTCACCAAAGGCTGCTGAGAAAATTGCACAGTCAGGGGATAAGAGGGCAGGTCCTCTTATGGATTGAGAACTGGTTGAGATCCAGGAACCAAAGAATAGGTGTCAATGGGCAATTTTCACAATGGAGAAAGGTGAAAAGTGGTGTGCCCCAGGGATCTCTCCTGGGAACCGTGCTTTTCAGTCTGTTCTTAAATGACCTAGAAACAGGAATAAGCACTGAGGTGGCCAAGTTTGCAGATGACACAAAACTTTGCTGGGTGGTAAAAACCAGAGAACATTGTGAAGAGCTCCAGAAGAATCTCTCCAAACTGGGGGAATGGGCTGTAAAATGGCAAATGCGTTTCAATGTGGGGACACTCTTCTACCTCTCACAAATTACCAGAATTAGGGGACATCCACTAAAATTGAGGGCTGGGAGAGTAAGAACAGACAAAAGAAAATATTTTTTCACCCAGCGCATGGCTAGTCTGTGAAATTCCCTGCCACAGGATGTGATGATGGCATCTGGCCTGGATGCCTTCAAAAGGGGATTGGACAGATTCCCGGAGGAAAAGTCTATCACAGGTTACAAACCATGATGGAGATGTGTAATCTCCAGTCTTAAAACTGGCGTTCTTCAAGGACCAGATGCAGGGGAGTGGTATCCGGAGACAGATACCTAATTAAATCTAAATTGATTTAAATGTCACTTAAATGGCAGTGTGATTGCAGCCTCAGAAATGAAAGAATAATGAAGTGCCCCTTTGTATAAGGGAATTCACAAGAAAAATAGATACAATATCAGTTCAAATTCCCCTGTTTCTAAGGCCGACTCCTGTTAGACTGATAACTTTAAAACCCTGTATCAGTTTCTAACTGATGATATATATGAATGTGTCAGATACCAAACCAATCTCATAAAATTTGCCATTGTAAACAGTGGGCTAACAAGTGCTTCAAACAGATGTTTACCAATTTTACTCCAATTTTTGACAGACATATATGCTTATATCTCAATTATTTATTTAAAAATAATTATACTTAATTATTCTAATATCCTTTAACATATCTATGATAATGTATCATTTTACCTATGAATAAAATTAAGTCTGTGGTTACATAAGAACATAAGAATAGCCATGCTGAATCAGGCCAAAGGCCCATCTAGTCCATCTTCCTGTATCTCACAGTGCCCCCACCAAATGTGTCCGGGAGTGCACGAGACTAGGTATCTGTCTCTTGATACCACTCCCCTGCATTTAGTCCTTGAAGTACCCCGGTTTTAAGCCTTGAGATTACACATCTCCATCATGGTTTGTAACTTGTGATGGGCTTTCCCTCCAGGAATCTGTCCAATCCCAATTTGAAGGCATCCAGGCTAGATGCCATCACCACATCTTGTGGCAGGGCATTCCACAGACTAGCAACACGCAGTTATCACTCTCCCAACCCTCAATTTGATTGGATGTCCCCTAGTTCTGGTATTGTGTGAGAGGGAGAAGAGCATCCCTCTATCTACTTTACTGATGCCCTGCATTATTTTGTACATGTCAGTCATATGCCCACTCAGGTGCCTTTGTTTTTCAGACTAAAGAGCCCCAAATGTTTTAGCCTTTCCTCATAAGGGAGGTCCCCCAGCCCAGTAATCATTTTAGTTGCTCTCTTCTGCACCCTTTCCAGTTCCACTATGTCTTTTTGAGATGTGGTGACCAGAATTGTACACAATACTCCAAGTGCGGACTTACTACCATTTTGAACAATGACATTATAATGTTGGCTGTTTTATTTTCAATCCCCTTTTTGATACTGTAATCCCTAGCATGGACATGGCCTTCTTCACCGCTGCCACACATTGAGGTGACACCTTCATTGGGCTGTCCAACAACACGCCAAGATTTCTTTCTTGATGCATCACGGATATCTCAGAGGCCATGAGTTGATAGATAAAGTTTATATATTTTGCCCCAATATGAATTACTTTATATTTTCCTACATTGAAACACATTTGCCATTTCGCAGCCCATTCCCCCAGTTTGGAGAGATCCTTCTGGAGCTCTTCACAATCCTCTCCGGTTTTTACCACACGGAAAAGTTTGGTGTCATACACAAACTCTTATCCCTGTCTCCAGGTCATTTATGAACAAATTGAAAAGCACCGTTCCCAGGACAGATCGCAGGGGCATATCACTTTTCACCTCTCTCCATTGTGAAAATTGTCCATTGACACCTACTCTTTGTTTCCGGGATCTCAACCAGTTCTCAATCCATAAGAGGACCTGCCCTCTTATTCTCTGACTGTGCAATTTTCTCAGCAGCCTTTGGTGAGGAACTGTGTCAAAAGCCTTCTAAAATCAATATCCACTGGTTCACCCCAATCCACTTGCCTGTTGACCTTTTCAAAGAATTCTAAAAGACTTGTCAGGCAAGACTTGCCCTTACAGAAGCCATTCTGTTTTTCTCTCAGCAAGGTTTGTTCTTCTATGTGTTTAAAGATTTTCTCTTGGATGAGGCTTTCTACCATCTTTCTTGGGACAGATGTAAGGCTAACTGGCCTGTAGTTTCCCGGGTCCCCCCTCCTTCCTTTTTAAAAAATTAGTGGGACGTCTGCTATCCTCCAGTCCTCCGACACTGTGGCCGTTCCAGAATTTCTTGTCTGGCTAAAGTGCTGGTTGAAGATTTTAACCCAGCTGGAAATAAGGCTGTGCTTTGCTATATGGGGAAATGGTTGAACATGTGGTAGTTTGCATCTCAGCATGATAAAATAAACATTTTACTTTTCTTTATTTTTTGCTTCTGAAAGAAGAATTGTCATGTCATTTGGTTTCACTTAAGTGCTACAAAAACCCAGAATATTGTCAGGTGCTAGAAGAGAGCCCCCTTTCAATGATTAATTTTTCCTACTAGCTGTTGGTATAAACAATACATAGGTATAAGTCAACTTCTAGGGGGCTTTCCCTAAAAATATTTAGGCTGTTTTACAAGGCAGCATATGAGCTGAACAGTATGCTGTGTCTTTGCTTGTCCCAGGTACTCCATCCTTCCCATCTGGATCTGGACCTGAAGGACAAAGGCATAGTGCAGTAATATGCAGGTTAAATAATGTGTACCTTCATTTTCGATCACAGGACACATTTGTAAAACATTCACCTTGACTTCCAATTTCTTTGGTTGTGTCACTTGAGCATATTAGCCTTAATTTTCATTTCAAACTGACATTTTTAAATCAGTGCATTTAAAAATATTGCTGTATGTATTGAAATCTCTTAATACAGTTTAGTGGCATGGGGGATAAGAGGGAATCTTATTTGAAATAGATTATTTGTAATTAGTGGAAATAAATGGGGACATTTTGTATGCAATATTTGCCAGTCAAGGTGCTCCCAAACTTTTGTTACAGCTTTTGCTGAAGTTACTCAATATTTTATCTTAATTTAATCAGAAGATATTTGAATTATCTTGCTGATGAAAGCATGCATTTAATGAGTGGTTATGTTTTCAAACTTGGATCATTCTTAAAATGGTAGTTCATTCTGAGACAGGGCTCACAAATGCAGCAAAATGCAAAAAAAGCACAAGTTAAATTTAGTGTAGGATTCCTCTCCCAAAGAGATGCCATCCCAATATTTTTATTGCAACTTCCATCAGACCCAGTAACATGGCCATAGGTATAGGATCCTGATAGACCATATAAAAGTAACTTTTGATGGAGGGCATAAGGTTGAGAAGATTGATTGAGATCAGAGCTAGAGAGTTCCCTCCTTAGAAGCCGCACAGTCTTCACAGAAGAAAGAAAATTCTCTGAAAAGACAAAGCCAGTTTGTACACAAAATCCAGGACTTCCAAGGGTGCTGGTTTACCATGTTCACCACTGTATTTCTTAGAAAGTGAGGTCCCGAGTATGCAGAATCAGTCTAGGGCAGTGGTGATGAACCTTCGATGCTCCAGATGTTTTGGACCACAATTCTCATAGTCCTTTGTCATTGGCAATGCAGCCTTGGAATTCTGGGAGTTGTGGACCAAAACATCTGGAGTGACTAAAGTTTGCCACCACTTGACTAGGGAGTGCAAATGTCATCTGTTCCTGCCTCTGGATAACACATTGTGGTAGCTTTTGCCCTACTCTTCCAGGCCACATGGAAGACCCGTATAGTAGTGTCCAGAAAGAAGAACATGCAGGAAGTCACCACAAAACATACTCATTTCAAATGTCCCAGATTTATAGACCTAAATGGGACAAAGTGGAGGTACTATGTGGTTATAACAGTATTATTACAATATTATATAAAAGTTTTCAAGTCCAAACATTTCAGAACCAATTGGTTAGTAAATATATTATTAGGTTGTGTTTAGAACTATAGGAGTTTTGTGTCATAACCATAGAATTTGTGTGTTCAAAACACAGGGGTGTTGCTGATGTCTAGAAACATGAAGATAGTCTAAAGCAGTGATGGCGAACCTTTTACAGACCAAGTGCCCAAACTGCAATTCAAAACCCACTAATTTTTTTGCAACGTGCCAATACAGTAATTTAACCTGTATACAGGTGGCTATGTAGGGGCGATGTCGGGTGCCCACAGAAAGGGCTCCAAGTGCCACCTTTGGCACCCGTGCCATAGGTTCGCCATCACTGGTCTAAAGCAGTGGTCCCCAACCCCCGGGCCGCGGACCGGTGCCGGTCCGTGGACTGGTCGGCACCGGGCCGCCTGGGGAGGCCGGGGAGGCTCCTCCCCTTTTCCTCCGCCGCCCTCCTCCTCCTCCTCTTCTCTCCCGCCGCCGGCCGGTGGAGGAAGGCTAGAGGAGCGCAGGAGGAGCCGCCGCCGCCGCCTTTGCCTTTGCCTTCCTCCTCTGCCCGCCGGCGGTGGCGGCGCATCCTCCTCCTCCGCCGCCCTCTTCCTCCTCGCCCTCCACTAGCAGCAGAAGCAGCAGCAGGAACCCCGTTTGTTTGGCCCGCTTGCCCTGGGGGCCGGGCGCGCGGGGGCCGGCGGGGAGGAGGGGGTGCGCGCGGTAGGCGCTGGCGAGCCCCCCCCACGCGCGCGCACTGCCGCCGCAGCGTGGGGGGCCCCCTCAGTCGGAAGAGGTGGGTGCCCCCCCTCCTCCTCCTCCCCCGGGGCGCGTGCCCTTTGGCCCCTCCCTGCGGCCGCGCTCCAGGGCGGAGCCCCCCCGCTGCCGCCGGACCGCGCCTGTGTTGGGGGCGGGCGGGGGGGCGTCGCGTGCCGGCCCGGGTGTTTTCGCCGCCGCGACCCCCCCCCCCCGCGGTCACCCCCGCCCTGCCCCCGCGACCTCCCGCCGCAATCGCCCCCGCTGCTGCTGCTGCTCCTCCGGCGGCGGCGGCGGCGGCGGCAGGAGGAGGAGGAGGAGGCGCTACCGCCAGTCCCCAGCGGCCGCCTCCCCGGGAGAGTTTCACACCTGGCCGGAGCTCGGGCTCCCTGCCCAGCAGCAGGTGAGAGAGGCGGCGGGAGGCGGTCGGACTCCCCTTCTCGGCCCGGAGACCTGGCGGGAGGGGGGGCAAGTCTTGGTGGCGGCTCTGTGTGTGTGTGTGTGTGTGTGTGTGTGCGTGTGTGTGTGTGTGTGTGTGTGTGTGCGCGTGTGTGTGTGTGCGCGTGTGCGTGTGTGTGTGTGCGTGCGCGCGCGCGCACACACACGCGCCGGGAATGTCGGGTGAAGAGAAGCAGTGGAGCTTCTGCTGAGCGCTCACCGCCTGTCCTTCCAGGCTTAGGCACGGAGGGTCTGGTGGTTCTGAGTGGTGTTTCTTTCACACAGAGAGATTCCTTCTCTCCAACAAATCCTCCGTGCCTAAAGCCTGGGAAGAGTGGGGTTTGTTTAACACAAGAAGGACAGACAAACGGTGAGCGCCCAGCAACAGCTCCGCTGCTTCTCTCCACCCGTCATTCCCGGTTCCCTAGACTTGACGGGCAAACACACACACATACACACACATACACACACACACACCCTCCCGGAGACCTGGCGGGAGGGGGGGCAAGTCTTGGTGGCGGCTCTGTGTGTGTGTGTGTGTGTGAGCGCGTGCGCGCGTGCGCGCGCGCGCCACCCCCCCACCGACCTCCCTCCCCTCCCCCTCCCGCTCGCCCGCCCAAAGGCCGCTGCCGACGGCGGCGACAGCGGCGGCCGAACCCGAGCGGCTGCCGTGGATGCCGCAGCCGCCGAGAGAAGGAGGAGGCGGGGCCCGCCTGCCCAGGAGCCCCGGGCTCCCCCCCACCCCACCCGTGCGCGCGGGGGGAGCGGCAAGGCACACACTCCAAGTCCCCCGCACCCCCTCCTCCCCCCATCCCCCGCCCCCGGGCCACGGAAAAATCATCAAATATTTTCCGGTCCGTGGGGTCAAAAAGGTTGGGGAGCACTGGTCTAAAGCAACCATCCCCAACCGTCTTCCTCCTTCATCATCATCTTCATCGTTTTCTTCTTCTTACCCCAGCCTTTTTCTATGATTTCACAGCTTTCACAGCTTTCAGGAAACCTGTCAAATAAAGACAACATGAATAAATAGAAAATCCCCTTCTCACATTTTTTAATCTATGACTCCTTCAAATGTGCCAGGACCCCTAAGGGGGCCATATAGCCCATGTTGAGAATGCCTGATCTAAAGGGAAAGGCACAATTTCTTCATCTTGTACACAAATTTTATGTTATACAAGCTGTCTGTTATACAAGGTACCACTGTATATGTATAATGATGTGTATAGTATTGAAATGATTTATAAGATTCTTAGAGTAACTGTAGTAAAAGTCTTGCACCAGGAATGCTATAGTGATAATTAGATGACCTAATTCTTATTTTTAAAGGGTTTCAGGGAATAAGTATCAGCCATTGGTGAGGCTGAGAGTACAAGACAGAGAAAGAGCAAAGTGGACAGTGGTTATGTTAATTTTTTCCATGTGGCCTTCTGGCATACAAAGCACAGTTCAGTTCTTTGCAGGGGCAACCCACAGTGCTCAGCTTTCTTGCCTGCAATGCCTTAAAATACCTTTTTAGAACCTATAAGAGAAGAAGCTTACGGTAAAACAGAGGTTCACCATCTTGGCTTTTAGGAAGTGACATAATAAAGTGCAGAAGAATATAGGAATTGTAGAAATACAGGAAAGGGCATTTTTCAAGAATGGAAGTACTTTCTGTTCAGACAGCAACAAATCTGAATGTAAAGCCAGTATTGTTTAAACACCCTAAACCCTATTGTTGCTCATTTCCCCCCCACTATGTATGAGGTAGAGCACAGAATATAAGCACTGTATAACTGAAAAGTGTAGCTGCTCTTTTTAATAACAGTATTGTACTGTGTATTAATGTATTCAAAATTTACTTTGCTTTATGAGGGTTTTTTGGCTGTAGAAATGATTTCATACATGTATTAGTTACTTCACCTATTGCTAAGAATTCTGTTGTTTTGTTGTAGCAGAAAAAGAAAACCAAGACATTCAATCCACCGACTCGAAGAAATTGGGATAGTAATTACTTTGGAATGCCACTACAAGATCTGGTTACACCTGAAAGACCTATACCCCTCTTTGTTGAAAAGTGTGTGCAGTTCATTGAAGATACAGGTAAGAAAAAAGTTGGGTTTCAGTCTTTGATGTCTTTCTTTCTGGCAATTATGGAATTCTCTCCCCCCCCCCCCCGGTCATAGTTTATGCTTTGTGTTAATACAGAAATTACAAGTATAAGATGTGCTGAAGAACTTTCACTTATAAGCGCTTACCAAAACCACAAAAATATCAGTGTCCCATAGGTGACATTGATTTTTAAATGTTTAATTGATTATTAAATAAATTTAGATAGCATCGATTTAATTCTTAAAGAAGTTATGGTAAAATTTGAGGAACTTTGCAAAATTTTAAGAACATAATCAGTACTTTCTTTCAGCAGTCTTGTCTGGGATGTGGTGTATTCAGCGGGTTACATGTTGCTATTGTCCCTTCCTGACATCTCCCTTTGTTGCTATACCACTGATTTTGTTCAACTTGTCCTAATTCCTAAACTTGGTATACAGTGTCCTGGGCAATCTTTATATATAGTTATTATAGTACAACATTACTTTTGAAAAAAATATTCTTAATACAGAGATAAATAAATGTGTGCAGTAGGAAGAAATGTGCACATCATAATAAAAGTAGAAAAATGTTGCTACAGAGAAATGTTAGAACTGTTTTTTAGCATGCCACTGTATTTTTATCTCTTTCCAGAACGTTTTTGTAAGCAGTTAATTTGTACATCAGCGCCATGTTCCAGAACTTGAAAGTAATTAATAGCAATAAATATGGTGTTTTGTATAAACAGTAGTATTAAACTGTCTCTTTGATTGTTTAGCCATTATTGATCAATGGCTGAAATCCTGTTGGCTTGTTATTAGGTGGAAGGTAAATCGTACAGCATTCACTTGTTAATAAGTCCTGCTGAGATTCTTGAGTATGTGCCAAGCCTGCAGGCACATGTGACCCCAAGTATCACAGAGATAACTTGTTAATTGCAGGCTAAAGGCAAATGAATATTGTGTAAATTGCCTCCTGTCTGCATAATGAAGCAACATGATTTCAGCCAATTTAATAAAGAGGAATGGCATTAGAATGAACAAAAGACATTTCTTGTTTTCTAGACTACACTGATTCTTGACCAGATCTATCCTGGGATCACTCACCTTCAGAATTTTGACAGGACCCACATACATGAGAAGCTTATGATTGTTTGAATTTAGGAAACCGTTTGGCCATAGTTGAAGACATCTGAGCCCTTTCCATATACTTAGGATTTCACATCTCATTTATAGTTTGTTTAAGGCTCCAGAATTAGTAAATTACTTAGAATGAAATTATTTGTTCATTAATTAATTCTCAGGATATGCAGGTGGCAATAGTGTAATTTTATAACCCAATAGCTGTTTTGCCTATTTCCAAATGGGAACAAAATAACGATTCTCTTGTGGGTTCTGGTAGAGTGTAGATGAAAGTATTTTGCATAAGAGCAAATCATATCTAGAGATGGCCATGAATTTAAAATATGAATTGCAAAGTTGATTCAAAATCAACTAATTTGTTGATTTGTATTTGCACAAATTGATACCCCGACTACAATCACCCCCTGCCATTTCGCGGTTCAGGTACTGCAGTCCCACTATATCGTGGGATCGCAGTACCTGCGGGGAGTGGGTGGCGGGGAGCGATCACATTGCTCCCTGCCGCCCCCAGACGCGTCCGGGAGGCCTTGGAGCCGTGGGGTGGGGGGTGGGGAGCTATCATATTACTCTCCGTCGCCCCCAGACCCCTCCGGGACGCCTCAGAGCCACGCAGGGGTGCGGGGGGAGTGATCACATTGCTCCCCGCCTCCCCCAGGCTCCTCCAGGAGGCCTCAGAGCCACGCGGGGGGCGGCAGGGAGCAATCACATCGCTCCCCCCACCCCCACCCAACCCACTTCCACATATCATGGATTTTCATGTATCGCGGGTCGGGTGGGTCCCTAACCCTTGCCTATCGTACTGTAATACAAATTGATGAATTTTTCGTGATTTTGGATTCATTGATTCATTGGGCTATGAAATGGCCCTCAAGACATCAAGAGACACAAAATTTGCACGGCAGTTTCCACAGACCCATCTCTACAATCCCTTTGCGGTTTGAGGAAAGCTGGATATCTGGTGTGTGAGTTACACACTCCAAATAGAGCCCCCAGAAAAGCTTCCCCCAAGTATCTAGAGGCACCAGACTTGCAGATAAGCTTCCTCTGACTCTCCTCTACTCTTTCCAATTTTAGTGAAGATTGGATTTCCTCAAGTCAGTTGCTAAAGAGCATTTTCTTGGGGTGGCTGAGCTCTTGATGGATGTATAACTCCGATGTCTGAAACCCAATCTTAGCCTGCAGGGCTTGTAGTGAAATGTCGTGGGCAGCTTCTCTGCAAATTTGGTGTCTGTAGAATCCTTGGAGGCCGTTATATAGGGGCTTACAAATTGATTAGTCAATTTGTCAGAAAATTCTTAAATTCATTTTTTGGTGATTTGTTGACATTGATAATCACAAATCAAAACCAACTCTTTTGTTTCATCCCAATCTCTAATAATGACTAGCAGAATTTTGGGCATACTTTCTACATTAGATAGGGTTAGGTTAGGTTATGGATATAAATATGAAAGCAGGTCACACAGCTGCTAATTAGCTTGAATACAAATCAATGATTTAAAAATTAAAATCATTTTTATTTAAATCAGATTTTTTTTATTTAAATGCTTTTTGAGGAAAACATTCTCTAAAGATTATGTTCTAGTTAAGATACATTATAGTCCAAAGCTTATTCATCATGAAATTAGTTTTTATTTATGTAGCATAAGGCTATATTCATCCATTCACAATGCCATGCTCCCCCAGAGGTTTCTGATTATGTGGGGCAATTTTTCTATCTAGAAGATATTATCAAAGATGTTTGGTTTTGCTATTGTCAAAACTGTGCATTTGGGTCTGCAACAATAACATGTCTCCTTCATAGCAAAAATGTTATAAAATAAACATCAGAATTGAGAAAAAGACCTTAATCCCATTGTTCCTCTGCAAATCTAAGTACACAGAATCAACCCCCTTACCTCTTGAGTGCTACATTTCAAGATGTTCAATGAGTAGAAGGTTGTTTGGAATGGAATAGGTCTACACAAGGAGTAAATTTTGAGGAGGGAGGGGCAAACAGTAAAATGAAAGTGAATTTTTTTGAGCACAGTACTCCACATCTTGAGATTTTTGCGTGTATAGCAGCCTGAGGGTTATCCTTCCCACTCTCTGATATTTAACTGGAAAAGCTAATGGCTCACATTTAATACTGTTAGCTACTCAACTAATTAATTAAGTAGTCAATGCATTTTAATATTTGGTTTTTTTTCTAAAAATACAGGACGCTAAGTTATGTTAATAGAATAGAAGAATCCACTTGGTTTTGCTGGTTTTAGAAGAGATAGCTGTGTTAATCTGTGATAGCATGTCAGGCAAAAAGAAAAGAAAAATTAGTGCCCATAGTACCTAGAACACTGCCTGGGCAGTTTACAATTTAATTATACATGCTATGCATTCTCCACATACCTCAGAGAGCTGGGCACTCCATTTACTGACCTCCAAAAAGATGGAGGACTGAATCAACCTTGAGTGAGCTACCTGAATCTATTTGGACTGAATGCATGACATGAGCAGAGTTGTTGACCTTAGTACTGTAGTATACACATTGCACTAAAGACCGAAACCATGTGGTAGTAGCACGTTGAAGACCACCTGCTGTATTTTAATACAAGCTGTCAGCTCCCCCCATAGGTGTTGTGCTATTAAAAAGTAGCTACTTCTACTAATAAATATCTAAGAATTAAAATAATTGTATTGCCTCTACTTTTTGTTTAATGTATCCATGCAAGAGTGTGAACATTAAATGTAAACTATTTCTGGTTCATACCGGGAATTTTAACTGGAATATGATGTGGAAAATGTTCTTGGACATTTTAGCCCATTTTTTTAGCCCTACTTTTCTCAGTTTATTGTTTGGTGTTAGAATAGTGAAAAGGTTCAATCTTTTAGTCTCAGAGTGTCCCACTCTAATCAGCTAATGAATCCATAATACTTGCAAAGTGTTCCTGATCCTAGAATATTGAACATTTTTACACTATTCTAATTTTCTGAGATTGTGAATTTGGGGTTTTCATAAGATGTACGCCAAAATCATCACAGTTATACCAAATTAAGGCTTCACATATCTCACTTTGCATATAACGAGTCTCTCATATATTAGTTTCACTGGAAATAAATGAACATTTGCACAGTATTCTAATTTTTTGAAGTGACATTTTCTTCATTAAATTCTGTAAAACTAGAAGGTAGGGTGAGCAAAATGCACTGTTCCAGTTTTATTTTTTCAAGTGGCTTTTTGGTGTTGTGGAAGTAGTTTACTATGTTTCAGTGACCCCCACCCAAGCGCTCTTGCCCCAAAGTTAACCATCAGAGGATGCAAAACACCTATTTCAGCTAAAAGAACTCATTTTATAAGAAACTCACACCTATGGTTTATGGTTTTTATAGTTATTTTTCTTATAAAAACGAGGGCTCCATAAGAGCAAGTGTGGCCCTCTATAGTTCCATATGCAGCCCCAAAAGATCTGAGAGTGGGCCATTGTGAATATAAACTATAGGTATGAATTTTCTTTTCAGATTGTGCTTTGCAGGAACACGTAACTGGATATAAGAGGCAAATAATTCATCTAGGGTCTATTAAGGACTTTTAAAGAATTAATTAACAAATTAAATTAATTAAGAAATTATCCAAAATGAGCTTCATTCCATTGAAAGTGATTTATGATTTCACCCAAACATGCTTAGAGTTGCAGATTTCATTTAACAAGAAATAGTTAATAATGGTGAGAATATGTGGTGTTGCACATGTTAAATGAGCATTGATTTTATTCAAAAATGTAATTTTACACAAACTAGTCATTTGCAATTTGTTTTCATTTCCCAAAGGTCTGTGTACTGAAGGTCTCTATCGTGTTAGTGGAAATAAAACAGATCAAGACAACATTCAGAAACAGTTTGATCAAGGTAATGGGAGATTGGTTAATATCAGATCCTTTAAATGGATTAATTGTGCTATTGCTTGTAGTTCTATGTACTGTTTAAAACCATAGCAACATAAGCTCCTCAAATACCTCCAAATTGATAATTGTAAAGCTGAGGAACAAGTAATATTGGCTGTATTAACTGCTAATTATGATTTGCAAGGGGATGAGTAATATTGATACATATTGTGCATGGATAGTAAGAATGGCCCCTCCCTCAGTACCCATTTATTTGATTATAGGGAATAAAGCTAAATATTAGTAGTATGAATGGTAAGAGCATCTGATCTTTGGACTAAATTGAGTGCTGAAAATAAATTGATGATAAATAATAATTACGGTTTTACATTATGTTTCTGTTTAAAACACTGATTTTTCTAATATGTAGGTAGTCCCTGCCAAAATGTATGTACAGTATATTAGACGGAATTCAAGCAGTGCTTATAGTAGTCACCTATCATAGCATATTACATATTTTATGTTTAATATTGAATGACAATGTTGTGTTTATTGGCAGACAGAGATATTTCTAGCTCGCACATTACTAATTAAATTGTTTGTTTTCTTACAGATCACAACCTGAGTTTAGAGTCTATGGATGTAACAGTGAATGCTGTGGCAGGAGCTCTTAAAGCTTTCTTTGCAGATTTGCCGGATCCTTTAATTCCTTACTCGCTCCATCCAGAATTAGTTGAAGCATCAAGTAAGAAATTATATTTTCAACAGAGAATATGCTGTTGATGTTGGAAGTAATTATAAATTGTTTTTCTATCCCCTGATGCCCCCAAAATAGCAGATTGTGGATTGCCTTTCAGCAAGTATGTAAAAAACATTTTAGTGAAGTAAGGAATGAAATATAGTACTACGTGTCTTCCAGCAGGCTGGCAGCATATTGTGGGTGGAACAGATTCTCCTCTATCATATGCATTCCCCTACATGTAAATTAGAAGTGCATATAAATACAGGGGCACAGAAGAGGGACTAGAAACCCCTTTATCAGAGGGGAACTCCTCTCATGCAACATTGGCTAGATCAGGTAGACGTAAGTGTTATCAATATATGGTAACAATGAGGTTATTAATTTGTTCAAAGCTAATCTCATTCTGTCAGCTATCTACTAGTATAGTAAAAGTTTCTTTCCCTTTGTGTTGCTCAGAAACCCTGTTCTGAAGGGCTTTCCAGCTCTTCAGAGCACATATGGAGGGGTCTATGGTGAATTCTAGGCAAGAGAGAGAATTGCCTGTCTTCCTCTGGTAACAGGCACAACCCAATTACAGTGGTACCTTGTATAAAGGAATTAATTCGTTCCAAATGAAATTATGTTAAGCAAATTTTCCTTTATACAAATTCCCATAGGAATGCATTGAAAATGGAGTAATCCCATTTTTATGTTGTATGGATTTTCCCCATAGGCGGTTATGTTAAGCAAATTTCCCCTATCTCCGGAATTTTTTATGTTGTACAGATTTTATGTTATACAAGCTGTTTGTTATACAAGGGTCCACTGTATATTCTGGCCAGTTTCTTTGGTAAATGAAGTGCATGAGGTGGATATTGCTTAGCTTTTCTGGAATCACAAAGAATCTGCTTGTGGAAGGGTTGTAAGACTTTTGCAGGTGTCATATGCTTACCAAGTTCTGAGTCAGTCTCCAGTGATCCTCGTTTCATTTAAATTTCAACTGTCAATTGGATAAGGATATTGTTTATTAAGAGTATTTTAAGCAGGTCTGGGGGAGTCAGGAAGTCAGGTGATTAAATCTACATAAGCTTGTTCCCTCCTAGAGTGTGCATTTAAAGAGATGGAAGTAAGAATTTCACTTGGTCTCTGCATAGAAACAGTATCTTTGGTAGTATCAGCATCATTGAGCAAAATTATTTAAAGTAACCTTGGATATAGGCCTTCTGAGGATTTCAAATATAATATTAAGAGAATAAGGGAAACAACAACTCCAAGAATAACTTGAGTCAGAACTGGAAAATACAACAATCTATTATATCTCTTTTCTATCTCTTTTCTGCGTATGGCTGTAAACATTATATATTGTTGAAGGTAAAAACACAGATTTTTTTAGTACCTGCTGGACTTGGCTACTGGTGAGATAAAAGGTTAATATAATTAATGTTGAACTTTATAAAAATGAAACTGTAATCAAAGGACCCTATTCATAACGCTTAAAAATGTGAAGTGCTATTGTTTCATAATGTAGGATTAGAATTTATAATCCTATAAATACAATAATAAGATTTTTTTTAACTATAAGACATTATCCAGAGTCCTGTTAGGAATTCATGCTAGTAGTGTAAGTATAATAGCATAAATTGTGATGGCAAGTTGTTGCCAGTTAATGACCTGCAATTTGTGATCTTGTTTGTGACTTTATATGCAGCAGGGAATGTAAACAGCAGCTCATAAATTGAATTCTCAGCTTGCTGGATGGGGGCAGTGTGTAGCCTGTCTAATTAAGTTGTAAACTGCCCAGAGAGTTCTTTATGTGCTATGACTAGTGGCACACTTTTTTTTGTCATAATTAATAGTGGGTTCATTATTGTGATTTGCAAACATTCACTTGCGCTAGTGTAAATTCCCAGTAGGATTCTGGGAATTTTAACTTTTTCAAAACTCTGACTTAAATCTCTAAAACCTTTTTTAAAACCATAATTAACTTTTTCCTATTTTTTTAATTTTTTAAATTTATACAAATGACAAAAAAGTCAAACATCAACAACAGCGCACCCCTTCACCAACAGATTCACTGTTCTTATTTACAGTCGTTATCCTCCCCTCCAGAACAAAATTGATTGTTGCGCGGAAGCCTTACCCTTATCTCGTACAAGCACATATTCAATAAATCTACCCCATATATCATAGAAAATATCTTTTTAACTCTCCCTTTTTATCTTTAAAGAACATGTCAATTTATCATTTAAAGCAATATTACATATTTCATTGTACCATTCATCTAAACATAATTCATATTTGGATTTCCAATTTCTAGCAATTATTAATCTAGCCGCAGTCAAAAATTTGTAATCAACTCCTTAGTTTTCGAATCATAATTATGATCTACAAATATTGATAACAAAGCAATTTCAGAATTGGGCTCTATATTCATTTCTAGTATGTTGCTTAGTTCTTTAAAAATATATTTCCAAAATTTTCGTGTCGTTTTACATTCCCACCACAAATGGAAAAAGGTACCAATCTCATTATCACATTTCCAACAAAACTTAGAAAGATTAGCATTTATTTAGTTCAATTTCACTGGCGTCAAATACCATCTTAAACTTATTTTAAAGAAATTTTCCTTTATTCTAACAGACATAGATCTAAATATTCTCATTCTCCACATTTTAGCCCAATCTTCCTCTTTTATTTCTTTTTTTAAAGTCTTGTTCCCACAATAATTTCATTCCAGATCCTTCCCTATTTTCATCTAAATCCAAAATAATTTTATATAATTTGCTAACGTTACCTTTTACTATATTCTTGTTCTGGGTGTCCTCATACAACAATAAGAGTTGTTCATATTGTGTATAATCTCTACATTTATTATTTTCCTTTATTCAAGCGTCAGTCCATTTCTCTAATTGTATAAAATTAAACCAAGATATATCCTTACGTTGAAGAATTTCCTTCGTTTGTCCTCTCTCATCTTGCCTATCCAATCTTTCAATCTAATCACTTGTTTCTCCCTAAATACATTTTTAAAAATTTTCAAATTTATGGTGAAGTTCTCCATTTCGGTTACAGATCTCAATGGTGAATCCAAGGGACATGATTTTTTTAATGTTTGTACCGTGCATTTAGCATAGATCTAAGAAAGAGGCTATTAATCTCGTTTAACTTTGATTTCCTAATAGTACCAAATAAATATTTTTCAATATTTTCCTTTATTTCCGATGATTCCATTTTCCACCATAATAATCTTTCTGGATTATACACAATATCCCCAATAAACCTTATTTGATTTGCTAAATAATAACTTTTTACATTTGTTAAACCTATACCACCTTTATTTTGGGCCATATACCAATATTTTTTATTTATTCTAGCTTTTTTTAACCACTGTTACAATATTTATTAATCAGATCTTGCCAAAATTTAAAATCATCCTTACTTAGCTGTACTTGAAGCATCACAAAGAAAAAAATTCATTTTGGTAAAATTTTCATTTTCACCAATGCAATCTTTCCAAACCAAGAAAGTTTTAGACTTGAGTATTATAACATTTTATTCTTAATTTCTTTCTTTAGTCTCTGATAATTAAATTCTTTTAATTTCCGTATGTCCTTTACTAAAGCTATACCTAAATACTTAATTAAATTATTTATCTTACATCCGTAATTGTGAGCAATCACTTCTTGTTCTTCCTTGTTATGATTAAACATCACCACCTGTGATTTCTGCCAGTTAACACTCAATCCAGATATTAACACAAATTTCTCCAAATGATATTTAATGCTATCCATACTCTCTATTGGGTTTTTAATTGTCAATAAGGAATTATCTGCAAATAGATTAATCTTTACTTTGTTATCAATACCTAATCCACTAATTAACTCATAATTTCTTATATTGTCCGTAAACATTTCAGTCATTAAACAAAATAAAACTGGGGAGAGGGGGCAACCTTGTCTAGTACCTCGGCCTAGAGATATCCGATATGAAATCCCATCATTAATTATTATCTCAGATGTATTTTCAGAATATAGTTGATCTATCACCCCTCTAAATTTCATTCCAAACCCCCAGTTTTCAATCACTATTTTTAATGTTGGCCATTCCACACAATCAAAAGCCTTAAATATATCTAATGACAAAATACCAGCCTTCTTTTTATTTATTTCTATATCATATATGATATTCAACACTCTCCTAGTTAAATTAGACATTTGTCTTCTCTTTAAAAACCTGTTTTGATCTTCCTTAATATATTTTGTAATAAACCCATTCATTCTATTTGCTAATATTGCAGTAAAAATCTTAGCATCTTGATTTATTAATGAAATGGGTCTATATGAGCTAGGGTCCATCACATCCCTATTAGGTTTTGGGATAAGAATTGTTAATGAATGTTTCCAAGATAATGGCATTTGGTCTCCTTCTAAGATTCCATTAAAATTGTTTTTAATCTTGGAACTAAAACTGGTTTAAACAACTTATAAAAATCTGAATCTAGTCCATCAAAACCCGGGGTTTCACCATTTTTTAGCTTATCAATAATTGCTACAATCTCTTCCTCCTGAATTGGTTTTTCTAATTCCCTCTTGTCTGTCTCTAATATATTTTCCTTAACAATTTCCTTAACATAGCCTACTATGTCTTCTTTTAAGATATTACCTCCCTTATATAATTCTTCATAAAATTCTTGAAATAGTTGCAGTTTTTCTTTCATCAGGCTACACTTCTTTCCTGATTTATCTCTAATCATACCTGTCGTGCTTTTTGCTCTTCTAGCTTGACATAACCATGCTAAAAATCTAGAGTTTTTATTACTAAATTCAAAAAAATTTCTCTTCATATACATTAAATCTCTGAACTTTATCTAATTCTGTGTTATATAATTCTTTTCTTTTGGCTTGAAGTTCTAAAAATGTTTTATTTCTGTTTATAAGATGTCTATGCTCCAAGTTTTTAATTACATCTTCTAATTTCTTAATATTCTCCTCTTTCAATCTTTTAAATCTACATGTTTCCTTTATAATTAATCCTCTCATAACTGACTTCATGGTGTCCCATATCAATCCCATTTCACTCCCAGCTGCTTCATTTATAGACCATAATTCTAACCATTCCTTTTTTACCCTTTCTAATACATCTACATTTTGAAAAATACTAGAATTGATTCTCCATCTTCTTGCCTCTTTATAGTCTTTTTTTACTTTCATTTCCATTGACATTAGAGCATGATCTGTTAATTTTATAGTACTGATGTCTGTTTCAATTACTTTAGAAAGCAAATTATGGGATACAAATATAAAATCTATTCTGGAATAACTTTTATAAACCGAAGAGTAATATGTATATCTCCTTTCATCACCCTTTAATTCTCTCCAAATGTCCTTTAAACCTGCAGTTTTCATTACTTTATTCAAAACAGTAATTCTGTTAGTCATATCATCTATTTTAATATCAGTTTTGTCCTTCACTTTGTCCAAAACCATATTAAAATATCCTGCCATAATAACATATCCTTTTTCACCTTCTCCAATTCTTTTAGGACATAATAATAAAAAACTCATTGCTGTACATTAGGTGCATAAACATTTACTAGGGTATAGTTTTCTTCTCCCAATAAACCCTGCATTATTATATATCTACCATTATAATCCTTTACTACTTGTTTTACCACAAATTCACAATACTTAGAAATTAAACTTGCAACTCCTTTAGATTTTGAAGTCCCATACCCTTTCTCATAAATATTAATATTCTGTAGTTTAAGTTCATTGATCCCGTCTCTTGATTGATGAGTCTCTTGAAGGAAAATAATGTCCACTTTACTCTTCTTTAATAAAGTTTCTATTCTTCTTCTCTTTGTAACCGATCTTAGGCCTTTCACATTTAAAGTAGCTACTTTTATATTTATCTCCATGCCCCCTTTAAATCCCATATTTGTTTTGATCCTGTTGTGTTACATATAACAAAAAAACACATTAAACACATTTAAAAAATAATATAAACTAACCCAATCCTATCTCCAACCATACCCAACCACCCTACGTAGCCATCTTACTTCCCCCTCACATGTCCATGCTGCACTATACACCAGCGCAGATCTAAGGAGAAGGGGGACGCCACCCCCAGCAACTAGAGTCACAGCCAGGTCTCCCATATCCACACAGTCTGAGCTAATTTACACTCTTGTTTCCCCCCTTGAATATTTATCAATTCTACTAAATTCTATAATATTCACTTCGCTCTCCCTCTACCCATTTCCCCTGCTGTCAAAAAAAAGAGGGGGGAAGAGGGGAGAGGGAAAAGGAATAAGGGAAAAGGTGAAGGGGCAAAAAAGGAAACATAAACAAACAAATCAAAAAGGGGACAAAGGGAAAAATGGAAAAATAGAAAAATGGAAAAAGGAAAAAGACAAAAAGACAAAAGGTCCTCCCTTTTCTTTATTGCAAAGTTCATAATTTTAATATTGAAGCATCTGGAGCTGTCTTCTAAATACTGTAGATTACTTTCTTGTTTATTTCATCCAAACTCTTCTTTTGTGATTCAATTTCACCTTCATTTTGTTTAGACAGCTTTTCAAACAGGCTAACTCTTTGATCAAACTTATTGAAATCTGCTTGTATCTTCTCAACTTTGGTATTAAGAGTTTGAAATTCCTTTTTAAAATTTTTACAGTCCTCACTGATTTGTTTAACATCCTTAGGTAACCCCCCCCCAAGGCTTCCAAACTTTCCGTGAGGACGTTAAGTTGCCTCTCAATCCTCTCCATAGCAGAGCTTATTACAGATTCCTCCCCCCCCTCCTTTTGCTTGAAGGGCAGGTGAAGCCTCAATACGTTTTAATCTTTCCAGACTATGATCTGAAGGGCTTCCTCTGGTCCACCTTACTTCTTGAGGATTAGTTTTTTCCTTCTCTTTAAGCAGATTTTAAAAACACAGTCCCAGCTTTTAAACAAGGAAAATCACTTTATCAGTTCTCTCCGGCTCAGAAACTGAAAACTGAAAAGCTGGCACGCCATCACTCCCACAACAAAAGTCAAAATTGAAAGTCCTTTCTACTGCCAAATTATCAAATAATTAATATTCCAGCTTGCTTCAGTCTGCAGATAATCACTTTAAAAACATCAAGACATAATTACTCACAAGTTTTTGAAGGAAAACAAGTCTCTAGAGCTGTTTACATTTTTTGACCATGCGGAGCTCTGCTTTTCAGATGCTCATCCAGCTGGAAATGACATCCTAATTTTTTTCCTTTTTAATTTTTAAAAGTGCCACAATCCAGGGTTCAATCCCAGGTAGCCAGCTCCAGATTGACTCAGCCATCCAGTCTTCTGAGATCAATATCCATCATGCACATGTCCCCTTATTGGATGACGACGATGACGATGATGATGATGATGATGATGATGATGATGATGATAACTATTATTATTATTATTATTATTATTATTATTATTATTATTATTATTATTATTATTATTATTATTATTATTATTATTATTATTATTATTACTGGGATCTGCTCGCATAATTCGCCAATAGTCCTAAACGCTTGGGAAGTGTTCCACTAGTGGTTTGTAATACAAAATCCAGCTGTGTAGTTAGCTGTGTAATAATAATAATAATAATAATAATAATAATAATAATAATAATAATAATAATAATAATAATAATAATAATAATCTGAATGGTAGTAACACCATCAAGGACATTTATAGCTGGGCCATACCGGTCATCAAGTATACATACTGCTGGCATTATAAACTGCAGATGGAGCTAGATAGTCTGAATAGGAAAACAAGAAAACTTATGACAATTCACTATGCATTACATCCACGCAGTGATGTTGACAGGCTGTATTTACCTAGAAAATTAGGTGGCAGAGGACATCACATAGTCCTAAATGCTTGGGAAGTGTTTGACTAGTGATTTGTAATACAAAATCCAGCATAGTTATCTTGTCTGCTGTGTTATAATTTAATAATACTAATAAAGGCAGTTACTACTATGACATGAGTTTGTGTGGAGTCTACTTCACAAGGATTACAGTAGCCAGGCTTTTTCTTTATAGGCACACAATTCATAGTTTCTGGCACATCGTTCTCCTTTACTCAGGTGGTGCTGCTCTGGAAGAGGGGTGTCAAATACACTGATCCCTTTCCCCTTGTTTCAGCAGTCAAAGTAATATAGATGCTTGAGAGAAAAGATGCAATTTTGAAATGAACATTTATTATATAAATCACTTGGATAAAACACAGGGAAGAAGAAATTAGGCCCAAGTAACAATGATGTTCTAAAATTTGGAAAGAAATTTGAGAAAGCCTAACCAGACATAAGAAAAATACCTAGTGGATTAGACATTTGTAAAGAAAGTCAAGGGAAAAATATGGATGATCTTGTAATAACAACTGAAATGATTAAGAAGCAAATAAAGGCCATGAAAACTGGATTGCATCTGGTTCAAATGAATTGCATGGGTTTTGGCTAAAGCATTTAACAAATCTCCATCAATGTATAACAGGGCAATTTAATCTACAGGTGGGCACGAAACAGAAGACTGATGATTCGGTTCGGTCTGTTTTGGGCCCACCCTTGATTTGGTTCAATTTATTTTATTTTTTAATTTTTTTCAGCCCCAACCATGCGGCCCCAGGGTCTGCTTCAGCGCTTATTTTATTTTATTTTTCAGTTTTTCCAGCGCCGACCACGCGGCCCCAGGGACCGGGTTGGTGCTTTTTATTTTGCATTTTTTTATTTATTTTTCCAGTGCCAACTACATGGCCCCTGGGGCCGGTTCAACGCTTTTTTATTTTTTTATTTTTAAAAAATGAAAAGTCTCCGACACTGGGGACTTTTTCTCCACAGCTGAGAGGCACTGGCTTGGGGCAAGTGCCTCTAGAGGCACTAGTTTCCCCATGCCTGGGTTTTATTTTTTTCAATTTCCCCCCCTACTGGCCCGCAGCAGCTGCCGGAGTTCCAAGCGAGGAGGTGGTGACGAGGTAGGAGATGAGGGGGAAGAAAAATAAAGTGAAACGAACCGGATATTTCCGTTTCGTTTCGTTTTCCTTTGATGGGTTGGATTATTTATTTCGTTAGCGAACAAAATGAATAACAAATAATGAAACAAATTAAAATTTCATTTAGTGCCCATCTCTAATTTAATCACTTACTCTAAATGGCAACAGTACTTTTCTTGAGAGATCAAAATGTTTCACTATTAATCCAAGCAGCTTCGTCAGTATGGGGAAAGTTAGTAGCAAAAGTTGATGGGTGAAAATCAAGACTCAGGAAGTACAGACCTTTACAGACCACATCAATGCAGTGGACCTAAATATTACGTTCACTAGGGAAGACACTCAAGACAACAGGCTGGCTTTCCTAGATTGTGCAGTCATCATTGGACCCAGCTGTAGCCTGGAAACCCAACCACACAGATCAGCAGTTACTGTTTGACACCCACTATCAATTACAACACATAATAGGAGTCATCAGGACTCCAAACCACAGAGCAGAAAGCATTCCCACCTACATAAAAGCCAAGAAGAAGGAAGATAGCACTTACGGCCTGTGGATATTCAGAGTGGGCCTTCAACAACAGTGGATCAGCATGAGACCCAGAGCTGATGGAAGAATCTGTCATTCCTTACATGGCTGGAGTATCTGAAATGTGTAAAAGGATTTTTGAGCAACACCACATTACTTCAAGCCCACAACCAAAACACAAGAGGAGAAATATAGTATATGCAGTCCAATGCAGTGAGGAGTGTGTGGACCTCTACGTTGGAGAAACTAAATAGCTATTAAACAGGAGGATGGCCCAACTTAGGAGGGGCAACAGCTCCGGACCAAAATCAGCAGTGTACCTCCATTTGAAAGACAAAGGGAATTCAAAGATGAGGCTGTACAGTGGTACCTCTACTTACGAGTGGCTCTTCTTACGAGTAATTTGACTTACAAACAGAAAACAGTGGTTTGAACTGCCACCTTACAAATGTTAGATGCTGTTTGCTTGACTTACAATTCTTTTTAAAAATTCTCCAGCCCTCCTCCTCCTCTTCACCTGAATCTGGGTGTGTGGGAGAGTCCTGTGGGCATGCAGCGCCCATTGGCTGTGTAGCAGCCTCAGGGGAAGTGGTGCTCAGCAGGGCCAGCTGGGCAGCGGGTGGGGTGGGGGAGGCACATAGAAATAAAACAAAAACAACTGAAACGAAATAATAAAATTATTAATACATTTGCATTTACAGAAACATATAGCTTGTGGGCTAAGGAGTTTTCATTTCAAACATGGAATGAAAACATGGAAAATGTGTTGATAACTAGGAATGTGCCTTTCAGATTTTTTTTTCAGATTCTACCCTTTCCAGATTTTTTCAGATTCCACCTTCCTATCTGAAAGATCCACCTCTACTGATACATTTCACTCACCTGCAAAAGCAAAGAGCAAAGCAGAGCATGCTTCTTATATACTGTCTCATAGGACTTAAAGCACTCTGGGCAGTTTACAATTAATTATTCGTGATACACATTGCTGCCCCAGCAAGCTAGGTACTAATTTTACCGAGTTTGGAAGGGTGGAAGTCGAAATCAACCATGAGCCAGCTACTTGGGATTGAACCCTGGGTCGTGAGCACCACTTTGGCTGCAGTACAGCAAGTTAACCATTTCACAAGGAGAAAGGTGTAGCATTTAGGTTATTTGCTATTGCTTTATTATTTGCTTCACTTTCTTGAAGCAGTTTCCTTTTTATAGCAGGAATCTGGGCTAGAATTGGACCTTGAACCTAGATTGGGAGTTAGAGTCTAAAAAATCCAATGTATGTGTTGATAAAATTTTTGGCTGAATGGTAATGAATTTAGTGGTATGGCATTCCAAACATGGATATAATTTAAATATCATTCTTAGACTGACCACATTGTCATGATTTAAGTGCTGCTACAAATGTATTTTAAAGCTAGGCTTTGAAGTCTTCAAGCATCTGTATTAATGACCTCTCTAATCCAGGAACAACAATCAAAGTACTAGTCTGTGTATATACTCCAAATATATTTAAAATCAAACTATATGAAACATGTACTTGTATCTGCTAGATTCCTGGGGCAAAAATCGAGGAATTTCATCTGGATTACCAGATCATTTCTTGCCACTTCAACCAAGCAAGAATCCATACTTCCACTGGTTGATGAGTGTATTTAATAAATACTCATAATTTTCTAGATCATTTTGGTTCCATGTCTGAGAAGTGCTTTTTTCTAAAATATGACCATATGGTATTTTATATGCTCCTTTCCTTAAAAAATGTTCATAGCTCTCCAGAGATCTTTATTGCCATCTTAGTCTTGTAAAAGAAAAGCCGTTAGCATACTTGTTTTAGAGATTGAAACCTTTCCTCCAAGTAATTTGGAGCCTGATTTTTCAAGATAATTTTCAGAAAAATGGTCCCCAGTAGTCTTTTTAGTGTCTCTAGTTTTCTTGCTGTTTCCCTCCTCTGGGATTTGCCTTGAAAGAGGAGTGCGGCTGGAACCATGGCATCATAGAATGGTGGAGACACCAGAACACCTTTGTTTAGCTTCCTCATGTTAATAGTATTTATTTATTTATTTATTTTATTTTAGAGTATTTTTGCCCCACCTTTCTCCTTGGAAAAGGACCCAAGACAGCTTACAGTAATGAGGGATAATATATAGTCCATTACAATTAAGACATGTTCAAGTACTTGAGAACAAGGAATTGAGGGACATCGTACAGCATTAATAGACAACATTACATTAAAGCAACACGGTTATAAGTAGTCATAAACACAAAGTCTGCGTGAACCCGTATATTAATATAAAATACACATGGTAGTCCATCATTCAGGGAAAGCTTGCCTGAAGAGAAAGGTCTTTGCCTGTTTCCAGAAGGATAGCAGAGATGAGGCAATCCTGGCCTCTAGAGGGAGGGAGTTCCGGAGTCTGGGTGCAGCAGCCGAGAAGGCCCTTTCATGGGTTCCCACGAGATGTACCTGTGAGTGTGGCAGGATGGAGAGAAAGGCCTGTCTTGGTGACCTTACCTGAATTGGTTCATTCTGTGAGATTCGATCTTTGAGGTAGCCAGGACCCAGGTCATATAGTGCGTTGTAGGTCAAGGTCAGCACCTGGAATTGTGTATTGAGTTGCAAAGAATTTTTTTTCAGAATCTGAAAATTTGTTTCCACAGAAATCCTTGATAAAACAGAGAGGCTCTATGAATTAAAAGAAATAGTGAAGAAATTCCATCCAGTGAACTATGAAGTCTTCAAATATGTAATAACTCATCTAAACAGGTATTTACAATATTCTCTATTAATGTGAAAGGGTCTTGGACATTTGCACATTTACAAGATTTCTAGCTCTTGTTATTTTTTTCAAATATATATTTCTATACTGCCCGTCTTCCAAAGGAACTCTGGGTGGCTCACAACAGTTGTAACAATTGTTGTTGCAACAACAACAACAGAATCAGGGTAAAAAATAAAAATAAAAAATCAGCAAAGATGGCAGCTAATATTACACAGAAAAAACAACAATGACTCACACTAATGGTCGCCAGATGCCTCTCGAAAAAGCAAGATCTTAAGAGCTTTTTTGAAGGCCAGCAGAGACAGTGCTAGGCGCAGCTCATTTGGCAGATGGGGCCAGCCACAGAGAAGGCTCGATTTTGGGTAACCGATCTGCTGGCCAGTCAGGAGCTGTGCAGGGACAGGCATCATCCCACCTCCCTGTTTGATTGGCTAGCACCACAGAGAAGCAAAGACGATGTTGCAGCCTGCTTCCTCATTGAAGCTCAGCTCCGTGTGGGCACAGATCAAGGTAAGAGATTGGCTGTTTGTGTGTTGGAGGCTTCCAAATACCACCTAGGTTCGCGTGAATTGCCTAGTCCATTTTATATCTGTCTAAATAACTCGGTGGATTAGGTATCTGGCAGTGGGAAATTGATTCCCCGCTGTGCCTCCTGTGGCTAGAACTACCCTGTGTGGCCTTGGGCAAGCTGCATAGTCCCAGATCACCACCAGAAAGGAATTGTAAACTATTTCTGAATGTATTCTACTTGGAAAACTTTGTAATGGGTAACCATAAATCAGAATTCACTTTATCATTTTTATTGGGTTTTTTATTATGATCATTTTATTATTATAGTACATATTATTATAATAATCAAAAGCCCTATGGGTTGTCCTGCCATTAAGATAAGTACGATTAGCAGGCAGTAGGAATAGGGCTTCTAGCGGTATCCCCTAACATATGGAATTCCCTTCCAAGAAATGTACAGCTGGCTTATTTTGTGAGTGTTAAAACTCAACTGTTCTTCTAGGTTTTTTTCTTGTATTTGTGCTATAAGTGCTTTTGAAAGACTGTAATTTTAATGAAGGTATAGAAATTCTGTAGGAATCCATTTTGGTCTGAACAGAAGCCACTTCCTCAAAATATTGTAGAAGCAGTGATTCTCATACTCATCCTTGATATTTTCTGTTCATTTACAGCAGGATATAATCTTGGGTGGGGCTGTATGTTTTGATACTGTTCTTCAGAGAAAAATAGCTACAGATGGACACAAGTCCAAGACTTGTATTCGCAAGTTGGTTTCAGGATGTCAAGTTTGACCAATTTCTCATGACAATAAGCTATAGCAGGTTTACAGCTGTTCAACATGCTGAATATTGTGTACAATATTTTCAGATATAATGAACTTATTTTTACATTTTTCATTTTTACTTATCAGATATTAACTCTACCACATTTTTTTCATATTATAGGGTAAGTCAACAAAGCAGAACCAATTTTATGACTGCAGATAACTTGTCAATATGTTTTTGGCCAACTTTGATGAGACCTGATTTTGAAAACAGAGAGTTTCTATCGACCACCAAGATCCTTCAGTCTGTAATAGAAACATTCATTCAACAGTGCCAGTTTTTCTTCTATGGTGGAGAAATTCTAGAAACTTCTGACAGTGTGGCACATCAACCTCCACCTCCCAACCCAGTGCAGATGGTGGATCCGATTTTACCACTACAGTTACCCCCACCACTACAACCTCAACTGATACAACCTCAGTTGCAAGCAGATCCTCTTGGTATTATCTAACTGAAGCAACTCTCAGTAAAGACAAGAAGATGCAGGCAGCTTGGCATTAAAAAGGAAACTAAGCATGCATGCTTCAAGATACAAAAACAGCTCTCATATGAAAGAATATGGATCCAAACTGAAGAAGTTTTCTCATAGTAATGCTATAAACCTTGTTCATAAATGCTGTAGGTCAAAATTATGTCATGAGCACGACTGGAGAGGTTTAAATTTTAAAACAGAAATAACTAAAGTGCAAAGCTGCTGTTGCATGAACATTTACTGCAATCACTATCATTCCTGTGACAGTTTGTCACAATATATTGTGAATAAAACTTTTCTATAGAAATGTAATGATTAAATAAATCATTTATGGAACATTCAGTGCTTACAGCCTGCTTTAGGGCTGTTTTGTTATTTAATGCTTTTCTTTGGGGCAGTTTTATCTTTACTTAGTCCTTTGCTGTGAACAGCTATAATACAGCCCTGACTTGTTTGTAAATTCCAAACTACTTATGTTACATTATATTTTGTTTCACAAAAAGCATAAACTGCACTGTTCTAAATCCCACACAAGTACACCTTCCATTTCTTTTAAAGAAACCTGTGGACATGTTTTTGGGAGGTTTTTTTTCTTACAGCACAATACCAAGGACATGCTTATTGTAAAAGTGAAGAGCTATTGTGCAAAAATGTTGCTATAGCCTACTTTCCCTTATTTTGCATTAATGGATGAAAAATTTTGTAATACTGTTAATTCTGTAAACAGCTGCATGTTTGAAAGATCATTAATGGTCTTGTAAACCTAATCTAATATATTTTAGATATTTTAATTTTTCCCATTGGGGAATTCATCTAGAATATAGAAAATAGTTTGACATTTTCATATGGTTATATAACTTTTCATACATAAATGAGAATTTTGTTGTAGTGTAAACTTGCTAAACCAAACAATCTAGGTCTTAAATTTAATGTATACATTATATCTATTTTTCTGTGGCCCTTTAAAGGTATAAAAAGCATTGCTAATATATAGCAATAAATACTTTGGGTACTGAAGCATCTTAATTTGTACATAAATTACATTTGTATTCATGTGGGTTATTTCCTGTTATTTCTTGTACTTAAAATTTAAAATCACTGTTTGCACCATTTAAAGTTATTTTTCTTTTACATTGGTACATGTTTTGCTGTAAAAGAATGCTGCTTAATTTATGAACACCTTTGGTTCATCTTTGGTGTTTACTAAATGTGACAAAAAATAGTAATCTTTAAACATATTTCAGTGGAGCCTAAAAGTAAATGGATTTAACTTTGTTGAATTTGTCACCTGCAAACTGAAGGGCTCCTTCTGCCTGCAGAAGGCTTTTTGATCTAGAGGTGTGATCACCTGCGAGAAGTTAGGGGACACTCAGTTTCCCCTGCTCCTGTAATCCCCAGAACAATCTCTCACACTCAGGACCACTGGTTTGGAGGGCAGGAGTTTAAGTGGCAGATGCTGTTTTCCTCTTCTACCAGTAAGAATAGTTTAAATCCAAAACCTTTGAGTTTCATTATTACTTTTTCCCTTCATTTTCAGAGTCACTTTTTTTCTAAAAAGAAAAACCTGGTTTATTTAGCTACTGGCATTTCTTGAATAGATGAAAAAACTCCACCCCATTATAATCTTCATTTGCAGTTTATTATGTACTATAACTGATAGAAATACTAAAGTTCCTTTAAGACTAATTTGCAAGCGTTTTTAGGCTTTGCTCCATTTCTCCAAAATAAAATAAAATGCCTTTTCCAATTTTTATGTCCTAGGTATTGTACTTCTAATTATGCCTTGCATTATCATTCTAGTTAAGAAACCATAACCCAGGCTGCTGTTGAATTATTTGTATATTATAAATTATCTTGATATTTGTGTTATATTCTTGCAAGTAATTATCTTTTCTATAAAAAAACAACAAAAATCCTCTATTCTGATTCAAAGCACACAGGATATAAATACATTAATAAAAATTTGTCCTGTAAACATAGTAGCATTAACTTCTTTTACATTACACCTATGATCAAGATAACCTTTATTTATAGTCATCAGTTCTAACATAGGCATGTTGAGAGAAAAAATAAACTTCAAGAGTTTTATAAACTGTTTCTAGGTTGCTAAAGAATTTATTTTTCTACTATAGATGGTATAGACAAAAGCATCAAACTGTACAGAAAAAAACTTATTTCTATTTCAAGTAGGCTTAAATTTTTCAGCGACATCCATTTGAAGAAATTTGTCTATTAATGAGAGCTGAAATTTGTTTTTCCATTTAGAGTTGTCTTTTTGTAAGCTGTTAGAATTTCGTTATCTTGTGCTGATCAACTGTTTTGTCATCCCTACAATAGGATTGAACTTGTTTTCAAATAATCGTAAGTGACAATTTGAAATAACTATGTTTTGAAACTCTTCTTTCCCTTTAACTTGTTAAAATGCTGCCCTTAGTTTGCCTAGGACCATCAATTGTGGTAAACTTCATCTGGCAACAAATAAGAATACCTACATCCGTAACCAGAATACATTAACACCCCATTGTGCTTCTTAAATTTGAATATTGCCCATATATGGCAAGTTTCTTTTAACACTTAAGAAAATAATTAGTACATGCCATCTACTTACTATTTCTTTATCATCATCCCAACAAAATTAAAGTGCTCTAGATGCGCTCCAGAAGACTCAGCAGCATGTATTTTGCTTCTGATTCAGCATTGTCTCGTACATATAAAATACATGTTCACATATAATCCCCATTTAGAAACATTTGATGGAAGCTACTAACTTAAAACAAAATCTAATGCATATCACTGTTTTGAAAAAGGCAGACCTACAAAGAGTTATTATATATCTAGTATTTTGCTTGTTCATTTGGTTAATGAAGTCATCTTGTTTTGTTTGAATTTTTCTGAATTTTCAAGCCATGGAAATTATTGATATTGTGAATTCGGTCAGTTTTACAGTAATGTGAACAGTGTTCAACAGTTGTCCTTTTAATGCCAGCATCTTTCATACTGACCTTTGCTACTTTGTGTGTTCCTGAAGTGTACAGCTGCAGTCTTAGGCACAGTTGTGCTTGAATAAATCTGTGATCCTGAACTCAGTAACTAGGTAGCATTTTTAAATGACTGCTTAGTATCATGCTGTTATGTGTTTAATGCATATTTGACCATTTTATATGTCTACTTAGTCCCACACATAACACATCTGCATTTTATATTAAATGATGTTTTACAAATTATTTTTACATTACAGTCAAAGATTTTAACATAGTGTAAATAGCTATACAACTTTAATGAAGAACTACAATTTTTCACAATGTGTTTTTTCTGCATTACTTGAATACTGATTGCTAGAAACTACCATTGACTTGTTTATTTTTGAGGTACTGAAGTTTAGTTTCTAATCTCTAAAACTGTAAAGATATGAAGTAATTGGCAAACTTAAAAAATAGGCCATGGCTTCTGTTGTGATTTCATTTTTTATCATAACTGTGATACTATATCATCTGAAAATACATACTTTTAAAATTCTTTATGATTCATGTAATCTTGTCACCACCTACAGAATGCTACAGTGAATTAAATATCGGTGAAGCTTATCTGTATGCAGAATGCAATGAATAAAACATTTAGATGCCTACTGTGTATAATGTTTAGTTACATATTTAACTTCTGACAGGTAAACTTAGTCCTTTTATCCAAATAAATGCAGTGGTGCTCTTAAAGAAGATACAACTCTTTTTTAAATACTTATTTTAACCAACTGTAAATTTTGATAAAACTTTAAAAACTTTAGTAGTAAGTAATTTGAATTGCTCCATTTTTGAAGCTTAAAATTCCTAAAGGTTTATTTTGTGTTATGGCTGCAATATGTGAGTGCTGACTGAGGCAAATTCAGTTGTATATGGTTAATTTATTGAGAAATATGCATAAAATGTGAAGTGGTATGAATGGTTTTTAAGATGAATGTATTTGTAGATTTAAGTAGTGTACACCATTTGATTTTAAAGTGAGTTGTTTATGCAGAAGTTGAATAGTGTGGCTGTTTTGAATTTGTGAAGGAAAGCTTGGTTTTATTTCATTTTTCTTATATTTTTCCTTTTGATTTTTTTTTGGTGTGTAGTTCTCCCTCTTTTCTTCTTCTTCTTCTTCTTCTTCTTCTTCTTCTTCTTCTTCTTCTTCTTCTGTAGTTTTTTAGCATAAGTAATCCTTTCCATATTGGGAGCTGTACATAGATGTTGATTGAAATTAGAGAGTCTGCTTCTGTTCTTTTGATTGAACTATACTGTGTAGCTCTCAAACTCTTATTTCTTAGGAATGGATCAGCCAGGACAAGTTTATAATGGTTGGTGCTTTGTCCTCTATGCATAGATCCTTAGCCACCTTCTGGTGGCTGACATGAGTAGACCCACACAAAAAGAAATGAGAAAAATCTCAACAGGGTTCATGAACTTAGCATCCAAGGTCATATTAAAAGAAGTTGTTTTTTAAATATCCCATAGTGGTCAAGTCAGAGCCAGACATATCTTTTCTATACTGTACTGTATTAATAATGTTCAAACCAATATTTTATTTTGGTGTCCTTGATAAATCATACTACCTTACTCTGTGGTGTCCTACCCCCCAATTCCTGAATTTTCGTGCTACCTTCTGAAACTTGAAATTTTATTCCAAAGGACATATGCTAAGCCTGTGTGATAAAATATCTGCTTATAATGTTTGTTTGTTGCTAACCTTGGTTTGTTTTTATTCTGAGCTCCAAATTATTCAGCTAAGTATAATGACATGAAAAATATATGAGCAACAGCCAAAGAGTACAGGTAAGACTGAAGAAACACTTATTGCAGGTTCTGTTGGTTGCAAAAATGGCAATTGTCTTAAATTTGCAGTATACATTTTAGGAAACAAAAAAAGCACTTTTGGTAAAATTGTCTTCATTGTAGATGCTCAGTTAATTTTGCACCATAAAGATTTTTTTTTTAAAAAAAGATGTGGTTTTTCCATTGTACTTCAGGCACTTTATAGCTTTCATGCCTATTAGATGTTCATATTTGCACTAGCTTCATACTGTATACTTTTGTCCTGCCTTTACTGAGACCAACCTAAACTTACTTACCCCATTATTTGTTTACTTTTTTATATCAGATGTATGTAGCACCCATCTAAGGCCATTCTGGGTGGTTCACAACAAAAACGGTAAAATGCAAACATAAAATAGAAATAGAAAGCAATTAAACAGTAAAAATAAACAATTGATAAAAGAGCAGTGGCAGAAAAGATGAGGACATGAGGTATGCTACTGGGAGCCATGTCCCAAATTTGGGGAAAGCCTGCTTGAAGAGAAAAGTTTTTAACATTCATTTAAATGTTCCCAGTGATGGGGCCTGGCATAATTCAAGAGAGAGTGTGTGTTCTGGAGGCAAGGGGGCCACTACCGAGAAAGCCCTGTTTTATTAATTTTCTCTTTCTGAGCCTCCCTCATGGTCATGTTACCCGTTTCCCCCCAGTCAGGGTAATTTAGGACTCTGAAGTTCTCATTGGAAGAAGATGCTTGGCCAGGTGCCAATGTCCTAAGCCAATTAGTGCCTTATATGTTATCATCATCACTTGAAATCGAAAATACGTTGTCTTCTCACTCGAGTCAATGATCTGGCTGCTCTGTTCTGCAGCAGTTGAGCTTCCATGTCAGCCTCATAGTCCCACACAAGAGACCACTGCAACAGTCTAATGTCAAGATTAACAACACGTGGACTACCATAGTGTGGGTCTTGATGTCCAGGTAGGGACACAGCTGGGCAATCTGCTGAAGATGGAGGTGAGCCGAGTGGATTGCAGACTCCAATATTCCATAGAAGCATTCAAGAAGAATGCTCAAGCTGCAAACTTCAGATGGTTAAAAGGAGAGACAGCTGGGTGTCATCAGAGTGCTGATGACACAAGGCTCTAAAACTGATGACCCTACCCAGCAGTCTCATAGATGTTACATAACATTGGAGAATAACTGACCCCTGTGGAATCCCACAATTGAGGATCCAGAGGGTGGAATTCATCTTTCCAAATTGTCCTCAAGGGGCAGGCACTTCAGCAGGAAGGGCAGGAGCCATGCCAATACAAGACTACCAATCTCTAACCTAGATAGCCTCCCCAGGAGGATACGGTGATTGATGGTATCAAAGGTCACTGAGAGATTGAGGAGAACCAATGGAGACAGTTTCCCATATTGGCTTCTCCCAGAAGATCATCATGCAAGGCAACCAGTGCTGTCTCTGTACTGTGGTGCGACCTGAACCTGGATTGAAACAAATCAAGTGCATTAATCTCATCCAGAAATACCTGAAGCTGATCAGCCACTGCCCTCAATATGGCCTTGCTCATATCAGGGACATTGCCTAACAGGTCTATAATTGCCCATGTCATCCACAGCCAGGCTAGGTTTCTTTCTTATGGGCCTAATTAGTGACTCCTTGAGGGCATGGGGAGCCATGTCCTCTTGGAGAGACCCATTAATGATTGCAGTGGCCCATTCCATTGTCACCAGTCTGGCTGCTTCTACGAGCCAGGCCTGACAAGGATTCAGGAAGGAGAGTGAAGCTCTGCAGCGATCACATGTTCTGTGCATCTCCATTGACATCACCAGTTAAAATTGGGCTAGATGAGCCTGACAGAGTGGTGCAGAGGACATCTTGGTGCTATCTACTGTGTGAAAATAAAGGTCAAAATTCTGGCAGATCGCCTCCACTTTAGATTTTTAAAATACTGGTCACAAGAAGTACGATTGGGAGGTTTTTCATTGTGACTGTTGTTTACCCTCTGTATAGTCCACTGTGCAGGAGGGCATAAAGGGTTAATGCTGTGGACCAATGAGGGAATGCAGAGGAGGAGCTCACATGTTTATAAAGCTCAGCCTGAGGGTTGTGAAGATTAGTTAAGAAGAGATAAGAAAAGTTAAGGGAGACAGGTGAGAGAATTTTGAGAATAGTAAAAGGATAGAATTTGAGTGTATCTGCTTAGAAGAACTTTTAATTAAGGGTGTGCAAGAAAACCTGAAACTAAAACAGCTTGTTGTATTCAATAAACATTTTACTTTATTAATGTTACAACTCGACTGGGACTCAGTTATTTCAAATGGGTAATCCTGAATGGTAGCAGCGAGAATAAAAAGAAGATCTGTACAGGCCAATGGTCCGTGAAACGACTGGGGGATCTGTATGGTAATGCTGCAGTGACCAACCCTGGGTTATATCATTTACAATGCGGAAGAGCTTGGCCTGATAGTTACACTCTTCGCTTATCAGGTTAGCAGAGATCTAATAGCAGCCTTTACTCTTGATAGACAGATGTGGGATGCAATCTCTTTGGGTCTGTCAGGGCTACCTCCAAGTGCTGCTCTCCAGCCTCCTCTTATTCTGCTTCATAGCCCACAGATGTTAGTTAAATCACAAAGGAGCTGGGCAGACTCAATGGTGGAGGAAGCACTCAAGTGCAATCATGTTGACAGCCTGGTAGCAGCAGCATACCAACCATCCACCTGGGCATTGGAATCCTGTTGGATGCAATAACTTGCAGAAGCGGACTATCTGGATGGGCTCTTGCTCCATGCAGAGAGAGAATGCTGCTGAAAGCTGCCAGCTCTGGAAAGAAGAGTACTGGGTTGTGGGAGCGTGGTGTGCCTGATTCCATTCCTCCAATATTAATTGGTTATTAGATTTCCAATATTTGGCAAAAATCAACCTTGCGGTCATAATCATTATAATTACCAGTTCCACCTCCTCTTTCTTCAGTTGTGTATCCGCAACCATGTTTAACAATACCAGTTGGGGTGACATTTGAAATTCCCCCCCCTAATATTTCTTGTATTTCATTAAAAACCAATGTCCATTCCATTTTCCTTTTCTCACATGCCCACCACATATATAAAAATGTCCCTCTTTCTTTTTTACATCTCCAACAAATGGGAAATGTTTCTTTATTATATTTAACTTTGCAGGTCTTATATATCATCAATTCAAATATACTTTATAACAGTTTTCCAATCAGTGGTTGGGAACCATTAAACTACAACATCCAAGTCAGTAAATCCTAGTGACTTTGCCTGCAAATGCTCATACAAATTTGGCTCATTGGGTTGTTGAGTGGTGGACCTCTCGAGACAACTGCATTGGATAACTCCATGCAAATGCCATGGCAGTTGAGAAGAATCCAGCCACTGCCATGGATTTGGCCTTCAAATGACCTCCAGCCCATGTTAGGGCAGATTCTGCCATCATTGCTCCAATTTGTGTTCCACTCATTTAATCACCACCAGCTCCCTGGTAAATCAGACTTGGGGGGCTAGTGTGGTTTTACTCCATGGGAGGGGATGCTTAGGAGAAATTGTGTCAATAACCCTGGACTGTTACCCATTCCAGAGGCCAACCAAGGCTTTGACAGGAACATCTATTGATGCGACAGGAAACTCCCCAAGAGTTGTTGAAAAAGCTGGATCTGACAGCAACACTAATAGTTTTTTCACAGTAAATGAGATATTTAAGTAGCAGTTTTACTAATTCCACCTCATTTTCCCCATGGCATTCCCATAGCAAAGTGAGGATTCCAACCCAGATCTTGAGTCCAAGTTCAGACTCCGTTCACTAAACCTCACTGGGTATCCATCTGCCATAAGGGAACTAGTATCCATTGAACCACTCCACATGTATGCAGCAAAGGGAACATGCCTGGCTAAGTTACAGGGGTAGAAGAGACTCTTCAGATTTTTTTTTTTTTACAATTATACTGATTATTGTAGTTTGCAGAATGTCTGAGCCAAGTTGTGAAGTCCTCACTACACCTGGGGGATTTGGGGAATTGTAACTGGAATCTGTTCTCTGTTTCTAGGATTACATTTCTGTATGCACACATATATCTGTTGTACTTATAGCCTGTACGACAAGAATGTTGTTGGCATTTTTAGCATAATTTCTCTGAGACCGGAACACAAGCTGGCATTCCTTGTCAACATTAGGAACAGCTGTTGTTGAATTTCTGCTTTTATACCCCTATGTCAAAATGAGTTTGTAGGCAAACATTTGCATTATTCAAGATTTTGAAGCATCACAACTGCTTATGGAACTCACAGTTCTACAAATCTGTTGTATAATTAAGTACTCTACTGCTAAATTAAATAACTTATTGATACTGTAGTCTACTGTATTTTGTATTAAGTGAATAATCACTTTGGGGATACAGAAGGGAAACTGCAAGAATTTCAGCATGAAGCACTGACATAATTCGGAATGTAGAGGAATTCTAGTGGGGAAATACATGGGGATCTGATGAGTTTTCATTCTATAATACTAGAAAAATATTTTAGATTAACTCTCTTAAAATAAACGGAAATTAGTCCCTTACTTTGAACAAGTGTAGCAGGCTGATTTCCTAAACCCAGTGGCATTTTGGTTAAAATTACTATTGCATGATTTAAAGAAACAATACAGTATACAGTGGTACCTTGTATAAAGAAATTAATTCGTTCCAAATGAAATTATGTTAAGCAGATTTTCCTTTATACAAACTTCCCATAGGAATGCATTGAAAATGGAGTAATCCCATTTTTATGTTGTACGGATTTGGCCCACAGGCGATTCTGTTAAGCAAATTTCCCCTATCTCCAGAATATTTTATGTTGTACAAATTTTATGTTATACAAGCTGTTTGTTATACAAGGGTCCACTGTATATGAAATACAGTATATATGAGAAAACCGCAAATTGTTGGTTAAAGAAGTTGAATTGTGGCCCTCAAGTAATGTCTTGTAATATCCTTTTTTTGGTTTCTGTTTCTTTAAAACAATAGAATTATCATATTATTTATTTATTTGTTTGTTTGTTTGTTTGTTTGTTTGTTTGTTTGTTAGGCTTGTATACCGCCCATCTTCCTGAAGGAACTCCGGGCGGTTCACAACAAAGGAATACAAACAAACCAAAACAATTAAATATATCAATATAAAAACAATTAAACAAACAATAAAACCAAAGAAACGATAAATGGCAGATGGCAGGAAGAACAAAAAAAAAAAATAGATTTAGTCACCAAACGCCTCTTGGAACAGCAAGGTTTTTAATGCTTTCCTAAAGGGTGGCAGGGACTGTGCAAGGTGCACTTCGCTGGGGAGATGGTTCCATAGGGCAGGGCCAGCCACAGAGAAGGCTCAGGATCGGGTAGATGTTTTTCGGGCCTCCCTGGGCATGGCCACCTGCAGCATGTGCGCCCGTGACAACCTAGTCGGTTGAGCCGATGTTGACCGCTGGGCGATCCGCTCTGCCAGGTAGTCAGGTCCCAGGCCATGGAGGGTTTTATAAACTAAAACCAAGACCTTGAATCTGATTCGGGACGCAACGGGCAACCAAAGCCAGAATTGGGTTGATGTGGTCAAACCGGCGCACACCCGCCACCAATCTGGCCGCCACATTCTGTAGCTGCTGCAGTCGCCGAAGGAGAGTCAAGGGCAACCCTATGTAGAGCGTGTTGCAATAGTCTAGCCTCAAGATCACCAATGCTTGCACAACAGTCCTGAGGAAGTCCCCATCTAGGTAGGGACAAATCTGGGCTATTTGACAGAGATGGAAAAAGGCAGTCCTGGACACAGCAGCCACCTGGGCCTCCATAGTGAACGCCGGGTCCAGGACTACGCCCAGATTCCGGACATTGTCCGATGGCGGGAGGGAAACGCCCTCCAAGGTGGGAAAAGGGCCTCCGTAGCCAGATGGGGAAGTCCCAAAGAACATAACCTCGGTCTTCTTGGGGTTGAGTTTGAGTCTGTTGGCCCTGGTCCATTCCATGACCGCATCCAGGCACTGGTTGAGGGTCCGGACAGCCTCATCTGCAGAGGTGGAAAAGGAGAGATAGAGCTGTGTGTCATCAGCGTACTGATGACAGCAGACTCCAAATCTCCTTATGACCTCTGCCAGCGGCCTCACATAGATGTTGAACAGCATGGGAGAGAGGGACGACCCCTGTGGAACCCCGCAAGGGAGTATCCATGGGGCAGAAAACTCCCCCCCCCATGCTGTACACACTGGGGGTGGCTCTCCAAGAAGGACCGGAACCAAATGTGAGCAGTGCCTCCGAGCCCAATCTCGGAGAGCTGATCCAACTGGATACCGTGGTTGACGATATCAAAGACCGCTGACAAATCCAGAAGGACTAACAGGGTAGAGCTACCCCTGTCGGCCCCCCGGAGGAGGTCATCTTGCAGAGCGACCAAAACTGTCTTAGTCCCCCAACCTGGCCTGAACCCAGACTGGAATGGATCGAGGACCCGTTCTCCCTCCAAAAATGATTGAAGCCAGACCGCGGCCACCCTCTCGATTACCTTGCCCATAAAGGGAACATTTGCAATCGGGCGGTAGTTGGTCAATTCGCCCGATGCCATGCCACTTTTTTTCAGAATAGGCTTCACCGCCGTCTCCTTCAGGCGAGAGGGAAAAATCCCTTCCCTGAAGGAGGCAGTGGCAATAGCAGAAGCCCATTCGGGCATGCTCCCACCGGCAGCTTTTATAAGCCAGGATGGGCAAGGGTCAAAGGGGGTGGATGCAGGCCGGCAATGGGCAAGAGCCTTGGAGGCCTCAAGTGAGGAAACAGGCCTAAACTCGACCATGCGGGGCGACCGAGGGGGTGCAGCCTCAGGGGATGCCGAGGGTAGGCTAGAGCAACCGGAATTGAAACCAGTCCGGATGGCCTCTATTTTAGATCTAAAAAAGGCTGCAAAAGTCTCACTACTGAAATCATTAGGAGGAGGCCTTACCAGACCAGGATTAGTGAGGTCGCGAACCACACGGAACAATTCCACTTGGCAGTTCGAGGCCTCACTAATTCTCAGGGAGTAAAAGGATGTTTTAGCCTCCCTTATCGCCCGAACATAGCACCTGGTCTGGGCAATCATAATTAACTATAATATCAAATGTTAGTATTCTTAAATCATCCAGATACAAAAACACCTTATGAAGATTAGATACAATTACCCAGATACAAATAAATACCTTATGAAGAATGCCAATAATTTACTAAAGCTACGGTATGTCTTTGTGCCATCTTGCGGATGTACAACTTAATGTGTTGGGGGTGGGGGGTTGACTGTGTCAAGGAAGCCAGGAACAATGCCTTTGAACAATTAGACTCTATTGGGAGTCTAGACACCTAGCAGGATCACCCAGGCTGGAAATGTCAAAGCTGAAATCTCTGACTTAGAAGCATCCATTCGCTTCAGGATCAAAGGCCACACCAGACAGAAAAAAATGGATAATTCCAATGGTTATGTGGACAGAGAGACATCTGGAGAACAGCAGCTGGGCAGCAACAATAGCTGAAGGTGACACAGACAGGATCTTTCATAGACAATGGCAGTGTCATTCAAGTTAACTTTTGTTGGTATTGCACAGAAGGGGGCAATGGTCTTTTCTTACCTTGAGAACCCCACAATGAGTCTGAAGGGTACACCTTCTCTGGAGGGATTGGAACCACAAATGGCACCCCGTGTCATTCCTAATTCCAAGTCAACATTCAAACAACAAAAATTTTATTACAAACTATTTACACTGCTTTTCAGTTCTTCTCACAAGGTTGTTCATAGGGGAATCATCTGTTATGCCATATCAAATAAATAAAGCTCCTGCCCTTGATGTTAGTACAGAAACTTCAGCCGGTCCAAAATACAGTGGCCTGACTGATAACTTGCAGGTATGAACACAGATCCCCAGTCTTGGCCCACCTTCATTGACTCCCTATAAGACCTTGATATCTGCTGAAATCTCTGTCCAACAAAACGGCTACCCATCCGGCACACCCTTCACAGTCCATGGCATTAAAATTGATGACACCAAAGTAGGCCAAAAGAATTAACACAAGAAACCATCCTTTTTCTAGCTGGCCCATTCCTTTTGGAATAAACTTCCAACAGTGGCTCATCAAGGCACCTTCCTTTTCCATTTTAAAGAAATTAGAACTGTAAAAGCAAAAGCAAAAAGGAAAGTGTTCTGCTTATGTACCACTCCATAGCGCTTAAAGCACTCTCTGGGCTGTTTACAATTTAAATATGCAGGTTACATATTGCGCGCGCACACACACACACACTGTGAGCTGGGTGTTCATTTTACCAATCTCAGAAGGATAGAAGGCTGAGTCTGCTATGACCTGGGTACCTGGGATTGAACCTTAAATCGTGACCACAGTTTTGGCAGCAGTACAACAGTTGAGCCACTTGTCTTTTGAACTTTATTGCCATGTAACATTTTGGTCTATGACCGTAAATAAACAATTATTATAGTTGAGCCACTGCCCTATCAGGCTCCTGTATTTATTCAACCTGCCTTTTATTAACTACCTGTAATATTTATTTTTTAAAAATGTTTAATTTTATTGAAAGGTAGTTTTAGCTAGGGACAAGGTTTTATCTATTTTATGCAGTTATTGTTGTGTATGGTATTTATATGTTTTTTATTATGTTGTAAGCCATCCATAGTGTGTCCACTATAGGGCAAACTAGATAGATAGATAGATAGATAGATAGATAGATAGATAGATAGATAG
>JAHTLZ010000016.1:16802909-16825520 GCA_023846285.1 Phrynocephalus versicolor | reverse complement strand
GATAGATAGATAGATAGATAGATAGATAGATAGATAGATAGATAGATGGGGCTGCTGCTGAAGACAGTAGAAAATATTAAATATCTGTTGCGCTGGGATTCAAAAATATTTATATGGTATACAGAATTAATTACAATTTTGTATTCTTTTTTAAAAAAGAATTTTATTTCACATTGTTTCACATTTCCAAACAACAATAAACAGTAATTTTAAAAAAATTATAATAAAGGGTGAGGAGACAACAAAGTTCTAAACATAAAATATACTCCTGTGTCGTGGTTGTGAATTAATTACATTTTCATATGAAGCTTCCATGCCTATTATGTGTTCATGATATCTGCACTAGCTCCATATACTTTTGTCCTACCTAACCTAAACTTACCGGTATTTTCCATCTATAAGACACCCATATGTATAAGACGGCCCCTACTTTTCCAACTCAAAATTACAGGTTAACAACCAAACGGTTCTCTTTTTAGTTGACAATCGATTCGTCAATGTTTATTCTAACAATTTTAAACAAAAATATGGTCTTATACATGAAAAAATACTTCCCCCACAATTTATTTATTAATTTGATTATTTTGGAAGGTTCGTTGATCCTGTCAATAAAGGAAAGATAGCATAGAAAACCGTTTGGGGCTATGAAATCTACACACAGAGTTCCTAGCAAGTTTAGGTTACATATACAAGGCACTATGACAAGATTTTAAAGTCTGAAAATGAAAATCGGGCATAATTTCTTGAGGGTTTACTTTTGAGCTGTCAAATCCATCACCAAATGTTTAACTTGTTTAGTCTGTAAGTGTAATTTTCACCGACAGGGAAGTGTGTTAGCTCTTAAAGAATCCAGGTTATGAATTTTAAAAAATGCATAAATGCCACTTTTCTTTTTGCTGTTTTAATAACATGAGAATGGAGAATGTCTTAGCAAGTCACTCCTATGCTGGAAAAAAATGTCACAAGAGAATTTTTACTACTCATTCCTTCCCTTTAGGATGGTTGTGGCTCTTTTCAAACCACTCCTAGATGCCTGGCAGTGGTATTTCAAGAATTTTACTCTAAACTATTTTTATATTATATTTTGTGGTTAGGAGGAATAGTTGAGTAGAAAATACACGAGTTTCTTTAAGTGTGAAGAGTTCATGCTTCTATTTTGTTCCAAAGCATAAGTCAAGGGATCAGTAGTAACACTCCATCAGTAATAACACAGCCTCGTGGCGCAGTGGTTAAATGCCTGTACTGCAGGTAAAACTGCTCTCGACCTGGGGTTCAATCCCACATGGTTGACTCAGCCTTCCATCCTTCCGAGGTTGGTAAAATGAGTACCCAGCTTGCTGGGGGGAGGGGGCAATGTCTAGCCTGCATACTGTAATTAAAAAACGGTAAACCACCCAGAGACTATTTGAAGTGGTTGGGGTGGTATATAAGCAGAATACTTTGCATACTAAAATGCAAACATAATAAAATCAAGTAAACAATACCATATGACAGTGAAAAACAAATAAAGTAATAAAATATGTCTTTAAAGTACTAACAAAGAGAGATAAGGGACTAAATTTATTAAAAACATTGTTTAAATATAATACACTGATTAAAAGAACTGCTGGTCCCCATTGCCTCCTGACTCTTTAAAAGCCTCTCTAAAGAGGCGTTATTTTCACCTGCCAACAGACAAAGGGACCAACTGGGTGAGGGAGTTGCCTACTGTGGGAGCATCTACAGAAACAGCCCCCTCTCAGGTCTGCACACGTATACTTGTGTGAGGAATAGGATGGCGACAAGGATCCCTGTAGATCTTGGGAACACCTACAAGATGATACAATGTTTCAGGTAGCCTGGACCTGAGCTGCTGTTATGTGCCAGCAAGTCAGAACTGGCTTATTGTGACCCTAATAGGGCTTTCAAGGTGAGATGTTTAAGGCAATGGTTACCAACCTGGGGGTCGAACGACCATTTCACAGGGGTCGCCATGAGCCAGTGAAGAAAAAGGCACAAACAGCTTGGGTCTGGAGGAGGAGGGGGAGGAAGGGGGGAAAGAGTGAGTTACAACTTGATAGGTTGGAGGGGATGTCAGTCAATGGCACCGGAGGCCGCGATTGGCTGAGGGTGCCTGTAGAGGGAAGTTCTCTATGGCACCTGCGGCAGTGGCCTGCCTAAGGGGGCTTGTGGCCTCTTCCAAGCAGGGCAAAGGGTCACCACAGGATGAGGAACTGTATTAAGGGTTCACAGCATTAGGAGGGTTGAGAGCCACTGGTTTAAGGGGTGGTTTTACCATTATCAGTTTCCTTGGCTGAGTGTAAATTTGAACCCTAGTATCCAGAGTCCTTGTCTATCGCTCTGTCCACTACACCACATTGTGTGTACCTCGACCTAAGCTATAAAGAACTCTCAAGATCATGACTAAAACTTTGCAGGGCACCCAGAAACAAACTGGCAGTCAATGGAGCTTTAGTAACAGGCTCCCGCTACAACATGGCACTTGCCCTCTGGTCCCATGTAGAGAACAATGACAAGGAAGGCAAGGATACTTCATTTTCCCGACCTTTGGTTTCAGTGTTTGCATTCTACCATCCCATATACATGTTTTTGCACTGAAGCACAAACGGGGGAAATCTTTTCCATTTATGGGAAAAGGCTGGGTTCAATAAACCCTTCCTCTGCAGTGGTGCCTCCCTTCCAGCCAGGGGCCCAGGAAACTTGCTCCCTCCCAGGCTCCTCTGGGCTTTTGGGACTGTCTGCTGGGAGCCCTTGGGTCAGCTTCATCACAGATGGACATCTGGTTGCAAAGTTGGTAAATGAATTTCCCACTGATCCATTTTCGAAAAGAACCTGCCTACGTAGCTTTGGGGAAGCTGCATGGTTCCAGAGTGCCACCAGAAGTAGGAAATGCACCACTTCTCAGCCCTCTATACCCAAAACATCCTGGAAAGGGGTCACCATAGATTGGAATTGGCTCGAGGGCACAGAATTAATTTAATTCAAAGGGCCAGGATGCAGGCTATAATAAAACAACAAGAGAATAATGGTGATATTATTACTGTTTTTTAATCACTTTAAAGTGTTCTGCTTATATACCGCCCCATACCACTACAAGTAGTCTCTGTGCGGTTTACAATTTTTAATTACAGTGTGCAGGCTACACATTGCCCCCCCCCCAGCAAGCTGGGTACTCATTTTACCGACCTCGGAAGGATGGAAGGCTGAGTGAACCTTGAGCCTAGCTACCTGGGATTGAACCCCAGGTTGTGAGCACAGTTTTACCTGCAGTACAGGCATTTAACCATTCTGTTCCTGCTATTGACATGAATGTTATATCCTGCTAGGTTCTCAACTAGTTTGCATTGTTGCAGGTGCTACTTTTTTTTTTACACATTAGAATGAAAATTATGTCTTCATTGTACTTTTTCCACCAGGAGCAGATGGCGCATCACTGAATCTAATGAGGGGATAAGTTGGATCGCGGTACCAGTGTCAAAGGAGACATAACTGCTGGACGTCAGCTTCATAGAGGCTGAGAATGAGGGAAATGCACATTATAGCAGAAACATATTGTATCATTTTCCAGCGTTTCTTGCTGCTTACCCATCCGTGTTTTTATAGCTGTCCAGAGTAATAAAAGTCAGTCAGTTACATTTACATTTATCTGAATCGTTCTTGCTCTTTGTGCTTGTTTAATACATACTTCAGGCTCAATTAAGCAACCATTGGTGAAGGTGTGACATTCCCATGCCAACAGATATGATGGGGAGGAGTCAGAAAGGACTCACTGCTGTAGTATTTTTTTTGTAGATATTTCCTAGCTTTTAGAAAAGGCTAACACAAAATCCATTTAAGAAATAATTTCAGTTTCTAAAGGAGCAGAATAATTAATCATTGCATTTTAAAACCATCACAGTATGCAAAATCCTGCAGGTAAAACTTTTATTTAAAGAATAAAGTCCTGCAGGTTAAACTTTTATTTAAAGAATAAAAATTCTTTAAATGTGAAATAGAAATGACAAAAAGAGAAAGAGAAGCACCTTTATCACTTTCAATTTCAACAGATTTATTTTGTGTGTGCTTCTGAGAATCACAATCCAGTTTGAGATACACAGAAAACAGTACATGATTATATTACAGTGTGTACGGTGGGATGAGACCAGAATGACAGTTGCCATTTAGTGCCTAGGAATGAATATCCAAGGAGACAATGGTATTATGAACACACAGAGTGAACGCTTGAGAGTATTAACGCGGATAGCATTAATACTCTCACAATGTCATGACTAAGAGTTTTGGCTCCTGGTAATTAGCTACCTTTTGGTTATACTTGTGCCTTGTGAGACTGACTTCCATGGAAAGGGAAAAGAGGAATGAGGAGGAATGCAGGAGCCACAGTATGTGGCAGCCATAATGAGTTTTGCATTGATCCTGCCTGTTTCATGTTTCCTTCTGCGCCAAGATAAGCGGATGTTGACAATATGTACACTCAGGGCGGGTTTATACGCTTCCCACAGCAAATACCACCCGGACCTTCCAATAGTTGGATATGCTGAATTTTGGTGTAGGGATTAGGAATGGGGTCAAACTAAATGAGAGACAGAAGATGACACTTCATACTTACAACTGGACTAGAGCATTAGCACAGGTAGTAGACAAAGCATACCTGCCAATAACATCCTGGAAATGTGGAGATGACCTGCGTTTTCGCCTAGTAGTTGTATACTGAAAGAGGTACCGTATTTCCCCATCTATAAGAGGCTCCCATGTATAAGACGACCCCCAATTTTCCAGCCTGAAATAACAGTTTCTCTACTGTGGGGTTCTCTCATTGGCTTACTTCCATGTATAAGACAACCCTACATTTTTAGTCTAACAGTTTTAGAAAAAAAAAGTCTTATACATGGAAAAATACAGTATTTGTCTGCTTGAAGATGGACTGCAAAATGATGCAATGAGGCCAGCCTGACCTCCTATGGGATGGAGTTCCAGGGTCTGGGAGCAGTAATCAAGAAGGAATTCTTCCATGTCCCCACCAAATGGACTTGTGAAGATGGTGTGGCCAATAGAAAGGACTGATCTCATGATCTTACCACCCAAGCAGGTTCATACAGTAAAGAGAGACGTAGTCCTTGAGATAGGTCAGACTCCTGCCATTTGAAGGATTATAGGTTAAAACCAGCACTTTGTGCATGATAATTGGAAAAAACTCATAAGCTCTATAGATATTGGGATATAACAGGGAACATCCATTACAGTGCTCTTCTCTTGCCATGGAATGAATGGATGATGCTTGGAAATGGATCTGCTCCTATGGAAGAAGGGGGGAGAATGGAGTTTGGGAAAGTAAAAGGTGCTTTCTCCACCACCATTCAAGTTGGACCACTATAGAAATTCATTTAATAAACAGGATTTCCTTAAATAATCCTTTTGCTCAGTTAAGAAGGTTGCACATGAGTATTCCCATTGAATAAGCAGGGATTTGGCAAGGCAGCTCCTGGAATGACTTTGACTATAGGAGGTAGAATTCTCTTCTGAAACTATGGATGAGCGATCTCCAAAATATCTGCTGCTCAATAGCCCTGCTCTCAGCTCTTATAAAATCAAGCTTATGGCTTCCTTGTAGGGAATCAATCCATCTTGTACTTGGTATTCCTTTTTTCTTGCTGTTGTTTAACTTTTCAAACATTTCCCAGAGAATCCAGCCTTACTTTCATCATTTTAGCCTTACTTTCATTATTTCACTCTCAACTAGATGCCCTAAGCACATCCAATCTCATTTGATTTCGGAAGCTAAGCAGGGTCAGGCCTGGCTGGTACTTGGATGAGTGACCACCAGGGAATACCAGGTGCTGTAGGTGCCTGGAGTAGGAACTGGTAAGCCACTCCAGTATTCCTGCCAAGAAAATTCCATGGACATGGAGTCATGAAGGGTCGGTCACGTCTGTATGACATACACACACACAGATATAGTTCAGCTTTGATTTCCTTAAAGACTCATTTGGACCAATAACTGAACCAAGATATATAAAAAATTTTCATTTTTTTTAATTTCTTCATTATCAACATTAAAGTTGCACACTTCTTCCGTAGTCATGACTTTCTTCCTCCTAATGTTCAGCTGCAGTCCTACTTTTGGTACTTTCACTTTCTCTAAAAGTTGTTTCAAGTCATTGATGCTTTCTGCCTGTAAGAAATGGGTGTGCCCCAATGCTTGATTCTCCCAACGTATAATCTGTATTGTGGTCAAGAAGCTATTGTTAGGATAGAATATGAAGAAGCAGAATGGTTTCCTATATGACATTAGATAAGAGTGCATTTCATTTCATTTCCACTTCAGTCTGTCCACAGAACATGTCATATAGAAAACTGGACCATATTCAAATGAAATAGTAAAAACGAGTGGAAGAAACACCAATAAAACAAAGATAGGCAGATGTCATTATATGACTGGCAGAAAACAGAAATGACTTGAAATGACTCCTGATGAAAGTGAAAGAAGAAAATGCAAAAGCAGGCCTTTATATGAAGATTTAGAAGGTAAGAATAATGACACTCAACATTTTTCCTTTCCTTGGGGAAATGTGGTGGGATTGTCCTCCAAATTCATCTCCTCCACAAATGGAGAATTTTGACAGGTTATTTACTCACAGCTATATGCAAGATTCATGCCAAGTTGCACTTATCACCTTTAAATTCAAAGTGTTGACCTTAACCTACAAAGCACTGTATAACCTGAGTCCTGAGTCCTAGCAACCTCAAAGATCAAATCTCACAGTATGAACCAAATTGGGTGTTAAGGTCACCAGGAGAGGACTTTCTCTCCATCCCGCCACCCTCACAGGTACGTCTCATAGGAACACATGAAAGGGCCTTCTCGGCTGCTACACCCAGACTCTGGAACGCCTTCCTACTAGAGGCCAGGACTGCCTCATTTCTGTTGTCCTTCCAGAAACAGGCAAAGGCCTTTCTCTTCAGTCAAGCTTTCCCTGAATGATGGACTACCATACCATGTGTATTTTATATGAATCTATGGGTTCACATAGACTTTGTGTTTACGACTACTTATAACCATGTTGCTTTAATGTAATGTTGTCTATTAATGCTATAAGATGTCCCTCAATTCCTTATTCTCAAATACTTGAACATGTCTTAATTTTCCAAGGAGAAAGGTGGGGTAAAAATACTCTAAAATCAATCAATAAATGAAATAGCCAAAGGGATCAACAATATATCCCATCCATATATGAACACGTATTTGGGTATGTCTGAGGGCATTGATAGTAGTCACTTTTCTTTAATAAGACATTTTGAATGTGGAAAGGCCACCAGATGTCTTCATTGACTGAATACTTCTCACCAACATGTCATAACTTTGTCACTTCTAAAAGGTTTTTATTAGCCCTTTCATGCAATTTTATCTCTATATTATGTTTATAATTTTTAGTGTTTAAATAATGCTGGCGCTTTAAGAATAATAACTTCAGGCAACTTGTAGGGAAAACACCATGTGATTATAAGTAGCATATGAAGAATCACATTTTAGGTGCGGATGTAAATTAGAATGGGTTAGAATGGTGTATTTATGAACTTTAAAGCAGTTTCTATTCAATTAATAGGCAGCCCTTGGTTTGTGCATTTAATCTTGGTATGACATTTTCCTCCTCTATGTTTGCATTTCTTTCTTTTGTTCTCTTTTCTAGCAGTGAGTACATTCTTTGTGTGGGTGTGTTTTCTTTGGAAATGGTACTGTTAAGCATGTGTCAGTACTCTTTTTGTTTTGTTTTTTGTTTTTGTTTTACAGATGTCACTATCAAAGAGTTACTCTACAAATTCTCCCACCCAAACCATGACCAGATAGCTGTTTCAAACACAGAATTTTGTTAGCTTAATCCTTCTTCCACAAGAGCTTGTCTCTTTTTGCCTTTTATACTTTAAAGAGCTTGAAAGCTATGGAAGCTTTCATTTGTCTCGAGATACGGGTGTTTTTCAGCTGTGACAGCTTCAAACCAAGTGGCAAACTGTGAATGTGTAATGGTTTCCCTGTTCAGTCAGCCTGGGAAAGAAAATTAAAATGTATTTTGAAGCATAGCAAAGGCCCAGTTTTCAAAAACAAACAAAAAAAGGAGCGGAAGGTTTGCAAAAGGACATTGATTTATTTAATCCAGTTTTGTTTTGATCTCAACAGCATGATGCATGATACACTAGCTGGAATAGCTAAGGAAACTGGATATCTGGGTGTGGAGCCAGAGATAAGTTCAATTTCTCACTGGGTGTCCTATGAGAAAAGCTTTCCTGCATAACCTTGGGCAGCCTGCATAGTCCCAGTGTATCCCCAGAAGAAGAGGACAGTAAACCACTTCTGAGCACTCTCTACCTAGAAATCTCTGGAATGGGTTGCCATAAGTCAATTTCAATTTAATGGCATGTACACTTTATACTGAGCTGCCTAGATGCCCTAAGCACATCCGATCTCACCCGATTTCGGAAGCTAAGCAGGGTCGGCCCTGGTTAGTACTTGGATGGGAGACCACCAGGGAATACCAGGTGCTGTAGGCGCCTGGAGTAGGAACTGGCAAACCACTCCAGTATTCCTGCCAAGAAAACTCCATGGTCATGGGATCACGAACAGTCGGTCACGACTGTAACGACACGACACACACACACACACACACACACTATATATTATTTTGCAAGTTAGGCTGATAATGAGGAAACACTATTTTCTGAATCTAATTCTAAAGGTTTGGCAGGCATTTTGGGCACAATTATATCTGTATGACATTTCCTCATCAAATGAGCTGCTTCACAGTATGAAAAAAAGACCTTTAATTGCACATTTTTTTCAAAGTATGTCCAGGGAGGCATTTCCAGAGTATTTCCTGTGGGATGGTTCAAGCGTCTTATCTCTTTGGTCCTCAATCTCTATCAATATCATGGCAAGGCGATTACAAGTTACAAGGTATGTGTCTTCTATTTATTGCAGGGATCCTCAAAGTTTTCAAACCGGGCCGGTCCACCACCACCCAGACACCACTGGGGGCCAGATCACAGTCCAAAAGCAGTTGTGGAGGCTGGCTTGTTCACAAAATAGGGGGTAGGTGTGTGGGGGGGGTTACAATTGGTCCCAGGGGCTGGATTCAGGACCTTGGGGGCCGCATCCGGCCCCAGGGCCTTAGGTTGAGGACCCCTGATTTATTGGCACAACACTTAACATATGGTGGCTTACAGATTAGTTTGCTGTGATTTCCAGACAAAGAGGTGCAATCACTTATTAGTGCATGAAAGTACTGTACTGTCTTTTGCTATTTTCAAAACAAATACAATCTACCCTGTTATCTTGATCCTCCATCCACTTTGGCGCCATGGCACATGTGGCTTCATAATTTCCCTAGAAATCCTTGATGTTTCCTCCTGACCACTTTTACAACCTTTCAATAGATCAAAGCTCCCTCTGCCAAGTTAGAGGCATGGTCTAACGGAAAACATTACAAATGCCTGCAGATTGTTGTGTTCTGCTCACTTCACCACAGACCATATCACCCCGAAAAACCCAAACTCTTTGCTGTCATGGCAAACTACTGGGTAACTGCAGGGAGGACTATAAAAGAATCCTGGCTGAAATTGTGGAATGATGTAGCTGCCAGTCAGAGCTGACAATATTTTGATTAGAACCATGCAACAATTCCTGGAGTCACTGTTTCTTGAGGATCAGTGTAACGTTATGTCTGTGTAAATGTGTCAGGCATTCTGCCTGTGCAAAATAGACTATTGAGGGCAGAACTCAACATACAGTATGTCCAGGTAGCTCTCTATAGGATTTCAGCCAATATAAGACAATGTATTTCAAGTGAGGAGAAGAATAAAGAGCACAGTAATTGCTTGGGTTTGGCTTCCCTTGAACGAAGGTTACTAGAGCCATATGGTGTTTTCTAATATGTAATTTAGTTAGAAATACATGGGTTGAGCATAGGTGCAGTCTTATCTACCTTGGCTACCCTCCCCAATGCACCAAATTACACACACACAGTTACAGTCCCTTTGAAATGGTCAAATCTGTCTCAGATGTCCTAAAATGAGTAACTCCTCCACAAAACTACCTGCTTTCCAGAGCTTCCAAAGTCCTCAAACTTGGGCCTATGTCATTATTTTCATGATTTCATTTAAAAATTTCCATTGGCCATGGAGACCTGACATATCTTCCTTATCTAGAGCAGGAAGAACCCAGCACTTGACATCATCAGACTATTGGTCCATTTAGTCCTATATTCTGACTGACTGTCCAGCTTTCAGTCAAGGTGTGTAGACACCTGGCATTTCTTGGTGACCTCACATCCAAGTATTAATCAGGTTCGGTCCTGTGTAACTTCCAAAATCAGTTTGGAGCCATGTATTCAGGGTGGTATGATATTGTTTTTGCTCTATAGCAAAAAGTGATAATCCTATTCTCAAAAGTCTGTCTGCATAACAGTATCTTGCTGTCACTGTTTCTATATACACTAAGTGAAGCATTTAGAGGTGAATGTATTTGGCTAAATTAAGTTATTTTAGGGAGCAAGTACTCAGCTTTCAACTTCGTTTCCTCCTCCAACTTCCTCAAAGATCATGCCAACAATTCCTGGAGTGAAGGCTTTAATGTCTCTTAAGCTAGATTCTGGTTTGCAGAAAACTTCAAACAGCCAGCTGGGTATTCTGCCAAAGTCCAAGAAAATCTGGAGCTTGGCAGAAGTATACTCAACCCGATAGGGTAACAATTTTTCTCAAGCTCCTAATGTATGTTCAGAGCCAATAGACTTCAGAAATTAAGATCAAAGGGCAGATTGGCGTGGAACTCCTGAAGCGCTTGTATGGCTCGGGTCCTCCCACTTTACCCTCATGACCTCAATAAGGCATTGGTTGCTCCATTTAGCTCTGTTCCAGATGAATTAGACTGGTATGTCTTATATTTAGTCTGTGCCTACTAATTAGGTTCTTATGCTGGCACCTTACTAAGCCAAATAAAACCATGCTTCATTAATAATGAGACTGAATGCTTTAAAAAAAGCCCTGCTTGGTCACAGTGATCGGCAATGTTTAGTTTGTATTTTTAGAAGCATTGAATTTGCTGTCTTCCTTTACTAAACAGATCCAAGCCATATCTCATTAACAGATGGTCAACGTTCAAGGTATTAGTGGATTTTAGAGATGCTTCTCCTTGGTAGGATGTCATCCAAGCCTCTTTTGTATAGTATATTTAGCTTATGTACCTTTTAAAAGGTCAGCAGATGTAATGTACTGTAAGGTCAATTAGCCAGCAGCCTTGGCCTGGCCAGTGCGTGACTATAATTCTGGTCTTCATCCGATACTAGTATTCTATGTTTGACTCAGACTTTGGAGATTGGGTTCTGATCTCCACTCGTACAAGAAGCCCATGGCATCACCTGGGACCCCTTTCAGCTTAACTAACTTAACAAAGTTGTCATAAGAATCAAATGGAAGGATGAGTGGCCCATGTATGTTGCTTGAATTCTTTGAAATGTAACAAACAATTAATTGTATACATTAAGCAATAAAACAATGGTTTTGAATAAAAGACTGCATCAGGAGGATGGAGTGGCAGGTCCAGTGATTATGGTCCCAACCCTTATGATTTGTTCACTTTTTTGTTTTTATGTTTACTTAATATATGTAAAATGCTATTTTTAATTTGTTTTAACTTTTTTGTACACTGTCTCGAGTTGTTCTCTGAATTATGCTCGGTGATATATAAATTCAAACACTAAGCACACACACACACACACGCGCACACAGAGAGATAAATAAATAAATAAATAAATAAATAAATAAATAAATAAATAAATAAATGTATCACATGCTATCTTGTTCTTGTTGCCTTATGAACTGTCTAAAACAGTGGTGGCAAACCTTCGGCATTCCAGGTGTTTTGGACCACAACTCTCAATGTCCTTTGTCATTGGCAATCTAGGCTTGGAATTCTGGCAGTTGTGGTACAGAGCATCTACAGTGCTAAAGATTCAGTGGCATTGTTCTAAGATCTCACTAGATGTAAAGAGGGAGAGAGAAACAGTGAAGTCCTTGAACAAAATTCCAAAACAAGAGTGAATAATACATTCATTAATAATCTTACATATTAAAACAGGCATACCTTTGACTCTTGCAGGACTCGTCTTCAGACTGATTATTGCAGAGGAAAAAAACAGAAAAAGCCAGAACTCATCATGGCCAGAAGCTGATGCTTCAGGATCAATATTTAAATTTCACAGATAAAGGCTGCAACCTTGTAGAACTAGCTTTATGTGTGAAAATTAATGGGAATCAAATGAATGCAGTTTGAGTCCAGGTTACGTGAAGGACTGTATTTCCTGATATGGGTCTGGCCTTGGTACATTTGGTAAAGACAACAGAGAATTCTTTCTTTATGGCTGCCACACCAAGAAAGAACTCTACAGAGTCTTCCCCAAGTGCTATCGAATTCTTTCCCGAAGAAGGCTAGGCAGATTTCCTTTTTCAACCAGCAGGCAGATGTTTTTATTTCAACAAATCATTGGTCCCTGATCAGAACCTTTCAATTATGGGTGCTTTCCTGCTTCTGTTCTTGCTTTCTAAAATAGTTTAAACAGTTTAAAATTTATTAACTATGAATTTGTTTTAATCTTTCAGTTTAACACTAGAGATGGGCATGAACCAGAAATACTGGTCTGGTGCAGAATACTGCAGCCAGACTAGTATCGGGTACTAAAAAATTCCATCATATTACTCTGACTCTGGCTGCACTGTACTGGCTGCCAATCCATTACCGGATTGACTTCAAGGTCTTAATGTTCACATATAAAGCTCTAAATGGATTGGGACCTTCCCGTCTGTCAGAGCGGCTCCTACCCCAGAGTTCTGCCCATGTCACTCCGTCACAGGCAGGTCATCTGAGGGTGCTGACACCGAGGGAGGCCCACAAGTCAACAACAAGGAACCGGGCCTTATCAGTGGTGGCTCTTAGACTCTGGAACGAACTTCCCTTGGAGATCTGCCAGGCCCCCTTTTTCAAGAAAAGATTGAGGACTTGGTTATTTCAATCTGCTTTTCCTGGTTATTAACTGTTACATGGTCTTACTGATTTAGCAATCTAATCTCATCCACCATTTTTTTTTTGCAATTTATTTATAGTTTTCAAACAAAAAGGTTATCCATCAAAGAAAAGGTAAAAGAAACATTGGAACGATTCTCATCTTCTCAAACAAAGTTTGCGTCTCATCTTAACAATGTATGATCCTTAACTATCTCAATTACTCATAAATTAAACAGAAAACTTGATTGTCCTATAATATTCGTCTAAAAATTTGTAGAAATTATGCCATCTTTCTTCGAAGTCTTCATGGCATCCTTCTGGTTTCATTAGTGCTGTCCTTCTGGTTTCATTAGTGCTGTCCTTCTGGTTTCATTAGTGCTGAATCTCATCCACCATTAATTTATCTTATTTACCTTTGATTTTTATGAATGTTGTTCTAGTTATGTTTTCATTTGTAATATTTTTGATTTAAATTATATTTTTGTATCTGTATTTTGTAATCAGTTTGCTTTATGTTGTAAAATGCCCAGATGGATGTTATATAAATAAATAAATAAATAAATAAATAAATAAATAAATAAATAAATAAATAAATAAATAAAACCCACAAACCACAACAACTCCCCCCAAATGAACTGGTCCATGGTTGCTTTCTGCAGTTGTCCCAGGGTGAATGTCTTTCTGCGCCCTTTCCTGCGGCCCCAGTGACCCTGTCTGCCTGGTCCTGATGCTGTCCCCACTGCCACCACTACTGTCAGGCACAGCGGACCAACTCCAAGAAGAGAAGCTATCTCTCTATCTATTTGTGTGTAGGCTACCTATCAGCTGGGTGGAGGGCACATGTGCAAAGCAAGCAGGCCTGGCTCCTGGCAGGGAAGCCATCCCACTGTCTTTGACAATGGCAGCAGAGGCACGAATAAGTAGGGAGGCAATGGGCAGGGGGAAGGGGGGTGGGCAGGCATCACTTTTTGCTGAAGCAAAACAAAGTGCCATGGGCAAAAAGGTTCAGTGCATTGTTTTGCTTTGGATCCATGAACCAAACTACAAACCGAACTACAAACCAGCCCAATTGGTCATTTGTTCTGTTTTGTAGTTTGGTTCATGATAATCTCTGTTTGATCCCATTCTAATACTGTCTTTATTGCTTTTTAAACTGTTTTTTAAAAGTATATTGTAAGCTGACTTGGGTATTGCAAAGGAGAAAGGTGGAATCTAAATAAAATTTTTAAAATAATGATAAATAAAATGATATTTGCCTTTCTCTGTGGAAAAGGGCTGCCAGGCATTCTTCCTCGTCTTGCATATATGGATACAGCTTCTGTTTAGCTTTGAGTAGATTCACCCAGAAATATGGTAATCTCCAAATCAGAAAAAAAATGAATTAAATTGGATTAAACCAGATTAGTTGGCACCGTAGACAAAATCAGACAATATTTCACCAGATTTTTCCCGACGTACTCTGCCTAGTTTGGGGCACCACATTTTAAGAATAATTTTGTCCAGTAGATGAAACCAAGATAAAAAAAGGCATGGAAACCAATTCCTTTGATGAACTGTTGAGGAAAGGAGGTATGTTTAGCCTGGAGAAGAGAACGTGGAAATTGATTCTGCTAGCATTCATTTTCTGGTTTATTATAATATATTTAAATGATTTTTTTAAAATTACATATTTTAGCTGTGTCTGCTATTTAGTCATTTGATAAGCCACCTTGAGTTCATATGTTGAGATTTGCTTTTGTGATATCCATTTGCTCTTAAGCCTTGAATGTTTAATGTAAGATATTTGCCATTCTTTGAGATGCTACAGGCCCGCAGTGGTGGCGAACCTTCAGCAGTCCAGATGTTTTGGATCACAACTCTCAGAATTCCAAGCCTAGAATGCCAATGACAAAGGACTGTGGGAGTTATGGTCCAAAATGTCTAGAGTGCCGAATTATTTTGGCTACTATTTGATTTACATATGCTCACAACCCATCTGAATTGTGGCTTTTCAGGTCGTCCAACTATGGCAACTTGGTGATGATAACATTCAGAATCAAAATTTAAAATTCTTGTATTCAGTGTTTTATCTTGAGACATTTTGTGAAAAGGATAATATTTTTGTAACTGCAATACAATGTTATTTGTAGAGTACAAAGCACAGCTTACAGCACTTTGCTCTGAAACCTAAAAGAGACTGAAGAAACTGGAATAACAAATGCCTCTCTTGGTCAAAAGGCTTAATGTGATGATTGGTGATTGTGTTGTCAAGGACTGACATTGTGGATATTAATAGAGGAAATCAAATTATTTGAATCACTGGAATGAGTCATGGTTGTTACATTTAATCATCTTATATAACTATCCTTGTAATGACTGCTGGGATTAATGAAAGTTAGAATTCAAAAAAATTATTTATTTTTATTTATTTATTTAAGCTTAAACAATGACTATACAAAAGTAGACTACATCATTAAAAGGCAATACAGTAATATTTTCATTTTTAAGCATAATCTGTTCTGGAAACGTGCTTGTAAACCATAACACTCTTATATCAAAGCAAATTTTCCTGTAAGAAATCATGGAAACTCAGATGATTTATTTTTGGGGCCCATTAGACCACATACTGTACACACATCATGCCAAAACTTGCAAAAGAAGTTGGCAAGAAATCCACGTCCACACCATGGTTTAGGTACCTGGCTGCAGAATCTGCTCTGCTTGGGATTAACAATTGGATTTTACTCTGTGTTTTTAATGTGACAATAATAAAATATTTTGTAGCCATATACACACCTGACTAGCTGCCCCATGACTATAAATGTTTTTCAAAATAAGAAAGAACATTGAAAACAAATTAAATACAAGTATTGTGAGCCGCCCAGAGACCTTTGGGTAGTGGTCGGCATACAAGCTATATAAAATAAATAAATAAATAAATAAATAAATAAATAAATAAATAAATAAATAAATATAAAGAAAAATAAAATCCTAACCTGCACTCACCTTTGAAAACCTCCATTCCATTCTCTGCTTTAGAGGCTTGCCTAAAATGGAATATTCCAGACAATCACCCACAATCCAGCTGGGGGAGAGAGCAAGAGAGACACAACTGACTCACTTGTGATCATGTGACCTGCTCCTGTGCTCCTATTGCAAGACACTGCTTCTTGATATCAAGGCAAAATTGATGAGAAATGTTTGCTTGTCTTGCAAAACACTCATAGACCAATGCAGTCGTAAACAAAGGTAGTCCTGTATTTGTAATAAAACAAACACAAAACTATGATAATAAATTATTGTAATCTTTAAAAAGAATTAAGCAAATATCATTTCAAAACATTATAAATAAGAACAATGCTAAAAGCACAAGAACAAAGTACAATAATCCCTTCAAAACATCTGGAGACTTCTATGTTTTTCACTGCTAGTTTAGGGGCGCAAGATCACTGCCTTTGGTGCTGACTGTTGACATTCTCAGAAAAGTCTTCTAGGTTGCTATTGCTACTTCTTTTTGTCAGAAACACACCAGGAGTTAAAAATTCTGGCACAATTGCACAGCTTTGTTACTGTGTGGTGCTAGTTTGAAGGCTCTTAAAGCTAGAAGACCAAAAAAAAATCCTTAGCTAAAGATAATGAGTTTCCTCCCTTCTCCCTCCATCTTGTATCTCTTTGCAAGTTCATTATCTGGCATATGTGCATTCAGCTTCCTGCAGGATTTACGGAGATTTAATGACATCACAGATTAGAAATCAGTCTGTGCTGCAAGGATTCCTGTGTGCTTTGAGGTTACCCTCTGTTTGTATTCATCAAATGTGGCTAAATAAGGAAACATTGTGCTTTTCTTGTGTGAATGATAGGTCAACAGCATCCTCCTTGTATCAGAAACAAATGCAAATAAGCACTATGTGATATATATCAGACAAAGAACAAAAATAAAGCTAAACACAGTGGCACCTTCGAGACTTACATTTTAATGTGAGCATTTGTGGGTGAAGTCATAAGACATTAAAGACAGACAGAAGGCATTATGTTTGAGGAGGTATAAATGTTAAGCTCACGTTAAAATATATCCATCTTTAATATGCCAGAATGTTTCTGTTTTTCTGTTTTACTTTCTTTTTTTTGTTTGGTTTCTTTTCTGATGCGTTTGCACAGAAGAACACAGCTACCACTTTAAAAAAAACCTGTATGTTTGTGTATTTTTTTTTAAACAGACTTTGCAATAGATGATGGGATCCATCTGTTCTGCTAGAGAGTAAGTGCCTGGAATTCATTTCCAGGGAGGGTCAGAAGACACAGGAGCACACATTTTCATGAACTTGGTCCCTCATGATATTTTTACTCCATTTTCAGGAAGGTCAAGACTTGTGGCCTGTACTAGAGGATAGCACTGGTTTGGGAACAAAGATACTCCATTCAGAAACAAACTAGAAGTCTGAGAGATTAAGGGCTGGTCTGAAGTGAAGCTGGTGTCCTCCAAGGCAGCCTTAATTAGACTGGGTTCTTTCTGAAGCAATTCGGATGGCTATAAAAATGTGAACAGTGTGCCTTCAGGAGTTAAGTCCACTTCTCACAAACCAGTCCCAAGAAACATAACACCAAGGAGAGGGAAAGGAGTAAGGCAGAGAGGATAAGGTACCATTTTGTGATTGACAGTTTTGCCTTCTAAGCAAGTCAAAAATAATTAGAGCTCTATTTTTTGTTCTCTGTCACTATGCTTTGGAGAACAATTGGAGCAGGGAGAAGATCAGAAGCTGTGTGTTTGGTGCATTTTAAGACTATATCTTGTTGGCAGTCCCACCTTGAGGAGACATCTTGACTGAAGAAGGATTTAAATAAGATTATTTACTCCATTCAGCATCTGTTCATTACATCTGCTCTTGTTGTGACTAACAGCGAGCTACTGATTAATATGGTAGCAGCAGTCCTTGGGCTTTTCAACAATGGCTTGGGAGCCACCACTAACCTGCTGATGCCCATTGCTTCCTGTTCCATGGTGGCAAGTTCAGATAGCTAGCTGGATTTGTTAGCTTTTTAAAGTATACATTACAGGTAAGATGCTATTAGTGCTGAAATCATGATGATATTCAAGAGATATAGTCTTCCATGAGAAGTATTTCCTAGTTTTATCCCAGTTACATCTGACAAATTTCTGATCACAATTTCCCCGGCCAGCAATGTAATTATGGAACATTTCTCCTTTGCCAAGAGTATTGTTTTATTTTATACTGATGATGATGTATTGAAACATTCCTTCCCAGTATTACTTGTGTTGTGAACATTATTGGTCCTTTTCCTCCTACATGTGGCTGCAGCCAGGCTGGCCCAGGTGGCAGTAGGGAGCATTTTTTGTAGGGCTGACCACCTTTGTCCAAACTGGCTCTGCTCCCACAACCGAGGTTGGGAAATAAACTTGGTGGTTGTGTGCCAGAGGAAGGAGGAGCCTCAGATGAAGTGCTGCTTCCGTCTCAGGTGCTGCAGCTGGGAAAAACTTTCCTCACCTACTGTCTAGCTCTGGGGAGGGATGTGGGCCCCACTGTGTTCAAGAGAAAAATTGGTTCCACAATGTAGTCAGCTGCAGCATCAGTAAAGTTAAAAGTAATTTACATACGTGTGTGCACTCTCTCTCTCTCTCTCTCTCTCACACACACACACACACACACACACACACACACATACACACACACACAGAGAGAGAGAGAGAGAGTGAGAGAGAGAGAGAGAGTATATATACCTTGTTTCTGCAATTCAGTCCAACAGAGGTATTGAAAGTACAGAAGGATCCAGGTATCCACTGGAGATCAATTCCAGCCCTTCCTGTGGATAACAAAAACCACGGATAAGAGAAAATGCCAGAAAACTCCCAAACTGCTGTTTGTGACAGTAGTTTGCTTTATAGCTGCGGTGTGTGACAGTAGCTTGCTTGGTGGGCTGGATTATTTATTTATTTTTCCTCTGCCAACTGTGGATAACTGAATCAGTGGATAATGAATCAGCAGATATGGAGGTCCTACTGCACTGTTAGAACTAGGGAACATTTCTCTGGTGTGATCAATGCCTTAGCAAAGGGACATGTGTGACAACTAGTGGTGTTCTGTCATTTTCAGTGTAAGGGATTCCCTGTCCCCTGAACCACCTGCTCACCCCCTGCCACACTACCTAAAACACTGCCCTTCAACCTCAAGCTAATTAAAACCAGATGGAAGGTGTGTGTCTCAGTGCCACTGGGACTCTTCTCACCATAGGTTCAGCCTGCCTTAATTTCAAAGACAAAAGATTAAGTTGGTTGAGTTCTTTGAGACTACACACCATACCTGCAAGGCACAGGCTAAGGCACTTTCTTTAGCTACTCACCCCTTCTTTCCTAAGAACTACAACTCGGTAAAATATTAAAAGTCCAATTAAAAATTAATAAAAAGTAAACAGAAATAAAAATGACAATTGCAGATTAAATTAAAGCAAAAGCAAGGCAAAATAGTTCATCTTAATGTTTGAGCGGATTAAGAGAAAAATCCTAAAAACAATAAAGTGGTAAGTCATCATTTCCATGAGGACTACAAAATCCATAGCACCAAAGCTATATACTAATTCTAATTCAAAAACCCTCTCTACCATTTCTAAAAACATGTTAAATTATTCTACCTAGATCCTTTTTCCACCACCCATCTTCCAAGATATTATTCGGTCACTGTTATTTAACTCAGCCCCCTCCCATCAGTTCTCCTGAGAAACTTTGCCACCATCAGTTCTGCTGGAATGTGTTTGGTCTTCCTTCAACTGGTTCTGCCAGTCCAGGCCCCTTGAAATAAGGCACACCTATGTAAACCTCTGGGAAGAAATCTGAGAAAGTGCTACATAACCTGTTCAATTCTTTGACATCTGCTTTGGGTTTGTCTTTTGGCAGCTTGTTCCTAGGTACCAATCTTACCCTGTCAGTTAGGGCTTCTTTATATCATTTAATAGCATTTTAAGAAATTCCTGCCAAAAAATCCATGAATCAAACTCCCCCACCCCATGGTTCTGAGCAGATGTAGTTGTATTAGAAAATGTGGCTGTAGGCAGTGTGTTTTAAAATGCATTCTGAGTTGGAAGCACATAATTATCAAGTATTCAGTGTTCTATTTTTAATGCATACAAATTTTACAGCTGCCATTTGTAAAGTCCTGATGTGTTTCTCCTGAAAACCACGCATTGGTGGACTGGCTTAATGAGTCCTTTCTTATGTGAATGATATTGGTAAATGTTTGGTTTAATTTTTTTAAAATGCCAAATACTTATTCACAAAATCCAGGAGACTAATGGGGGAAAATGCTAGACATTGAAAATTTACAAGTATGAAAGAGTACACCTTTAATAATAGCTTTAACAATGCGTACAATTAAAAAGACAAAGATGGGAGAGAAAAGAAAATTCAGAATAGATTTCAAAGTTTGACTGAAACCATGGATTGGCTTGGCCAGAACATGGAAATAATGCACAAGTAATAATATCTTCTGCAATCGGTTATATTTTGAACCCGAGTCTGCCCAGTACTAGGACAGCACCCCATTTACAGCACCATGTGATAGGGTGTTCTCTACACGTATACATGTAACTCTTGTTCAGGCCTCGCCTCGCCATCGAGAGAAGCCCCAGGTGACCTATTTGGCTATTTTTCTAAATAAAGTTACACTTTATCTCAGCTGGCTTCATTTGTGCTTGATTTTCCACCAGAGCTAAAACTTAGATGTTCTACAACCATAAAATCCAGGTTAACATCATCAGTTCAGATCTCCAGGGATGGCGAACTGCATCTAAGAGTATTGAGGGAATTGGCTAAAGAACTCTCTGAACTACTGTCCACTATTTTCTTGAAATCATGGGAAACGGGTGAGGTGCCAGACTGGAGGAGGGCTGATATTGTCCATAACTTCAAAACTGGCAAAAAAGAGGAATTTGGGAACTATAAGCCAATTAGGCTGACATCAATCTCAGGGAAATCCTAGAAGAGATTATTAAGCAGTCACTAGGACATGGGGTCACGAAGAGTCGGTCACAACTGTAACGACACAACACACACACACACACACACACACAAGCACCTAGGAAACAATGCAACAATAACAAGAAGCCAATGTGGATTTGTCGAGAACAAATCCTGACAGATTAACCTGATCTCATTTTTTTATCAAGTAACCTCCCTGATAGACAGAGGTAACACTGAAGACATAATATATATTGATGTCAGCAAAGCTTTTGACAAAATCCTCCACAATATCCTGATTCGCAAGTAACTAGGTGTGGGCTGGATAAATGATGTGTAAGGCGGATACGCAATTGGCTGCAGATTTGTACTCATAGAGTAATGATTAATGGCTCCTTCTCTCAGTGGGAGGAGGTATCAAGTGGGGTATGCTACTTGCGTTCTAGGTCCTATGCTCTTCAACATTTTTATTAATGACTGGAAGGCGGAGCACAGGGAACTGTCAAATTCGCAAATGACACAACATTGGGTGGAATAGCTAATACCCTGGAAGACAGAAACAAAATTCAAAATGATCTGGATAGGTTGGAGCACTGGGCTGAAACCAACAGAATGAAATTTAACAGGGATGAGTGTAAAGTACTGCATCTAAAAAGAAGAAATTAAATACAGTTACAAGATGGAGGGCACTTGGCTCAGCAATACTACGTGTGAGAAGGATCTTGGAATACTTATAGATCATAAGCTGAATATGACACAAAATGTGAAGTGACCACAAAAAAAAGCAAATGCTATTTTACGCTGCATTATTTTTAAAATTTCCAAATCCCATGAAGTGCTCATCCCCCTCTATTCAGAAGTTGTTAGGCCTCATCTTGAGTACTGTGTCTAGTTCTAGACATTGCACTCTTAGATGCTGACAAATTCAGAGAAGGGCAACAAGGATGATCAGGAGCCTGGAAACCAAGCCCAATAAAGAAAGACTGAAAGAACTGGTCATGTTTAGCCTAGAGAAATGAGGTCTGAGGGTTTATTAGATTTGTACCTCACCCATCTAACCATCTGTGAGATTTCACAATATGTGAAAATATGTGTCATACAGAGGAGGAGCAGGATCTGTTCTCAACCATCACAAAATGTAGGACACCTAACAATGGACTCAAGTGACAAGACCCCAAAGTCCAATGAGTTTTCTTCCAATAGCTTAATGTCCCTTGATTTCACAAGTGGGAGCGCTGGTGGAAGATAATGTCAGGATTTTGATCCCATGCATCTACTCCCAGTTACTCAGATACAACTCTCTCTCATGTCTTAGCTTGTTAGGAAGATATGTATATTACTTCAACATGATGGTAGATCTGTCCACTCTAGAGTGAGGGGGAGTCAGACAGACAGACAGACAGAGACCTGAAGCAGCCTCTCTTCTGCTGAATTACAAGCTGTGTGTTGTGAGAAGGTTATGTTGGGACATAGCTTGACAATCCTACAGCTCAAAATGATCACATCTTTCTGACTGTTGACAACAACTGTGCTCTAGAGTACTAGTCAGCCTTGGTAAGATTGAAAATGACAGGTTGCTTCTCATGAGGGAGAGGAGGAAGCTGCAGAAATACTAATTTCT
>JAHTLZ010000016.1:16785178-16800399 GCA_023846285.1 Phrynocephalus versicolor | reverse complement strand
ATACATACATACATACATACATACATACATACATACATACATACATAAAATTCAAGGACAGTAAGTATACAACATTTGACTACATTAATGACAATATTTAAAGCTAAAAACAACGCAAGTGAAGAGGTATATTACATAAAGCAAGATTAACACATTTTTAAAATGTTCAACACTATTTCAAATTCCATGGAAGGAAAAGGGGACGTAAAAGTTATCATGATTGCCATAGTTAATTATGAAAAACTAGACAACTTACATGTTAGGATTTCAAATCAGTTCTGTTCTTCCTTCCTTTCTTCCTTAAATAATTATTGTGTGTTTCAAACATAGTACCATACCACATAACAACAGCAACAACACCAACAATGTGCTGTCATGCATGTTGTCAAGTCAATTATTACATGGTGGACCCTTTAAAAGACTTCTACGTGACCAACACTCACCTGCTGCGCCCGGATTCTGGAACTTCCTTCCACCAGAGACTAGGACTGCCCTATCTCTGATGTCTTTCCAGAAACAGGTAATGACTTTTCTCTTCAGGCAAACTTTCCCTGAAAAATGGACTCCCTATTATGTGACTTTTATATGAATCTACCATACATGACTACACAGACTTAGTGTTTATAATCCCTTATAACTTTGTGCTTATACCTCTCCTTGTATGATTGCATTGACAGTATGCTTTCAATGTCAGTTTCATCCCCCATAATGGAATTTTTATTTGTTTCTTTAGCTACTCATTTTTTCTTTTACCTTTAATGTTGCCACTTAATACTGCAAGATGCCTCTCAATTGCCTGTTCTTAAACTTGAATATGTCTTAAATGTACTGGGCTATATATTGTCCCTCACTACTGTAAGCCACCTTGGATGTTTTCCCAAGGAGAAAGGTGCGGTAAACATACTCTAAATAACACATTGCTGTTTTTTCTTATTTTTTTTAATCTGTAAACTGCCCAGAGTTCCTTATGGAAGATGGTATGGTATAAAAGTGTAATAAATAAATAAATAAATAAATAAATAAATAAATAAATAAATAAATAAATAAATAAGAGTTTTGTCATTCTCTTCTAATAGAGGAACCCATGGATTGTGCAGCTTGCCCTGGGTCACACAGGCTGTCTCTGCTCCCAGGAGTCACGGGTGGGATTCAAACTCTCTACCTCTAGTTTTGCATCTGGATACCCAGCTCACTGAGTTATTGAGCCCTAAAATGACTACTCAGAAATGAATAAAAACCTCTATAGAAAACTACAGTTCTGTGCTTCTCAAATCCTTCATGTCTCGCTATGGGTCTTTCAAGTGTTGTTCCATTGTTTGAAAACCATGTCCCCTTTCTTATCCTCCCTCCACCCCCATCCCGTATAAATGGAATTTACTTTAAGTTGAAAAACATAGGACATTTAATTTCTAAACTGACTCACCTGGGATGTCCCCAAAGAGACTGATGGACTGTGAAAATGAAACATCTTTTGCTGGGCATGTGGTCTTTCTGCCACCTTGTGGAGAAGTGTTACTTCACGCCTAAAATTAGGAGTGGAAAAGTGGAAAAAGGGACAGGATCCAGGATCTAATGCGCTTCCCCCACACATTGCAAGTATATCTGTTGGATATTTTTTTTTGCATCTTGCTGAGTATAGGAACTGGAAGGGAATCTCTATCAGTTCTGCTTATTCCCAAATTTACATTGTTTAATCCTCAAGTTCTTTCTCTCCCAAACTAGACAAAATTTGCAAATATTGGCAAATCCTTTAAAAGCAAACTGAAACAAAATCCTCAACACCACTACCAGCAGTTTGAACCTACCAAAAATTCATATAGTACAGATGTTACAATTGTGGGGAGGGTCATGTTTTATTTGCCCCTTGTTGAGATTTTAAAGGCAAAGAACCTCTCTGAGGGAAAAAAAAGAGATGAGTTCAATTCAGCATTAAGTATTAAGTTAGTTATGTGACTGAAACCAGACTTTTAAGCATTAAGAATGTTAGACTTTTTGCTTGCATGATGAGTTCTGTGTATTTCAGCTTCATCCACATCCAAAGGATTGCTAAGTCTTATCCATTGTCAATATGAAGAACTTCGTACATTTTGTAAATTAGTGTTAAAGAGGATTTGAAGTGGAAAATTCACCCATCTGCTATAAGTTCATTTGTTTTATCTCAAGTACAGTGGATCCTCATATAACAAGTGTTTTTTTTAAAAAATAAAATCTGCTTAAAGGAAAAAAAATCTGGAGATAGGGGAAAATCACTTAACAGAACCGCCTATGGGGTGAATCCGTACAACAGAAAAATGGTTGCAATCAGGGATTAATCTATTTTCAATGCATTCCTATGAGAAATGTGTACAAAGGAAAATTTGATTAACAGAATTTCATTTGGAACGAATTAATTCCTTTATACAAGGTACCACTGTATGTTGTTGTTTCTCAAACTGAAACCAACATATAGCAACCCTAACAGGGCCTTCATGGTAAGTGAGTTATTACTAAAGGAGTGAATTTGCTAATTCAAATGAACTTCCATAGCTTAGTGGTGATTGAAACCCAGGCCTCCTGTCCTGGCCATCACTCTTATCTACTACACCACACTGGTCATAAAATATTTTAAGGTTTAGGTGCTCTTAATCACAAGAGAAAGTTGTTCTTTCTTTCTCTGTAATACAGCAGCTTTCCCTTCTTTTGATGCAAGCACACATCTTCCATGAAGAGCCAAAGTCAGACCCCAACAAACGTTTGCTTCATCTAGCAACCTGTTCATCAAAAAGCAACACTTTCCTGTTCTCCCAGAGAGCTTTGGTATGGGATGTCCATCCTGTTATCATTATGTTTTTGTGAAGAAGGTCAGTAAACATAGTTTGGGTATGATTCATGGGGAAATCCACTAATGAGAAATCAAATGTTCTAACCAGGGTTGGCCCCAGTCCTTTGCTGCACACTGTCCCAGGCCAATTATTATTGGAACTGCCATGCTCACATCACTTGCGTTCTTGGGTATGCACCTTTTTGAAGGTGAGATGAGCTCCTCTACTTCCTTTCCCACCTTTGCATGCAGAGAGGGAGAAGGAGGATGTTGTAGCAGCAAATCACAATGGCAATGCAGCCAGCCCCCCCCCCCCAAAAGGAGGGAAAGAGATAACTACATATTGGTGTCCTGCCCTCTAGCTGTGGAGATTAGAGGTGGGCATGAACCAGAAAACCCATGATTTGGGTTCGTCTGGTTCAGGCCCACCCTTGGTTCGGTTTGGCTTTGGGTTTAAATGATTTTTTTTTAAAAAAATTGTACGAACCCGAACCGGTTCAGGTTCTTACCACTGGCGGCGGCTCAGTGGCGGCGGCTGAGCATGGGGGTCTCTTTAAACATACAGTGGTACCTTGCATAAAGGAATTAATTCGTTCCAAATGAAATGGCAAATGCGTTTTAATGTAGCCGAATGTAAAGTATGCATATTGGAGCAAATAATCAAAACTTTATCTATCAAGTCATGGGCTTTGAGTTATCTATGACAGATCAGGAAAGAGATGTTGGTGTGTTGGTGGACAGCTCCATGAAGGTGTCTACACAATGTGTGGCAGTGTTGAAGAAGGCCTATTCCATGCTAGGGATTATCAAAAAGGGGATTGAAAATAAAACAGCCAACATTATAATGCCATTATACAACACAATAGTAAGGCCACACCTGGAGTATTGTGTACAATTCTGGTCATTGCATCTCAAGAAAGACATAGTAGAACTGGAAAAGGTGCAGAAGAGAGTGACTAAAATGATTACTGGCCTGGGGCACCTCCCTTATGAGGAAAGGCTAAAACATTTGGGACTCTTTAGTCTAGAAAAAAGGCATCTGAGGGGGGGATATGATTGAGACATACAAAATAATGCAGGGTATGAGTAAAATGGATAGGAGGGAAGCTCTTCTCCATCTCACAAAATACCAGAACTAGGGGACATCCACTCAAATTGAGGGCTGGGAGAGTAAGAATTGACAAAAGAAAATATTTTTTTTCACCCAGCACATTGTTAGTCTGTGGAACTCCCTGCCACAGGATGTGGTGATGGCATCTGGCCTGAATGCCTTCAAAAGGGGATTGGACAGATTCCTGGAGGAAAAGTCCATCATAGGTTACAAACCATGATGGAGATGTTTCATCTCCAGGCTTAAAACCGGGTACTTCAAGGGCCAGCTGCAGGGGAGTGGTATCAGGAGACATATATCTAGTCTCATGCGCTCCCAGATGCATCTGGTGGGGCCACTGTGAGATACAGGAAGCTGGACTAGATGGGTCTTTGGCATGATCCAGCATGGCTGTTCTTATGTTCTCAATTATGTTCTTATTTTTTCCTGCAGAGGTGTTTGGCTGTAATGCCCAGGACCAAATTTGTCAAGCACAATTGTAAATCTGCAACAGAATGTCTGAAAAAGGAAAGAATCAAGGTGTTGTAGTCACCCAGTCCATGTCCAGACCTCAACCTGATTAAAGTGCTGTAGTGGGACCTCAAGAGAATGGTTCAAATGCCAGCAAACCTGAATAAACAAAAGCAATGTTGTAAAGAAGAGTGGGCCAAAATTCCTTCACAACAATGTGAGATACAGAAAATGATTACTTCATGTTATTGCTGCTAAAGGTGGCTCTATGAGCCATTGAATCATAAGGTGTACTTAGTTGATGTTCTCTGTTTTGGCTTTATTTTTGTAAAATAAATCATGACACTGTGTAATTTGTCATGTGCTGTGGCTCATTTGAAGTACCGTATATACTCGAGTATAAGTCGACCCGAGTATAAGCCGGGGGTTCTAATTTAAACCCCAAAAACTGGAAAAAATTATTGACTCAAGTATAAGCCTAGGGTGGGAAATGCAACAGGGCCTGGCAAGTCCTCCTTTGTGAGCTGGGTGTGTGTGTGATGTTTAAAATGACTTTTAGCCACCGAGGCAAGTGCTTGAGTTGGTGGCTAAAAGTTGTTTTAAATATTGTTTTAAAACAACTTTTTAAAAAGTCATTTTAAACATGGGGGGGGGGTCAGGAGAAGTGGCACACAATGTTTAAAATGACTTTTAGCCACTGACCCAAACTTGCCTCAGTGGCTAAAAGTATTGACCTGAATATAAGCCAAGGACCCCTTTTTTTCAGCCCAAAATTAGGGCTGAAAAAGTAGGCTTATACTCGAGTATATACAGTAGTACTGTATTTACCTAATTTTCAGGCCTGCTAAGGACCAGATGACTTTTTATTATGTCCTTACACGTAAAACCATAAAATTAAAAGAGGACATGCTTTCTTTTTCATATGACTCTATGTGAAGCACCTGACTTGACCTTTCTATCTGTGTACCTCAGCACTATTCAGCTTTAATCCAGTTGCTTCATTAACAGCAGCACTATTCATATTCTTTGCTTTTCTTCCTAGCTAACTGAGCCCCATCTTCCAGCAGTACATTTGCGGTAGTGCTTGGTATTGTATTGTCTCATTATGGGATTTTTAAAGTACAAGATATTTAGATTTATTTACCATAGCTTTCATCTAACAAAATTATCCTGAAAATCATAGCTGTTGTCTCTGGAAACAATCTTCCACCGTAATCACCTTCCATTATTCACTTACCACAGAAGATTTTATAAGCCAAATAATTCTGTACCCCTTACAACAAAATGCTGTTTGTGTATTACTGGGAATATTTAAAGAATGAAGTCCATGCTGCATATTTTCAATTAGTGTGGAATGTAACTACTGCAAAAATGTTAATCACTTCTAAATGATCCCTTTCTTTTGCACCAACAGTGAGTGAATAGTTTCTTAAGCGCTGGAATTTGATTTTCATCTTTAGATGTACAGCTCTTGCATATCTGCTTAGTTTGACTCAACATAGTCAAGGTTTTCTGATAAACTTTGGTGATTCATTTGTTTCTTACATAAGAAACCAGTTAAGTATGGAGAATCATAATTGTAGTACCAGGTACTATACTATATGTGGTGTTTAAAGAGATTTAGTTCTTTTGTGCTAAAATGCTGATGCTATATCAGTATATTTCACTTTAATATGGAACTTGGATGACAACTTTATAGTGGTTGTGAAGAGACCTGATCTGGACAAAAGCCTTTGCCAGGCATTCCATCAAAGGGCTATTCCAAACCTGCAAGCATAGCTTTCATATGGGGATAGCTAAAATTTGTCAAAGAAGTTAGTTTCTGTCTGTAGGACACCCTGATAGTTTAGGTTTTCTAATTACACTGAGAGTGTCCAAAGATAGAGGCTGCTCTTTTCATAGATTTAGCTCTCCAATCCATACATGGAGATAGGACAGGCAGGGTGTGCAGGCAGTAAAGTGAATTTACTTGGTCTGCTCCCAGTTTTGGATTAATCGAACACTTGTATGATGCTTCAATTCATTGAACTTAAGTCCCACTGAAACCACTGTGTCACCAAACACAATGTCACTGTCCCCTTGTCTGCTTTATGTTTGTTGTTTGTTTTGTTATTAGTTGCTTTATGCCTCTTGCTGAGTATTTGTTTTTGCTCTTGTCTTGTAGCATTGCTTTTATTATTATTATTTCTTTGGATTATTTTCATTTTCATTTGCTGTTTTTGTAAACCACTCCAGAGTTCCCATTATGGAAAATCAGCTGGCTGAAAAAGTGAGGAGTCTGGACATCTTCCTGGATCCGGATCTGTCTCTGGAATCCCAGGTGGCAGCCGTGAACAGGTTGGCCTTTTACCATCTTAGGCTAATCGCCCAGATTCGCCCGTACCTTGATGGGAACTCTCTGAGGACTGTGTTGCAGGCGCTGGTCATGTCGAAGATAGATTATTGCAACGCTCTCTACATGGGGCTCCCCTTGACCCTTGTTCGGCAACTGCAGCGGGTGCAGAACGTGGCAGCCAGGTTGGTGGTTGGTGTGCATCACCCCCATTCTGGCTCACCTGCATTGGTTGCCCGTTGCCTCCCGAATAAGGTTCAAGGTGTTGGTTTTGGTTTACAAAACCCTCCATGGCCTGGGTCCTGACTATCTGGCAGAGCGTATCTCCATAAGATCAGAACTGGCCCGACCCACCCAATCCTCCATGGCTCTCTTGTTCTGGATGGCCATCCCCAGGGAGGCCTGTAGGGTAGCAATACGTAAACGGGCCTTCTCGGTGGCTGGCCCGGCTTTCTGGAATAAACTACCAAGTGAGATATGCCAGGCTCCCTCTTTGGCATCCTTTAAAAAATTTATTTTTATTTTATTTATTTATTTATTGTTATATTTATATCCCACTTATCTTTTAAACAGAACTCTAAGCAGCGTACAATCGGGTGAGCAAGCGCCGAAACAGGACAATAGAAAATTTGTAGTACAAACAATAATCGACAAGTAATAATAAACAACAATATAAAAATATAAAAGAAGACATATAACAAACACCCTATTGCATCCCAAAACGCCAACAAGGCGTGATTCCTAAGGGTTGACAATCAATGAACACCAATAATCAGTGATCAACAGATCAATAGAGATGGCGGAATGAAAAACAACAACAAAAAACCCCCTAAATTAAAGCTCGCCAAAGGCCTCTCGAAATAAGTGTGTTTTTCAAAGCTTTCCGAAAGGCCTGCAGGGACTCTGCAGAGCGCACTTCGCCGGGGATGGAATTCCATAAAGAAGGGGCTGCCACAGAGAAAGCCCGGTTCTGGGTGACCGTCTTCTGGGCCTCTCGTGGAGTGGCAACCCGCAGCGAGTGTGCTCGCAACTGCCGAATAGGTCGGGCCGAGGTGGATCACTGGATGATACGCTCTGCCAGGTAGTCCGGTCCCAAGCCATGGAGGGCTTTATAAACTAAAACCAAGACTTTGAATCTAATCCAGGCTGCAACGGGCAACCAGTGCAGGCGGGCCAGGACTGGGGTGATGTGGTCATAACGACGCACACCAGCCACCAGCCTGGCCGCCGCATTCTGTACCCGCTGCAGACGCCTGGCTTCAGCAGTCACTAGGGTCTGTATCACTTTTTTCTTTCTTTTCTTTTCTTTTTTTGCTATTTGTACTCATTAACTGTCCTATGCCTCTTGCCCATTATTTTTTTTTATTGTTGGTGTGTATTTTCCCCTTTATTTTATTATTATTGTCTTCTCATTTACTTTTATTATCTTGTGGATCTCTTGTGGTTTCATGTGAACTGCCCAGAATTCCCTCTTGAGAAATTGGTACGGTATATAAATATAAAAAAAATGTTTTCTAGTAAAGTTATTTTAACCAGTATAATAAATAAATAAATAAATAAATAAATAAATAATGATAATTCCCAGTGCCTCTTCTGCCTTCTCACCAACCTTCCTTTTGCTTGGATTGTAAAAGCTTAACTCAAGAATTACTCAGATTAAGGCTTCAATGTCTCCATTCCTTTCTCTGGGATAAGTCACTTTGGCCACCAGTATCAACTTCCCAAGTCTCTGATTGGTTTCATCTTCCCAAGTCTATGATGGGATTGCATCTCAAGCAATGCCAACAAACAACAACATCTAAACCTCCATTTAAATCAACCTCAAAACCGAAGTTGATCTCGACATCAAAGTTGAAATCCAGTTCAAAGTTCTCTATCCCACCTCGAAAAAAAACCAAAAAGTCTTCCTCAACCACCACTCACATGAAGAAATGCAAAGGTGAGTCCTTGGGATCACTGCCTTCATCAGCACTGTCCAGGCCAGCATTATATGGAAATAATTTATTATGAGGGTTACGACCATCCCAATGTTCCATATAGACACTGGTCATGATTACTTTACCAGTCCATTTCCTCACCCCTGTTCATTCCCACCTTGATACCAGAGAAGTTGAACAGAACTTTCTCAACACCAAGTAGATACTTTTCCTGAAGACTCAATACCAAGAGCAGGTCACTATCAACACAAGGGGTTACCTGCAGACCAACTGGACCCAACACTGCTATGAAAAGCACCCACAGCATCAGTCCTCAGTACTGATGATTCCCCCAACTACGCTATCTGGCAGTTCACTACAAGTCACAACTACATATAATGAGCCACTACACGATTGCTTGATATTGATCCTGCAGCTATACAACTACTGCCTTGTAGGCACCATGTTATTTCCTCAAAATATAGGCATGCTTCTCCATCTCCGCAGTCTAGCAAACCCTCAGGGTCTTCATCAACTCCAGAGGACCAGGCTTAGAGATGTGAAGACCCAGGGAAAAAACAGAAAAATTCAGGGGGAGGGACAGTTTTTCTGTCCCCCCCCCCAAGCATTTTTGGTTCTTTTCAGAAATATTGGAAAAATTGAAAAAAAGAAAAAAAGAAAAATGATTATGAAATGTTTTATTTTAACATGGTGAATAAAATATTTTAAGATAGGGTGTTCAAATATTTTCCAAATCATTTCTATAAAATATGCACAGTATAAGATTATTCTAATTTCTGTGCACTGAGGACAGGCAAGTCCTAGGTTAGAAGCTGAACACTCCAATGCAAGAACAAGAAGATACATTTCGGAAGTGCTGATATTGTCACAAGAAAAATGAAAAGGATTCACTTTTGTTTTTGCATGTGTGTGGGTATGTTTGCTTCTCTTCTGTCCTCTTCACTAGGCCTCGGACAGCACTGGAAGAAAATACAGAGCACGAAAATGTTTCTGACTAAATGTCATGCCCATTCATTGAAACTTACATTCCCCCCCCCTCTTCAATTCTTTTTATGAGAATGAAGTGTTTATTTTATTTTTATTTACTACTGTGGAGAGGAAATATAAATAATAGTTAATTCTGGATTTTTCAGCATTGTTTTATAGAGGTTTTTTTTTTTGTTCCACATAAACTAGTAAACAGTTCAGGAGACTGCTATTCCATTTGTTACTTAAAATTACAAATAAATATTATTTAAAAAGTAAATTCTGTGTGTAATAATTGTTTGGATACACTATAGTTTAATATGCTAGTTGAGATCATTTTATGCCATGTCGAATTGTCCATAGTCATATTTTAGGTTCCTAAAGTAACAAAATGACTTTCAAGCTGTAAAGGGGGGGGGAGTCTAATGTAGCATTTTTTTTTTCAATTTTTCCAAAAATTTTGATTTTTTTTCCAGGAAAAAAAACAGAGAAAAAATCCTGGGTTTTTTTCCGAGCTTCAAAATTTCCAGAAATTTTGCATCTGTAACCAGGCTATGCCTGTGCAACAGTAATATCCTTATCCCAACTCTGAGTCATCACTCATTCACTGGGGATTCACCTCCTAATGCCCGGACTCAGATGTTGTAGATACTCATCCTCTGTCTCCTGAGATCTTACTTCCAGTTGATTCTTGGAATTGCAAAGGTCATGGAGTTGGCAGTTGAGCAGTCTCCACCTCTGTAATCAGACAAAGTGTATGAAGAACATGGGAAGAGGGCACTGATTTATTCTCATTTGCACCTGAGGTTATGACAAGAACCAATGGGTAGAAATTCATCAGAGAGAATGCCAACTTGGAAATGAGTATAAATTTCCTTATGGTGAGAGCCATTAAATAGTGGAACAGCTTGCCTTCCAATGTTGTGGGTGTCCCATATCTGGAAGTTACCAAAAAAAAAAAATTGGACAGCCATCCATCTGGGATGGTATAAAGTCTCCTGCCTTGGCCAGGGGGGTTATACTAGAAAACCTCCAAGGTCCCTTCCAACCCTACAATGATTCTATGATATGATTCTATAGGCTTCATGCCTTCCCTTATGAAGCTAAACACTCTTCTTCAGCTCAAATAGCAAGAAAGGCAGACAACTTGTACAAAACCCCTGTGCATCTCTTTCAAAACATCCATTACCTAATTCAGTTATAGTAGATGCAACTCAAAACAGAGAAAAGAAACAGATGCACCTCAGCTCCCAACAACAGAGAGGGAAGAAAGCTCAACATTTTTGGATGCTGCTACTCCTCTTTGGCTTCCTTGATACTCCGAATTGCCAAGTAAACATCTGCAATGGTGCCTATCACAGATACCTATGGCTCTAGGCTTTGTCAATTAGTTACCAAACAAATATTGATCAATAAGCCTGTTCTGAGAGGTGGAGCTATGTTATGGAGAGGTCAGCAGCCTTTCTAAGATTCTCTGAAAAGTCTGATCAAATCTCTCAGCCTGTAGGTCCGAGAAAACTGGGGTCTAGGATTGACCATGAGAGATGGACCCTATAGCAGCCGGAGCCAGCAGTGTGGAGGGTGTGTGTGTATAGAATCACAGAATCACAGAATCATAGAGTTGGAAGAGACCTCGAGGGTCATCCAGACCAACCCCCTGCCATGCAGGAACCCCCAGCCCAGTACTTCAGACAGATGGCCATCCAGCCTCCACTTAAAAACCTCTAAAGAAGGAGACTCCACCACCCTCCGTGGCAGCATATTCCACTTCCAGACAGTTCTAATCATCATGAAGTTCTTCCTAATGTTCAAGTGGAATCTCTTTTCCTATAGTTTGAAACCATTGCCCCAAGTCCTAGTCTTTGAAGCCATGGAAAACAAACTAATCCCCTCTTCAATATGACATCTTTTCAGATATTTAAACATGGCTATTATATCCCCTCTCAGCCTCCTTTTTCTAAGGCTAAACATTCCCAGCTCCCAAAGCCATTCCTTGTACAATATTTCTTCCAGACCTTTAACAGTTCTGGTTGCCTTCTTCTGGACCTGTTCAAGGTTGTCAACATCCTTTTAAAATTGAGGTGCACAGAACTGGATACAGTACTCCAGGTGGGATCTGACCAGAGCAGAACAGATTTGTACTATCACCTCCCTTGCTCTAGACACTTTGTTTCTGTTGATGCTACCAAGAATCACATTGGCTTTCCTGGCCGCTGCATCACACTGCTATCTCCTGTTCAATTTGTGGTCCACCCAGACTCCCAGATCCCTTTGACATGTACTATTCTAAAGCCAGGTGTCTCCCATTCTATATTTGTGCAATTCATTTTATTGACCTAGATTCAGCACCCTACATTTCTCTCTGTTAAAACCCATTCTGTTAGCTTTGGCCCAGTCTGTCAAGGTTGTTTTAGATTTTCATCCTGTCCTCTAGGGAATTAGCAACCCCTCCTAATTTGGTGTCATCTGCAAACTCTTGATTCCTTCATCCAAGTCATTAATAAAGATATTGAATAGCACTGGACTCGGAAAAGAACCCTGAGGCACCCCGCTGGTCACAACTCTCCAAACTGAAAAGAAGCCATTTATGGTCACCCTTTGGGTGTGAACAATCAACCAATTACAAATCTACTTAACAGTAGCACTATCTAGCCCACATTCCACTAACTTTGTAGGATCAGCAAAAGCTGAGTCCATGCCCCCTGAAGCTCCCCTGAGCACAGGTTGAGAGAGAGCCAAAGATGGCAACAAGCAGTGACACTCCGAGAACAGAGGAGGGAAGAGAACAGAAGAAGGGTTTGCAGTTTTTAATTTGCCTTCTCTGATAAGTTATCATATTTTGCTATGCTATGCTATGGAATTTGCTCTGATCTAATTTAACTGAATTGACTAATAATAAAAAACGCCTGCAGAAGATCATGAGAGACTTTTGTTGTTTTTTATGTTGGGGACCTCTGTTAAGACAATAAGAGAGCTTTGAGAAAAAGAGAGCACTGAGTTGTACTAAGAAAGGTCATTACCTCACATCCACTTTGTACCACAACAAATTAAAATGTGTAATAAACCTTGTTGGGGTCACATGGTTTTGTTGCTGTTCCCATGTCCCCAGGGATGCACTTTATTGTTATGTAACCTTTGTGACCCCACAGATGGGGTCCGCATCAAAGTGCATTTTGTTTTGTTTTCCCGCGGCACTAATTTTTTTTAAATAAAACCCGATAGGTAGGTATATCAGTATATTGATTTTCATTTGTCATTTGTCGATCTTTGAATTCTTCTTTTTTGAGCGGGGCAGTTCAAGGGCCATGGTGCATTGAAATCTGTTCCCTCCAGAACAGATTAATTGGTTTTCAATGCATTCCTACTTACAAAAGTTTTTACTTATGAGCATGTGCTTGGAACGGATAAAATTTGTAAGTAGACGTTTTAGTATAGTAGCCCTCAGGCACTTTGGGCCGGAAAAAGTAGACCTTGGCCTGTTCAAAGTTGAACAGCCCTGGTATACAATATAAAAGGTGTTAAGAAAGTGGATGGACCTGCTGGATGCTTTTGTTTTCACCCTGTTTTTAAACTTTTTGGATACAGCTATGTAAACACAGAAATACAAATGTATAAACATCAGCTTTTAGTTTGTATTCGGTGGAACAATGTGTGGAAAAGGAAAGGACAGAGAACACCTAGATCTGTGGCAACATCTACTGGAGAAGGACATAAACTTAAGAAACTGCAATTTAATATTGGACCCGGTACATCTTGACTTTAATATTGGTACATCTTGATTTTAAAGACCTGAATAGAAATTAGGTTGCATAAGTATTGATGGGCAAATGTGTTAATAAGTAAAAAGTGTGTGTTGTGAAGAGATTGCTGGTAGTTAATCAGCAATTCATAGTTGTAAAATATGTTAATCCTTGGAGAATGAAAAACTTTTAATGTGTGTGTTGTGTGTTGTATTGTTACAGTAGTGACCGACTCTTCATGACCCCATGGTCCATGGAGTTTTCTTGGCAGGAATACTCGGGTGGTTTGCCAACTTCAGGCACCTACAGCACCTAGTATTCCCTGGTTGGTCCAAGTACTAACCGGGGCTTAGCTTCCGAAAGCAGGAGAAATCAGTTGTGTAGAGCATCTAGGCAGCAATAGAAATTGTGTCCCCCCCCTTTAGAAATATAATTGAGTAAATTTATAGTAACAAGAGGGGAAAACAACCACTGCATTTCTCACCTGCACAAGCGCAAGCTAGTTGCACTAGGCCCTCAGTCGAATCTACAAATTATGTTTATGCTAGCAGGTAGAGGAGGAAGTTGCACGGCTAGAAGAGAACATGGAAAGAAAAGGAGTCCAGATGGAACAACTGAAGCAAGAAAATATAGTGAATAAAAAAAGTGACACTGGAGAAAACCTCAAGCAAAATAGAAGTAAAAGTCAAGAAGATTGATGAAGAACTGGAAACATGGAAGACAAAGCAGAAAAGAACTGAAGATTCTTTGATAAACTTGGAAGTGGAAAGAGCAGTTTATAGAATATTGAAGAAGAAATAGATGAAGATCCAGTGCTGACTGTGAGTGTAATTGTAACACAAATACAGTGGTACCTTGTATAAAGGAATTAATTTGTTCCAAATGAAATTATGTTAAGCAAATTTTCCTTTATAAAAATTTCCCATAGGAATGCATTGAAAACGGAGTGATCCCTAATAGTGACCATTTTTATGTTGTACGGATTCACCCCATATATGATTCTGTTAAGCAAATTTCCCCAACCTCCAGAATTTTTTATGTCGTACAGATTTTATGTTATACAAACCGTTTGTTGTACAAGGTTCCACTGTATTGGAAATGGAAGCTGAGGACATACAACAAAATATTGGAAAATGGGGAAGAAACTTGGGAGAAAAGAAGAAATAGAAGAGCCCAAGAAGAGGAAGACAGTATCTCATCAACCCAATGAGATACTGAAGAAGAAGGAGATACCAGTACTTCAAAGGCACAAGCAATGGAAACCAGTGGAGCCAAGACTATACAAGATAAAAAGGAGAAACAAGGTATAGTATAGGCACAAAATATAGGGTATAATATTGATATTGATCATTAGGCACAGACCTGGAAAGTTAATATACAGATTACTAAATGTGGAAGTTTTAAAGAAAAAATAGGTAAGGTGTTCTATAGATGACATATGTTGCCCTCAAAAATAGCCGAAATGTATACAGAAGTAACAAACAAATCTTGGATATGTATGAGACAGGAGGGGAGGTTTTACCATATATGATGGTCATGTAAAGAAGCAAGAGCATACTTAAGAATGGTACATGAATGCTTATAAAATTTTTGTCACGTAATTTACCATTTAAACCATTTTTCTAGTGAATATTATATCAGAGATAGTAGATATGAAAATAAGGCATGTAGTCATTCATGCAATAATTGCAGCTATAATTTTGTATGTATAAATATAATTGATGGGCAAATGAGAGATACTGAATAAGAATTGATAGAAAAATGTTAGGGTTAGGGTTAGGGTTTTCTACCCAGAAAACCTTGACAGGATCTTTATTAATTAGAACCCACCTAACACTTTATTATTATTATTATTATTATTATTATTATTATTATTATTATTATT
>JAHTLZ010000016.1:16702666-16782686 GCA_023846285.1 Phrynocephalus versicolor | reverse complement strand
TTATTATTATTATTATTATTATTATTATTATTATTATTATTATTATTGTCTGGAGAACACAGCTAGCTGGAGAACACAAGTGGTAAGCTGGAGTTGGCCTTCTCCAATGATCGTGGAGATATCTTTGTGGAATATATGCTGTTTCATTGTTGTTGTTGTTGTTGTTGTTGATGATGATGATGATGATGATGATGATGATGATGGATTTCTATACCATACCGTCTAGCAACAAGGCCACTCTGGGCGGTTTACAAAGATAATAGCTTGTATGCCTGCAAGTAGAACATATTTCGCAAGTTTGTTAGAGAACATAACCTCCTCATTGGATTGGCTCCTTACTTACTTTCTCCATCTCTTTGATCACAGCCTTTCACTCTCCACCCTTAAGGTCTACATAGCAACAACTGTTGCTAATATGCCTCTAGGCTCTTCCATCACCCCACTTTGAAGAAGTTCTTTAGAAGCTTGAAGAACATGCACCCTCTCAAAGGAACTTGCCTCCTAATATTATCTCCAACAGATTTTAAATAAACTGACCCTAGGACCATTTGAGCCACTAGTATCTGACTCTGAAAGTCTGCTGCCACTCAAAACCATCTTCCTTCTTCCCATCAGGTAAGCACATAGGGCCACTGAGATTGCCACCTTTTGGGTTGACCCACCATTTCTTCAGTTTCACCCAAACAAAGTCATACTCTACCCAAATGTGGTAACAGACTTCCATGTTAGAAAAGCCATCATTTTGGCAACATTTTTTCCATCTCCATCCAAAGATTTGGAATGGTTTCTGAAGTCCTTAGATTTCAGAACAGCTTTGGCCTTTTATGTGTCTAGGACGTCCTCTTTCTGAAAATCTAATAGATTGTTTGTCAGCTCTCATAGTCCCACTAGAGCAGTGGTTGTGAACCTTTGGCACTTCAGATGTTTTGGACTAAAACTCCTATTAGCAATCTAGGCTCGGAATTCTGGGAGTTGTGGTCCAAAACATTGGGAGTACTGAAGGTTTGCCACTAAAGATTCTGCCATTACTTCTCAGACTGTTTCTAAATGGATTGTGGCAACTATTTGCTTGGCTTATACAGTGCATGCACCTCTGCCAACTCCAATTCTGGCACACTCTACCAGGGTAATTTCCACCTCAACTGCCTTCCTAAGAGGTAGAAGTCTCCTGGACATGTGTAAAACTGCTATGTGGTTGACACCATCCATGTTTGCCTCCCACTATAGACTTTATCAATGTGTCAAAGCTGACACTGCATTTGGTTGAACTATTCTTACTTCTGCCTTGCTGTGGCTGCCCACTCCCTGTTAAGTCAGCTTAGTAATCACCCAAATGTGTGTATTCCATGAACACAAAAAGAGAGGTTTCTACCTGTAGCTCTGGTTCTTCAAGGGGTCATTCTGTTAATTCTGTTAAATTGCGTCATTTTGTGTGCCACATTTCACTCTCCGTCCTAACCATTGAGCCTAATAGCACAATGGTTAAATGCCTGCACTGCAGCTAAAACTGTGCTCACAACCTGGGGTTCAATCCCAGGTAGCTGACTCATGGTTGACTCAGCCTTCCATCCTTCTGAGGTTGGTAAAATGAGTACCCAGCTTGCTGGGGGGCGGGGCAATGTGTAGCCTGCATAATTAAGCTGGAAACTGCCCAGAGAGTGCTGTAAGTACCATGGGGTGGCATATAAGCAGAACATTATACCAATATCAGTTTGCATTTAATCTGTGGCTTGAGTATGGTGAACTGTGCATCTAAAATATTAACTACCTGATAATAACTTCTTTGTTTCCTCCTCAGTTTTCCTGAAGGTTACAATCCCCAGTTTGAAGAATGGACCTGCTAGACTCAAAGGCTTACCTATTTCTACTATTTTAGTGGACTGACAAAGACACAAACCATCCTTGCTTTTGGATTTAGTGCAAAGGCAGCATAGCCTTCCCACCCCACCCAGCCATTTTAAGAGGATGGTTGAGTGAATGAGATCATGGAGCAGGTGCTATTGGAAATCAATCAAAACACTAACAGCATGTACACTAGATTTCAGCTTGGACAAAAAGAATTTACAGAGTTACAGTGACCAGAAAGAAGAGGTACTGAGTTGTTTGCAGAAATCAGCTAGCCTGAAGTAAAATGAAATGGAGGCTGAATCTATGTAAAAAAAAAAAAAATAGAATGGAAAACAAAATGGCCCACTTTACTATTTTATAACCTCTGCTTGAAACAAACTGAGAAGAATGTGGAAATGTACAACCATTGGAAAATGCATATCAATCACAGTTCTTCACATAATAATGCATTTCAAATCCATCTCAGGTTGTTTGTCTTACCTGATTTGTGACTCCATGTTAATAGGACCACGAGAGAGATGGTTAAAGGATTATCTTTTTTATTTCTTAAATGGCTATATTTAGCTACTGCAGAGGCTGTTGTAGGAACTGGCTTCATAAGCCAAGGGAAGAGAGGTTGACTTCCCCCATGCCTGCCACATTTTCCAGATAAATCACTCCTCAAAGGAATTTCTTTGACCTGCGAGAGAGATTAATGGTGCCAGCAGGTGAACTGAACCATAGTTTTGAGAGCTGTGAACATAGATTGTCTGCTGGCTTGTTTTGTTGACATTTTAAATCCTGATTGTAAGATAACAGAGGGTTTAGGTTTATGATCAACATATCTTTTGGGATTGTGTACCAGAGTTGGAAAACTCTGCTGTTAGTGGGTGCTCTGCCGGACAGGTTAGCGGGCCATCTCCCTGTTCTGGACAGGGTTGGACTCCCCCTAAGGGACAGGGTCCGTAGCTTGGGGGTGCTCCTGGACCCCGGTCTAACTCTGGAAGCCCAGGTGGACTCGGTGGCCAGGGGTGCCTTTCTCCAGCTGTGGAAAATATATCAGCTGCGCGCCTACCTGGATGAATGGATCCTCATGACAGTTACGCATGCACTGGTAACATCCCGCATTGATTACTGCAATGCGCTTTACATGGAGCTGCCTTTGAAGACAGTCCGGCGATTGCAACTGGTTCAGAATCATGCTGCGCGGCTGGTGAGTGGTAGGGCCACCAAGGAACACATCACGCCCATTCTGTATAACCTTCATTGGTTACCAGTTGCTGCCCGAGCCGAATTCAAAGTGCTTGTTTTGACATATAAAGCCCTAAACGGCTAAGGACCTAGATACCTGAAGGACCGTCTCCTTCCATATGAACCTACCCGGCAATTAAGATCTAGCCAGAGGGCCCTCCTGGAAGAGCCATCCCTCAAGGAGGTGAAAGGAATGGCTTTTAGGAACAGGGCCTTTTCGGCAGTTGCCCCCAGATTATGGAATGCCCTCCCAAGCGAGATCCGCCTGGCGCCAACATTGATGTCATTTCGGCACCAGGTAAAAACATTCCTCTTCAAGAAGTCTTTTTAACTGATTATTGTGGGTCCTGATAGTGATTTTAGTACAGTGTTTTAATATATTGTATTTATTGTATTTAAATGTTTTATTGTTTTAATTTTATTGCAATATGATGTTTTAATTGTCTGAATTGTTGACTTTGATTCTGAGCCACCCAGAGACCTTTGGGTAGTGGGCGGCATACATGCTAAATAAACAAACAAACAAACAAACAAACAAACAAACAAACAAATAAATAAATAAATAAATAAATAAATAATAAATAAAACGTTTGCTTTTGGCAATCATGGCCAGTTCTGCAGAATCCTTATAGTTGCAATCCCCAAAAGAGGTGTTCTTATCGTGTTGCTGTTCACAATTGGTTACTCATTTGTGTTTAAAGCCAAAATATTACATTTTAAAGCAGACAGTTATGGCCCTTATTGTTCACAACTGAGTCTAGTAACTTTTCTGGGTCACCCAGTCTTCAGGGCTCCTACATTTGCAGAATTTGGAATAGTGTCTTTCAAATTTCCTCATCCAAGCTAAAGTTGAGGGGTGGAAACTTGGACTGGGATAGGGGTTTGGGTAAATGGGAAATTTTGATACAGTACATATAGCTTTTCTGCCAACATTCATGACAGAACCAAGATTGGATAATGAAGGTTTGAGTTCCTACTCAGAAACTTCAGAATCTAGATAATACAAACTCAACAACTGGGATTGGATGTGAATAGAGATGGGCACGAAACAAAAAACAAAACAAAACAAAATTCTGTTTTATAGTTTCATTAGGTAACAAAGTAACCTTGGGTTCCAAAGTTCCAACAGATTCCAATTAAAAAGATTTTTCCGAGGGGTACCCCCTTTGGAGCTTCATAAATCAGCTCCCTGACCCCAAAACCTTTTCAAATTTCAGGGTATAACCTCGCTTGAGGACGCTCCCCTGCCATTTTGGTCCTTTAGGACCCAGGCGAGCAGAGTGTTTCATTTCATTTTATTTGTTTTGTAATGAAACTACTTTAAAATTCATTACAAATGAAACAAAATGAAACTACCACAGAAACAAAACAAAATATTACTTTTCCATTTTGTGCCCATCTTTAGATGTGAACAATGTGGAAAAAATAAACGGGAGAAAACAGGGGAAATAATGGTTAAATCGAAGATTGAATTATATAAATAGCTTTCTTAATTCAGATGATATGCACAGAAGGCTTTAGAAAAATAGAGAGAGGTTGATCTGTATTTGCAGATCACATGAATCATAATTAATGTTAGCTGAGCTTTATTCCTTTAGCAATGAATTATCCCACAAAATAATGTAACAGTTTATTTTCCCCATTTCTAATACATTTGAAAAGTACAGTATTTTGTAAGCTCCTATTTCAAGGTGGACAGAGATAGCTATATTCCTGGTATCGTGGTTTGAACTAACTAGAATGTATAAACCAACAATGAACCATGACTGGTTCAGAATGAGTGTTGATGTGAATATTTATTAATTACTTATTTATTTATACATTTGCATACTGCCTGTCTTCCAAGAGAAGCTCAGTCATCTAAGGATTTGTATGTGTACAAATACACACACACACACACACACACACACTCTCACACACACTTTCTATTGCTTTATGCATAGTGCTATGTAACAAATTACTACTATGATCATTATATATAAAGATTGAGAATCAGATTGGCCCAAAGAGAGTGAAAAGCCATTGCAAGTTATGTTTCATCACTTCACAGTGATTAAAAATGTCCAGCTTAAACTTGTCAAAGTTGCCTGCTCCATTTTTTTTGGGGGGGGGCACTTAATAATGTTTAAGATCTGTTATTTTTTTCTTGTCATGCCCATAGTGGAGGTGTTGCCCTGCTCTGAGACAGCTCAGAGGTGTTCCTGCCAGTTACTCCTCCGAAGATGCTGTTGCTGGGTCCTCAGAAAGTATTCTCCCCAGCAGGTGCAGAGGGCTGCAGGAAGAGGAGGAAAGTGAATGTCCCCTCAGCCCATGCATAGGTATGATTCCAGGCAACTGCTGCACTGCTGCCTGCAAGAAGTGCATCTTTGTGCTCTGAGGCTTCCTCATGAGTTCAGGATCCCCTTGAGAGGAAGGCCCTCTTCTGAGGAGATCTGATGCTGGAAAGCCTCTAACCCAGGGCACAGGCAACTGAGACACTGAATTGTAGGCTGGGATCATTGCTGGTAACATCACTCAGGATCACCCGAAACACCAACCAGGAGCTTCTTTTGTGAACCTTTGCTCTGTGAATAAACCTTCTTTGTAAGTCATTATGTCTTGCACTTTTACCTCATCAGATTCCTGCCTGAACTATTCCCTGGCAATCTGAACATGACACTCAGTTGATTTCACTCCTGTCTACTTCCCACATGGGCTGACAACTTTGTAGGACAACAATTTATAGCTAGGTCTCAACTTACGTTTTGACTCCCAGTGTTGCTTCCACTTTTGAATGGTTGGCTACTGTTTACTTTGTGCACCAGCTCAGCCTTGACAAGCCAGGTCAACCTTGAGGAGCCACTCACATGTCTACTCTTGCATGCACAGTATTAGACTACCATTGCTTATTCAACTTCCCTTTTGATACCCCTGAGGCACTACACTAAAGTCCGTCTTCTAACATGGTTGGACATCTTCGGTCCTAGAACAGGACATCTTCAGATGTGCATAAGGCTCCTCCCGTTTCCAATTTTAGGGTTACAACAACCCTAAGATGCAGATCTGGCTGACAGTGACAAGGCCAGACAGGAGGCTTGAACCTTGTTTGCTCAAGTTAAAGTCCAAAATTAACCTGTGCACCATGCCAAATTTGACCTGGTTCACTTTTACTACTTGTTAAATATGTTGGTGTGCTAAACGTATGTGTTGACTCAATAAAGTTGCTTAAAAACCACTAGGACTTTCCTCACTTCTGGGGCAATGGGGATAAGTCTTCAGGTCCCTGCTGAAATGTTTCTTTTCGGCCAATGTTGGGGGTGGGGTAAGCAGGCAGACTTAGTATGCAAGAGTAGACATGTCAGTGGTTTGTCAAGGCTCCAGACATTGGCATTTAAGATTATGTGGCAGCCTTAATTCCTGGAGGGTCTGCAACCGTTTTGTTTTTCTCTTGGGCATAAGCCTATAAAGTCTACAGAATCCAGAGCTTTTCTCTCATGTTGAAAGGGTGGTGGTTTTTCTTTCCCTGTCTGGGAAAAGTACTTTTTGCCAAAAGCCCTCTAATCTAAGGGTCCCTGGCTAAAGGCCAACAATGTGTCATTTTTGTTTAAGTGTGAATTGTCACACTGCTCTGTTTTCAGTCTCTATGAGTTGTGTTGCCTTTGTGCTCTTACAGCACTGCAGGATAAACTCCAGGTGCTGATCGTGATGCCTCCCCCTCTGGCCTACCCACACACACAGACAGAGTCTTGAACTAGGAAAAATCATGCCTGTGCTTACAACAATACTGCTGCCTGGCCCATGGCACAGAGATTGTTTCTGCCTCTCTTGAATCTTCATTTGTGCAATAGGCAGATGAAAGGCAGGCTATTCAGCATGCAGATGATATTGCAGGTTGTCTTACAGTAGGGGAAATGATGGGCTGGTGTTTTCCCCCTCCTTGACAGGCTAGAAAGTTCTTCACTTCTTAGGAAAGGTTTTTTTTAATGGACTTTTGAAACGGTGACATTAAGCAGCATAAAAATGTGCAATTCAGTTTTAAAACAGGCCCTCAATCCCCCCCCTCTCTCTGTGTGTGTGTGTGTTGCGTCATTGCAGTCGTGACTGACTCTTCGTGACCCCGTGTCCATGGAGTTTTCTTGGCAGGAATACTGGAGTGGTGTGCCAGTTCCTACTCCAGGCACCCACAGCACCTGGTATTCCCTGGTGGTCTCCCATCCAAGTACTAACCAGGGCTGACCCTGCTTAGCTTCCAAAATCAGGAGAGATCGGATGTGCTTACTCCCCTCCCAAATAGGGTTTCTGGGTCGAGAACTTAATCTGGGTTGGACAAGATTTGGGAAGGAGATTTTTGTTCATATTCTAACATTCTTTATATCGTGAAGGCAATGCAACACAATTTGACCCACAGAACTTAATTCATAGCATGATGTGGTGGGAAATGACCTTCACAAACCAGATAGAATTAATATAGGAATGCCATGTTTTCTAGCACAGAAATCATTCCGAAGACGTCTGCATGTAGACTGCCTGTTATGGCACAAGAATGAAGTTCACAGGCAAGCTTTTCTCAAATACAACACTTTCATTAGAGGAAGACAATGACACTGCACTTTCCTAATCCTCCCCTCCTTTTCCTCCCGTCTGTCTCTTTAAAAAAGCGTCCGTATTATCTTGGGCTCCCCTGGAAATGCAGTAAGGATTCCTATCACATCTTGGTCTCCATGGCAACAGCAGCCTTTCCCATAATGAGCTGCATCATCTGAACTGATGTCACAGCATCATGCAGCAGGTCAAACAAGGCACCTCCTAGTATTGCATCTTACAGATTGTGCTGTAAACATCAAAAGAGGATGGTGTGAGCAGGAGATGGTGAGTGTTAACAGGAGCCTATTTTTATTTGTGTGCTGTCCTCTCTGTACAGGCTTCTCCGATTATCCGAGTGTCTGAGTTTTGCTTCCTGAGGATGGGTTTGGGGAAGAGATGCTGCATGCCTAAATATAATCTTTCTCCAGCAGAATGGCTTAGACAAAGGCCTACCAGAAGCAAACAGGCACAACAACATTGATAACTGACCTTGCTGTTTTTCTGAAGAGATGCATTGAATATGTGTGATTTCCATACTCTAATCCATGATCTTCCTTGCTGATTTGATTCTTATTTTCTGTATCTTTGAGCCATGAAAAATGTAATTCCCCTATCTTGAAGATAAGACTTCTTTGAAAAATCTACTGTATCTCTAGCTCTATCTGCCTTTTTATGTGAAGGCAGCATCCTATATTTTTAGCATTTGGAAATATTTGGTGGCTTGTAGCATCATTATTTAGCTCCGGTAGGCTTTGATACTTAAAGATCATATTGACAGAAAAAAAAACCCACATGTTAGCAGGTGCTGAATAAGCAGCTGGTACTGCATTGACTTTAAATGGCTTTCTGTGCCTTTCCCTTGTTTTAAAAATGGTTTAGAAATGGTGAGATGCACAAACTTTCTGCCCAGAAACTAATGGAAATGGAGGTGCTCTCCTCCCTTAGAATGTTGTTGCTAACATCTGAAACGAACCCTTAGTAGATTTAAACATACCTTTTATAGGAATGCAAACAAGCCTTCTACTGCAACTGCGGTTAATGAGGAGCAAACAAAATCAGGCTTGCTGAGGTATTTTAAATATAGTGAGGACATCAGGGGTAGCCACAAATGTCCTCGTATCTAATGGGGAAATGCACATCAATACCCTTAAAGGCTTCGATTTTGTGTGTAACACCCGAGCATTATGTTTGGTTGTTCTTGATGGCTTCTCCATCTCTTTGTATTGTAATTATATTTTTGTTCTTCCTGTTGTGTTTGCTTCTGAGCACCTGCATGGGTTGCACTTAACCTGGCTGCTGGATGGGTGGGATACAGGAACTCATTGTCTTTGAATGATTAGATGAGTCATTGTTTCAGCTGTTTGCTGGGCAAAAGAAAGATAATGCCAGACACGTGTCAATTTCCCCGAGCAAGGTGTCCACTAAGAACTAGGGAGTGGTCTTCTCGCTGCCTTGCCCAACCCATCCTTCTTATTTTCAAAATGCAGCTAAAGCAGGGGAAGGAATAGCTACCATCAGTAGTTTGTTTTATTGTTTGATCAAATGGGTAAAGAAAAAGCATGGGAACACTCAGTGGGTAAACATAGGCTGATTGACTGTTAAGAAGAGAGAGAGAGAGATTTATACACACACAGTATATGGAAATGTGGTAAAGAGCTGATTGTTTTCTATAGCCGTCTTAAGCACAAAGGCCTCAGCTGGCATTATCCGTAATGGATCTTTTTGATCTTAATTAGGCAGCCTGCACTGTAACCCATGTCATAATTATCCAGCCTGATGGAAGCCTACATCTGTTCTTTTAAATCAGGGAAAGAGACAGGAGTGAAACAGCTTTATTTACTGGGAGAGTTTAAAAGGGACATTGTGCTTTCCTATGAAAAGGCGTCTCCAGGGGCTACTGGGTGCCCATCCGCCAGGCGAAGAGCATGAGTTAGCAAGAGACGGAACGTCTGGCCGCTGGCTGGATTTCAAAGCCCATGCAAAAATAACTGATAATCTCGAAATTAACCTCCGGAGCAGATGCCCCTTGTACAGAAAGCCAGTGTTACTAATACAGTAGTAGCAAAGGATGGCTCAGCAACAGAGGAAATTACCCAAGTATGCATGTGTTGCGTTGGTTATAAGATAAGACTCAAACACACCTCATCTGGCTGTGTCCTGTTTTATGATGCTAAACTGAAGCTTTTATTTTATTATCAATGTTTAAAGATAAGTTCTTCTAATTTGAACATTTTGCTAATCCAGAAGCTCCAGACCTGCTACCTGTCATATGCTGTTTACCAAATATCCTTAGCAACCAAAACAGATTGGGGTGGGGTGGGGTGGGGTGGAGGAAGGACAGACTTCATACATTTCCCTGAAATCCTGAATTCTAGTCTACATCGTGAGAAGGAGGGGGGGGTGCAGGCTTGGCCCTGCTGGCCTTGATGATTGTTGGCCAGAGGTGCAGAGAAGGGTCATAACTCAGATCATTCCAGGTTCAATACCTGTCACCTCCAGGAAGAGGAGGGGGAGCTACACCCCGAAACTCTGGAGAGCTGCTGCTACTTAGGGCCAACAATAATGTGCTAGTTTAATCAGTGGTCTGATTCGAAAACAAGATAGCTTGAGATATTCCTGTGTAAAGGAACTGGAAGCAGAGTTGGAATAACTGATCCTCTGTATGATATGGTTGCATTCACAGACAGCAATTTCAGTCTATAAACTGGAAACCCAAATAATTAAATGACTTGTGTGCTAGAACTCTTTCTCTTCTCTGCTATCAGATTTTTTTTATTCTTCCCACATTCCCCCCATATTTCTATAGATTTAAATGTTTTTGAAGGGAAATTGCTCTTGGTCCTCCATAGCATTGTTTCCCAAGAGAAATGTAATAAAAGATAAATGGTAATATATATTGTTAGACAATATATCTAGTACTGTTATTTTCAGAACCAGCTGTTTATTAACTTTTTAAAGCATTATTTGGCTTTATTTAAAGGCACTACTCTGTATTCAAATAGTCCTTAGTGTCATATTTCTCCTGTATAAAGATTATAGGGTTGGGTTGGTGGTAGGGCAAGGCGTAATCACAAGACCTCAGAAGTGACAGATTATTTGTTCAAGCCTTGAAGAGACTACTCAAGCATCTAAAGCAGTTCTCTGCACCCAATCTGATGCCACCCAGCTGTTTTGGCCTTCAGTTTTCAATGTTCCTTGCTCTTGAGCATATTGGATTGGGCTGGTGAGATTTATAGCTTAAAATATATGGAAGGCATCATGTTGGTACAGACTGATTGACTTCATTTTCCTATCTTTTAGTGTTTTGGACAGTCCCATTGCTTTTTCATAATATCTGTGTCCAATTTCGCATTATAGTTTTTACTTATTGAAAAACGGAGGTGGCCAAAAGGGCGTTCCTAAAAAGGCTATGATAGGCACCACAAGATCAGAATAAAAATATTATAAAATGAGGTGCATTTGTGGCTTTTTGATCTTAGCTTTGTTAAGAATGTGATCGGTGATTTTAATTAAAAAATAATTTACCAAGCCCTGAGGCCAAATCCAAAAGGAATCAGGGCCACAAAATGAAAACATTTGCTCACTTAATAAATAGAGATCTGTCTCAGAGGATATTTAGTCAACATGTGTTGTGAGATTTGAAAGTTGATTAATTTGCAGAATTAATCACAAACTAGAAGTGTAGATTTTTAACCAGAATTTCTTGGGAGCTAGGAAGAGCCTGATGACATAAGATGTTTAGGCATTGGTTCTAATAAAAGGGAAAACTCCCCCCCCAAAAAAAATCATCAGAAAAATATTAATTTTAATAATAAATTAATTAAAAGCAAAGTTGGCTAAGTGATTTAATATAGTTTCTTGGTAACTATCAGAAGAAAAGTACCATATTTACAATCAGAAATAAGAGAAAAATATTTAGCTGTCTCTGTGCTCAGTGTGCAAATCTCGTGTCCTATAACAATTTCATTCTTGTCTTCTAGGAATTTTGTTCCAGGGGCATTGGACCAGATAAATGTCATTTTCTCTAGACTGGCACTAGACAGACAGAAAGATTTGTTCTATTAAGTGGAAACCAGAAAACATGTATCTGAACAAGGCAAATGCAAAGCCCACTCTTCTGCCACACCCAATGCTTGACTTGACAGGCTGTTGCAATAGCAAATGGCAAAACTGGAAGATTTATCAAGTCATACATATCTGACAGTGTGCATTTGCCTTGTTAAATTTTCAGGCCCAATTTCATATAGGTAGAATAAGAGAAAATGGTGTCAGAATTTATTTGAAAACTTAGAATTTCCTGTATTATAAGACTGGCTAGTCTCAGGTTTGCACACTAGGAATGGGCACCTTACCAAAAATGACACACTGTTTCATCATTTCAAAATGAAATGAAATGAATCATTTCAAAATGAAATGTCATCATGAACCAAACCAAAATGATGTTTTCACTTCAGAGAAACCAAACCGGGAAGCCACCATCAGATCTCCTTTCAGGCAAAGGGCTTAGAGCTGGTGGATGCTTCTCTGCTCGGTTCTCGCCACCGCCACCCAGTTGATTTTGACAGCTCAAGCTGTCAAAAAAAAAAAAAAAGCTGCGAGGTGGGGCAGCTCTGGAGAATGGAGCAGTCACCAGTAGAGATGGGCACGACTTAGCGGTATTCCCGTTTCCGTTTCCGTTAGTCGGTTCCGTTACTCTACGGAAACGGTAACGGGAATTACTGCCCCAGACTTCGAGCTCGAACCGACGAACGAACAATTTTGGTCTGATTTGTCGTGCTCGTTACTTGCGTGACGTCACGCGATCGCGCAATGCCAAGCGGCACAGAAAAAAAGTTTTTAAAAGTAAAAAAAACCCGATTCCCGGCCCTAAAAGCAGGCGAAAACTGTCTGAGGGCACCTACCAGGCCAGAAGGGTGGTTTTTTTGGGGGGTGGGGGTTTCCTCGCCCCCCTCTCCTTGGCTACTGCTACTGCTGCGCTGCTGGTACCAGGCGGGGGGGGGATCGTCTCATCTGCCTTTGCCATGCGGTGTGCGGGCGGGGGGATCCAAAATGCCGACTGCAATATTTTTTTTAAATCGTGGTCCAAAACCCCACCAAAGCACCACAGAAACATGCGAAAATTAGCTATTTTAAATGCTTGAATTTTTACAGTAGCAGCAGTGAGTTTGTCTTGCAAAAAAACGTCTCCGTTGATTTTATTTTATTTCATTTTATTTTATTTTTTTACACCTGCGCATTTGCAAAGATGGGCTCGCCCATGGGAGTGGACCATGCAAAGTCTTGGAGCCATTCCACCAATCGCATGGCCAGGTTTTGCTGACTGAACCAGGCTGGGAGGGCGTCTCCATTTGCCATGCAGTGCGGGGGGATCTAAAATGGCGGCCGCAATATTTTTTTTAAATCGTGGTCCAAAACCCCACCAAAGCACCACAGAAACATGCGAAAATAGCTATTTTAAATGCTTGAATTTTTACAGTAGCAGCAGTGGGTTTGTCTTGCAAAAAAACGTCTCCGTTGATTTTATTTTATTTCATTTCATTTTATTTTTTTACACCTGTGCATTCGCAATGATGGGCTCGCCCATGAGAGTGCAACATGCAAATTTTCCACCAATCGCAAGGCCACTTGGCCAGGTTGACCACAGAGACTTCTGGGATGTGCCAATCGGGCATAAACAGCCCACTAATCGTAGCCCGAACCTGAACCCTAAGCCTAAGCCTAACCCATACGTCAGTACACTGTCCTTCTAAGTGGGTCAGAGAGGCACCCAGAGGTGCACCCCAATACTCACCCTAACCTCACCCGTCACTAGCCTAACCCTAGCTCTTGTGCACTGCTAACCCATCTTAATCCTAAGCCAGATCTACTTGCATTACACTACATACAAGTATGTGAAACGCAGCATGTGCAAAGAGTCTGCCAGTCCGTCACTTGTGGCTCTGGCTGACTCCTGCAGCTGCCTCCAGGAGCCCGCTACCCCCCCCAAACCAGTACTAACGACAACGAAAAAACGAAAAAACGAACCGACTAATTTTTGCGAAGTTTCGCGAAAAACGGAAACGAAACGAATCGGACCCTAGCCGAAACCGAAACCGAAAACGAAGTTTTTTTTCTGAGTCGTGCCCATCTCTAGTCACCAGTAAATTCAAATGAGCCCTGTTTTAATTTACCAGTGGCTAATCCCACAGCAGGGGCTGAGAGGGAAGTCCTGATGTCAGCACTACCCTCTCAGTCCACTGCAGTGGGATCCCCTTCCCTGACAGAGCAGGAGGCTGAGCTCACCCCAGCCTCTTGCTCTGTCCAGTAAGGGAATCATACAGCAGGGGATAAAAGCCTTTAGTTCACCACAAAGTGGACTAAAGCTCTCGCTGGGGTGGCAGGGGATTTTTAAAAGCCTCTAGCCCACCACAAAGGGTGGTGGATGAGAGGCTTTTTAAAATCCCCCACCTCACCAGCACTTGCGCTGGTGGGGGATGCAAAAGCCTCCCCACCACCCCTGCTCCTTTCTCTCACGCCACCCCCTCCTACCAGGGGGGCATTTTGGACAGGGAGTGCTGTGGGCAATGGGGGCTACATCAACTGCCCACAGCACGCCCTTTCCAAACCACCCCCCGGGAGGAGGGGATGGCAGGGGAGCAACAAGCAGTCAGGCAGCAAATTTGCTGCTGCCTAGCTTCTTCGTTCTCCCTAGCCATCTGCCTCCCAGCTGGGATTTTTTTGACAGCTCGAGCTGTCAAAACCAGCTGGGATGCAGGCTTCTAGGGAGAATGGAGCTGAAGATTAAGAGAGGGCTGGTGGGCTGGAAACAAACAAAATGAATTGGCATTTTTTTTTCTGTTTTGCACCCATCCCTATTGCCCACTCCTTTCCCCATCTCCCATTCATCTACCTAAATGAGAAATAGAGTATAACTGTCTAGTAACAACCCATAGTTTGCACTTTCCTAATTCAGTGTGTTGTATATAGTCAGTTGGTTAGTTGGCTAGCTTATTTAATTTCTATCATGATATCTTCCCTTAGAGATTATTCAGGGTAGTTCGCATAAAACAAAACAAAACCCACAAATAATTAAAAGCATGCTAATTCCAAAATATTATACTAATATTTTAAAACACACAAGAACTATAAAACAGATCTTTAAAATGCTCCCTAATTCAGTTGCCTGCTGACTACCTTAAACCTCTCTAAACAATTAGGTTTTCAGTTCCCAGTGAAAGAAAAGGAGGGAGAGAGGCACTCTAACTTCTTGAGGACACATTGTGTAATCCAGGAACAGTTTGTTCAAACCAAGACGTCGTATTAAACCAGGATAGGGTGGTATGTTCATGAAAAGTGGGCTCCTTTGAAGCCTGAGATGATATTTTCCATTGTTCTCCGTGTCTAGAAGAGCCTGGCCTCCTGGGTCAGTCATGTGATGGTGAGGGTGGTTGACCAACCAGGTGTGGGTGCTGGCACTCATAGCTTCACTACCCTTTGGGATCTACAGAGGGCACCACCTAAAGAATTATGACTCCAAGGAAACTTTGAAGCAGGAAGGGGTCAAGTAAAATGAAACAAATTAACACTTGGAAGTAAATAACCACAAGTTCTTCCCTGGGGGGAGAAAATCTAGAAAACTACAGATCTGTGTTGGTGTAGTCCCATTTCCAGAATTCTGCCTGAAAAGTTTTGGAGAATTCAGTGAGTTGCAATCTAAAAATATGAAAGAGCACACTTTTTTCAGTCTCATGTTCAGAAAATGGTATGAACGGGTAACTTAAAAATAGAAATTAAAACCTTTAAAGTAAGTAAAGTAGTACCTCAACTTAGGAAGTTAATCCATTCTGAATGCATGCTCTTAAGTCGAATTACTCTTAAGTCGGGGTACCTATCTTAAACCTGGGGGGGGGGGAGTTAAAAAATGAAATAATGGAAAAAATTGTAAGTCAAACAGACCATATGTAAAATTTGTAAGGCGGCAGCTAAAACATCAACATTTTTCCTCTCTTAAGTCGAATTTCTCTTAAGTCGAGCTGCTCTTCAGTCGGGGTACCACTTGTAATTTCATTTTTGTCTTGTAGAAATGTCAAAAATATTCTAGACAACTGGACGTGAACAGAATATGTATATTAATATTTGTTTTGGAGTTAGAATGACACAGTTGGAGCACAGTTACTATCAGGCCAGACACATGGATGATGGTAACAGTAGTACAAAAGATCTGGAGAGAAACAAGTTGGGGAAATCTGGGTTAGAATATACTGCTTAAAGACTGAAATTCTAAATTGACATAATGGATTTTGTCCAAACTCAAATATTTATTTTGATACCTTAAAAGAAAGAGGAGCAAATAGGTAGCCTCTTGGCCACATGAGATGCATTGGCAGCTTTTGTGGTCCCCAGAGCCACTGCTTTCCATTTTGGCAATAAAGCAGTTGAAATAACAACACTGGAGGCCTCGCTATCCACTATTTTCAGACTGACGAAGCTGGTATCATGAAAACTGAGGACCACTGAATGAACAGTGAAGCTTCTCAATCTTACAGGAAAAGGAATCCAGTTGCCATTACTCAACTTTCAGAAAACCACATTTTATGTGCATACAAAGTGCCTAGGATGTTCATAACTTGTTTTGGAGAAAGGTCACCTCTCCTCTTGGAAGTGCAATTTCCCTCTAAAACTAAGGAGGATGTTTCCAGCATTTTATTGATTTGTTGTGGGTTTTGGAAAGAAGACATGGGGGAAAAAAACAATGCTGGTTGCCGTTGTAAACCAGGGATGTTGGCAAGTCTTTGGGTCTGACTCCCAAGTCAGAGTCTGAGGCTTTGGTACCAAGTCCAAGTCTCAGTCTTCGGTGGTAAGTGGTTGCAATGAGTATTCGACTGGGGGTGGGACCAGCCATCTTCAAATCAACAGCTTGATCCATTTGATTCACTTGGCCTGTATCTGGGAAAGCTGTGCAGGATACCACCCCACCCCACTCGGCCGACCCATGGCTGAGATGGATATCACAATGTGGATTGAAATGTGCATTCAATGTCAGGCCCGTGAAATAAAGGCCATATCTCTACTCTGATCTCTCTTGAGCAAGCATAAATAAAGTGGCTTCTACAGACATGGCTTTTTAGATGAACTATGTGCCTGCTGCCATTTTTGCAGTGGAATCCTTTACTTGAATCTCAGCCTCACTGTATTGAATTGGGCTTGCTCTCTAGTAATGAATGCCTATAGGTCAGCAGCCTAAATAATGATGGTAGCAGCCATGACTTAGATTGGTTAATCCATTTCTGAAAGAGAATCCCAAAGCACATTATTGTTCCCCTTTCACAAACGAATGAAATCCATGCCTTTCCTGGAGAGTCTGAAACTTAGCAAGGCTGACTCAGCACTTTTAGCATTCCAAGGTCAATAAGGAACTCTAAGGTGAAACTAGCTCTGCTGTTGATTAGGTCTGGACTTTGTCTAAGAGACGGAGACATAAACAAGACTGCTATCTGTTTTGCATAATCCTAAACCTTTAAGGGTAAATTTTCCAGATGATTTTTTTTCTAAATCCAGTCTCTTAGATCCCCCATTTTGCAGTCTGTGATTTGGGGAAAAGTAAAACAAATATTTATTATCAAACATTATTATTAATACAATGTTAATAGGTAATCCATGTTAGATATACAATATTAAAATACAACTACAAAGCACAACATGTGCAATCGATTCAAAGCAGACAAACAGAAATTACAATCAAGTCTGATTACCTTATCTGATTGCTGCAGTGATTTAGTCAACTGTTTAATTGTTGTCCAACTGACTGCACAAAATTTTGCAACTTTTGCGGTAATTTCACTTGGGGAATCAGAAGAGAAAAAAAAATCTGCCCTACCTAGGTAATATTTTAAAACTGGGAAAATAAGAAGATTGTGTAAATCTTTATGAAATGAGCAATACAACAGAATGTGATCCTCAGTTTTCATGATACCAAATGTCATCATTTGGTGGTCTCAATGGTTCCCTCTCAGTTAATGATTTAAAAGTTTAATGTATTCTCAAAAAGGCTTTCATGACCAGGATCAGATGGCTGTTTGTTGTGGGTTTTCCGGGCTGTTTGACCATATTCTGGAGGTTTTCCCCACTAAAATTTTGGCAGCCTCTGCCAAATTCTAGCTCCCTGCACTCCTGCCCTATGAAGATGCAGCCCAGAGACTGCTGCGACATTAGGAAGAAAAACCAGTACACACCCAAACTGCCTGGAAAACACACAACAACCATTTAAAATTTCACTTTGTAGTTCGGTGTGACAATGACTTCAATGTGTTATGCAAATGTGCATTACAGATATCGAATACAGATTTTAACTGCTTAGATCGTTCTAAAAAAATGAGCAAAAATGCTCGCATTAATTTTCAGAAGACCAAAATATTGTAATGTAATGGTAAATATCCTACAAAACATTGTTCCTCAGTCCATGTGAGGAAAATGTTTATCTGGAACAACTCATAGTCCAGAAGTTATTTGAAGTGGAATAGCATTCTGGAATATTCTGTTTTTTCTTTGCTCCCTCACTAGCTTAGTTTACTAGGAGCCCCTTTGCACAGTGGTTAAATCCCTGTACTGCAGGTAAAACTCACAACCTGGGAATCGATCCCAGGTAGCCGGCTCCTGGTTGACTCAGCCTTCCAGTCTTCCGAAGTCGGTAAAATGAGTACCCAGCTTGCTGAGGGGGGGAGGGCAATGTGTAGCCTGCATACTGTAATTAAACTGTAAACCACCCAGAGACTACTTGAAGTAGTATGGGGCAGTATATAAGCAGAATACTTGGCTTTAACTTATACTGTTACACTATTGGACTGTATGTATGTGAATGAAGAAGAAAGGCAATCATGAACTTTGAACGACAAAATCACACAAATGGCCTGCTGCATATCTCCCTTCAGGTTGTAGTCATTTCTATTTACCCCAGTTCTTAGGTGTTTTTTTTTTTTAAATAGAGGTGCAGAAATGTCACAAATCTGGGGTAGGAGTGATCCAAATATGTTACTTAAAGATAGAGGATACAGTACTGATCTGAATGGCTTTTATTCCGGGACTTTAGTACTCCATTGGTTTCCATACTATATTTCCTATAAAAATGGTTGGTAGAGACCATGGTGGGGAATTTTCCTTCCATTTGACAACCTTTTTATTTCAATGGTCCTACAGTTCTACTTTATGAGCCTGCCACTCTCTGAAAGCTGAACGTCTAGGCTTTTCACCCAAGTGGATGATGTAGACTGGCAATAGTAACCCACTTTTTGTTTAAATAGACAGGATCTCCTTTGAAATCCAGCTAGAACCAGGTGGAAGACACTGGGCTGCTTTATTCAGTGACTATATTTCTGTTAACTATTTGCTTTGCTGATTTATATGTTAGCTTAGAAAGTTCTCTTCTAAGATGTTCAATAAAGACAGAACTTATTTTTGCAAAACTTTGTTGACTGTTCCTATATTTCAAAAGCAGATATATTCTGAAAATGAGTTAATGTTCACTTTAACTAAAAAAAAAAAATTGTTCAACCCACAAAGCACAAATCAACTCCCGCCTAACCAAAACATGAGCACATTCACACTGCTTGCATCATAACTTCCACCTAAGCTTATGAAACATCTTGTAGATGATTATGACTGTAATAAGAACCTTAGAACTGTAGAGATGGATGGAATCCTATGGATCATAAAGTCCAGTCCCTGTCAAGGAGGTACAGTGGGGAATTGAATTCCCAATGTGTGCTTAAACCACTGAGGTATCTAACAGCCTATAAAATACTGTGTTTTATTTCAGCTCTTTCACCACTACTAGTCAACCACTATACAGGTGGTAGAGTGGCTAGTGAGACTGACATTATATCTATATCTATATCTATATCTATATCTATATCTATATCTATATCTATATCTATCTATCTATCTATCTATCATCTATCTAGAGAGAGAGATGGAAACGAAGATACAAGAAGGATGCATCAGTCTTCAGTCATTTTTAGTTAGGATTATGAAACTATATCATTCTTCAGTAATGCCAAATAATGGATTTTGCACACCACTTGGGGGGGTTTGGTCTGATAATATTTACTATTGGATTTAAAGTCACAAAACCTTGAAACAATTTTGGAAGTGGGATTTCAAATTAAGTGAGAACTACTAAGGACTATTCTTTATTCATCTATAACAATGTTGGGGAACCTATGGCACGGGTGCCAAAGGCGGCACTTGGAGCCCATTCTGTGGGCACCCAACATTGCTCCTTCATACAGACCTGTATTCAGGTTAAATTGCTGTATTGGCGCTTTGCAAAAATTAGTGGGTTTTTTGAAGCGCAGTTTGGGCACTCAGTCTCTTAAAGGTTCGCTATCACTGATCTATAACCTATTTTGAAAATGAACATAAGGGTTGTTTTTTGTGGGATTAATGTATTTTTAGTTGTCTGTTTAGTTTTTACAATTTAGTTAGTTGTATTATGTGTATTTTGAAATGCTAAAATCTTACTGGATGATGTTTGTAGTACAAAACAAATTTATGAACCTTACTAAGGTTAAGGTTTTTAAGGAGCCTTGTTATTTATACATTAAACTTGGTATTCTGTTTGGTAAGGGTATCCTACAAAATTCTACAGAAATACTTTGTGCATAACTTTCTTTACTGTCTTTAATCAATTAATGCAAAATAAGTTTCTTTTTTTAAGTATACATTGTACTTAAGAAGAATACATTATACAAACGTATTTGAAAAATGGGTCAGAACATGTTTTATTTTTTTATTGAAATCAGATACTTTAAAATTTAAAAATGTTTCATTATTAAATTAACAATGTGGGAAAGTTCCTTTAAAATGCTTACATAACAAGTAATCACTGATCTACAAAAGAGGTGGACATTTCTTACACGCAATTACCTTGGAGTAGATGCACTGAATTCATTGGAACGTTCTTTTGAATAGAGAAATACTGTGAGTTAAAGAATTGTAGATATATTTTATTCAGCTTACTTACTATTTCAAGAGAATTAAATCAGATGGACTAAATTACCTCATTCCAAAAAACAAAGATATTATCTCTGTGTCGACTTCAGGACCTTGGAGAGCTCCTGTAGATGAATATAAGCAATTCTGCAAATTAATTGACTTGGTGGCAGATGGGTCACAGGGAAGAAAATCTCATATACCATATGTTCCTCCTGAGATGGAAAGAGTCAAAAAGGCAAAAGGCCCAGTGTAATCCTCGGGGCAAACAATTACAATGAGGCTTTATGCCAGGGATTCCCTTAATCTTATTCCCCAGGCCAGAAGCAGGATATTTTAGATCATTGCCTCCCCACAAAGCCATTTAAGTGTCCTCTTGGCCTTCCAAAGTGAGAAGGCCATGGTCTCAGTATCCGTCTTAAGCACAACTATTTAAGCAGGGCTGTAGAAAGCCTACAATAAAAAGATGTAGCACAGGTACCTCTTTGTGGGGCTACCAATGGAAAGTCTCAGGAAACTTCAACGGGTCCAGAATGCAGCAGCCAGATTGCTGACTGGGGTGGGTTACAGAGATCACATTACACCCTTACTAAAGCAGCTCCACTGGCTGCCAATCACCTACTGGGCACAATTCAAGGTGCTGACCTTAACCAACAAAGCACAAAGTGCCCTGGGTCCAAGCTACCTCAAAGATTGAATATCACAGTATGAACTGGCTTAGGTGCTAAGATCATCAGGAGAGGCCTTTCTCCACATCCTGCAAACTTCACAGGTGCGTCTCATGGGAACACATGAAAGGGCCTTCTCTGTTGCTGCTCCTAGGCTTTGGAACTCCCTCCCACTGGAGGCCAGGACTGCTCCATCTCTGCTGTCTTTCTGGAAGCAGGCAAAGACCTTCCTCTTCAGGCAAGCTTTCCCTGAATGAGGGACTACTATGTAACTTTATATGGTTTCCCATACATGATTGCATTGACCTACTTCATAAGAACACCAATGTTTTCCATGTTACTTTCCATCCCTCATATTGGATTTTTCTTTTCTTTTTCTGTGCTCTTCGTAGCTTGACAGGTACCTTTTAATGTTCTAAGATGCCTCTTCTAATTCCCTGTTTTTAACTTGAATATGTCTTAAATGTTCTGGGCTGTATATTGTCCCTCATTACTGTAAGCCACCTTGGGTCCTTTTCGAAGGAGAAAGGTGGGGTAAAATATTCTAAATAAATAAATAAATAAATAAATAAATAAATAAATAAATAGGTTAGGCATTGAACAAATCTGAAAATGTCACCTCTCTCCTGCATCCATAAAACAATTATTTTCAGGACTACTGATAATGGTAGTGGGCCTTTTTTCAGCTTAGAGGGTGAAACCCCATTTCAGAAAGCTGCATTCCAATGTTGGGCAAGCTAAGGAAACACATGGGGGCCAAAGCAAAGCAGACAGTGACAGATGCAGTTGTTACTCCTTTGGCCATTCCCCCACCAAACATATCAAGCACAACACAGTTCTGTCCAAGTCTATTCAGGTATGAAATGAATTGAAAGTGCTTTCCTGCCTGCCAAGCCAAGCCCAGCTCTGTGTATGCCAAACTGAAATACTTTTTATCTCTAGACTAAAAACTGAGGGTCATCTTATGCATGGATGTAAGATGAAGAGAGAGAACTACATGGTTGTGAAACTGTAATTTTGGGTTGGAAAAGTGGTGGTATGTGGAAACCAAGGCAGATTGGGACACATCTCTCCGAGTGCTGTCTGCACCACTTCAAGCTGTACCCGAACATCTGGGACATTCAAAAAAGGACAGACAAAAAAGTGAAAGAACAAAGGAGGACATTGGAAGGGGTACAAACATGATTCTATCCCAGAAACAGGAAATAGCAGCTAGAGGAAGTGAGGATAAAGGTTGAGGGGATTGGCCCAAAGGCTGAGGCAGGAAATAACTCTTCAGGGATAGGACAAAGGGGAAAAAACAGAGGCCACTGGTTTATAAAGGGGTGTCAGAGGCAAGGGAGGAAGTTGACTGAGGTAAACCCAGAATTCTCCCTCCAGTTGGGAGTGGATTTGGCTCGAAAACCCTTGCACTCACAAATGGGAGCATTTCATGGTACTGAGAGAGGAGGCTGATATTTGGAGAAGAAAGCCTAAAAGAGAAGGGGCCTCGTATAGGTGTGAGAAGGAGACACAAGAGTGGAGGAGAAAGATCCATGAGAGTGGAAGAGTGAAGAGCCCAAGTCAAAAGAGAGAAGCAGGAGAGAGCCCAAATGCATTTGGTTCCAAAGAAGAGTCAGAGGAAGAGGAGAAGGCAGGAGAATGATTTGAGTATGACCCGGGGTGACTATGGAACAAAGGACTGTCAGAGGAACAGGTGCCCTTATTATCAATCCCACCCAGGTCATGCTAGAAGGAAGTTGAAAAGGTTGAAAATCCTGGATTGGGATTAAATACAGTATGTCTGAAGATGATGGGCTGTTTAAGAGCTCTAACTCGTTTGGTTCCCCATTGGGACCAAACAAGGACCTGAGTGTAAAAATGGGCTTACCTGCATTTCTTGGTGTTCCAGAAATAAATGTTGAGACTTTTGATGTTAAGATACAGTCTTGATTGGGTGTGCAAATTGACAAAGATTGACACCTATGGGTCGGGATAAACTTATCACCCTCACGGGGTCATCTTATACATGGGTCCGTCTTATAGACGGAAAGATATGGGATCATAAATACAAGCTGAATAAGCTTGCAGATCAGATGGAGAATGTTTCTGGGCTGCACCTAGCCTGCCTGTTCTCGAGTCCTGACCTATACACTGTGGATAACAAGCTGAAGCCCTCTGCCTTGGGTTAATTGCTACCTTCCTCTGTTTTGCCCAATATTTTCCTGATTTTTTCCCAAATGGATTCTCTCAAGTTCAATGAATTTGAGAGAATCCAACTCAGTGGACTCCTCTTGGCACTTGAGGAAGCAAAGAAGCAGCAACTCTCAATTTATTCCTCTTCTTCCAGGAGTCCCCACTGTTGCCTCTGTTCTGGGGTTCTGCACAGGGAAGGGCGAACAGAGGAAATTGCTAGCTACCTTCTCTTGCAGCCCCCCCCCCCTTTACTTGATGTGCTTGCATTCGTGTCACAATTCCCCTTGTTAAACAGGCCTTTAGCCTAGGCCAGTGGCGGTGAACCTTTGGCACTCCAGTCGTTTTGGGCCACAACTCCCACAGTCCTTTATCATTGGCAATACAGGCTTGGAATTCTGGGAATTGTGGTCCAAAACATCTGGAGTGATGAAGGTTTGCCACCACTGGCCTAAGCTTCCCCATGTCTTCCTCTGTTCTTTTTCCTCACCACACTGTATCATTATTCTTTGCAAAGAGCCACATGTATGGATAACAAGAGGAGGAAGAGGAGGGGGCAGATCTTATGGCAGATGTTCCTTACTTAGTTCTGTCTGGTTTCTTTCTCACCATAATCTGTGTTAACCATATGTTCCACCCCATGTAAACATAGTGTTCTTGATTTACCCATTCTGATAAAAAGCTATAATCACTGCCCTTGTTCAGAGAAACAGTAAATTATAAGCAATCCAATTATTTAGATTATTTATAATTTGAAAGAAACAAAGCTAAAATAGAATTACACTATGCAATGAGCCAAATTTTAGAGTGGCTTGGTTTTGGGTTTTTTGTTTGCTGATGTGATGACTTATGATGTAGTATCTAGTGTGATTTAATGGATAAAATGGTGAAGACCTGGGTTTGAATCTTTGGTTGGCTGTGGAAATCATGTGGCTTGGAAGATGGAACTGGTAAAGCCATTTTGAAAATCTTCTTAGGGTCACTGTAAGTAGGATATGACTTGATAGTAGATAACACAGAATAATAGCGTACATTTTAAGGTACTTCAAGCATCACAATGACAGGAATTTTTTTTAAAAAAGCAACAGAAAAGTAGTGGGGCAATGCAACGAGTGACACAGCAATTTACTTTTTCAAAATTTAAATAAGTAACAATAATGGGTTACTTTTCCTACATGTAATGAGTAAACAGGAAGAGGTTGCTTTGTAATTGTAACCTTCCAAGCAAAGCTGCTGCTCTGTACCTTACATTCATTTGATAGCAGTGCTTCTATGGCCCCTTGTCTTTTGCTAAGCTGCCTGGACCAGCACTTGAATCTTATTTCGTAATGGATTGCAAAATAGCATCCTCTTGTAGTAGGGTTTTATGGTATTCAGAAGAGGCCACATGAAACATGTATCCAAACACTCCACATTGGGGTGGCCGGTACCTGTTTTCTGTCCACATGTTCTACTGCTGACCAACAACAATGATAATGTATGTGTTATTATGTGATTCCTGTTAGTGTACAGACATGTACTCAATGCACAGCCAGCTCCTGATCAATTAGGTGCTGTGTTTCCGTAGAAGTGCCATATTTTAAAATCCCTCCATATATAAGATGACCCCCACTTTTCCAACCCCAAATAAGACGACCTTCAATTTTTAGTCTTAAAATTTAGACAAAAATATAGTCTTATACACAGAAAAATACTGTAGCATTCAATACTGATTTTGCATTTTGTTCTCAGAGAGTATAGCTGTCTCCTTCCCTTCTTTTCCTGGATGAATTTAGTGGTGCCTGACAAGACTGCCTTACTGAGTTTCTCTCTGACTGATTGTGGTAGAATTAAATTGTTTTTCTTCCTCCCAGCATGAAGACATCTCTGTTATCTTTTACTTTCTGTAACAATGCACACAAAACAAGCAGAACACTCTAACTTTGAAACATAAAATGCTCTTTACATTCTTCAGCAAGCAATTGTTTTCAAAGCCTAAAAATCAGGGACAGGTAGGTCAAGCCCATGGAGTTCAGATGCATGAGACATTATGTGCCTGGCAATTTGTGCCAAATAGAGCACAACTAAATACTACCTCCAGTTCCATTATGAAACAGAGCTACTTGACAGTGTGTATTTTAGTGCACATTCAGAAGTTCTGTGTGGGTGTACAACTTTAAGCAGCACAATCAAGGTCGAAGTTAGAAAGCCAGGGAACCAGGGTTATCCATCATCTGCAGCAATCATTTGATGGAGAACATTCTATTTATATAAGAACATAAGAGCAGCCTTGCTGGAACAGGCCACAGCCCATCCAGTCCAGCATTCAGTCTCACACAGTGGCTCACTATTGGCTTCAGAGTATTCCCAAGCAGATGTCTTCACCTGCTTAAGATTCCCTGAAAACGGTATTGAGAGATATCCTGCCTATCTATCCAACCCAGAGGTTGTCCTTAGGCATCCATAATGATAGCCATTGATAGCCTTGTTCTCCATGAACTTGTCTAATCTTTTCTTAAAGCTGTCAAGGCTGACAGCTCTCACCATTTCTTCTGGCAGGGAGTTCCACAGACCAGTGATCCTCTGGGTAAAAAAATACTTCCTCTTCTTTGTTTGAGATCAAGCACCCAACAGTTTCAGGGAGTGCCCCCTAGTTCTAGTGTTGTGTGATAGGGAAAACAGTTTTGCTTTATCTACTTTGTCCACACTATTTATGTATGATTTTATAAACTTCAATCAGATCACCTCTTAGTTACTGTCATTCAGGAGTGAAGAGGCCCAGCCGTTGCACACTCAGAAGGTAAGGAAGGTGTTCCAGTCCCCAAATCATTCTGGTTGCCCTCCTCTGCACTTTTCCCATAATATCCTTCTGGAGGTATGGTGACCAGAACTGTACACAATACCCCAGATGGGGCCTCACCATAGATTTATAAAGAGGCAAAATGACACTTGCTGACTTATTTTCTGTACCCTTCCTAATGATCCCTATTGAGTTTGCTTTTTTCACTGCTGTGGCACACTGGGTTGACACCTTCATTGAGCTGTCCACCAGGACACCAATGTCCTTTTCCTGGTTTGTTGCGGAGATTTCAGACCCCATCAATTTATAAATGTAATTGAGGTTTTTTTGCCGCAGCATGCATCACTCTGCATTTGCTAATGTTGAAGTTCATTTGCCACTGGTTTGCCCATTCCCCCAGTGTCAAGAGATCCCTCTGGAGCTCCACACAATCTCTCTCAGTTTTTACTACCCTGTATAATTTAGGGTTGTTGGCAAATTTAGCTACCTTGCTATTTACTCCTACTTCTAGATCATTTATGAAGTGGTTGAAAAGCAGGGGTTCCAGTACTGAACCTTGGGGGACCCATACTTTACCTCTCTCTACTTGGAGAAGTGTCCATTTAGTGCTACCCTCTGTTTCCTGTCCCTTACCAGTTGCTGATTCAGGACAAGACCTGTCCCTTTATTTCATGATTGGCAAGTTTATCCAAGAGCCTTTGGTGCACGACCTTGTCAAAAGCCTTCTGAAAGTCCAGATAAACTGGATCTCCCTTATCCACATGCTTGTTGACACTCTCAAAGAATTCCAACAGATTAATGAGGCATGATTTGCTGTTGCAGAAGCCATGTTTGCTCTCCTTCAGCAGCACCTTCTCTGCTATGTGCCTTAGGATGGTTTCCATCACTTTAGCTGGGACACATGTCAAACTGACCAGTCAGTAATTTCCTGAATCACCTCTGGATCCTTTTTTGAAGACTGGTGTTACATTCTCTATCTTCCAGTCATCAGGCACAATGCCTGATTTGAGGGAAAGATTATATATTTTGGCTGGGACATCAGCAATTTCATCTTTAAGTTCCTTGAGAACTCATGGACGGATGCCATCTGGCCCTGGTGATTTGTTAGCATTTAGTTTAACAAGACATTCAAGAACCTCCTCCCTGGTTAATTTTATTTGGCTTAATTATTCAGTTTCCCTCCCTATGAAGATAGGCTCTGTTTTGGGCGTGTGGTATCTGTCTTCTTCAGTGAATACTGAAGCAAAGAATTCATTGAGTCTCTCTGCAATCTCTGTTTCCTCTTTAATAATTCATTGCCTTCCATTATCATCTAATGGTCCAATGGCCTTCCTAGTTGAGTTCTTACCCCTAATGTACTTAAAAGAAGTCCTTGTTATTTCTTTGAGTGTTTTTAGCTATATGCTTCTCCAAGTCTTGCTTTGATTTCCTGTTTGTTGCCTTGCATTTGTTCTTCCAGAATTTATGTTTCTGCCAGTTGTCCTCATTTGGACAAGGATTCCCTCTTCTAAATGAGTGTTTGTTGCTTTTGATCACTTCCCGAACATCTCCTGTAAACCACATCTAAGTCCTCTTGGACCTGGCAGTGCCTTTTTTCTTTTTAGGTATGCATTCCACTTGGGCCTCTGTCATTGTTTTTGTGAACAGCCTCCATGCCTCTTGGAGTGTTTGGGCTCTCTAAGTTTTCCCTTTTAGCTTCTTTTTTACTAGTTTCCTCATCTTTGGGAAATTTCCTTTTTGAAAATTTAGGCTTTCTGTGTTAGATTTTATCAGTGATTTACAGTCTATGATTAAGTTAAAAGTAATTGTGTTGTGGTCAATGTTTCCTATTGGATCAGTTACATCAACATTTTGCACGGGATCCTGTGTATTACTCAGGATCAAGTTAAGAATTCTTGTACCTCTAGTTGGGTTTTCAACCATCTGTTCCAGGAAACAATCATTTAGCATATCTAGGAACTTTATCTCTTTACCATGTGCTGAACAACAGTTCACCCAGTCTATGTGAGGGTAATTGAAGTCCCCCATTATAACCTGGCTTCCCTTCTTGGATGCCTCCTTTACAACATTCTCCAACTGCCAGTATCCCTCGGGGGGATGGGTTGGAGGCCAATAGCATATGCCTACTGTTAGACCATCCTTGTGGCCTGATATTCTTACCCACAGAGTTTCAAATGGTGACTCCAAATCACCTGGATATTCCAATCCATACAATTTTGTCACTTCTTTGACATACAAGGCTACACCACCTCCTATTTTCCCCTTCTTGTCCTTCCTGTGCAGTTTATAGCCTGGGATAACTGTATCCCATTGCTTATCATCTGTCAGGCCAGTGCCAGAACTTATTCTGGAGACTGAAGAGTTAATGCCCAAAGAAGCCCCAGATGGGGTTTCAGGGCTGTCAGTTCCTCCAGCAGCTGCAGAGGTGAATGACTCAGCATCTTCAGGAGATTCTCCACCCCCACAGAGGGATGCCTATCAAAGGCACCAAAGACTTACAACCAGGAGAAGTAGAGACAAGCTGTATCTGAGCCATAGACATCTATGTTTAGGCAGTCCTGAGTTTGGACAGGGTTGTTTTCTTGGAAAGTTATGCTGCTCTCTGGAGACATAAGTTAAGCATTCAGGACTGAGACAAATTGCGGGAGCAGCGCATTGTGCTACTGCTTCTCTGCTTGATCCTTGTTCCTGCTTGGTGTGACCCTGGACCTCGTCTCTCTTGGCTCTGGACTTTGTCTCTCTCCGTGGCTCTGGCATAAACTACTGTTGGCATTCTAGCTTTGACCCCTGGACTGTTTATCTTGGACTTTGCTTTGCTCTCTGACTAGGTGTGACCTTGGTATAGTTTTTTTGGACTCTGATTTACTTCTGATTTGTTGCAATTGGGTTTGGCTCTGAATTTGCAGTAAAAGCCTGAATTTACCTATGTGTGTGAGTCTGTGGGTAGGGACATCATCAATCCACCAGGTTTCAGTGATGCTAACAATATCAATATTTTTATCTATTGCAAAGTATTCCAGCTCCCCTATTTTGTTCCAGAGGCTTCTGGCATTTGCATACAAGCATTTATATATGCTTTTCTGATGCAGTATTTTGAGTCCAGTTGCATCATTAGACTGCCTCTTGCATCCTTCTGCTGGAGTGCTGGTGGCTAGCTCCTTGCTCTGCTCAGTAATTATTGCATCCTTCTCACTACTCAAGTAGACACTTTCCCGAACGGATGCTGCCCAGCTCCTGTCAACTTTTCCCCAGTTATCAGTTCAAAAACTGCTCTGCAGCCTTTTTGATGTTGAGTGCCAGCAATCTGGTCCCATCATGGTTCATGTGCAACCCATCCCTCCTGGCTTTTCCCAAAACATTCTCCAGTTCCTGACAAATCTGAAGCCCTCCTCTCGACACCATTGTCTCATCCACACATTGAGGCTTCTAAGCTCTGCCTGCCTGAGTTACAACAAAATGGATGCTGTCTTTTTCTCGTACCTGAAAGACCAGCTGCTGACAGATTGTTTCCAAGTGCTAGCACCAACACAACAGCATTTAAGATTGGACAAATCTGCTTCATGTGTTTTCCAGTTCTCCCCCCCCCCGAATCCCAGGCTTACAAAGTTTCTGGATCAATGTGTGGCTTCATTATGTCCGGGGGGGGGGGTCAGAGAGTGGTGCTGGCCATGGTTCTGCTCAGCTCCGGCCATGGTTCTGTTTTGTCCGTTATCCTGTTTAACATTTACATGAAACCACTGGGAGCAGTTGTCCAGAGTTTTGATTTAGTCAGTAAGCTCATGACACACACCTCTGGCTGTGGTCACACCTGGGTTTCAATCCTGATCTTCTGAAGGTCCGGCTTTTCCTCTTCATCCCGTCACGTGATTTAATATGTGGGACAGGAGTTCCCACGTCCAAAGCTGGTTTTTTTTTTTTTATTTTAAAGTGCAGTTCAGCCTCCTTGGCTAGCAGATGGCACTAGCATTTTTTTAAAAAAACGGACCACTTGGCTGGGGGAAATTAATGCTTAGAGGACCCGATTGAACTTCCTGTTGCTCCCATGTGCAGGGAAATTTTTTAAAAAATAGCCGATCGGCCCCAAGAACAGCCGGTTGGTGCTATGAAAAAAGAAAGAAAAACAAACCCGGATCATCTGCATGGTCCCACGGCATCTGCCTCCTTAAAAGCTGGATTTTCAAAGCGAGGCAAAAAATTCCCTACCTCTTGGGTGAGTCACAGAAATCTTGCTTAAGGGAGCATTATCGGGTTTTCTTTTTTCTTTTTTTTCAAAAAGCCCAGTGGCCGTGGGGACAGCATTTTTAGACACAGTTTATCTGGTAATTTAAACTGCTTTTAAAGGGACGTGGGACCGGGGCTTATCTCTCCTTTCCATCTAACTCTAAGGAAGATGTCTTGCGCATGCATTTGGAATGGATTAAACTCATAAATAGAGGTACCACTGTATAACAAAATCTAATTAATACAATATATCACCCACAGCAACAAACAGATCAAAGTGTTCTGCTTATATACTGCCCCATACCACTTCAAGTAGTCTCTAGGAGGTTTACAGTTTAATTACAGTATGCAGGCTACACATTGCCCCCCCCCAGCAAGCTGGATACTCATTTTACCGACCTCAGAAGGATGGAAGGCTGAGTCAACCATGAGCCTGCTACCTGGGAATAAACCCCAGGTTGTGAGCACAGTTTTACCTGCAGTACAGGCATTTAATCACTGTGCCACAAGTCTCAAATGACACTATTACTGCCATGAAGAACAAGGGTATCAATGGCTATCATTATGGATGCCTAAGGACAACCTCTGGGTTGGAGAGATAGGCAGGATATATCTCAATCCCATTTGCAGGGAATCGTAAGCAGGTGAAGACATCTGCTTGGGAATACCCTGAAGCAAATGGTGAGCCACTGCGTGAGACAGAATGCTTGATGGGATAGACTGTGGCCTGTTCCAGCAAGGCTGTTCTTATGTTCTTATGTTCTAAGGTTTTTAAAAATTTTGGGTGCTGGATGCTTCGCATTCTTTCAATGTCTGTTCAAAATAAAGAATCAGAAAAGGCTTGTGTGGTTTCCCAAACCAAACAAATGCAGGAGCTGTTGATACCTTTTAGTAGTCCAATAAATGTATCACCTGCTCTTATATTTGTTCAAAATAAGCTCAGCATTGCTTGCAGAATTGCAAAGAGAAGATTTTGAATGTGAAGCCATCGTTAAAACCCGTGGATATGAACACCAAAATTACAGTATCGACAGTAGAAATAACTTCTTGATGAGCCATTATACAGGGTACATACTCTTTTTTTTTCTCTCTCCTACACCTAAGGCAAAATTGTAGTCTCCCAGTGTTGAGATTCACAGTGTGTTGCTCTTGTATTGTAATGCATAGGGAAATGAATTCATACAGTAGGAAAGCCTTAAGGGATAATTTCCTCATCCGGAAAAAGAATTGCATATGGCTTCTCACGTATGCCGGCCCTTGTTTGTCATCCACGACATGGGTTGCAGCTAACTATGAGCAGTGTTGAGGCTCTCCGATGCTGATATAACAGACAGGCATCTCTCGGCTCCATTTGATCAGAAGAGCAGGATGTGAAGAGCAGCTTGGTGAGTCAGCGAATCTATTGCGTTTCTAGGTCAAATGGAATTTTATTCTTCATTGTATCACTAGCAGAGTTAAATTTGATGAGAATGTGTAAAAATAGGCACCAGTATAACTCTACACGATATTTTACAAAAACAGCTCTTTGTCAGTGTGCCATTTGGTACAGAAAAGCATTTTCACAGGAGGGAGAATGAGAATTATCAGCATGGCTAGAATCCATCCTTGTAAAAGAAAACTCCAAATACAGAGCTCTTGCTGATTAAAAAAAAATAACATACTGAAACATTGTTAATAATCTCTGTGTTAACTTAGAACGGGAAATAATTTGAACTGGAATATGTTCTGCCCTTTCCTTTCAGTGGTATTTCATTTTCCAGCCTATGTACTTTCTATTATGTTCATTCTGTGTCAGATTGCACAGATCTACAAAAGCAGCGCCTTGAGGACAAATCCATTCCTGCCACTCTGTATTTACATTTTGGGAGCAGGGCCTATTTTTACTGACAAGCCGTGGCCACTTTCATTGGAAACAATAATTCACTCTGGCGGAGTGCATTATTAACCCTTGGAGAGGCACAGTGTCGGCTTGAAGTAGAGGCTGTAGGCTACTAGAAAGGAGGTGCAATGGGCAGACAATGTCCATAAGTACAAACCATCATGCTTTGACAAAGACAAGAGCAGGTGAGGGCAAACTTTGAGGGTTTTGGGACCAGTTTCTCCCTTCTAGGACTCAGTGCAGTCTGTGTCACCCAAAAGACAAAGCTCAACATGATCAAGAGCAGATATGGGCTGTATGGTGGTTTTGCCCATTCAGAGACTACATGCTTACAGTCATGTAAGTCATACATCCATGAGGTTTGTTGATAAACAGTTTTGGGTGTCTGTCGTTGTAAATAGTCTTAGTCACAATGCAGTGCTAATGGCAGTTAAATAGCTGATCATCATTGGATAGCATTATTTAGGTTGTGAGAGTGTGGTCTGCAAGGACATGTTGAGAGTTTAGTAACGGTATTACTGTCTAGACTGAGGAATGATTTCCAACCTTGTGTCCCTAGATGTTCTTATACTAGAACTCCAAGAAATCTTTACCACTAGCTAAGATTTCTGGGAGTTGTAGTCCAAGAACATCTAGGGATCCAAGGTTGGGAAACACCAGACTAGAAAGAGGCAGCAATAAAAACAAAACTGAGATTAGACTGTCTACAGACCGATCAAGCATGAAAGAATAGCTGAGGTAAGAATGTTTAGAGGGGACATCAGAGATCAGAGTACTAAGAGTACTAATTAGTACTCTGTGGTAGAATTTATGAAGAAATATATTTCAATGTTATTGTTGTTTTAATTCTTATTGCTTATACCTGAGAACTACCTTTCTCTTCATACCTTATTTCCTCTGGTCCCTAAATGAAAATCTTATTTGATTGTTTAAACCAGTCTCTTCTCATGATTTGATCTGTGGGGAACTAAGAACAAGCTTTCTATGAAGCTGCAGACAGAAGAACCATTCCAGTCGGTGTTCATAGTACGAAATTGGCATTGGTCGCCCTGCAAGACAACCTGTTCAGGGAGGCTGACAGGGGCAAATCATTTTTGTTGGTCCTCCTTGATCTCTCAGTGCTCTTTGATACCATTGACCACATTATCCCCTGGGGAGGCTCTCTGAGTTGGGGGTTAGAGGCACTGCAGCTGGGGGAGATGATTTCCACCCTTGGTCACTCAATTGTGGGGTGCCTTGGGGGTCAATCATCTCCCCTATGCTCTTTAATATCTATATGAGGCCGCTGGGGAAGGTTTTTAGGAGGTATGGGGTTTTGTGTCATTAGTACGCTGATGGCAGCCAGCTCTATATCTCCTTTTGTCCCATCTGCAGTGGATGCCATTTTGTCCCTAGATTGCTGCCTGGTTGCTGTTCTGAAGTGGATGAGAGCGAATAGACTGAAGTTGAACCTGAGCAAGATCAAAATCCTCTGGGTGAGGCTGCCTGTGGTTGGCAAGTTGGGATTCCCCCTCAGTTTTTTTGGGTTGGGGGGTGGCGACTCTCCCTGCGCAAGATAAGGTGCTCAGTCTTGGCATAATTCTGGACCCAGTGTTCACTATGGAGGCCCAGGTGGCATCAGTGCTCTATAACACACATTACCACCTTAGGTGGATTGCACAGCTGTGCGCCTTCCTGGACCCTGGTGCTGTCACTACATTGGTCCATGCACTGGTAGTTTCAAGATTAGATTACTGTAGTGCTCTGCAGAGGCTCCAGATGGTGCAGAATACTGCGGCCAGACTAGTATCAGGTACTAAAAGATTCCATTATATTACCCTGAATCTGGCCTCACTGCACTGGCTGCCAATCCGTTACCGCATTGACTTCAAGAGTTTAATGTTGACATATAAATCTCTAAACGGTTTGGGACCTTCCTACCTGTCAGAGTGGCTCCTACCCCAGAGTTCTGCCCATGTCACTCATTCGTCGCAGGCAGGTCATCTGAGGGTGCTGACACCGAGGGAGGCCCGCATGTCAATAGGAACCAACTTCCCTTGGAGATCTGCCTGCCCCTGCTTGTTGTTGATCTTCAAGAAAAGTTTGAAGACTTGGTTATTGCAGTCTGCTTTTGCTGGTTATTAACTGTTACATTGCCTTATTGATTTAGTGATCCAATCTCGTCTGCCATTATCTTATCTTATTTTCTGTTGATTTTTATGAATGTTGTTTTGTCATGTTTTCATTTGTAATGTTTTTGCATTTTATTATATTTTGTATCTGTATTTTGTATTCAGTCTATTTTATGTTGTAAACCACCCAGAGTGGCTTTCTGCCAGATGGGCAGTATATAAATCAAATAAAGAAGAAGAAGAAGAAGAATGTATATACAGAATTATTTAAGAATGACTAGATACCTGAGTGAGTTAGGCATCTGGCTGTAGAGTCAGCGGTTGGGAATTCAATTCCCCACTTTTCCTCCTTAGAGAAGAGCTAGCCGGCATAGCCTTGGGCAAGCTAAACAGCCCCAGAGCACCCTCAGAAGAGAGTGGTAAACCACTTCTTACTGTCTACCTGGAAAACTCTGAAAAGGGATGTCATGTCAAAATCAACTTGATGGCATGGAGTTATTATTCTCAACTATAGGGAACCCAGACTGCTAATGAAGGCAAATGCACCCACATCAAGTACAGCTATGCTTTACCATAATATTTTGAGTACTAAAAGCTGACCAATCAGGAGCTGTGCAGGGAAGTGCATCATCCTGCCTCCCTGTCTGATTGGCCAGCACCAAGGAGAAGGAAAGATGATGCATTGGAGGCTTCTTCCTCATTGGAATTTAACCCCACATGAGCCCAGCACAAGGTAAGGGATTGGTTGATTGCGTTACTCTGGTTCCGAACGCCACCTGGGCTCCCGCGTTTCATTTCGGAAGCTGACCACTTCCAAAACAAAAATTCCATCTCAACTTATTATATAAAATACTTATGTGAACTCCTCCTCAGTCCTTGCAAAGACATCTTATTCATGGTCATAATTATCATTCCATTAAAGCAGTGTTGGCGAACCTAACGTGCCAATGGTGGCACTCGGAGCCCTTTCTGTGGGCACCTGACATCGCCCCTTCACAGCCACCTGTATTCAGGTTAAATTGCTATGTTGGCACTTTGCAAAAAATTAGTGGGTTTTGAATTGTAGTTTGGGCACTCGGTCTCTAAAACGTTCGCCATCACTGCATTAAAGCATCAACTCAAAGTATCTCTTCTACTGAATGCTTTAATAGTTTCATTTCTGTCTACTGTAATACAACACTAAGACATTTAGTGCAAACATATGCATGTTTTGTCAGAAGCAGCTTCTGAGGAGACATGATACTGCTTCCCCCCCAGGAAATGAACTGAGGGTGATCTACCTTCGTTATACAGTTCTCTGCATGCATGTTTGGAAGTAAATTCAGAGTTCCTACTGAGCAAGTCTGCCTAGAATTCCTGCCTTTGCTGCTGTCACAGAACTGAAGCCTTCTCTCCTGGCTTCACAACTGTAAGTGCCTTATCACACAAATAGCTTTCCTGTCAGATTTGTACCTGTGAAGATATATGATCCCTGTATGGGAACTGCCTAGTTCTGTAGATGTCAAGGATGAGAGATCTGTTTTGACTCCACTACCAGCCCTGTCTCCATGGGTGAGTTAAGCTGAACACTATTTTTATTAATTTTTAATTTAGTCAGCTTCACATCTTTGCAAGGTCAGTTTTTGTACTATTATGTTTTCTACATGATGGAGGGTTTAGCACGAGGTTTAATACCGGTATATAGAGATGAATTTTAGTTTGTTTCGTTATTTGTTATTTGTTTCATTATGTAATGAAATGAATAATGAACCTCAGAGTGGATTTAGAACAAACTGAACTGAACTGAAAAAATTGGTTCGGTTTGATTCTGTTTGTTAATGACAGCGACAGAGATGTCTCCTTCCTGGTGCTGGTCCTCCCTGGTTGGAGGTCCAGTCTTCCTGGCTGCAGGAGGGGTGACGAGAAAAAAAGCCAACAGCTGTAGTGGGGGCCACATGATCAGCAGTAAAAAAAAATGCAATAAAATAAATTTTAAAAAACAAAACAAAACAAAAAAGGGGTGGCCGGGGTGGCACCCTAAAATAAACGAAAAATTATAAAAAATAAAACCAGCGCCGACCCGGCCCCAGGGACCACATGGTCAGTGCTTGGGGGGGGGGAAAGAGGAATTGGCCCTAAGCCAGCGCATAAAAAAGCCTCTGCCACAGGGACCAGGATCGCCCGCTGCTACTTCCGCTGCTCAATAAAACTGATGTGTTGTTGATTGAAGATGATGCTGATGATGTGGATGATGAGGATGAGGATGCTGCCAGTCCAGTTTGTGCAGTTGTTGTCAATGTCTGTGCTTTTTTTGGAATGTTTTTTCCCGCCTGCGCGCTGTCAAATGGATTAAATCGAGCAAAGCGGGGGGAAATGAATAATGCATCAACGAACCAACGAAACAAAATTTTCAAAAAAAAATCATTAAAAACAAAATGAAAAGAACCAAACCCTAAAATGATCTGAACCAAAACAAATTGCCATTTTTTCAGTTCATGCCCATCTCTACCAGTGAACATTGCACTAAACTTATTTTTCCTCTGGAAAAGATACACATACATATAGGTCTCAGGTTTAGTGTGATTTACAGAATCCCGATAGGGTTTTCAAGGTATGTGAAATGTTTAATTAGTGGTTTTACAATTGCAATTCCAGCATGTGTTTTCATGATCAAGCAGGGATATTAATCTCTGTCTCTTTTGAGTCCTAATCTGTCATTCTATTCACCGCTCTAGACTGGTTCTTTCATATTATATTACACAACAAATAACTCAGCTTTCATTCAAAGAGCTACAGGCAGCATATGTGGTCTTCCAGTCTTCTCCCATATATCCTGTGAGGTGAGCTTTGAAAGAACATGATCCTGAACATGATCCTGAGTGTCTCCTTATCTTTTATTCTTTCCTAGAGTTTCCAGTAAGCCAGAAGTAATTAAACAGCACGTAACAACAACAAAAATTCATCAGCAACAAAAATAACAGTTTCAAAAAAAGAAAATAAAAGTAAGGAAGAAAGGATGTACAGCGTGCAAGAGACAAATGCAAGAAAATGTTGCTAAACTTAATTAATCTTTGCTTCAATCAGGTTGGGCAAAATGGCAAGTCTTTATGGGGAAAGTGGGAGTTAGGAGAAAAGTGGAATTACTTAGACATGTCTGTGAAGATTCTCAGTCACCCATATCAGGAAGTTGAGTGATGACAACTGGGCTCCTTTTCTTGTTTGATCAAAACTGTTCACTACTCATCCAAGTAGACCGAAGAAGCTATTTGGAAAAGTAGCATAACACTTAAATGTAACAAAAAAGAATTCCAGTTGCCATGACTCAATTTATGAATTACTTAGATGCTAGAAGTACCTAGGCATCCCCTGGAATATTTTTTTTCATGGGGAGAGTATCCTTTACATATGAACATAATATACCCTCCCAAAAACAGAAATTTCAGTCATGAAAAAAAGTATTTCATATTGGAAAACAATGTTTCCTACTTCTTCACATTGCTGGTCTCTGTCTCCAGATTTGATGGGATCTATGGCCTGAAAGTAATAACTGAAAAACTTTCTTTTTCAAAGCCATTTTCCCAAACGAAAAATATCCTACCCACAAAAGTCCCTTAACCCATTTCCCCAATTTATTACCCACTTATGTACTTCCTTTCTGATTCAATCAATGTTACATCCCTAACATATCCTGTAAAAAAAGTATATAAACTTACCAGAAGACTGCACAGCAGCATTACATTTTACTACAGGACTGTCAAATGCCGTATTGTAAATGTGTGTATATGTGTGTATATGTGTGTATATGTGACTGAATGAGCTGTATTATTTGCAGAAGAGAACATGTTTGTTCTGATTGTGTCTCCTGTCAGCCAGTAGTCGCATTGGGGATTAACTTCCAGATATAAGAAAGTATCAATGCGAGATATGTCTATTGACATGTTAGTTTTTCAGTTACGACAACTGTCTTTTGCTAGGTGTCTGCTACATTAGATATGTGATTTTGTTCAGACATTTGGAGGAAGGGGGGATGGGGGGAAAACTGTCCCTGGACTGCAACTCCCCAAAACCCTTACCAGCACAACTAATGGTGAAGGTTCTCGGAACTGCAGCCCTAGAACATTTGGATTAGAGATGGGCACGACCTAGCGGTATTTTCATTTTCGTTTTCGTTTTTCGTTTCCGTTACGTAACGAAACGAAAAACGAAAAACGGCTCAGAACTGGAACGAAAACAGAAACGAAACGACTAATTTTGAGCCAATTTTCGTTTTTCGTTACTGGAAAAACACATAATGGAGCTAAATGGGAAGAAACAAAAAAATTTTGTTTTCATTTTTGTTTTTTCGTTTTCGTTACGTAACGAAACGAAAACGAAAAATTTTGAAATTAGCTCACGAAAACGGAAACGAGCCGAAACGGACCCCTAGCCGAAAATGAAAACGAAAACGAACAATTTTTCTGAGTCGTGCCCATCTCTAATTTGGATTATGAAAGTATCTGGACATTTTGCATCTGTACTGCTTATGTTAGTCAGGAAGATGTTAGGAAACTCATATGTGTCTGTTATGAAGAAGTTTGTCAAGGACAAACCAAATCTATACCAGGTCAAATGTTCAATTGCTCCTACCTTATTTTTCATTTTTTTAAAAAAAATAAATGTTCTTTAAGTATAACTGAATGGTTTTTTTTTTTAAATTTGCTGGCACACACATCCCAAAGCCACAATCTGTGTGGCTTTTTAAAATTCACACTTAATCTGCCACGTGTAAACTCACAGAAACTCAGCAGCATGCATACTAGATGGGTCTTCCTGCACAGACAGAATGGTTATTTCATTTTTGCAAGCTCATGGCACAATTGTCATTTGACAAATAAGAACAGGAATCATGTTAGTCTCTGCTACTTATTCTTGTGAATTAGCATGTCTTGTTTTTGTAATTGGTTATTGGGAAGCCATCTACAGCCTCTTTTGCAAGCCCAATTGCTCATGTCCAAAGCTATAGGAAACCCTGCTGCTGGAGGGTTTGTGTGCTCACAGCTTCTAATTGAGAGCTGTCAACCTCATCTAGCTGAATATTCATCAACAGATTCTGCCCCCAGCCTCTGGAACTTTAGTAGATAGCCCATGATTTCAAAGATAATTTATTTTATTTTATTTATTTATTTACAGATTTAGTGGAACTTGGTGCCTTAAAATGGAAATCTACCAGTCTTTCATCCAGACAGGGATTACGGCAGTGTCATCGGTCTATAAGGGAATGAAAACGGTGTGCTAGTTTGTGTCAGATGTTACAGAGATGGCTGTTTTTAATAGGAAGTCTTGATGATTTAGGGCCAATCAATTTAATCTCAGAACTGTAGGGCTAGAATTGACCCTATGGATCCCTATCAAGAAGGCACAGTGAGGAATCAAACTTCCAACCTCTGGCTCTATAACCAGATACCTAAACTGCCGAGCTATCCACTTCTTTCGTTTTTTCATATTTCTTTGGCAATTCCCCCCTTTGATTTGTAAAAATGAAGCAGCCATCTGGGACTTTAGGATCAACTTGCAGACATTTTGAATTTGATCAAGAAATTATTATTCACAACAGAATTAAGAGTTTTGTGATATAATGCAAGCTGTTCAAATTTATGTTGAGACACATAACCTAATAACTGAACAGCAAAATCTGGCAAGGCATTTATGAAAGAAGCCAGCCTGGAAGATGCCATTGTCTGTGGGTTTTTTTAACTTTTCTTTTTGTTCAACTATTTATTCATCTCCTTCTATATGATTTTTAGCCAGTTCCCCTAGCTAGATGTTGATCTGTTGGTGTGGCAGAAGAGCTAATGTTACAAGGGGATAGCTAATAGGCAATGTCTGAGATTGCACCTGAAAAAGCATCTGAAATGTCCTGCCCCCTGTGTATGGCAAGTCCCACCCAACCAGTATATCTCTGGGTTGATTATTTAATTATTTCTGTCTACCATTTGTCCCATTGTAAGGGTCCAAGGTGACTTCCAAACCATGACAGAAACAGATGCAACTAAGAACACAGGAAATTTACTTGTGTGCAATAATACACAGAGGCCACGGACTGAAAATGTGTTTCAAAATTTTAAGAAACAAATGGGAAAGTATTATTCTGCATCCTCCATTAAAACTCCTTTCTCACCTGGTACAAGACTAGACTAGGTGATACCTTTAGGCTACTAGTAAAATAACAAAAAAGTTGCCTATATTTTGAGGGCAATACCCTCTTTTTCAAAGTAGTGCTAGTCTAGCCTTGTATTTGGCTTTTGTGGTGGCTACATGGCTCTCCAACTTGTTTTGCTTCAATTGGAAATACTGATTTACCAAGGAAGAGCCACTGCCCCTTACGTACCATCAAATGGACCATCAATAGGAGCACAACAAGACTGCAACCACTAGGTAATATCCGTTTTAAAATTTTGTTCCAAATGTCTACACCTAGTTGATTTTTCTAAATTTTACCCCAGGCCCCAAATGGAACAAATGGGTTTTCTGCACCAATCCTCCTCCCTCTCTGGCCAAGCAGAGGTCGAAGTGCCACATGGACGGGGGGTGGGGTGGGTATGGATGTGTGTATGTGACCTAAGTCATTCTGTTTGAAGGACTGGGGCTGTAACACAACCCATCACTTCAGATGCAGCTTTACAACATCTCAGCTTCCTGCCTCAACTAAGAGACTGCCTGGCAATTTTTTTTCATCTTCTCAACTCAAGAACTACATCTAAGAACTAACTCCTGGCAAATCCATCTTTTGCCCAGCTTTAACATTTGGTACAGCTTTGTAAAAGAGGGCACCATCCTTGAAATATTAGCAACTTTTTTGTATTTAGTCTTGTATTTAGTTTTTGTGATGGCTACACAGCTCCCCAATTTGTTTTTCTTTCTCACCTGTAGGTATGAATTTTGAGATGCTGAAATGAGGCAAAATAAAAATTCCTTTCTGCTGTAGGATAGCATTCCTTTACAAGCCAAGTTCCTTAACATTCAGTCAATCTAGTCATTCCAACCATCTATTTAGAATTCTTTCCTCTGCTCTCTTTTCCCTTTTCTTTGCCTTACAGTACAGACACCCACTGTGATGTATAGTAGACAAAGTATCAGACTAAGACTCTGGAGACGAGGGTTCAAATCCCCACTTGGCCATGAAAACTCACTCAGGGAGAGGAACTGGTAAATCCACTCCTTCAATATCTTGCTTACCTCAAGAGCCCTATTAGGGTTGCTATAGGGGTGTCTTGATAGCACAACAATATTGGGCAGAGACACCATTCCAGATGATAATTCGGGGAGTATAGAGATCAGGGTGTGAAAGATTCACAAAAAAGCTTTAAAGTCTGGCCAAAAAAAAAATGGGAGTGTCAGAGTGGAGAGGAGTGAGTGTTTTAAAAGATGTTTTGCAGTTTCTTTCCAAGCACATACTGTATGCCAAAGGGAGCAATGCAGGACAGAAGCAGACAGTGTAGAGCCAAACATTATGACATGCCTGGCTCTCCATTAGGAGATAAAACTCTTGTTCAGATACAGTTTCCTCAGAGCTGTTGTGCCCACACAATCACATGTAAAATGAAGACCGAGTTGGCCTCCCAATGACCTGTCCCAAGACCTTGTGAACTAATTCCCAGTATGTTAATCTGGCTCAGTGTGTTGGGTATCTGATTGCAGAGCAAAAGATTAGGAGAGTGAGTCCCTCCTGTTCTTCCTGTGGAAATAGTTAGCCTATGTAGTCTTAAGCAAGCTGAACAGTTCTAGAACACCCCCAGAAGTAGGGAATGGTAAATCACTTCTGCATACTCTAGTTTAGAGAACCATGGAAACCGTAAATCAGGATCAAATTGGTGTTACAGAATTATAGTTAGTAGCCCTGAGAAAAATGGTGCTAGGATAAGCAAACATTTTTATCACTTAAGGAAAGTTCAAATGATATATTAACCCTACTTTACCATTTTATCTGAACACATGACTGAAACAGACATTATAGACAGCCTGCGATTTCACATCACCCTGATCTGAAAGGTTGCATAGGTGGGACTTTCACGCACCCTAGGTAATTGTCCACCTAACGAACCGATTCAGATCATGGTCCACCTTCAAGCCTCTTAGGCTATTGTCCACCTAATGAGCCTGTTTGAGCCATTGTCCAACTTATGAGCCTATTCAGACCTGGAAATCAAGGTGAACTATAAAATGGAAGACTCACCACTCACTTTCCTCAGACTAATGAAGCTGCTTGGATGAGTAGCAAAACGTTTCAATCTCTCAAGAAAAGAAGTCCATTTGCCATGACTTCGCTTCCAGATAACCTCACCTGAACGACTGAGAATCTTCACAGACAATAGGCAGAGATCTAACAAATCCAATGAAACCAGGTGTTGATGATACAAACAGCAACATCAAACCAGGTTAACAATCATTGCAAACAAACATGGAGTATCCAAGAAGCATAATCAAGTGAGTCTAGAACATCAATATTTATGCCTGTGCTCAAGTGTTAGCTGGCTATGCAAGAAATACATTTGTATAATAGTTATTTTAGACTTGGCTGGAGAGCTAGCTGCTTGTTCCATAGTGACATCATGTAGTATTCTGCTGTTTAAGCCACATTTTTAAAGCATACAGTATATTTTTCAGGATCGCATTTTTCGCAGTTCCCTTAATTATTTTAACACTTTCATGCATATAAACCTTGACACCATGGTTTCCAAATATTTATTATCTTCAAAATAGCTGCTATAACAGTAGATGTAGATAAGCTTATGAGCAATTAAAACTAAATGTAAACTTTATAAACCATCAGCATTTTAACAGTAAAAGCAGTTTGAGAATGAAATAATTTACTGTAAGATGGACAGAGAGGCTCTCCAACACTGAGGGCCTTCTAGAAAACAGAAGCTGGAAAACCATCTGGTGTGGATTGTCTGGGTCTTTATTTCCTACACTAAGCCAGGGGTTAGACTATATGCCCTTGGTGCAGTGGTTAAATGCTTGTACTGAAGGAAAAACTGTGCTCATGACCTGGGGTACAATCCCAGGTAGCAGGCTCATGGATGACTAAGCCTTCCATCCCTCCAAGGTTGGTAAAATGAGTAACCAGCCTGCTGGGGGTGCAATGTGTAGCCTGCATCATTAAACTGTAAACCACCCAGAGACTACTTGAAGTGGTATGGGGCGGTACATAAGCAGAACACACTCTGGCTCTGTAATTCCTGTGACAAAAAACCTCCTATTATCAAAAGTTATATGTTTGGCCACTAGACAGTGCATGGGGGATATTTTAGTACCCCTAACTTTCATGAGAATAATAGGAGGATGTTGAGGTCATGGAAGTAGAGGTAGACATGACCATCCACAATCCCCGGTGTGGAGCCAGGATCCCTCCCTGGAGATGGCTTACCCATACTGGACACACTGAGGAGGCAGATAATGTGCGAAGAGAGAAACAGACTGGGTAGCTCAGTAGTTTAGGTATCTGACTGCAGAGGCAAAGATTGGAAGTTCAATTTTCCATCATGCTTCCTTGAGCGAGAGCTAGATTCAATGACTCGTTGGATCTCTTCCAGCACTGCAGGTCTAAGAATACCAGAAACACATAAACAATGAGATGGATCTAGTGTACTCTTCACAGGTTTATTCAGTAACACATGAATAAAGCTGAAGGGCTGAGTAAAAAAAATAAAATAAAGCAATACTGCCGTTAGTAAAATCTACTAGTTTGGATGACTTTAAAAGCAGACTAGACGTATCTACCAAGGGTAATTCTGTCAGCTGCACTTGGCTGTCTTGACTGAATTGAAAAATGTAAAAAGCCTAATTTGGAAATTTATTTGTTTAAGAACCATGACTTACAGTTACCGTTCTAAGCAGCAAATTTTCACTGCATATTCAATTTCAAAATTGATTCTTTGCTCGAAATATCCATTTTAGGTTTGTTTTTAATGAACCTCAGTGCTTATCTGTGCATAAAATGCACTCTGCATGTCCCCATTTTGGTATGTTATATAAGTTCCAACTGAAAATTCTTATAAAAATGCACACATGTTAGAAAAAAATAAATGCTTACCAATGAATCAAATGAAAAATGAATTTCATGCCCAGACTCCTATTATAATTTTATGCTGGTGTGATTTTAATTGCATAAATCATTGTGGTGAATTGCCACTAATTAATAAACACAATGTAAGCACAAACTTTTATTTTTATGACCATGATTTATTTGAGTGGGCAATACTGTGTGAAGGGGCTATACAGGGTCCCACTGTCAGGCTGGTTGCCATGTCTTCCACCCCAATCACCCCAAAAGCAATAGCTCCAGGGCCACCTTATTGCTAGAAGGTGGACACATGAAAGAGAGTGAAGCTGAAAAGCCTGCCAGAATCCTCTGTGGGGGCAGGGCCGGCGCGTCCATTAAGGCGAACTAGGCAGTTCATGAAGACAGCACTTAAGGCCTGTGGATATCCAAAGTGGGCCTTCAACAAAGCAGTGGGCCATCCCAGAAGAACAAGGGATCAGTCTGAGACCCAGACCCGACGGAAGAACCTGGTCATTCCTTACATGTCTGGAGTGTCAGAGAAGCTTAAGAGGATTTTTGGCAAACACCACATCCCTGTTTATTTCAAACCCACAAACACACTAAGGCAGAGACTTGTCCACCCAAAGGATCTGATACCAAACCATAAAAGAAGCAATATATTATATGTGGTCCAATGCAGTGAGGAGTGTTCAGACCTCTACATTGGAGAAACAGTCATTAAACAGAAGGATGGCCCAACATAGGAGGGGCAACAGCTCAGGACCAGAATCAGCAGTACACCTCCATTTGAAGGACAAAGGGCACTCTTTCAAAGATGAGGATGTACACATATTAGACAAAGAAGAGAGGTGGTTTGAGAGAGGAGTAAGGGAAGCCATTCATGTGAGCATTGAAAACCCCTCCCTCAACAGAGGTGGTGGGCTCCGGCATAGTCTATCTGCTACTTATCAGGCTGTGCTTTCCAAAGTACCCAGACAAATCAAAAAGCCTTCACCACCAAGGCCATAGCTAACAACACATTCTTGATGGGTTTCAGCACCTTAGGCCATTGTTCACCTTAAGGCTATGGATACTATTGTCTCCCTAACGAGCCTATTCAGGCCATTGTTCATCTTAATTCAGATCAGGGTGACAAGAGGTCAAAGCTGACTATAAGATGGAGTACTTGCACTAGCTGTATTCAGACCGATGAAGCTGTTTCGATGAAGTCCAGTAGCCATGACTCAACTTCCAGATAGGGAGTTGCCTATGGCGCCAAAATGGAGAGGGGGCACGGGCCAGCCTGCTGCCCCCCGCCGCCGCCCCCCACCACTAGCCACCGCCGTCCATCCCCCCGTTTCCCATCGCCACCCACCCCCGTGCCCATTGCCATCCCCCGCCATCCGCCGCCCCCTGCCTTTAAATGAGACATTATTATCTTTGTGTGTGTTGGAATGTTTAATGACAAATAACTGTAGTACGGGGTTTAGATTTTCTGGTTTATGGTTTGTGATGCCAGGAACAAGCATGGTGCTTGTGCTCTCTCTTTCCTTCTTCCTCAACACCTGACAATTCCCTATGATTGCCAAACCAGGCATATTCATGCAGGTTTATTGTCTGGGTTGATTTACTATTGCTAAGGGAGGGTTCCCACATTATATGTATAGTAATGGGAATTCTAGTTTAATGAGAGGGGGGGTGAAGCATTGAAGGCAGCATGTGAGGAGGAAAAGACAGGAAGAACACACTTGGTAATTTCCAGCTTCATAAACCATGATTTATGAAGCTGCGAAAGAAAAGCCCAATTCAATCTCTCTATATATATTCATAATCTGAGGAATGTGTGCAATACAGCATTTTAATGACCTGGGGTCTAAAGACATTCATTCATATCCTCTTTCTTTTTCTTTATCTCCTCTTTGGAGTTATTGAGTCTAGCTACTTTCAGATTTTGGAAAGAGGAAGCTGCAACGTGAAGGAGGGATAGGAGAAAAATAATTTTCTCTGGCATCAGCTGTTACATAATTTCATCTAAAAATTCAGCAGGAGGCTCTGTTTAATGAAATACCTCCTTTTCAGCTTTTATTTTTAATAACTCAAGAAATGAAACTTCATTGTTTTCCTGATAGACAGATGGCTGTGCCTAAGGCTGATTTTAACAGCAAGGCAATAAAATAAAGGGCTTATTAGAATTAACACTATCCAGTGGACCCAACACTGATCAATATTTGTTCTCTTTCCCTTTGTACTCTAACATACTTAATGATTTTTTGTCTGATGTGAAACAATTCCTGTTACCATGAAATAAATAGATGCATTTGGTGAGTCAGCATATTCCGAAGATGGAGCCATGTGTAAGTGGAAAGGTCCTTTAAATGCTTGCTGATGTATGCACAGATTCTGTATTTTGTAGGAATCATAGAATCATAGAATCATAGAGTTGGAAGAGACCTCAAGGGCCATCTAGTCCGGTTTTCAGGGAGGCACAGCGTTTGTGCTCCGTTCCCTGTCTTCATTTGGTTTTTATTTATTTTACACTAATTATTCCTGTATTACTTATCTTGGAACACTACGATATTATTATTACTGGTCTACTAATCTTTTGGAGCACTACGGGAGAAAAAGCTGCTGCAGAGAAATCAGGCAAGTTGAGAGCTGACCTTGAAGACTTCAAGCTCCCCCGTTGTTGTTTTTGGCAGCGGAAGAAAGGAGGACTTTAAGAACTCACAAGGCCATAAAGCAAGATTTATTGTCTTTTAACTGGAACAACTTCAACAACTTCAACAATTTTAACAACTTTAAGAAACATACAGAAGAAACACAGGAGAGACCCTCAATGCCATGAAATAGAGCTACTCCCTGGTGGTCACAGTGAGTCAGGAAACCAAATTGACTGGCTTTTTTTCCCTACCCCATTCTTCTCCATTTTATCTCTATTTTATCTCTATTTTAACAACTCCGGAAATGGTGGCGCACATAGTTGCTGCAGCCCAGTGCTTTCCATGTCGGTTCTTTGTGTGATTTTTTGTGTATGAGTTGTTTTTTATTCTGTGTACATTTTGTTCAGCGGACAAACTTTACAACCGGCAAGACCTTCTTAAGATAGGTGTGTGCTACAAGCAGAGTGTCACAGCTGAGTTTCTTAGATCACACAACATCCCAGAGAGCATAGCAAGAACCCCCGGTTCTCCATGGATTGTTATCCCTATGGGGAGGAGGTGGAGGCGGCGTAAAGAGAGGAAGCGGAAGCGAGGTTGCAGAGCTGGAGTGTTGACCAGACTACGGAAACAACCACATAAACCACCACTTCCCAGTCTCTACCTTACAAATGCAAGATCCTTGGCAAATAAGATGGACGAACTGAGGCTTCAGATTACAAGTAACAATATCATGAAGGATAGTTGCATTTTGTTAATTACAGAGACGTGGCTTCATGAAGGAATTCCAGACTCAGTGGTTGGGTTGTCAGGTTACACGGCACAGCGTCACGACAGAACAAAGGACTCTGGTAAAAGTAGAGGAGGAGGTCTCTCTGTGTATGTCAACAATAACTGGTGCACAAATACAGTGATCGTGGACAGACATTGCTCTCCAGATCTGGAGTACATGACTGTCAAATGTAGGCCCTTTTATCTACCAAGAGAGTTCTCTGTTGTCATGATTACAGCAGTTTATATTCCACCGGACGCAAACAGTAACTCAGCCATTGGACTCTTATATGACAGTATTAACCATCAACAGAGCACACACCCAAACGCGGTACACATTATAGCAGGGGATTTTAATCATGTGGATTTGAAAACAGCACTCCCCAAACTGTATCAACATGTCAAGTGTGCTACTAGAGAATCTAACACACTGGACAAGGTATATTCAAATATCAGGTTGGGCTACAGGGCCAGACCATTAGCACATTTGGGCCAATCTGATCACATGTCCTTGTTTTTGGTTCCTGCATATGTCCCCATCAGGAAAACTGCTCCTGCCACTATAAAGACTGTGAGAAGCTGGTCAATTGGTGCATCTCAGCAGCTTCAGGACTGCTTTGACAGGACTAGCTGGGATGTTTTTGAACATCAAGATTTGGAGATTTTCACAGACAGTGTTATGTGTTATATTAGGAACTGCATAGACACTGTTATGGTGAACAAACGTATCCGGATCTACCCAAATCGGAAGCCCTGGATGACTCAGAAAGTCCAGAGACTACTGAAAGAAAGGGATATCGCCTTCAGGTCTGGAGATAGGGCTTCTTACACTATGGCCCGAGCGAACCTGAAGAGAGGAATTAGAGAGGCCAAACTGTACTACAAGAACAGGATTGAGCGGCATCTGGACAGTAATAACAACAGGAAAGTGTGGCAAGGAGTCCAGCATCTTACGAACTACAAGATAAACAATGGAGTTGTAGCGGGCGATGCAGCATTGGCAGAAGAGTTAAACATCTTTTTCGGCCGTTTTGAGGTGGAAGTACCAAAGGAAGCTGCACCACAGTCCCCAGTCCACAGCAGCTTTATCCTTAAAGTAGAGGAGCATGAGGTGAGGCGTATGCTGCGGGCGATCAACCCGAAGAAGGCTGCTGGACCCGATGGAATTCCTGGATGTGTGTTAAAAGACTGTGCAGATCAACTAGCTGGAGTCTTTACTAAGATCTTTAATCAGTCTCTGGCTCAATCTAGGGTTCCATCTTGTTTGAAGTCCTCCACCATAATTCCTGTACCTAAAAAATCTCATATCTCCAGTCTTAATGATTATCGACCAGTTGCACTTACTCCAGTGGTGATGAAATGTTTTGAAAAACTGGTCCGGAATTACATCACATCACTTCTCCCCCAGAGTTTTGACCCCTACCAGTTTGCATATCAAGCAAATAAATCTGCAGAGGATGCTGTAGCTACAGTCCTTCATGCTGCATTGTCACATCTGGAACAGCGGGGAAGCTATGCAAGACTGCTTTTCGTGGACTTTAGCTCAGCATTTAATACCATCCTCCCTCACAGACTGGTGGTTAAATTAGGGGATTTGGGATTTCCACATTCTATATGTATGTGGATAAAGAGTTTTTTGTCCGGACGTAGTCAGAGGGTTAGAGTAGGTCAATGTACATCTACGGATCTGAGTCTTAGTACTGGCTCTCCACAGGGCTGCGTGCTGAGTCCACTGCTCTTTACTCTTTATACTTATGATTGTATTCCCGCCTATCATAACAACATTATAGTTAAGTTTGCGGATGACACCACGGTAGTGGGGCTTATCTCAGCAGGAGATGAGTCTGCTTATAGGGATGAGGTGGAGCGGTTGATTGAGTGGTGCAGAGAGAATAACTTGCTTCTGAACACATTAAAAACTAAGGAGCTCATAATAGATTACAGGAAGAAGAAAACAGATCTTCAACCACTATTCATCAGTGGGGACTGTGTAGAAAGGGTGACCGACTTCCGCTTGTTGGGAGTCCATATTGAGGAGAATTTAACCTGGAGTGTAAACACCTCTGAGCTGCTGAAAAAGGCCCAACAGAGACTGTACTTTCTGAGAGTGCTCAGGAAGAATAACATCACTCAGAGACTATTGGTGTCTTTTTATCATTGTGTAGTAGAAAGTGTACTGACGTACTGCATATGTGTGTGGTATGCCAGTTGCACGGTGGCTCAGAGGAAATCGCTCCAGCGGGTTATCAATATGGCACAGAAGATCATCGGATGCCCACTCCTCACATTGGAGGAATTACACAGCTCCTGCTGTCTTAAGAAAGCTCAGAATATTGTAGGAGATATTTCTCATCCTGGACACTCTCTGTTTGTACCATTACCATCAGGCAGAAGGTATAGATCTATTAGAACAAGGACAGAAAGATTCAGGAATAGTTTTTACCCAATAGCAGTAACCATGCTAAATTCTGTTAAAAATTAAATTGACGGGTAATATTAGTGTTGAATGTGTTACATATATATTGTTATGGGGGATTGTGTATGGCTGTTGTTGTTTTTAAATTGTAGTTTTTATAGATTGGGTATGAATGTTGCCAGGTGAAAGAATGTAGGGCTGTGTGTGTATGTTTGGTTTTTATGTCAGTTTTAAATGAGTGTAAGTGATGTTCGGCATGTGAATGTTGGAGTATCTGTATGGATGGTTTGTTCTTATATTGTAGATTTTACGTCTTGGATTTTTATGCTGGGTTTTGTGAATGACTGACTGGATAGCACTTTTAATCTCGTTGTATTTATACAATGACAATAAATTGCATTCCGATTCCGATTCCGATTCCGATTCCGATAGTCCAACCCCCTGCCATGCAGAAACCCCTTCACAATATTTCCGACAGATGGCCATCCAGCCTATGCTTAAAAACCTCCAAAGAAGAAGACTCAACTACCCTCCGTGGCAGCATATTCCATTGCTGAACAGCTCTAACTGTCATGAGTTTCTTCCTAATTAGAGATGGGCACGACTAGGGAAAATGACGTTTTCGAGTTGTCGTGTGTCGGAGGTGGCCCGTGTCGGCTCGTTTCCGTTTTTCGCGAAACTTCGCAAAAATTTGTCATTTCGGTTTTCGGTTTTTCGTCTGTCGTTATACTGGTTTAGGGGGGGTAGCGGGCTCCTGGAGGCACCTCTTTTTTGGGGGGGTGCCTCCGCTGGCCCGCTATAAAGGGAAGCGGGCTCCTGGAGGCACCCGTGGGTGCCTCCTATCCTCACCCACTAGGAAGGGAAAGCAGGCTCCTGGAGACCCCTCATGGCATGGGGGTCTCCTCTCCTCACCTGCTGCTGCAAAAGGGCATGCATAGCCATATGGATATGCATACCAGTTGCAGACTATGAGACCAGTCAGTGTGCACTGGCAGAACCCAGAGCCATAGGGTGATGCCTAAGGCTCTTGCACCTGCTGTGTCTCACAAAGAAGGGAATCGTACTTGCGTACAGTGCAATGCAAGTAGATCTGGCTTAGGGGACAGCAGCTTAGTGCAAGGGCTAGGGTTAGGCTAGTTACTGGTGAGGTTAGGGTGGGGTAGTGGGGTGCACCTCTGGGTGCCTCTGACCCACTAAGAGGACAGTGTACTGTGGCGTATGGGTAAGGAATCAAGGATTAGGGTTAGGGCTAGGGGGCTAGGGCAGGATTTAGTGGGCTTTTTGGCACATCCCAGAAGTCTCAGTGGCCAAGTGGCCATGCGATTGGTGGGATGGCTCCAAAAATTTGCATGGTCCACTCCCACATGGCCACTTGGCCAGCCCATCATTGCGCAGGTGTAAATAAAATAAAATAAAATAAAATAAATGGACAGGGGAGCCGGAGGAGACATTTTGTTGCAAGAAAAACCACCACTGCTACTGTAAAAATTCTGGCAGCAGCATAGCAATTTTTGCATGTTTCTGTGGTGCTTGTGTCTGTGTGTTTTTGGACCACTCCACGATTTCAAAAAAAATATTGCGGTCGCCGCCCCATTTTGGATCCCCCGCCCGCACCGCATGGCATGGCAACTCGAGTCCGGCTGCCCAGGACGGGGGGGAGGCGGGACCCCCCCTCCAGAAACCCCCCCTCTGGTAGGTGCACTACTGCACATGCACAGGCTTTCCGCCTGCTTTTTTTTTGGCCGGGAATGGGGGGGAAGTTTAAAACTTTTTTCTGTGCTGCTTCCGCTTTTGCGGCGGCCGGTGGCGAGACTCCCCCCCCCCGCCGTTGCTGGTGCGAGCCTGCGGCGGCGAGTCCCACAGAGCAGCCCAGGACAGGACAGGAGGAGAGGGGGGGAGGCCGGGACCCCCCCCCCAGAAACCACCCCTCTGGTAGGTGCACTCTCAGAGGCAGGCCAGGCATATTTCCGCCTGCTTTTTTGGCCGGAATGGCCGGGAATCAGGTTTTTTTTAACTTTTAAAAACTTTTTTTCTGTGCCGCTTGGCATTGCGGGATCGCCGCGATGCCAGGAACGACCACGAAAAATCAGACCCAATTATTCTTTAGTCGGTTTGAGTTCGAGTTCTGGCAGAGTAATTCCCGTTACCGTTTCCGTTCCATAACGGAAACGAGTAACGGAAACGGAAACGGGAATTCCGCTAAGTCGTGCCCATCTCTATTCCTAATGTTTAAATTGAATCTCTTTTCCTGCTGTTTGAAACCATTTCGCCGTGTCCTAGTCTCTGAAACCATGGAAAACAAACAATTCCCTTCTTCAATGTGACATCCTTTCGAATATTTAAACATAGCTATCATACCCCCCCCAGCCTTCTTTTTGAAAGGCTAAACATCCCCAGCTACCTAAGCCGCTCCTCGTAAGACATTTCCTCCAGACCCTCAATCATCCTGGTCGCCATCCTCTGAACCCGTTCAAGATTGTCAGCATCCTTTTTAAATTGAGATGCAAAGAACTGGACATAGTACTCCAGATGAGGTCTGACCAGAGCAGCATAGAGTGGTACTATCACTTACCTTGATCTAGACACTATGGTTCTGTTGATGCATCCAAGAATCACATTGGCTTTTCTAGCCGCCGCATCACACTGCTGGCTCATGTTCAATTTGTGGTCCACCAAGACTCCCAGATCCCTTTCACAGGTACTATTTTCCAGCCAGGTGTCTCCCATCCTATATCTGTGCAATTCATTCTTTTTACCTAGATGCACTGTGAGGTCACTCCTTTCACAGACTGAGTTCTCAAAGGCACAACCGGGTTTTATTTCGACATCCCAATGCTGTGCCACAAAATTGTGACGACACTTCTCTTTTACACGTATAATTGTGATGGAAATGGTAATGCTGCCACCTTTTATTCACTTGGTAATGCTGCCACCTTTTAGATCGGCGCCTTATGAAATCGACTCAGATGTATAATATAAAAATAATGACGAAGTTTATTGAGAAAATAATAAATATAACAATGCCTGAGGATGGTATGCATTGCCTTTTACAATAGATTTAATCAACTCTACAAGCCTCCCTGTCTTTAATCACTAGTAAACAGTATAGCCCTCACTGCCTGACAGAACTCCAACAGAGCAGTGCTCTATCCCAGCACTCACTCTCAAAACCTTCAACTTAACTTCACTCAACTGAACTGCCTCAACTGACTAGGCTCCACTCGTTTTATATCACACCATTCCCCGCCCTCCTGCTCGGATTGGCTGATGATTTGTATATTCATTACTCCTGTTTCCAGGGTTTTGTCACATGCACCACCCTACAAATCCCTCTGTTGAACCCCATTCCATTAGCCTTGGCCCAGGACTCTAATCTGTCAAGGTCCTTTTGGATTTTCATCCTATCCTCTAGGGAATTAGCAACCCCACCCAATTTGGTATCATCTGCAAATTTGATTAGCATACTCTCGATTCCTTCCTCTAAGTCATTAATAAAGATATTAAATAGTAACGGACCCAGAACAGAACCCTGAGGCACCCCACTGGTCACGTCTCTCCAAGCTGAAGAGAAGCCATTAATGATTACCCTTTGGGCGCGATCAGTCAACCAATTACAAATCCACCTAACAGTGGCACTATCTATCCCACATTCTACTAACTTCTTTGCAAGTATACCATGGGGAACCTTATCAAAGGCCTTACTGGAATCTAGATAAGCAATATCCACAGCATTCCCCTCATCCACCAGGCCTGTAATTCTATCAAAGAAAGAGATCAAATTGGTCTGGCATGACTTGTTTTTAAAAAATCCATGTTGACCTCGTAATGACCATGCTTCATTTTTATCTCATGTTTTGGAGTGCTTTGAGAACAGGCCAGTTCACTCCATTTTCCAATGACTACATGAGGTACAAGGCAATTGTGAACCAGCCTGAATTTTATCCATGCCTGCCAGCACCTTTTTCAGTAGGATTCTTCTGTTTCTGTTTAGTTTCTAATGCTGTTTCACTTTGGTGGCAAACCAATAAAATTATATGTTACTTACCGATACATAGCAGCATCAGCATTTCCCATGCTTGCAGTAGAAAAGGAGATAGGAAAGAAAATGGAGGCTGAGAGGGAGGAAGAGGCTAAATATGGCCATCTTGAGGTGCAGTGTGGGTTTTTGTTCCAAAGCCACCCAATCATTTTGGGTGCATGCAAGGATCCTCGCACAAAGATTTGGAAGATGAGTCATGGCAACTGGACTTCTTTTCTTGAGGGATCTTGAGTCAGCCTCTCAAGAAAAGAAGTCCAGTTGCCATGACTCAACTTCCAGATAAACTCACCTGAGAATCTTCACAGATATGTTGCACAAAGATTGTTGTTGTAAATTTTAGGCTACACTTTATTGTGGCCTTGTTTAGCTTGATCCAGCCTGAAATAACTTCATTGCCTAGGTCCTAGTCACACCCTGAAGGGCTTTTAAAGACTGGACACCATGACCATCCTCTCATAGCTGGAGCTAGGTCTCACTGTTTGCATGGGTGTTGTGCTTGCTTTCCTTCAAACCCTTGCCTGTGATATCTCCTAGCCTTAGGTTTTGGACCTGAAATCTCAGGCATTTCTACTCCATTAGAAATTTGAGTAGACTCTAATGCTGTTAGAGTATTAGCTGTGATCCTGTATTAAATCACTGGAGTCACCATTTCAGTATTAAGACTGAAATAATGTTCTGTATACATACATCTGCAAGGAGTTACGAATGTATTGGGCATAAAGATGTAAGGCATTAAAATTAGGGGTGTACATAAGATGCTTGATAGCTCAGTAGCTTAGGCATCCGACTGAGGAACCAGAGGTTGTAAGTTCAATTCCCTGGATTCAATGATCCATAGGGTCCATTCCAGTTCTGCAGTGGTTGATTGTTTGTTTGTTGTTGTTGTTGTTGTTGTTGTTGTTGTTGTTGTTGTTGTTAACCACACAGCTAACTACACTGGATTTTGTTATACAAATGACTAGTTGAACGCTTCCCAAGTGTTTAGGACTATGTGATGTATCGGCGAATTATGCGAGCAGATCCCAGTAAGGCGGCTTTCTGCAGCTGACTGATGGTGACTTTGTCAACTCCAGTTTTTTCTAAATACTTGCTAAGCTCTTTAGGCACCGCACCCAGCATGCCGATTATTATTATTATTATTATTATTATTATTATTATTATTATTATTATTTAGTGCTCAAATAAAGAGACACAGGTTGGTGACTATTGTACCCTATCTGCTTTTAGAGACATTCCAACACAATTATTTTCTCAGTCTGTGCCGGTTTAGTGCATTTCTGGTTCTCTGAGAAACTTCATTCTATCAATGGGGCAAAGCAAATACCAAGAAAGGTCATAGGTTGAACAGGTCAGGGCAGAAAGACTTCCTAGCTATTTATGGTCTTATTTTTATTTCTTACTTACTTTCCCCCATTTTTACAGCTAACTGGAGAAAACACTCATCAGCCTTAAGCAATCACAAGAAAAGGACAGAAGTCTCCTGGGCCAGATGAATTACACCCAAGGATATTAAAAGAACTGGCAGAAGTAATTTCAGAACCATTGGCAATAATCTTTGAGAAGTCCTGGAGAACAGTAGAAGTCCCCATCGATTGGAGGAGGGCTAATGTTGTCCCCATCTTCAAAAAGGGGGAAAAAGAGGACCCAAATAATTACCGCCCAGTCAGGTTGACTTCAATTCCCGGAAAGATCCTCAAGCAGATTATTAAGCAGTCAGTCTGCAATTATCTAACAAACAATGCTGTCATTACAAGAAGTCAACACAGGTTTCTTAAAAACAAGTCATGCCAGACTAATTTGATCTCTTTCTTTGATAGAATTACAGGCCTGGTGGATGAGGGGAATGCTGTGGATATTGCTTATCTGGACTTTAGCAAGGCCTTCGATAAGGTTCCCCATGGTATTCTTGCTAAGAAGTTAGTAGGAAGTGGGATAGATAGTGCTACTGTTAGGTGGATTTATAATTGGTTGACTGATCGCACCCAAAGGGTGATCATAAATGACCTCTCATCAGCTTGGAGAGACGTGACCAGTGGGGTGTCCCAGGGTTCTGTTCTGGGTCTAGTGCTGTTCAATATCTTTATTAATTACTTGGAGGAAGGAATCGAGAGTATGCTAATTAAATTTGCAGATGATACCAAATTGGGGGCGGGGGTGCTAATTCCCTAGAGGATCAGTTGAAAATCCCAAAGGACCTTGACAGATTAAAATGCTGGACCAAAGCTGACGGAATGGGTTTCAAGAGAGGGAAAGAAGGGTGCTCCATCTAGGTAAAAAGAATGAATTGCACAGATATAGGATGGGGGACTCTTGGCTAGAGAATAGTACCTGTGAAAGGGATCTGGGAGTCTTGGTGGACCACAAATTGAACATGAGTCAGCAGTGTGATGCGGCGGCCAGGAAAGCCAATGTGATTCTTGGTTGCATCAATAGAACCATAATGTCTAGATCAAGGGAAGTGATAGTGCCACTCTCTTCTGCTCTGGTCAGGCCCCACCTGGAGTACTGTGTCCAGTTCTGTGTGCCTCAGTTTAAAAAGGATGTTGACAACTTCGAGCGGGTGCAGAGGAGGGAGACCAGGATGTTTGAGGGTCTGGAGGAAATGTCTTATGAGGAACGGCTTAGGGAATGGGGAATGTTTAGCCTCTCTAAAAGAAGGCTGAGGGGGGATATGATAGCTATGTTTAAATATTTGAAAGGATGTCATATTGAAGAGGGAACAGGTTTGTTTTCCATGGCTTCAGAGACTAGGACTCGGGGCAATGGTTCCAAACTACAGGAAAAGAGATTCCATTTGAACATTAGGAAGAACTTCATGACAGTTAGAGCTGTTTGGCAATGGAATATGCTGCCAAGGAGGGTGGTGGAGTCTCCTTCTTTGGAGGTTTTTAAGCAGAGGCTCGATGGCCATCTGTCGGAAATATTGTGAAGGGGTTTCTGCATGGCAGGGGGTTGGACTAGATGGCTCTTGAGGTCTCTTCCAACTCTATGATTCTATGATTCTATGGTTCTATGACTTAAAAGGGTCATCAGCACAGTTCTGATTCCTTCTTAAAAGGGCAATATAGGGGACCTGAACTTCTCTACAGTAGCTGTCCTTTTTCCTCACCCCCACCCCCACCACTAGCTCTTTCCCAGATCAATAATTAGTTGTGCTTTAGCCATAATATACTTTTCTATTGTTTAATTGATAAGTTTGCAAAAGGAAAGACAAGGTAAAGACCAGTACTGTATCTCACTTTTCCATCAGTGCTGTATCTTCCAGAGCTTTTTCTTCCCCGCTCTTAATCAAAACACGTGGATGTCAAATTTAACAGGAGGAATTCACAGGTGTGCTAAGCCTTTTAATACATCTTAATTCTTTATTTTGCCTCAAAAAGAAACTGATACCTCTGATTCAGTTCATCCTGATGTACAGTATTTGTGTACTTGTGAGAGGTTTCCATGTTTGTGCAAGAATTCCAGGCAAAAATCAAATCAAAACAAAACAAAAGACAAAAACAGGCAGCACCTTAAATTATATTTTATTGTAAGTTTTTTATGGACACATCCACTTCTTCAGACATATAGTAGCAGAATGAGGTGTATAATTAATAAATAAAGGAATATAAGTTACATACCAAATATTCATTGGCTGTTGTACAATTAATATACAGTGGTACCTGTATTTACGAGTTTAATTCATTCCGAATGCATGCTAAGATGAACAACTCTTAAGTAGAGCAGCCCTATCTAAAAAATCAAAAATATAAATTTTAAAAATCATAAAAAATATAAGTAGAGCAGACTGCATCTAAAATTTGTAAGGCAGCAGTTAAAACGCCAACGGTTTTTTGTTCTTCAGTTGAATTGCTCTTAAGTCGAGCCACTCATAAGTAGAGGTACCACTGTATAATGGAATATAAGTTACATACAAAATATATTTCTGTACACATCCAATAAAAATGTTCTGTTCAATATGAGCATCCTTGACATAAGACAAAGGAAGAGGTTACTTTTAAAAAATACCCTTCTCTTGATATCCTTTCTGCAGTGGACGCATTGCACTGCTGTTGTTCTGGCCTGATGTTTTGTTCCAATTTTCTTTTAAAAGCAGACCATTATATTTTATATGAGGCACATTTGTTAGCAAATCTGCTCAGAACAACTAAGAGATGCCAATAAATATTTGTGGGACCCATATTAAATGGCTTTAATAGCCCACAAGGACCCATTTGTTTCACATTGTAACGTTAAAATAGTTCCCTAATTTTAAAGAGTTGTCTTGGGACTCTTGTTATTATGGTGTTGCTGCATTCTGATTATTCGACCAAAGGCAGTTCTAATGTTACTGCTTTTTTCGGGTGGTTTTATTATATATATATATTTTAATATATTGCTTGAACATGATTGGGTTTAATTTACAATCTATTTTCTCAATGGTAGAATATAAATTTATTAAAAGTATTAATTAAAAATGTAACTGGAGATAAAGAGCCCAATTTTTTGCTGACAAACAAATGGAGCATCAGACTACACTACCTAAAGTGATGAAGTAGTATCTGAGTAAGATGGCGGCTGTTACCTCTGCCACACACTTCAATCCTCTTCTTTTTCTTTTTCTTTTTCTTTTTCTTTTTCTTTTTCTTTTTCTGTTTTCCCTTTTCCCTTTTATTTTAGCTCTTTTTTGTGCCTGTCCTTATGCCACTGCCAGTGAGAGTTTGGGTTTGCCTCTTTTATAACCCCCTTGTCTTTTCCATTCTGTTTGTCCAGCATGCACACACACCCCGCCCATGGTGGATCGTTCAGACCACTTCCTGGTCCATTGTCGGGTTTGCTTTGAGTGATTGTTTGGCTGCTTGGTTGCCAGCTCTTTGGGCCTCACTCCTTGTTACCTGGCTGGAGTTTGGTGGTTTGTGACAGTGGAGAGAGTCTGGTCCCTGATGTGGTGGTGGTGAGTGGTGATGCTGGGGATAATCATGGTAGCAGTGCCCCAGTGGTATCTGTGGCAAGGGTGGCAGTGGAGGCGAGGCGGCAATGTCCGTATGCCTTGGCAGCTGTGGGTGACGGCGACGGCAATGAAGGTAGTGGCAGCATTTTCGCTGGTGTTGCAGACCGGGTCTCAGCTGCAGCGATCACGTGGTGTGCCATGGAGAAGCTGCCGAGGGGGACCGTGCCGGGGACAGCTGTCAGTTTCCTCATCCCGCCTCTCCTGGAGGTTTGAAGACCTTGTTTGCTTTGTGCCCATTAATGGCTTGGGACATCCTAGCTATGCCTGAAGTGGCCACTGGGTTGATATGTGCCACCTTTGTATGGATTGGGACGCTGGATACCATCTGGCTGGACTTCTAGCATGGGGAGGAGGCCTTTCCCCATTTTATCATCTTCCCCATTTTATCATCTTTGGCTGGTTGACTGTGGGACTGGCATATTGTTGTTGTTGTTGTTATTATTATTATTATTATTATTATTATTATTATTATTATTATTATTAATCAAATAGTTTATAGTTTAATATTGTTTAGTAATTTCATTTTTCCCATGGGGGTGGGGGTGGGGAGGGATTGTTTTTGATTGGTGGTTTGTATTTTATGTCGTGTTGGTGTTATGTTGTTACCCTCCCTTTGTGTTGTTACCTTGCGATTGCCAGTGCCAGTGGGATCTTCTATGTCATTGGATCGGACCATGGGAGGTATGCTTTGGGCTGGGGGGGGGAATCTGGTTCCTATCCCCCATTCTGACCCTCTGGTCCACTGCCATATATCAGGGAAGCACTCCGTCTGCATTCTCGACCTATCCTGCTTGCTGATTAATGCCAGGTTGGTTCATAATAAGAGCCCAGTCATCCATGATTTGATTGTGGATGAGCAGACTGACCTGGCTTTCCTTACAGAAACCTGGGTGGGTGCAGAGGGGGACCTTGTCTCTCCTAGCTCCATCCCTAAGGGTTTTGTGTTCAGCATCTGGGTAGGTTGGAGGGTCAGATGGGGTATCAGTTGGCTATAGGGAATCCCTTCATGTCAGCAGATCCACAATGTGTGTGCCCAAGGTTAGAGTGTCTACACCTTGTGGTGGGACAGAAGGACAGGTTTGGGATTTTGCTTGTGTACCGAGCTCCCAGCGATCCTGCACTCTCCCTCCCAAAGCTCTTCAAGTTCATCTCGGCAGCACTGTTGAGGTCCCCCTGCCTTTTGGTCATTGGGAACTTCAATGGGCATTGGCATGGGCTGTCAGGAGTGGCTCTGAAATTCATGGAGTCCATGGTTTCAATCATCCTATAGCCAATGCTCCTTTCCTGGGCAAGGTGGTGGAGCAAATTGTTGCTGTGTGGCTCCAGTCATTCTTGGAGGAGAACCTCATCCTGGATCCTTTCCAGTCTGGGTTCATGCCCTGGTCACATTGCATGATAACCTATTGAGGGGAGCCGACAGGGATTGCTCTACCTTGTTGGTCGTTCTTGATCTGTCAGCTGCCTTGGATACCATCGACCATGGTATCCTCCTGGATAAGCTCTCTGAGGTGGGGATTGGGGGTTCAGTCTTCAGCTGGCTCTGCTCCTTTCTTGAGGGTCAAGCCCAGCAAGTGAGCCTGGTGGGAGAATTGTCCCCCTGGATGCTCTCCTGGGGGGGGGTCCCTCAGGGGTTGGCAGTCTCCTACATGCTCCCTAGTAAGGCTGCTGGCTGAGGTTATCTGGAGTTTTGGAGTTTGCTGATATCTGTACACTGATGACACACAGCTCCTTTTCCACCTCTGCAGTGGAGGCTGTCCAGACCCTTGATCACTGCCTGGCTGTGGTTCTGGAATGAACCATGACTTACTACAAGCTCAAACTAAACCCTGAGAAGACTGAGGTTCTGTTCTTCGGGGGAGATGATGGGTAAAGTGGCCCTCTTTCCAGACTGGATGGGACTGTCCTCCAGTCTGGGCATTGTCCTAGATCCGGAACTGTCCCTGGAGTCCCAGGTGGCTGCCGTGTCCAGGTCGGCCTTTTACCACCTTAGGCTTAGCACCCAGATTCACCTGTACCTTGATAGGGATTCCTCAAGGATGGTTGTGCAGGTCATATTGAAGACAGATTATTGTAACACACTCAACATGGGGCTTCCCATGACCCTTGTTTGGTGATTGCAACGGGTGCAGAATGAGGCAGCCGGATTGGTGGTTGGTGTGGGCAGATTTGACCCCATGACCCCAATTCTGAGCCACTTGACTGGCTGCCTGTTACCTCCCAAATAAGGTTCAAGGTGTTTTTTTGGTTTACAAAACCCTGCATGTCTTGGGACCTGAATATCTGGCAGAGCGCATGTCCCAAAGGTCAGTGCTGGCCCAGCCCAGCAGAGCATCTATGGCACTTTCACTCCAGGTGGCTGCCCCTAGGGAAGCCCGTAAGGTTGCTACACACAGTCAAGCCTTCTCGGTAGCCGCCCCGGCTATTTGGAGCAAATTGCCTAGTGAGAGTTGCCAAGCTCCATCCCTAGTAGCCTTTTAAAAAGCAGTAGAAACTTGGCTTTTAAAAGATGCATTCAGTGATTGCTAATGTCTGTCCTATGTTCCCTGTGTTTTGGTGTTGTTTTTGTCATTATTTGGATTGTGCCTCTTGCTGGGTTATTTGTTCATTTATTGCATTATTGGTCTGACTTTTTGGGGTTTAAATTCTTATGTGTTGTTTCTATGTAAACCACCCAGAGTTCCCATTGGGAAAATTAGCCGCAGTATAGAAATAAATAAATAAATAAATAAATAAATAAATAAACAAACAAAAGCCTATCCAGCATCGTAATATAGATCCTTAAATCACAGAATTATAGAATCATAGAATCTGCTGCAGCAGATAATGACACATTATCCTGTTGAGTGGTTGCTTAATCTATTATGGCATACAGTAGCCAGAACCGTTTGTTGCACTGGCCAAAAATTCTTCATCCTCCTCCATCTCAGGGATCTAGCAGCTTCACGTGTAAGTCTTTTTTATACTCTCTCTCTCTCTCTCTCTCTCTCTCTCTCACTCTCTCTCTCTCTGTGTGTGTGTGTGTGTGTGTGTGTGTGTCTGTGTGTGTCTGTGTCTGTGTCTGTGTCTGTGTCTGTGTCTGTGTCTGTGTCTGTGTGTAAGCTCTTTCTCTGCCCACAAGGTGTTTTCTGTCTTCAGAGGATTCCCCCCCCCCCCCCAGAGCACTAAATGCATTCAGCAAGCTCTTGGCACTCCTTGGTTCAAAGAGGTGCTCACGAATTGAGCTTGTATTCACACCCTCTTGCCAGTGTGATTTTATAGGTTGGCACTGAGAGAAGACATGACAGTTGCCTGGTGTGACCAAGGAGAAAGGCAGTGGACAGAGGAAGAGAAAGGACAAAGAGGTGGAGCCTGGCTTTCTGAGATGACTATGAAGAATGACAACAGGGGGAGGATAGTGCCTGGTGATGATGATGCCTGTTCTCTCGGGAATGTGTGTGAGACACCTTCATATTTCCTTTTGTGACTAGGTAGCTGGGATTTGGCAGCTTTTGGTTCTGTGAGTCAATCACGTAATAAATTGGCTGCAGTTATTCAATAACTCCTATATGCAGCAGTTTATTCTTTCAAGAAAATGTTCAAATTGAAAGGAAGGCAAGAAAGCTGGTGTGTGTGTGTGTGTTTGTTTGTTTGTGTGTGTGTGTGTGTTGCCCTGTTGTGATAATGTCTTCAGTACATTTTGCAAAACGGATGCATGATATAGTTTTAGCGTTCCTGCTTGAGGTGAGCTTACTTGACAGTAATGCGCTGGGGCTGTTAGAGCAATTGGCTGTATTGTAATTGCTGCTCCGGTGACAGTGGCAGAATCTATCAATAGTTTGTGTGCAGGCTCCGGAGTGTGATAAAATGAAATCAGGTCACTAATTATCTTAGGCTAATGAGGCTCAGAAGAGTCCTTCCTACTCTACAATTAAATCTGCAGCAATCTGCACTGAACCTGAAAGGTGTGGTTGTTGGTTTTTAAAAACATCTGTTTATCTGGAAGCAAACTTTAAAACTTACAGTATAGTCTCTAGTGTTCCCTTTGTGATGAAACACATTAGCACAATCCATTGGACTGTGCATGAGAAGGCTGTTTTAGGCTGAACAACCACCAGGCAAATGTGGTGTACCAAAATTTCTGAATTTTTGCTAAGTACTGAATGGGGAGGAGTAAATAGTTTGCTGTAAGGCTGAGTTCATATTATTGGCTTTATAACAATCCAGCTGATAGAAGGCAATGACACCAATAATTAATTGGAAATAACAAAATGCACTTCATCATCAAAGATAATAAAATAGACTTCCTAATAAAAATAGACTTCCTAGTAAAATATACTTAAAGCAAAAAGCAAAGTGGTCTGCTTATATACCACCCCATACCACTTCAAGTAGTCTCTGGGCGGTTTACAGTTTTTTAATTACAATATGCAGGCTACACATTGCCCCCCCCCAGCAAGCTGGGTACTCATTTTACTGACCTCAGAATGATGGAAGTCTGAGTCAACCATGACCTGGCTACCAGGGATTGAACCCCAGGTCGTGAGCACAGTTTTAGCTGCAGTGCAAGCATTCAACCACTGCGCCACGGGGCTCCTTATTTTGTAATTAAAATAATCATTTCTTGGTTCTCACATACAGAGGATTTTCTCAGACGGTAAGGTGGTTTGTGAGAACCACAGAAATAGAGCTTATCCAGACAGGCCATCTACTGCTGCAAAAATACCTAACTTAGTGCCATTTTTCCCCCCAGTAAAAAATAGCTAGACTTGATCTAACATCTTTCGTGCTTTGTGAGGCGACTTTCTGGGTTTTGATTTAATTCTTCCTAAAGGCATTGCTTATGTTGTTTTGGATTGTTCAGAGGAATAAAGATTATAGCTAATTCGTTTCCAGGTCAAAAGCTTCCAGTAGGAAACTTTTAATTGGCATAGAAACATAGTATAAAGGGAGAAACTCTTCAGAAATAAAGACCTATCAAAGAAGTAGATTTCTAAGAATTTTTTTCCTCCAAAGATTTGAGGAGCAGAGGTTTTTCAAAGATGCAGCTAAAAACAGGGCAGTCTGAACATGAATCATAGTAATCCTCACTGTCTTTTACAAGGAGCCTTCTCTAATGATGACTAGTTGGGGCAGATGTGGGGCAGAAGCCTTTAACTGAAATATTTGGCTCCAGTTCCTTTTATCAGTAATATATAACCTGCATATTTGTCACAGGTGAAACTGTGGTTCATTTCTACACAACATTCATATGATGTTCGTTCCATTGTGGGTTTCACTCCTTCAAAGGGGTGTTGACAATTCCAGTTTTAATGTGCGATTCCATACATGTCTCCTTGGTAGTAAGTCCCACTGACTCTACTCCCAGTTTTGCAGTACTGCGTTATCAACATGCTATGTTTTTCCAGAGTGGTGTATATGTTGTCACCAGCTTGTTGGATGTAAGTGTAGATGTCACTCTAGAGCTTGGTTTTCATTTGTTTTTCTCTAGCATATGTCAATCTATTTTATACTAAAACTGAGTTTATTTGTCCACAAAACAGCTTTTGCTGGAATATAATTGCCTAGTTATAAGGCCAAATGTGAATTAGGAGTCTGTTTATCCAATCCTTTGCTGAATGAAGAGTCAACACTTAGGGAACGTACTGATTCAAGGGACCCATATTTATGTATGGACAAGCATTTAGGTTCAGGCCAGTGGCTGTAAAGTTGTGCCATAGCAGCAAATAACATAACACGTGATTTTGCAAAATAAATAAATAAATAAATAAAATTATTTAGGACTGTATTGTTATGATTTACTATTACTTTTAAAATCCAGACATTTCCTTGCTCTAGCACTCCATCATGGGAATCCACTCATCTAGTCTTTAAAAGAAATGATAAGCTGAGTCCTGGAGCAAAGTCACTGTCCTTCTGAGAAAAAGTGTGACAGAATGTATTGCCTGTATTTTATTGGGTACTTTGATGGCTGCATGCTCTCTCCTCCAGCACTGAAACAAAAACTTACCTGTTGTTTTTTTTTAAGGACCAAAGATAAAAGATAAAAGATAGATACGGTCAATTAGCCCAATTGCTTAGAATTTCTGGTTGTGTGGAGAATTCCGAAGATGTTTTTCTGAAGATAACGTAAAATCTTTCTTCAGACCTCTCTGTTCTATAAGCATTTAATAGGGATTTTTGGCTTCAACTTTTCTCTGTAACCTGCCTATTTGCCACAGGTGAAGGTGTGGGTCATTTCCAAGCCATCAGGGGTGGGAGCAGCTTGCATGGCCTGTTTGTTTTCTCCAGATCTCTGTGGTTCCTGATAATAACCACGGAGCACCACCATATCTTAGGAGAAATGTTGTTGCTACATCACATTTCCTTCTGGCCTCCTCATTCTTACTTTCTGAACCCTTTACCAGATCGTCTCAGGAGGTAATTATGTTTATTTGTTAACTTGAAGGCATTTCTGCCATTCATGAGATGTCCAAATGTCAGAGGTTGTCCATTTGGACTAGTGTTGTCTACTGCTCCAGTACCTTTTCCATAATCCATTTCAGTGAAGATGAGCTAGTCATATTCTTATCCCTGAGGATACAAAGGGCGTTTTTACACGACCCCTAAGATCCGCTGGTCCCTTAAATTCGGACCAGCTATCTTAGGGGTTTGTCGCTCTTCGTGCGTCTCCACGCTGGCTGCTGGCTGCATGAGGGAGGGAGGAAATAAAAGGACAAAAGAAGAAAACCTTACCTCCCCCGGTGGGAGCTGCCGGGCGAGCCGCCGGTGACTTCCTGGTTGCTCTTAAAGGGGCGGGAGGCAAAGAACAAAAACAAAAAGAAGCGAGGAGAGCCCAGCACATCCACATTAAATATTTTTCACCATCAAAGAGCAGGTACAAGAAAAGTGCAGCTGGGTCGCGCTTAGATGGGCAGGTTCGCACTTAATTGTCTGCAAACTCTGGACCTGGTGGGGAAACATTTTTAAGGTCCGGAGCTTGCAGCCCTTTGCCGCGGAGCTTAGGGGTCATGTATAAACGCCCAAAGATGAAGATCACCATCACAGGAGCTGAGGAAATCCAGCTTTCTCCCCTGAACCAGCTGGTTCAGTTACTGGTTGCTGCATGGCATGTGCAACCATTGTCCATGTTGTTGCACCAACTGTACCAACAGCCTAACTGGTGGTTCCCTGTCTCCCCACACAGCCAAGCGCTCCAGTCCAGTGAAGAGACAGGATGAAGAGTCTCCATGCTCAGCTACTGAGTGGAGATGCCACTGAATTTGGGTATCCTGTCTGCTGTGGAAAATATATCTGGAGATTACAGGGATGAAGCAGAATGTTTCATTAGACCTTCCTTTGGTCCGGTTCAGCAGCCCTCTCTCTGTGTTGGATAATAAAGAGCAGCAGTCTGATTTTTTTATAGGCAGAATAAGCTACAAAAAGCAATGCTTGTACTTCAGAGGGATGTCGAATTCCTGAGTTTTTAGTATCTAGAAGATACCCTTCAGTGTTGATATCAATGGCAGAATCACACTTTAATGATATCTGTTTTCTTTGAATGTGTCTCTTTCACATTTCTAGCTCTTATGCCTGTAAAATGTACTTCAAAGTATATAAGAAAGAAATGGAATCATTTAGAAAGATGGCGGTGGAATGCTAGTGAAAATTTTATTTTATTTTATCTTATTTTGGCCAGAAGCATGGCTTCGTTGCCTTCAAAGCTTTTTGCCCTTCATTGTGGCCAACAGAAGTAAAATAAATTGTGCAAATCAGCGTAATGGGCATATTTGGTACAGATTGCTGCTATTCTTGGCTCTGAATTTGGGTTGTGTTTATGAAGACTGTTTCTCACTGTGGAAGAACATATGGCTTGCTTTTCATGTTTCTTCCATATAATGGAGGAAAAACTCGACATCAGCCTAAGTTACTAAAGCAATGAGTAAATTATCAATGCACGAGTGTGGTGTGGGGTTGGGGGTTGGGTGAGATTTAGCACTGTCACTCCAAGTTCTTGATTTTAAAACATTTGCCCCTCTCTCCTTTTTAACATGCAGCCAATTTGGAGAGCATTATGGTCTACATCGTCCAATGCTAGCCATGGAGGTAGCCCTTTCCCCCATTGGACCCCAGGATCTGGATTCTGTACCCACTGATGCATCCCCCATGGTCATCAACATGACACCTACCACTGAACAAGATGGTGGTGAAGATGCAATGAAAGATCTTGATTCCAGTCAGCAATACGAAAAGCCACCCCCACTCCATACCGGAGCCGACTGGAAGATCGTCCTCCACTTACCTGAGATTGAAACTTGGCTACGGTTGACTTCAGAGAGAGTCAGAGACCTGACATACTCTGTTCAGCAGGACTCGGACAGCAAGCATGTGGATGTGCATTTGGTGCAGCTGAAAGTAAGCTTAAATGTTACTATCTACTTGGTCAGCTTTAACCTTTAAATATCTTTTCAGGTTGTGATGGCAGAGAAAGCTAAACGGTAACACAATGGCTGTTTCACTACATTTAAAATTAGAGATGGGCACGACTCAGAAAAATTGTTCGTTTTCGTTTTCGTTTTCGTCTAGGGGTCCGTTTCGGCTCGTTTCCGTTTTCGTGAGCTAATTTCAAAATTTTTCGTTTTCGTTTCGTTACATAACGAAAACGAAAAAACGAAAACGAAAACAAAATTTTTTTGTTTCTTCCCATTTAGCTCCATTATGTGCTTTTCCAGTAACGAAAAACGAAAATTGGCTCAAAATTAGTCGTTTCGTTTCCGTTTTCGTTCCAGTTCTGAGCCGTTTTTCGTTTTTCGTTTCGTTACGTAACGGAAACGAAAAACGGAAACGGAAACGAAAATACCGCCCATCTCTATTTAAAATATATATTACTGTGAATAAAATCTCTTTCTGGGGGCAACTAATGAATCTACTACCCTTTCCAATGGATATGGATGTTGTGTGATCTTAACATAAGAACATAACATAAGAAGAGCCATGCTGGATCAGGCCAAAGGCCCATCTAGTCCAGCTTCCTGTATCTCACAGTGGCTCCAACAAATGCATCTGGGAGTGCATGAGACTAGATATCTGTTTCCTGATATCACTGCCCTGCATCTGGCCCTTGAAGTACTCCAGTTTTAAGCCTGGAAATTACATATCTCCATCATGGTTTGTAACCTGTGATGGACTTTTCCTCCAGGAATCTGTCTAATCCCCTTTTGAAGGCATCGAGGCCAGATGCCATTACCACATCCTGTGGCAGGGAGTTCCACAGGCTAACAACACGTTGGGTAAAAAAAAAAATCTTTTGTCTGTTCTCACTCTCCCAGTCCTCAGCTTGAATGGATGTCCCCTAGTTCTGGTGTTTAGTGAGAGGGAGAAGAGTGTCCCTCTATCCACTTTACTCATGCCCTGCATTATTTTCTATGTCTCAATCATATCCCCCTTCAGGTGCCTTTTTTCTGGAGTAAAGAGCCCCAAAAGTTTTAGCCTTCCTTCATTGTCATTGGAAGCGGATCAGTAATTCAGCAGCAGGGCTTAGAAAAGTTACTCTGAGTACCTACAAAGAGGCTGCAGAAGTGTTTTAAATGATAGTTGTGAGTTTTTTGGGCTGCTTGGCCGTATTCTGGGAGTTTCCCCCCCTGACGTTTCGCCAGACTCTGTGGCTGGCATCTTCAGAGGGCAAGGAGCTCAGGAAACCAGAGCGCAGAGAGAACTCCAAGTTCCCTGAGCACCTTGCCCTCTGAAGATGCCAGCCACTGAGTGTGGCAAAACATCAGGAAGAAAAACTTCCAGAACACGGCCAAACAGCTCGAAAAACGCACAACAACTATCGGATCCCAGCTGTGAAAGCCTTCAAGAATACATTGTTTCAAATGAACTCATTACACTGCTGATTTGCACGTGCCTGTTTGTTGAATAAATGTCTTGGAAATGTGAAGGGCAGAAGAACACATGTTAATACCACCATTGCCGTAAGTCTTTGGTGTGCATGAGTTTTCTCCATAAAATATAATCAACCTATTACATTTCTATTTTAGTTCTTCTCCATTCAGTAGAGAGGCTGCATGCCACTGATTGCCTTTTAAGGGGAGCCTCATGGTGCAGTGGTTAAATTGTGGTACTCCAGTGAAAACACTGCACAAGATGTGTTCAACCCAAGGGGATTTAGGTGGCTGCCTAATGGTTGAATCTCACAGTGAAATGAGAACCCAGCTTGCTGGCTGGCTGGGTGGGTGTCAATTTGTAGCCTGCATAATTAGAATTGTAAACTGGTCGGTGAACGCCTTAAGCCAGGCCTGCCCAAAGTCCGGCCCGGGGGGGGGCAAATCCAGCCCGCCAGGCCATTCTGAGTGGCCCACAGCTGGCTGGCCCACCCCTCCCTCCCCTCCTTCACCCCATGTTTTTTTAAAAGAAAGTGGGTGGGGCTTGCAGTGGGGTGGCAGGGTTGGGGAGCAACCGGCCCCTGAAACATTCTCAGCCACCAAATCTGGCCCTCCTTACAAAAAGTTTGAGCACCCCTGCCTTAAGCAGTAAGTGACAGTGTGTAAGAAGAACACTTCAGTTTACTTTACAAATGCAACGGAGTCATCACCTCTTGGGTGTTTTTATGTTAATTCATTCATTTCTCAAGGGCACAGACATAGAGTCCAGAGAACAATCTGGCAAGCACACCCAGTAATTCTTTCTGTGAGTGCATGGAAGCTGGGTCTTGCCAGTTTCTGAATGGGAATGCTATTCATCTCAGGTTAAGCTGTGTGGAGGCCAGTGGGCTAGATCTATCACAAATCAGATGGTAGCTTCACAGTTAAGTGTGTTGGCCGAACCTGTTCACACACCTGCTCTGGATAAGGCTAGTGATGTCATCAACCCTGGTGCTTTTTCATAAATGACACATTTCTGCTTCTTCCCCTGAAGGTCCAAAGACTTCCTGGAATCCTTTTTTGCATGAGAAGGTCATGGGATAGAGGAAAGCCTTTATTGGGGCTGACAAGTTTAGGAAATTTGTTTGTTTGTTTGTTATATTTTTATACCACCCACCTTCCAGACGTAACTCTGGGCGGTTTACAATAGAAATAAAACCAACAATCAATGACAAATAAAATAAACAAAAGAGAACTAGTAAAATAAGGAGGGGGAGACCTCTTGGTTGCCTCTGTCTTAGTTTTGCTATTACTCACTCCAGGTCAGACTTCAGATTGTTAGTTTTCTACTATATTTTCCTGCTTGTTTGACCTTGGATGACACTAGCATTGTCTGAGATTTAGAATTGCTGGATTAGTAGTTTTGACATCTGGTTCAGGAGCCAGGGGTTGGAAATACAATACCACAACGAGCCTCCTTGACAGGAAATACATAGGGTTTCTTCCACTTCTGTAGTTCTGAAATGATTATTATCTTAATAATGAACAAACTGAAAACCACAGATTGTCATAGTATATCAATATATCAAAAATAACAAAACATATTTGACTCTATCAAAACATATTTACACACATATATAAAGGGAGATGGATTATCCTGTTGGCTCTGAGCTGGGAAGAGAATATAAAACTGATCTGCGGTGGATGGGGACTGAATTAAGTGTATATATGAGCAAAAAACGAATTACTGATCACATAGAAATATGTACCTCATTTCAAAAAGCCTTCTGCACTCATTAATTGGTTGATATGTTGGCCATTACCTTGGCTCCATGAAGATATAATCACAGCCATAAAGAAGTCGAGAAAGCTGGCATGACAGAGCAATGTGCAGTTCTTTGTTGCAGGAATAAATAATGGATGCAACAATAGATGGTAATTATAGAAATTATTTCCTGGCCTCAGCATAAGTACTGCTCTACACATAAATGTTTCAAGCAGAGAACAGCCTCTAGATAGATCAATGGTATTCTATGTGTGGGCCTTGAAAATGTACAAAGGCATCTCATATTTCCACTTGACAAGCTTTCTGGTATGCATAAGCCAGCGGAAAGACATCTATACTTCAAAATACCTGTCCGTTTTGACAAAAAGTGGAATATTTATGTTTGGGTTTTTCCCACCCATGTGCAGATTTTTTAGGTTTAGGTGATGACAGTCTAACATGCTCTTTTTGGCTGATGCAAGCATGTATCCAATGACTCTTTGCGTAAACTGAAGTCAAGATTTTGCAGTGGTGATTGACAAGCCTGCAACAGTAAGGCTAGGAACCCAGTGTTAATATTGTGGAGACGACTGCCCCATTCTGCCAATGGTCAATAGAATCAATGCTTGAGGAAGTCATGCTGTGGATCCTGAGGCCATAGAAGGTAATGAGTCTCATATGCCCGCAACAAGAAAGATCCAGACTAGAGATGGGCACGAATAAAAAAAATGGCATTTCGTTTGTCGTTTGTCGTTTGGAGGGTCCGTTTTGGTTTGTTTCCGTTTTTCATGAATTTTTGCAAAAAAATAGTTTTCGTTTTTGTTCGTTTCGTTACAATTTCGTTACCATTTATTTCATTTTTTGTGATTTTTTTAGGATTTTAAGCAATTCACTCATATTGCAGTAACAGAAACGAAACGCACGACAAAATTTCCGGTGTTTCTGTTCGTTTTGTTTCATTTTAGAGACAAAATTTGTTTGTCGTTTTGTTACATAATGAAATGAAAAAACGGAAATGGAAACGAAAAATTGTTCGTTTCGTGCCCATCTCTAATCCAGACATTAGATTTTATACAGAGTCCCTGTCCACAGAAAAGAGCACATTCACCCAACACTTTCACTCCCCAATTTCATACCTCCAACATGGAAGAGAGAAGAAAAGAAGGATGACCAAATTTGAGATGGGCTGACTCACTCAAGGCAAGCATAGACTTGAGTTTGCAATAGATGAGGAGGACTGCTGGGGACAGAACATTTTGAAGATTATTCATTCATGGGATTTCTTTAAATTGAGGATGACTTGGTGGCACGTAACAATAAATTTTAATTGCTATATTAAACTACTTCAAATTGAAACAAGTATGATATACAGTATTTTAATATTTGATCTTGCACTTGTTCAGGCGTTTCATTTAGTATTGTTGCTTATTCAGATTTAGTGCCGTTTATCACTGACAATTGTGGATTCGTAGTATGTTCACAAAACTTTTGCATATATTTATGATATGATAAATAACATGTTATGATAAATAGCATAAATGAATATATTTTCTTGTTATCAGGATGGTCCTTATTTCTTGTCTCTGTGGTTTTTGTTTTTAGAAAGGAGAGGAGTGTATTAATGGCTTTGATTGCTGTTCTGGAAATAGGTTCCCTCCTGCCTGGCTATGAGGTTATAGTACTTGCTGGCCAAGCTGTACTGGGTGAGGGTAATTTCAGATCCAGAAGCTTTGCTGCATTGCCCTCCTATGAGGGCTGCTCTTTCTCACAGAAAGCACGCACGCACGCATGCACACGCACACACACACACACACACACACACTCCTCTGTTTGGCATTTTGTAGGCTTCATCTTACAAATCACAGAAGCAAAATACAAAGTAGGTCCTTATATTTCCCTCCAGTAAAGGAACTATTCTAAATATGAACAGAACTCCTTGGTGAGCTTTAGATAAATAAAAAAGAGATAAGCCTCCCTGGAGGGAGGGTTGACAATTATTTGTCCAATTATATGCACGTGCATGTTTTATATTAAAAAAAAAGGAACAAGAGCTCCCTTGTATGCAGTTACAGTCTAATATTTCTGTCATGTCTTGCTGCACTTCACTGAGGTGTAGTTGGAAGGAAGGAAGGAAGGAAGGAAGGAAGGAAGGAAGATAGTTTTTGGCATTGTGGTTACTAAGGAGCCATTTTTACTCTAGGCAGCTTAATTCAATCAAAGAAGTGGAATAATCTTGGAAATATGTAGACATCCTCACTGATGATGATAGAGTTATTACTTTAATCAGAAAATGACTCAGTATCCTTCTCTTCAAGCATTTTTTGGATTTGAAAAGATTTCTGAAGATGAAGGATGGCACTAACGTTTTTCCCTCTGCCCCCAAACAGGCCCCTGATTACTCTACTGCAATCTTCTTTAGATCAAACTCATTGTCAGTGTGTTGCTCCTGATGGTCCTGTGCCAGCAAAATCCAACAAAACAGCATTCCAAACAACAATTAGCAGCCAATAATAAGAAGGGATAATTAATTTGGATATTTTAACTTGGTAGCTATCTCTTTGGCTTTGCCATTGTGATCCAGACATGGTTGTGTTGCTCAATTAGAGCATGAAAAACATTTGTTGACAGGACATAGTTTGTAGGAAACCAGTTCCAGTGGATGTTGCACGAGTGAATTCCTGTTCATCAGAAGTTGTATTTTCTCTCCTACTCACTCAAGACTCTTACCTACCACTCCTTAAAATTACCCTCTCAAGCAAATGAACAAGCTGTCTCTTAAACAATTAGTACTCTATTGTCATTTATTATTATTATTATTATTATTATTATTATTATTATTATTATTATTATTATTATTATTATTATTATTATTATTATTAGTAGTAGTAGTAGTAGTAGTAGTAGTAGTAGTAGTAGTAGCAGCAGCAGCAGCAGCAGCAGCAGCAGCAGCAGCAGCAGCAGCAGCAGGAGCAGGAGGAGTTCTGAAAGACAGAGAAGTGAATGTAACATTAGGACTGAATCCATCTGAAATACAGCTTGGCATCAGAACCAAATAAAATCAGTGCAAACACTGAGACATTTTGTTAAAATTCCCATTTATCAGTAATGCTTTCCCTCCTACACAAAAGAAAATGGTCTAGGGGTCATAGTTACTTCTGAAGGACAATTTTGTGAGAAACAAAATATTTTCTACTAGGCACTAGAATTCTGGAAATGATAATGGGGAAAACAATTAACCCACTGCTGTTTAAGGATAGGATATGAAAAAAACAAGATAATGCATATCTAGCCAGGTAGAAGATCAAAATTCATTTATGTGAGAGTAAGTCCTATTGGATAGAATGATGATATAGGACTCAGGAGCCTTGAATCACTACTTGCTCATGGAAAATCTGTATGGAGTGACATTGGTAAAACCGCATTTTTACCCCATCTCAGATGCTTTATTAGGGTCGTTGTACCAGATATCACATACACAGATCTCATTGAACTCTGACATGCATCAGATGGAACTGACATTCATAAGACTGTGTTGTTAAATAACCAAGGTTTATATATATATGGAAGAGGGGGTCAGATCTGTGTACTCTCCCAGTGTTTCAAGGACATCTGAGATGAGTTCCAGCCTTTTCTGTCAACACTTCAATCTATCAAGGAAAAAGACTCATGGACTACTAATGGTCATGGATGGAAAAGGTCGTGAAGAGAGAGGTGGAATGCCAAAGGTGCATAAAGTGGGGGTTTTCAAGCAGATTCCAACAGTCAATCTATCTGCATGAATCTCTTGCGCAGAACAAGCACCAACATCACCTCTAGCAGACAGGCTATCACTTGATTGACTTCATTGGCAACTATAGCCTGGACTGTGGAACAGTTTTAGGGAACTGCAATCAAAAGAGAAAAGTTAAACTGAATGCTGCCAAGTAAGGGTGACATTGCACCTGATGTTTTTGGACTGAAGCTGAATTCCTCTCTAGATGCCATGGAACAAGGAGGAGTAAGCTTTGACTCACCCATTCTCACAACTCTAAGCATACAGAAGTTTGAATGCACTCCTGAAGTCAAGTGGTTAAGAGAATTGGTTGTAAGCCTAGATCAAAATACCTCCTCAACCTCACCCAGAGTGTGATAACATTGCCTTAAAAAATCCCTGACAATTGTCTCTGGGTATTATGGTGTCAGCTTGTGTCACATATTCTTTCATGTTGCTGTTTCCATTCTCAGAGGGCAGCCTCAATTGAACCACATTGGTTCAGAGGAAAAAAATTGTGCTGCTTTTTACATAGCCTTAAACAGACCTGGGCTGGTGCATTGATTCACCCATTGGTCTCTCCTGACTCTGCCTACATTCTGACTTTGTTCGTAACTGTCTTGGATGGAGTTTATGTTTTTATGAACTTTTGCAGTGGGATTTTTTTTTGTTCGTTCAAATTTGCTAGTGATTTTTTAAAAATCTTTTTTTAAAAAAAATCTAAGTGGCATAGTGATGCAATAATGTTGCAGCTAGTGTATTTTTTTCTGGTATTGAAACTTTCCTCTCATTTCCCTTAACAATCTGCTATTTACTATACAGTAGACCTTTCTGTGCAGTAGGCTGCCAAAGCATGCAAATCCAACAATACAGACAGCAAATTTGTTAAAAATACCCCCACCCCCAAAATAGAGAAGTAAGAAAAAGAGAAAGAGAAAGAAAAGAAAAAGAAAAGAACTGACATACTGTCTGCATGGAGAAGTTAAAGTCACCAGATGGAGGTCAAACCACATGTCAATAACAAGCCGTCAAATCTCCAGTGCCTTTGTGATGCAGCTCTAGAAAAGGGAAACAGTTTTGACAGCAGGCCTAATTGATGGCTTCCCAATGCAACAGTATACTGCACCACTACAGCAAAGGGAATATCCCCTACACAGAGAATACAACAATGTGGCCGTTCACATGGGATGCTGGCAAGACTTTACATTCAAGTCCCAAGTCCCAATCTGAGTCTTTGGTACCAAGTCCCAAATGTGAGTACAAGTCTTTGATACCAAGTTCCAAGTAAGAGTCACTATTAAAAACAAGCTCCCCAGAAAAAAGGCAGGAGTGATTGGGTTTCAAGTCACAAGTTGAGTCTGAGCTTTTGAGGAAAATTCCCAAGTTGAGTCATTGGTGCCAACTTAAGTCCAACTTGACAGAGACTGTGACTGGAGTCACCGTTCCTGTCATTCACACAACTCAAAACAGCCTGATGTAAACATTCCTTGTAAGCACTTTTGTAAGCTTATAAGATGGCTGTAGACATAATGTTTTGCCATTCAGCTTTTTTTGGAATCCAGCTCCCAGAATTCTCCAAAAATTCCCTGGGCAGAATTCAAGGAGTCTCTCTAGCTATGGAGCCACACCTACATTTCACTCACCTGGAACAATTCCAAGCTTCCTGATTATCTTAGGCCTGCTTCCTGCACAAAAAGGAAACCATCCTGGTGCTTCTTTGGAATCCCGAATTTGTGTGGAAGGTATGATCTGGCTGATCTTGAGGCTCTATATGGAGGATTCTAAAAGAGCTATAACTCCCACAAAGACCTAGACCTCCCAGGAACCACTAGCGTAGTTTCCTTTTTGTATTGGACTAGGCCTGAGTGAACCCAAAAGATAGTTTCTGTTCTGGGTGAATTAAGAGAGAGAGGGGGGGAGGGAGAGTATAGGATATGCCAGAATTCTGCTGAGGGAGTTCATGATAAATTCTGGAGGCCTGAGTCTGACCTCAAACTGAATGTTACACCCCTGTTCAGGTTTATCATTCATAGATTGCCCTTGGAAAATGTTGTCCACCTTTTTGCTGTCTTGTACAATGGTGGCTGGTGAAGCAGAAAGATGGCAGTCAACCAGGGCTGAAAGAACTCATAGATCAAGCTTGTGATCCATCATTTCACTAAATATGCTTTTCATATTAATTTTAGTTAGAAGGGTTATGGGGGTAAGAAAGGAGTACCCTGTCTTTCCAAACAGTAGGACTCCCCTTGGTTACATGATTCCTTATATTGTAAATGCCCAAGTCTGAACCTCCATCTTTTCTACCACTTTAATGAAGCCTGTTGGACCACAAACTATTTAGAGTCTCTAGATCAGTCATTCTCAACCTGTGTGTCCCCAGATGTTCCTGGACTACAATTCTCAGAAATCCTGGCCAGCTAAGCTAGTGATGAAGATTTCTGGGAGTTGCAGTCCAGGAACATCTGGGGACCCACAGGTTGAGAACAATGCTCTAGATGTTCAAACTGCACCACACCTCAATTGAGAACCTTGGTACAGAGTCAGCCATCAACTATGCAGTGAGAATGGTCAGAAACATAAATATTCCAGGTAAAACATTTATCCTAACACCAGACACATCACTGGTTGGTTTAAAACAAATTCCAGAGAGCAAGCAGTGTGTAAGTTTAATTCAATGACATTGCTTCCCTGCACTGCTTTCACTTTGTCATACAGCTTGTGACAAGGCATAATGTAAAAGCAATCTTTCCAACGAGGACCTACAAATAGCGGAGGAGAGAAGGGACACAAAATGCAAGGGAGAAAGGGAAAGATACAGAAAATTGAATGCAGACTTCCAAAGAATAGCAAGGAGAGACAGGGCGGCCTTCTTGAACGAACAGTGCAAAGAAATAGAGGAAAACAACAGAAAAGGAAAAACCAGAGATCTGTTTAAGAAAATTGGAGATATTAAAGGGGCATTTCATGCAAAGATGGATATGATAAAGGACAAAAATGGTAGGGACCTAACTGAAGCAGAAGAGATCAAGATGGCAAGAATATACAGAGGAATTATATCAGAAAGATCTGGATGTCCCTGATAACCAAGGTAGCGTAGTTGCTGACCTGGAGCCAAACATCCTGGAAAGGGAAGTCAAGTGGGCCTTAGAAAGCATTGCAAACAACAAGGCCAGTGGAAGTGACGGCACTCCAATTGAACAATTTAAAATCTTAAAAGAGGATGCTGTAAAGGTGCTGCACACAATATGTCAGCAAATTTGGAAAACCCAGCAGTGGCCGGAGGACTGGAAAAGATCAGTCTACATCCCAATCCCAAAGAAAGGAAATGCCAAAGAATGCTCCAACTATCGCACAATTGCACTCATTTCACACACTAGCAAGGTTATGCTCAAAATTCTACAAGGCAGGCTTCAGCAGTATGTGGAAAGAGAACTTCCAGAAGTGCAAGCTGGATTTCGAAGGGGCAGAGGAACTAGAGATCAAATCGCCAACATGCACTGGATTATGGAGAAAGCCAGAGAGTTCCAAAAAAAATCTATTTCTGCTTCATAGACTATGCCAAAGCCTTTGACTGTGTGGACCACAACAAACTATGGCAAGTTCTTAAAGGAATGGGAGTGCCTGACCACCTTATCTGTCTCCTAAGAAATCTATATGTTGGACAAGCAGCAACCGTCAGAACTGGATATGGAACAACTGACTGGTGTAAAATTGGGAAAGGAGTACAACAAGGCTGTATACTGTCACCTTGCCTATTTAACCTATATGCAGAGTACATCATGCGAAAGGCAGGTCTGGATGAATCACAAGCCGGAATTAAGATTCCTGGAAGAAATATCAACAACCTCAGATACGCAGATGATACTATTCTGATAGCAGAAAGTGAGGAGGAATTAAAGAACCTCTTAATGAGGGTGAAAGAGGAGAGTGAAAAAAATGGGCTGAAGCTCAACATCAAAAAAAAAAACTAAGATCATGGCCACCGGTCCCATCACCTCCTGTCAAATAGAAGGGGGAGAAATGGAGGCAATGACAGAGTTAATTTTCTTGGGCTCCTTGATCACTGCAGATGGCGACTGCAGCAACGAAATAAAAAAACGCCTGCTTCTAGGGAGGAAAGCAATGGCAAACTTAGATAGCATCCTAAAGAGCAGAGACATTACTTTGCCAACTAAGGTCAGGATAGTCAAAGCTATGGGTTTTCCAGTAGTGATGTATGGAAGTGGAAGCTGGACTATAAAGAAGGCTGATCGCCACAGAATTGATGCTTTTGAGCTGTGCTGCTGGAGGAGAGTCTTGAGAGTCCCCTGGACTGCAAGGAGATCCAACCTATCTATCCTGAAAGAAATCAACCCCGAATGTTCACTGGAAGGACAGATTTTGATGCTGAGGCTTCAGTACTTTGGCCACCTCATGAGGAGAGAGGACTCCTTGGAAAAGTCCCTGATGTAGGGAAAGATTGAAGGCAAAAGGAAAAGAGGACGTCAGAGAATGAGATGGTTGGATGGTGTCATCGATGCAACCAATATGGATTTGACCAAACTCCGGGAGGTAGTGGAAGATAGGAAGGCCTGGCGAGCTCTGGTTCATGGGGTCACGAAGAGTCGGACATGACTGAATGACTGAACAACGACAAATCTTTCCAAGGAAAGCATTTTCCCATATTTGTAACATTTCAAGCTTCTTTCTCCTCCCTTCTTCATCCAGCACCATCTGTACTTTTGCCAGCCAGAGATTTTGGCAGGAATGGGCTCTCTGCTTTGGTTTAAAACTGCTAAAATATTAATCCAGCTGTTTCAAGACTAAGGATGTGAACAGACGTCAGAAAAGGTACATGTCTCATTGCACTGAAAAGGATCACGTTGCAGGGAGCAATCTCTCTGAAAGCAACCCTTCCATCTAATGGGGAATTACTCCAGTCCAGCCCCCCCCCCAATAGAAGCCTATTGCTGGTCAAAAATGGTCAGATCAGGTTCGGTCTGCAGCATAATTCCCTATAAAATGTGTGATCATCAGGAAACAGGTCATAATGGAGCAATCCATAAGTGGTACAAAACACAATCTATTTCTTCTTGTGAAGCTGCCCTGCAGGATTTGGATATTTTCTATTCACAGGCCTGCAGGTGGCAAAGTTTGATGTATTTGCTTTTAAAAGCCCTTTCCGTTGATTCATTTCCTCATCTTGGTGACCAGAGAGCTCATTAGACTGTAAAAAAAAATTAAACAATAAAGGAACCCAGGAGAAGTTGTTTTAAAAAAAAGAATAGAATTGTGTCTTGGGATAGAGGCTTTGCTGAGAAAGATGAGTGCTGGTACCATGGATGCAAGTGTGTGTGTGTGTGTGTGTGTGTGTGTGTGTGTGTGTGTGTGTGTGTG
>JAHTLZ010000016.1:16681060-16702656 GCA_023846285.1 Phrynocephalus versicolor | reverse complement strand
GTGTGTGTGTGTGTGTGTGTGTGTGTGTGTGTGTGTGTGTGTGTGTGCGCGCGCCCGCCCGCGCGCGCGTGCATACTCATTTTATAATTCCTTTCTGCATTGGTTAGAAGTGATCACATGTTTTGAACTGAACGAAAAGGATTTGGCTTTTTAAAAACTCTGGGTTGATTCAGATTTCCCATTGCATCATGTGATCCATAGGACACATACAAATCAGCCCATCCCAAATTTTTTTCTCCTATGTAGTCAGGCTCTGTAATCCTAATTACAAGTTAAACAGCTTGCAATTCTTATGTAATTCCAATTTTGAAAAAAGAAAGAAAAGAAAAACAAATTAACAATTAATTCCCTTTCAAGTAAGTGCTGTTATTTTCTATGCCATATTCAGAGTTATGGTTGTTGGTGATACTATATCCTGACTCTGGAAATTTCTCATAAGGTTGAAAACCCGTATGCATTGTAAATGTACTTTTCATTGTGATGTCACGAGAAATGCATTTATAAAGAACCAGTGAAGCCAAGCAAACAGAATAGGCATTTCCCTCCTTATGCTTACATTAACAGTTGTAATTTTTCACCCTCAGTTTTCTCCTGTTTCTGGTCCTCCTTCACAGTGTACCATCTGTAACCAACATTTTTTATTCCTTCTTTAATTAAGGGCTTGCTATTTTTGCTGGTACTGGTTAATGTTATCCCAGTTAACATGCGTGGGTGTTCAAAGTCACAGCATTCCCACATGTACCCAAATAGGCATATTTTTCTCTCCCACAGGCTAACTTAGAGTCCTCAGTTTGCAAATCTTCACAAGTGGCTGAGATTTGGAGATTAAGGGAGTGATAAATAAGGAAAGGATTCGTGGGCAGCTAATCCTTTTCAGTGCAAACACTTGGGGCTAAGAGATTATAAAAATCTGCTGACATTTAAAGTAAAAACAAAACAAAACAGTTCTTAATTCTACCTCTGCAGGGTTTCTTTTTCACATTTTTAAAAATACACAGGGAATATATTATTTCAGTGACCTTATTCAGTCACAATTATTCTGTCACACTTTTTGGACTCTATTGTGAATGCATGAACCTTACTTTCTGATTTCTGCTTTTTCAGTTTCACAGTTTCTACTTGCATAAATCAGTTCTTTGACCAGAGATTCCTTATCTGTTTAAAACTTCAAACTCTATACATGTATACACAGAGCTAGCTGGTCATTAAGCATTTAGCATAATGAGATGACTATTTCAGGCAGCAAACCCTGATGCAGGAGTAGAAAGACCTGTGCATGCAATGTAGTCTGCCCTGTGTTCTACTATCTTAACAGTCTGGTACTATGAAGGATCTGTGCCATCTGTTGTGTGGAAGTCAGATTTATTTATTGTTGAATTTATATCCCGCCCATCTTCCCAACGGGAACTCTGGGCGGCGAACAGAGACAAGACGAATCAAGAAATACACGTAATTAAATACAATACAGCACAATAGAAAATATAATCAACAAACCAACATAAATTGATAAAAAGCTAAGTAAAAGAACTGCAGCAGGGGCGCACCCTTTAATTCAAACCTCACTGCTGCTATATCAATTTGACCTAATTATCGATGGCGGGAGGAAAAAAAAAAAAAAACTAAGCTAGGTCACCAAAGGCCTCGCGGAATAAGATGGTCTTCACCGCTTTACGGAAGGCTAGCAGGGACTCTGCAGAGCGCACTTCGCTAGGGAGGCTGTTCCATATAGATGGAGCAGCCACCGAGAAAGCCCGGTTCCGGGTACGGGACAACCTGGCTTCTCGGGGGGATGGAACCTGTAGCGAGTGCGCCCGCGACTGCCGAACCGGTCGGGCCGATGTTGACCGCTGGGCGATCCGCTCCGCCAGGTAGTCCGGGCCCAGGCCATGGAGGGTTTTATAAACTAAAACCAGGACCTTGAATCTGATCCGGGAGGCAACGGGTAGCCAATGCAGCTGGGCCAGAACCGGGGTGATGCGGTCATAGAGACACGCACCCGCCACCAGTCTGGCCGCTGCATTTTGCACCCGCTGCAGTCGCCGGAGGAGAGTCAAGGGCAACCCCATGTAGAGAGCGTTACAGTAGTCCAGCCTCGAGATCACCAGCACCTGGACCACTGTTCTCAGGGAGTCCCCGTCTAGGTAGGGGCGGATCTGGGCGATCTGGCGAAGATGAAAAAACGCGGTCCTGGCCACGGCCGCCACCTGGGCTTCCAGGGACAAGGCCGGGTCCAGGATCACGCCCAGATTCCGAACCCTCTCCGCCAGTTGGAGGGAAACACCCTCCAGACTGGGAAGGGGGCCCCCATACCCAGACGGGGAGCTCCCGAAGAACATCACCTCGGTCTTCTCAGGGTTGAGTTTGAGCCTGTTGGCCCTGGTCCAAGCCATGACCGCCTCCAGACACTGGTCGAGGGACCGGACAGCTTCCACTGCAGAGGTGGAAAAACAGAGATAGAGCTGCGTGTCATCAGCGTACTGATGACAACGCAGCCCAAATCTCCTGATGACCCCCGCCAGCGGCCTTACATAGATGTTAAACAGCATGGGGGAGAGAGACGAGCCCTGCGGAACCCCACACGGGAGTGTCCACGGGGCCGACAACTCTCCCCCATGCTGCACATACTGGGACCGGTCCCGGAGGAAGGACCGGAGCCAACTGCGAACAGTGCCCCCGATCCCCACCTCCAGGAGCCGGTCCAGTAGGATACCGTGGTCGACGGTATCAAAGGCCGCTGACAGATCCAGGAGAACCAACAGGGTAGAGCAACCCCTGTCGGCTGCCCGGATAAGGTCATCCTGCAGCGCGACCAGAGCTGTCTCGGTACCCCGGCCAGGCCTGAAGCCGGACTGGCAAGGATCAAGGCACCGCTGCTCCTCCAAGAAAGATTGAATCCGCACCGCGGCCACCCTCTCGATCACCTTGCCCATGAAGGGAACATTGGCGATTGGTCGATAATTTGCCAATTGATCGGACGCCAATCCCGGTTTTTTCAAAATGGGCTTGACAACCGTCTCCTTAAAACGGGAGGGAAAAACCCCCTCGCGAAAGGAGGCGGTGGCGATGGTAGCGGCCCACTCGGGCATGCTCCCTCCGGCAGATTTAATTAGCCAAGATGGGCAAGGGTCGAAGGGGGTGGTCGCGGGGCGGCAATGGGCAATGGCCCTGGAGGCCTCCAAAGGAGAAACAGGCCCAAACTCAACCAGTTGAGGAGAACGGGGGGGTGAGGGGGCTGGGGATGGCGAGGGAGGGCTAGTGTCACTGGATTCAAAGCCAGCACGGATGGCCTCTATTTTAGATCTAAAAAAGACCGCAAAATTCTCGCTACTGAAATCAGTAGGAGGAGGCCTGGCCAGACTAGGATTGGTGAGGTCCCGGACCACCCGGAAGAGTTCTGCCTGGCGGTTCGAGGCCTCACCAATTCTCAGGGAGTAGTAAGATCTTTGAGTCTCCCTGATCGCTCGCGAGTAGCGCCTAGTCTGGATCACAACAGCGGTCTTGTTTATCGCCGTCCGGCTCTGTCTCCAGATGCTCTCCAGTCTCCTCCGTTCCCGCTTCATTGCTCTTAACTCCTCCGTGAACCACGGTGAAGTACGAGCTCTGCCATGGAGGAGACGCTTGGGGGCGATTCGGTCGACAGCACCGGCAGCTGACTCAAACCATCGGTTGGCCAGGGCTTCGGCCGAATCGTCAGCCGGACCGCCAGAAAGCTCCCCGAAGGCCTCCCGGAACCGAACCGGATCGAGAAGCCTTCGAGGGCGGGCCCAAACAAGGGGCCGTTGGTCCCCGCGAGGAGGGGCCACCATTGCTAGGGAAAAGGACAACAGGTAGTGATCTGACCATGACACGGGTGTGGGAACAATGTCCCGCACCTCCAGATTGAAGTCCCCCGACATGGAGGTAAACACCAGATCCAGGGAATGCCCACTCCTGTGTGTAGGACAAGAAACATGCTGGGATAGACTCATGGACGTCATGGTTTCCATGAATTCCAGAGCTGCGCCGACGAGCTCACCGCCCGCATGCACGTTAAAGTCCCCGACGACCAGAAGCCGGGGGGACTTCAACAGAGCAGCGGCGATGAACTCCGCGAGCTCTGGCAGGGATTGTGCTGGGTTGCGGGGAGCACGGTAGCCCAGCACAATGCCAAATCTATCCCGCTGTCCTACCAACAGGTGGAGGCATTCAAGCCCTGGAATGACCAATGTCGAGGCCCTGGTCACGTGAAGAGATTCCCTATATACAATGGCGGCTCCTCCCCCCTTCTGGCCCTCCAACCTGCCCACTCCCTGAACCAAGAACCCGGGAGGGCACAGCTGGGTGAGGGAAGCCCCCCCCTCTGAGCCCACCCAGGTCTCCGTGATACAGGCCAGGTCGGCCCTGCTGTCAGAGATGGCATCGTAGATAACAGCGGTCTTATTGTGGACCGACCTGGCATTAAGGAGGAGGCAGGACAGGTTGGAGGCTCTGGCGGAATGGCTCCCGGACACGTGGTGGTGAGTCACGGGGTCAGAACGCGGGACAGGCGCGAGATGCCTGACCCTAGTTCTTCTTATCCGACTAACCCCGTGAGTCCTAGCGTATCGTCCACGACCCAACACGATTGGTATATGAGTCCCTGCAGACATGGTGACCTAGCCGAGGGAAGGGGGAGGGAGGGAAAAAAAAAAAACACAGCAGGCACTAAAATATAATAAGTACAACTAAGCTAAGCAACCGAACATAAAGCAGCGAACTCTACAAAAATAATACAATAACTAACAACATAGATAGCTGCTGCCAGCAGGAGAAGTTGCACACCTGGGAAAGACGCCCAGGTGATCCAAGGCCGAGCTGATAAGAGCCAAGGACACTGTACGTCTATTAGCTGCAAGCCTGGCAGGAACTAAACACAGTACATCTAACAGCTACAGGCCTAACAGAGGACAAATCTCTAATGCCAAAAGAAACAAAATCATTAAACAAAGTGGAGCAAAACAAGCCAAATGAATACAACAAAACTCAACTAAATAAAATACAATACAATAAAATAAAATAAGATAAAATAAGTAAATAGATAAATTAAATTAAATTAAAGGGCCAAACAGCCTGGGCACAGATGGAAAATGCCGGGGGAGAGAGAGGGAAGGAGGGGAGGAAACAGGGGGGTTGAAAGCAAGAGGGAAAAACCCCTGGGGCTCGGCTGAGATGGAGAGATACTTAGAGTGGAATGGGGAGGGGACAAGATGAAAAAACAACAGCAACGTCGGTCCCCCCCCGAACCAGACCCTATCCCCCGAACAACAGGTCACGATGGAAACAAAGGGGCTGGCACCGGGGGGAGCAAGACCTCCGGATTCAGTTCTAATTAAAGTTGCAAGATTTAACTGCATAGCCATGTTGATTTTATGCACACACACACAAATGGAGATGGCACTGACTTGTCCATCTCAAGACAACAAAATGTCATGGTGTGGTAATTTATTTTATTTATTTTATTTATATATATATAGCTTGGATGCCACCCACTACTCAAAGGTCTCTGGGCGGCTCACAATCAAAGTAAACAATTTAGATAATTAAAACATCAAATTGCAACAAAATTAAAACAATAAAACATTTAAATACAATAAATACAGTATATTAAAACACTACACTAAAATCACCATCCGGACCCACAGTAATCAGTTAAAAGACTGCTGGAATAGGAATGTTTTTACCTGGTGCTGGAATGTCATCAATGTTGGCGCCAGGCGGGTCTTGCTTGGAAAGGCATTCCATAATCTGGGGGCAGCTGCCAAAAAGGCCCTGTTCCTACAAGCCATCCCAGAATTATGGTGATGACTGTACATACAGGGATTGGAGATATTTGGAATTTAACTCTTTGAATTCTCCAGTCAATGTGGCTAAATGCTTTGGGATGCACCCCACCACAACCTTTTTATCAGCAAATCTGTTGTTATGCTTAGCCATAATTTCAAAGTATTGCTGATCTCATAAACTCTATGGAGGTGCTGTACTGTGAAATCTCTAACTGTAATTAGGATGGGGGCGTGCAAATAAGTCCAACTTCTAATGCACCCACATGTGAATTGGATAGTGTTCCAAGCATGATGAACCCTGTCATCTCATGGTTTCCAGTCACTGAAGCACTGCTCAGTATGTTCAGTTGAAGTGTTCACCAGTATCTCTTTAGAACGTCAAGCTGAATACACAACTTTCTGATTGATATCCAAAACATGATATCAGATTGGTGAGATATGTGTGCCTTAGGGGAAAGGCCATGGATACTGACTGGGGGTGGGGAGATATTGGCAAAACTACCCCTATCTCACTTACCCCAAATCAAATATCTCACTTACTTTGGAACCCTTGTAAGGTCAATGTGTATCACAGCAGTGGTGAACCTTTGGCACTCCAGATGTCTTGGACCACAACTCCCTCAGTCCTTTGTCAATGGCAGTACAGGCTTGAAATTCTGGGAGTTGTGGTCCAAAACATCTGGACTGGAGCGCCAAAGGTTTGCCACCACTGGTATCTCAGATGTGACTTGACAACACATAATACATACAGAAGGGAAAGTGTGAGGCTTTAAAATCTGGCTTCAGGGCTGGATGTTGTGGGTGCAGCCTCCCTCCTGTTGTTGTTTTCAGTGTGAACAAGGAGTTTGAAAAGGGGGGGGGAGCTCTTTACCTATATAGGCTTCATGCAGGATCCCAAACACTGGAGGAGGGGGCTCAATTCTGGATGTAGTGCAGCCTAGTCAAATACAACTACCTCCCCACCTCCCCCTTGGCTGAAAGTGAGCCTGAAAGGGGTGTAGCTACTATGCTCTGTGTCACAGGTGGAGCACATAAATTTTCACAATGCCAGAATATGGCTATGGTCTGCCTAGAACTAAGGCAGATAGTTTTTTCCCCTATAATAGGTGTAACATGGATCAAATCAAGGCTATCAAGTTGATTTGATGGTGACTCAAGGGTGGACCAAAGAGGCACTGCTCACCTTTTGTGTAGAGGAACACCAAACCAGATCCATTTGCTGTTCATAGGATGATAAAAGGTCAATGGTATGAACTGAGGAAGGGGGAATGGAAAAATCAATACAGCAGAATGAACTACTGCTGGCACCAAAGGAGGTGACAGCTGAATCCATCGTAAAATGCAAGATTTCCCCTGGACCCTCTAAACTGCTGAGATGCAAGGGAGGGCCTGAACTGAGGTCTGTGTGATATATATCCCTTTGCCACAGACACTCCACCAGCTGTTTTGCAGAGCTATAGGATGAAAAGAAACACTTGGCTAACTGTTTATACAGCATGTTTGTGTTCTGAAATATTATTCTCTTTCCTCATCCTTTTGCTTAGCATTCTAAACTTTACTAAACTATGATTATACTATTGGTATTGAGTTTGTGTGTGACTGTGGAAGGACTACCATTATATAGCTTAGGAGCAAAAAGATCATGCAATTAGATCATTAGGTTTTCTCTTTCCTACTCCTCCCACCATTTTTCATCTCTTACTTTTTGATGTTGTCACGCAAATGCCAAACGCTGCCTGCTGGCCTTGGCACCATAGGGTGGTTAGAGAAGCCAGTGTTACTCCACCAGTCTTTAGTCTGTTGGAATCTGGAAATGGACAGACTCAGTCACAGTCCTGGGGATGGAGTGACCTGGAATGTCCCCGAAGGAGTTCTATGTGGGATGGCTGGATCTGTATTCCCCTTATTTGGATGTAGAGTGGGTTGGGGGGCTTCCGCACATCCTATTTAAAACCTATTGACAAGCATGGCTGATTATGAGTCTCTGCTTCTATGCCTGTAGGTGACTGTGAGTGGGCAGAGACATTCAGGAAGTGTCTGCCTCCATGTTCTCCTGGCCTTCTTAGAGTCCCTGGCAAAGCTATCTGGGTGGGTACTACACCGGATTGAATGCTACCAGGGAGACAGGGGGCTGGAGGAACCTGGAAGGGCAACATAGCAGGAAATCAAAGTACATGAGAAGCAGAAATATTTAAACAGGCCAGAGGAAGAGCAGGGGAAGTCACTGGGAAGGAGAACCAAGAGGAGAGCAACATAGGGGATTCTGCTGATGCCCTTGAACTGAGAGATGAGAGCCTGACTCTGAAGCATATATTGGTATAGTCATGTCTTCAAAACTCACTCGTCCTCTATTTCCCAGAAGGAATTCAACAAAGAAGAGCCCAATGTGCCCCTAAAGTATGAGGCTAAGCTGTGAAATCTCCAAAAGCCATTAAAGCAGGGTCATTTGGAAGGACATGACCCCAAATCAATGTTGCTATCTGCACACAGATGTAGATTGGAAGGATCTACTGACCTCCTTCACGTGGCTTGCTGAGAGAACAAAGAGATTGCATACAGTACTTGAAAGAGATGATCAATGCCTTTTGACTTTCCTTTTATTTATTTCTGTAGTGTTTTCTTTGTGTCATAGGTTCTTGTTTTCTTTCCTAATGTTTAAAAAAAGTTACAGCATTATTTGTATAAATTTCTAGGGACAAGACTTATAAATCCAGGGGTGACCCTCACTGCCCAATCTTTCACTTCCCAGTTGGTTCACCTGTGGTAAAGAAGGATGCCTTCAGAGTGATAGCTATCTGCAGGCCCATCATCGCCTCATTTGATTTTTGCCAAGTGTGGCTGATTAGAGCCATGAAGGGGGCCGGGCTATGATTGATTGGGTTGTGAATGTTGTTAATTCATCGCTGAGGGAAATATTTTCCCCCTCCCATTTAAAAGAAACTGTGCTCTGACCCATTATCAAATGCCCCAAGTTAGTAGCATAGACAACCTTAATAATTTCCATCCAGTTGCTATTATGCAGTTCTTGGGCAAGGTGGTTAAGAGGATGGTGACAAATCACTGGCATCCATCACTGGAGGACCAGGAATGCCTTGACCCATTCCATTCTGGATTCAATCCATGACAGGATACAGGATACCAAACTTTCCTCAAGGACCATGTCCAGATAATTCAGCTAGGGGAGGACATGTCCTAAAATATGGGGTTTCTTGGAGATCCACATTATCACCCGTGTTGTTCAACATCGATGTGAAGCCACTGGGGGAGGTCTTCAGGAGATTTGGAATAAGGTCTCGTCATTATTCTAATGACATGCACCTGTATCTCTCTGTTGCCAGAACTGCAGTAGATGGTGTCCAGGTGCTTGTGCTGTACCTCCCACAAAGACCCAGCTGTCTTTAGTACTGAAATGGCCCAGGGTTAACACGCCCAAACGGAACCCAGACAAGATAAATTTTGTTATGGGGGAGGCAGTGATCTCCAGTAGGTTGCAGGGGATGGTCCCTAGGCTAGATGGCATTGCCATCCTACTTGGCTCCTAGCTTAGGCATTTTTCTGGCTCTTTCTTGGGGTCCCAGATTGCAGTGGTGTCTTGATCAGTGTTTAACCAGCTTTGGCTAATCATCTAACTCCATCCCTATGTACATAAGGACTGCTTCAGGACTTTGGTGCAGGTCCTGGTAATCTCCTGGATTGACTATTGCAATGGTATACATGGGGCTTCCCTTGAGCCTCATCCAGAGACTTCAGTGGGGCCAAAATGCGGTGGGCAGAGGAAGGGATGTGTGTGAGCAAATATGACTGTATCACTCCGGTTTGAGTCCATGTTACTTGTTGGAGTGTCTTTCATTATTATCATTCCCACAACCCACAAGATCATCCCAGTCAAGGCTCCTTAGGTGGCCACCCCAAGGGAGACCGATAAGTGCTTTACAAGAGGTAGGGCCTTCTTGAGAGTGGCTCCCAACTGATGGAACCAGCTTCCAGAGGAGCTTTGCCTAGCCCCCTCTCTGTTGATATTAATTAGGAGGCAATTAAATGCATTGGTTTTCAGGGAACCTTTCCACACACACCTTGGTTGATCATTCCATCCCCTTCCTACATAATCTATGGCTTTATATGAATGATTTGTCCTATCTGTTTTAATGTTTTTAATTTTTATTTTTGCTGTTAGAAATTTTTATTGTAACCATCCTGGATGGTGCTTTGTTGGTAATAAATAGAAGAAATAAATAAATAAAAACTAGCCTTTTGTAGAAAAAACAGCAAACAGTTAAAAACTATGGGGTTTGTCTGAGAAGCTTTCAGGGATTGTAGCCTAGTTCGTCCCGATAAATTGGTCTTCTCTGTTTTCTTCTGAATGTTCCTTTCTCTAACTTCTTTCCTAAGAACATGTGACTGCGGGACAGATGAAACATTTATATTGTGATGGCATGGGATAAAATAACCCGGGTGCTCTAGTGACCTACCACACAGTTATGTGGAAAGAGCCTATTTGGAGAACTATTTAAAGTATTCCTTTAATATGTGCAAGCTTCCGTTCTTGGTATTTCCTCTTGTCAGTTCTCACCTGCCCACGCTTCTCATTCATCCTTGACCTTGACCAAGTTCTCTCTGCTGACTTGGCCACTTCATAAAGTGGAATTTCTCTCCTGTCGTTGGGCCAGTGCCATGCGCTGAGGAAAGGAGATAGGGCAGGCAGGCTCCATTTGCTGCAATGGAAATGGAGAAGCAGAGAAATGGCCAAGCATAACAAAAAAAGTACAAAATAAGATGTATCAAGTTATACTTATCCTCACTGCTCAAGGACATGCCGGAATGCTGCAAAAAAACAAGGACAAGCTCACCCAGATTGCAGAACTACTTGCAGTGGTCCTTTCATTGTTTCCAAAAAGAAGATGAACTAAACAACACAAGACCTAGTGTATTTATTTGAATAACTCTTGGGAATCTGTCTTGGGCTTGGTGGAATCCTGTTAGCATATATCCTGTTACCCAAAAATGATGACAGCTGTAGTTGTGATTTTTCAGAAATTAGACATTTCCTCCAAGGCTTCCCAGTCATTGCTACCATCATCAGAAAGCCACGGGGACTGGAGATAAGGGACTTTTTAAACACATGTTACTGCCACCAGGATGACTTTATCACCACCTATGATTTTCTGTAATTACAGACTTCTCCCTTTCATCCCACAGTCTTATGGTTTCCCAAGATTGAAAGGGATGACCGTGAAAAGTGCTATTTCCAAAAAAGTTGCTGCTATTGCAGATATCATTAGGCAGTTTATACAGTATATTGGATATTTCTGCTTTATTGAGTTATCTACAATCTATCTCTAATGTCAGTTCTGAGTGTATTTGAAAATATTTGTAATTAAACATTTGCCTCCAAATCTGTACTATATGTTGAAAGAGCTTTATTTGATTTTAGATATGAAATGATGTTATATTTAACGTCTTTCTTCCAAGGATTTCAGTCAAAGGCACTGTCTCTGAGTAAATTACTTAAGAGGTATAAGACTAATTCCACTATTACGTGACTTGCAAATAAAGTGTTAACACCCTGCATGCTAAAACAAGCAGCAATTGGTAATTGAAAGCCAGAATTAGTTTCAGTTGGTTATAAAACTCAAGTCTCAACTGCAGTTGTATCATAGCACCATCTAGTGTTCCTACAAGCATACAGAATATGTTCTAGCTGTTTGTTTGTATCATAAATAGTAATGAATCAGAACCAATATGTAATGATGAGACTTTCAGGTTAACACTAATGTGAAATAACATTAAAAATACATTACTTTCATTATCGAATTCTTTTGAACAGAGAGTCTCTGAAACCTTACTCAGTTGGTTTACCTGAAGTGTATTGCTAAGTATCTCAGCAACTGAGATACATAATCAGTAGCTTTACCAGTTCCACTCCACCAGTGAGTTTCCATGGCCAAGTGGGGATGCAAACCCAAGGGTGTATGGGGGGGGCAGAAGGGTGCATTTGCCGCAGAGCACAGCAGCTGGGGACACCTGGAGGGGGAGCAGGAGGAGGAAGCTGTGCACCCTTTTACCAGCAGTCCTCCTTTCCCCCAGCTAAGGCTTGGTAATGGGACCCCCCCTGCCGTCTCCGCCTCCGCGCACCAGGCAAGTGGTGCCTGAAAAAAAGAAAGAAATGGAAATGTAAAGAGGTGCCCCCCCTCCCAGAAGGAACCGAAACAAAACAAAAACAGAAGGTTCTGCCATTCATAGTCTAACCCTATTTCAGGTTTCGCAGCACTAATTGCAATACAGGAATAAGTGGAGGAAACAAGCAGTTCCACCCATAATTATTCCGACTCCTACTATAAGTAACTGCGGAGTTGCAGCTAAGATGTGGCGCCCATGCCTCATACACAGATGCCCCAAAATAATCCACAGCATCCCAAGACAGGGCTGGGAAAACTCCTTGAAATAATGGAAAACCACTATTAGTCGATGTTGGCAATACCAGGCTAGATCGATTAATATTCTGATTCAAGATACCTGTATTTCTAATTCTATCTTCCGGTCATTCCTCTCTGTTGACTATATTATGTGTTTTTGTTTATGGCATGTGTTTACAATCCTGTAAGGAGCTTAAGATGATCTGTTGTCTTCTTCTGTTTTGCCATCATAACAGAGATTGTTGTTAAGTTGTTAAGTTGTGTCTGACTCTTTGTGACCCCATGGACCAGAGCACATCAGGCTCTCCTGTCTTCCACTGCCTCCTGGAGTTTGGTCAAATCCATGTTGGTTGCATCAATGACACCATTCAATTACCTCATTTTCTGCTGCCCCCTTTCCTTTGCCTTCAATCTTTCCTAACATCAGGGACTTTTCCAAGGAGTCCTCTCTCCTCAGAAGGTGGCCAAAGTACTGGACCCTCAGCTTCAAAATCTGTCCTTCCAGTGAACATTCAGGGTTGATTTCTTTCAGGACAGATAGGTTTGATTTCCTTGCAGTCCAGGGGACTCTCAAGAGTCTCGTCCAGCACCCCTTCCATACATTGCTACTGGAAAAACCATAGCTTTGGTTATTCAGACCCTTTCTAGGTTTGACTGCTTTCCTCCCAAGAAGCTGGCATCTTTTATTTTCATTGCTGCAGTCACCATCTGCAGTGATCAAGGAGCCCAAGAAAATAAACTCCACCACTGCCTCAATTTCTTCCCCTTCAAATTGCCAGGAGGTGATGGGACTGGTGGTCATGATCTTAATTTTTTTTTATGTTGAGCTTCAATCCATTTTTAATTCTCCTGTTTCACCCTCATTAAGAGGTTATTTAACTCCTCCTCCCTTTCCATTATCAGAGTACAGCAGTCCCGTGCCACATCGCAGTTCATATGGTCCCAGTATATCACTGATTTTTTTCGTGAGAGAAGTATGCTTCCAAAGAGAGGATTTTAACCCCTCCTGTCACCTCAGCAAACTGACCTTGTGCTCCTCCTGGCAGTATGTAGTAGCAGCAGCACCCCCGTACAATCTGTGAACCATGGTAAGCCGGAGGTGGTCAAATGTGAGATGGCAAGAATAAACATCAACATCTTAGGCAGCAGTGAACTTAAATGGACAGGAATGGGCAAATTCATTTGCACATCTACTACTGTGGGCAAGAATCCCATAAAAGAAATGGAGTAGCACTCATAGTCACCGAAAGAGTGGGAGAAGCTGTGCTGGGATACAACCTCAAAAATGATAGAATGATTTCAGTACGATTCCAAGGTAGACCTTTCAACATCACAGTAATCCAAGTTTATGCACCAACTGGCAATGCTGAAGAGGCTGAAATTGGCCAATTCTATGAAGACTTTGGAATGCTAAAGTAGGAAGTCAACTGATAAAAGGAATAACTGGCAAGTTTGGGCTTGGAGTTCCTCGGAGCCACTCCGCCAGCGCCTCCGATCTTTCTTGCCTTCTGATGAATGCCAGGTCGGTGCATAATAAAATCCCCATCATTTATGATACCATCGTTGATGGGAAGGCCGACCTGGCGTGCATCACCGAGACCTGGGTGGGTGCAGAGGGGGGGGGCTTCGCTCTCCCAGCTGTGCCCTCCTGGGTTTCTGGTGCAGGGGGCAGGAAGGTCGGAGGGGCGTAAGGGGGGTGGGGTGGCCATTGTGTACAGAGATACCATTCATATCAGCAGGGCCTCAACGTTGGTGATTCCAGGGTTGGAATGTGTCCACCTGTTGATTGGGCAGCGGGACAGGTTTGGCATTGTGCTCGGTTACCGCGCTCCCCGCAACCCAGCACAATCCCTACCAGAGCTCACCGAGTTCATCGCCGCTGCTCTGTTGAGAACCCCCCGCCTTCTCGTGGTGGGTGACCTCAACGTCCATGTCGGCGGTGAACTGTCTGGTGCTGCTCTGGAATTCATGCAGTCCATGACCTCCATGAACCTGTCCCAGCATGTTTTATGCCCAACTCACAGATCTGGACACACCCTGGATCTGGTATTTTCCTCCGCGTCTGAGGACTCGTGTCTGAGGGTGTGGGACCTTGTTCCCACCCCCGTGTCATGGTCAGACCACCACCTGCTGTCTTTCTCTGTATCAATCGCGGCCCCACCCCACGGGGACCTTCGGCCCACTGTTTGGGCTCGCCCCCGTAGACTCCTCGACCCTGTTCGGTTTCGGGAAGTCCTCGGGGAGCCTCCTGGCGGACTGGCTGACGATCTGGTTGACTCTATGGTAGATCAATGGTTCGATGAAACATCTCGAGCTGTCGACCAGATCGCTCCTAGGCGCCTCATCCGCTGCAGAGCTCGTTCCGCACCGTGGTTCACGGAAGAGCTACGAGCGATGAAGCATGAACGGAAGAGGCTGGAGCACAGCTGGAGGAAGAACCGGACGGCTATTAAGAAGGCTGCAGTCATCGCTCAGTCCAGGCGCTATGTTCATGCGCTCAGGGTGGCTAGAAGATCTTATAACACCCTGAGAATTAGTGAGGCCTCGAACCGCCAAGCGGAATTGTTCTGTGTGGTTCACGACCTCACTAATCCTGGACTGACTAGGCCTCCTCCTACTGATTTCAGTAGCGAGAACTTTGCAGCCTTTTTTCGATCGAAAATTGAGGCCATCTGTACCGGTTTCGAATCCTGTTGCCATAGCCCACTCTCGGCATCCCCGGCGGCTGTGCCCCCTCGGTCTCCTCGCATGGTTGAGTTTGGGCCTGTCACCTCTCTTGAGGCCTCCAGGGCTATTGCCCATTGCCGGCCCGCGTCCACCCCCTTCGACCCTTGCCCTTCATGGCTTATGAAAGCAGTAGCCGGGAACATCTCAGGGTGGGCTTCGATCATCGCCACGGCCTCCTTCAGGGAAGGGATTTTCCCTTCCCGTCTGAAGGAGACCGTGGTAAAGCCCATCCTGAAGAAACCGAACTTAGCACCGGGCGAATTGTCCAACTATCGCCCGATCGCTAACGTTCCCTTTATGGGCAAGGTGATCGAGAGGGTGGCCGCGATCCAGCTTCAATCCTATCTGGAGGCTGAGCATGCCCTGGATCCGTTCCAGTCTGGGTTCAGGCCTGGTCGGGGGACCGAAACAGTCTTGGTCACTCTGCAAGATGACCTCATCCGGAGGGCCGACGGGGGGTGCTCCTCCCTGTTGGTCCTCCTGGATTTGTCAGCGGCCTTTGATACCGTCGACCACGGTATCCTGCTGGATCGGCTCTCTGGGGTTGGGATCGGAGGCACTGTTCACATTTGGTTCCGGTCCTTCCTCAGAGACCGTCCCCAGCAGGTTCAGCATGGGGGCGAGTTGTCGGCCCCTTGGACACTCCCTTGTGGGGTTCCACAGGGGTCGTCTCTCTCTCCCATGCTGTTCAACATTTACATCAGGCCGCTGGCTGAGGTCATTAGGAGACATGGAGTCTGCTGTCATCAGGACGCTGATGACACGCAGCTCTATGTCTCCTTTTCTACCACTGCAGATGAGGCTTTCCGGACCCTCGATCAGTGTCTGGGCACAGTCATGGAATGGACCAGGGCCAACAGGCTCAAACTCAACCCCGATAAGACTGAGGTCATGTTCTTTGGGGCCTCCTCATCCAGCTACAGTGGCCCATATCCCATCTTGGAGGGTGTTTCCCTCAGGCCATCGGACTGTGTCCGAAATCTGGGCGTAGTCCTGGACCCGGCGCTCACTCTGGAAGCCCAGGTGTCCGCCGTGTCCAGGGCTGCCTTTTTCCACCTTCGGCGTATCGCCCAGATTCGTCCGCACCTGGATGAGGACTCCCTCAGAACAGTGGTCCAGGCGCTGGTGATCTCTAGACTGGACTATTGCAACGCGCTCTACATGGGGTTGCCCTTGACTCTCATTCGGCGCCTGCAGCGGGTCCAAAATGCAGCGGCCAGACTGGTGGCGGGTGTGCGTCGATTTGAGCACATCACCCCAGTCTTGGCTCGTCTGCATTGGTTACCCGTTGCAGCCCGAATTAGATTCAAGGTCTTGGTTTTGGTTTACAAAACCCTCCATGGCCTAGGACCTGGCTACCTGACAGAGCGGATCGACCAGCGGTCAACTTCGGCCCGTCCGACTAGGTCATCGCGGGCGCACATGCTGCGTGTGGCCACGCCCAGGGAGGCTCGGAGAACTTCCACCCGTACCCGAGCCTTCTCTGTGGCTGGCCCAACCCTATGGAATCACCTACCAGCAGAAGTGCGCCTAGCAGAGTCCCTGCCTGCCTTCCGGAAGGCGCTGAAAACCCTCCTCTTCCGGGAGGCGTTTGGGTGACCCAAGTTGAGTCTTTTTTTTTTGTCCCGCCATCTGCTGCTGCCGCTGTTTTTGTTTTACTGTTTATTTTAGTTGTTGTTTTATTATCTGTTGTGTGCACACTCATTGTAAACCGCCCGGAGTTCCTCTCAGGAAGACGGGCGGTATATAAGCTGTATAAATAAATAAATAAATAAATAAATAAATGAAGCAGCGTAAAGGCTCATAGAGATTTGTCAATGACAATCTGGTCATTGCAAACACTGTTTTCCAACAACACAAAAGGCAACTCTACACATGGACATCACCAAATGGACAATACTGGAATTAGATTGATATGTTCTCTGCAGCCGTAGAAATAGAGGAAAACAATAGAAAAGAAATGTTCTCTGCAGCCGTAGAAATAGAGGAAAACAATAGAAAAGAAATGTTCTCTGCAGCCATAGAAATAGAGGAAAACAATAGAAAAGGAAAAACCAGAGATCTGTCCAAGAAAATTGTAGATATTAAAGGGACATTTTGTGCATATGATAAAGGAGAAAAATGGTAGGGACCTAATGGAAGCAGAAGACATTAAGAAGAGATGGCAAGAATACACAGAGGAATTATACCAGAAAGATCTGGATGTCCTTGATAACCAAGATAGTGTGGTTGCTGACCTTGAGCCAGACATCCTGGAAAGTGAAGTCAAGTGGGTCCTAAAAAGCACTGCAAACACCATTAAAATGAATATCTTACCAAAATTACTATTCTTATTCCAAACAGTTCCAGTGAAAATAGAGATGAAACATATTGAGGAATTAAATAGATTGGTATCTAAATTTGTCTGGTAAGGAAAGCAAGAATTACATTGAAGATATTGCAATAATCCAAGGAAAGGGGGGGTGGCTTACGGTGGTCCCCCACCCTTTCGTGGTTCATATACAGTGGTCACCCACCCTTTCACAGGACTGCAGTATATGAAAAAAAGCCCCCTGTGGTAAGGGGGGAAAGGCCTGTTTCAGGCCTCCCATACTTACCCCCGGACCAGCGCTGCCCCAAATGGGCCTGTGAGGGCCTTCCTGGGCCTTCTGGAGGCCCTTTTGGGACAGAGCCCTCAGCTAGGCCCCACATATTGCAATTTTCAACTTATTGCGATATGTGTATCCACATATCACAATTTTCAATTATCCACATATCGCGTATCCAGGTATCGTGATTTTCAATTATCACGGGTCAGGTCCCTTAGTGTGGCACTAAGCTTGTTTTACTGCATCTAGAACCAGATTCACACTTCAGGCACTCAAGTCTAATGATTACTACTAGAGCAATTATGCCAGTAATTGAACACCAGCGCATCTTTCCAATGAATTGCACTATGAGGTTGGAAAGTGGAGATTTACCCTCATTTTTTTTCTTTAAATACAGCCATATTGTTAATCTGGCTTCTTCTTTATTTTACCCTCTAAATTTACTTCCTGGTCCTCACCCCACTTCCTAGTCAGAGAAAGGCAGCACTGGTACTGCCTCTCTTAAATGGCTCTCTGAACAGACCTGCACACAGGGAAACAAAGTATATGGTCTTCTGCAAACAAGTATGGAGACTATTATCCCTTCCTTTTAAACATGTTGAAGAACCAATGTTTTCTTTAGTTTAACTCTTCTGTAAGCCTTTTAACTTCTTTGAAATCTTACAACTTGCAGTTGTAGAATTTATGTACAGATATAATGCCAATTTAGGTGTTTCAATAAATTTCAATAAGGTGTTTCAATTTCCAAAACCAAAAGAAAAGAAGAAAGATGATCCCTGTGGCACAGTGCTTGAATTGCACTACTGCAGCCAAGACTCGGCTCTTGGCCTGAGTTTAATCCTGACAGATTCAGGTAGCCTACCTTAGGTGACTCACCCTTCCATCCATCCAAGGTCACTTAACTGAATACCCAGTCCGCTGAGGGAGGGAGCATCATTACATTTTAACAGCAGGATGATCCAGTCCCCCCATTTCTTCCTTCCTGTCTAGTAGTAGATCCAATGTTTTACATAATTACTGGATAAAATCCTTAAGGGGAGAAGCTCAGAGTCTTATCCATCTGGCTGTTTCATGTCAAAAATGTAAGAAATGAAACATCAAACTACATTTCTTTGCAGCAGCCTCAATGGGCATACTTTGCATTTTGTTAAAAAGGGAAGGTGAAAATGGCATAGCTCAGAACTCTGGGTCTGCTTAATCAATCATAATATACAAGTGAAATGTCAGCTCAGATCTTATAGTGATAAGAGAATTAAAGAGCTCAATATGTCTAAAGCTGGTCTTGAATGTTGGGGATGAAAACTGCTCTATGATCTGTATTTCATTACTCTTTTTAAAAAATAAGTGACCCAGAAAAGAATCCAAGTACTGTACTCATGTTTAAAATATTAAACTTGATTATTCTTACTTGAACCCTAACCTCAGTTTTCTCTCTGAGGTGGGGTGAAAGTTGTCTAAATGTAAGAAAAGAAGGGAGCTAATAATAAATGAACCCCGAAAACACTATCTGGGTGACAGCAATGATATCTTAAAAACAAAATTATGTGCATTTACTGCAAATGCTTCTCGGGGTGTTGTAATGTTTTGTTACAAAACAAAGGGTAAATAAAATTGACTAGATACAGTGTGATGGAAATCCAAGAACATTTTAGAACTAAAATCTCTGTATCAACTTAGTACTGAACTGGTAAATTTGCTGTCAAATGTGCATGATGGACCATCCTTTGCCCCATCACTAGGAAATGGCCAAGATAACACTACAGGTTCCTGGATGAAATGGATAATCCTGGCCTCTGGTTGGTTATGGGAGAGAGACTGCTTTAGTAGCTTTAGTAGATGACCTACATCAGGAACTGGACATGGAGAGCCTGTCCCTGTTGTTTCTGTTAGACCTCTCATTGGCCACTGTATCATTCTGGACCACCTTTATGGGATGGATCTTGGAGGAACTGTCATTCCTGTACAGGAGACCTCAGAAGTGTGTAGTCAGGGTCTTCTGTTTGACATGATGAATACTGCCTTGTTATGTCCCCCTGGTTCTGTTTAGTCCCCTATGCTATTTAACATTTACATGAAACCACTGGGAGACGTTGTCCAGAGTTTTGCTGCTTGGTGACACAAACCTCCCTTGGAATCAGCATAGAAGTATGAAAGAGGCATATCACCTTTGTAGTACAGTAATAACTCTTAAGGAAAATTTAATTCATTCTACGAGTCATTTTGTTCTAGTAAAATTTTGATTTTTGCAACACGGTTTCCCATAGAAATGACCTGAACGTTAATTAATCCATTCCGGATGTCAGAAAAAAAGGCAAAAAATAGGAATGGATTACATTGGTTTTCAATTGTATTCCAATTGTAAGGCTGTTCCAATGGTATGAAAGACAGGAAAAGCCTTTTCCCTTCTTTGGTGCCATTAGGTTTTTGACAGCCCCCGATCGCAAGGAGTAATGGGGAGTGGTCAAAACCCTCCACCCCCAAAGACAGGAAAGGGCTTTTGCCATCCTTGGGGACTGTGGGTTTTTGAAAGCCTGCCTCAACCCAGAAAAGCAGAGGAAAAGCCTGCCCCCTTTACTGGGGTGGGGTGGGGTGGGGGAATCTCTCAATCAACCAGCAGCCAGAGGCTGCTCTGCACAGCCAGACAGACATCTGGTTTTGACATATGACGGGTCAGTTTTGACAGCTCTGGTTCTGATTCAGGCTGCCCCAATGTGTCACCACTTACCTACTCACTCACTCCCCCAATCGGGGAAGCAAGCAAAAGCCATTTCCCAAAAATGGGAAAGGGGTTTTGCTATCTTTTGGGGGAGGGCATTTGAAAGCCTGAAGCACTTTCAAAAACCCATCACCCCCAAAGAGAGGAAAGCACTTTTGATTGAGAGGTTTCCCGCCCCCAGCCCAGCAAAATGGGGGAGCTTTTCTCCTGCTTTACTGGGTCGGGGGAGGGGACCCTCAATTTCATAACATCAGGATAAAATCAAACAACCCTCAAGTCTACACTTCCATGATTTTGGTGTTAAAAGTGTCAAATAAAAACAAAGTGCAACAAAATGCAATGAAGGTAATAATTTAAACATCTACATAAAGACAATGTAAATCATTCCTTTTTCATCCATGTGCTGGTTTTGCTCCAAATAGAGTTATAAAGCATTTTAAAAGTATGTTAGCCATGGATGTTAGTAGCGTTTTCAGTTTTATAAATGGCCCATAGAATTGGTAGTGCCTAAGTGCAGTAAGAATTGGTCACTGTATTTTCTAATAATAACCTTATGGCAAAATGATGCTGAAAGAAAAAATTGAGAAGTCTTTTCCACAAAAAATTAATTTGCATTTTTCAGATAACCTTCAATTATTCATTCTCCTTAGAGAAACATATTCAGCTACTTTTGGAATTATCTGCTGTCTACACACAGTCTACACAGTAGAAATAAGAAATTCCATTACAAAAAGGAGCAGAAGACAGAATCATGAACTGACCTTTAATTGTCAAAAACCCAGCAAGAAATATTAAGGGTATATTCTCTCTCTCTCTCTCTCTCTCTCTCTCTCTCTCTCTCTCTCTCTCTCTCTCTCTCTCTCTCTCTCTCTCTCTGCGTGTGTATTCTGATATGCCTAATATAGTGACATAAGTTTACTTATCATGTATTTGAACATAGTTAACTAACCAACAGTATGTAACTTATACAGTAGAAGTATTTGCCATCTAACATGCTCTTCAGTAGTGAGGGTGACAAGAGACCACCAGAAAGACCAACATATGGATTCTAGATCTAATTCTGTATGTTTATACTGTAGTAGCTAGTAAAATAGTAAAAGAACCTGTTGTTCTTTAGTTCATGACAAGATGAAAGGAAAAGACTTTGCTAAGGAAAGTGGGAAATGGGAGGAAAGGGGGGAAGACCTAACATGTGGTGGATTAATACAACACAATTGCCAAGATAGCACGTGATGAAAATATGTAACTCAGCACTGGTTACAGTAAAACTCCTGCTGGTTATCTCAGATTTCAAAACACACTCCTCTCTGTGTGTGTCTCTGTCTCTCTCTCTGTCTCTCTCTCTCTCTCT
>JAHTLZ010000016.1:16662071-16677032 GCA_023846285.1 Phrynocephalus versicolor | reverse complement strand
ACACACACACACACACACACACACACACATGTAGACAGAACACAAGAACACAGAGTTTTTTTATTTTCTTCAGGAAGTCAAGAAAAGTTTGCAGACTGAGCATGTTCATTGTTTTTGAAGAAACACCTTAGGCACCACACAAAATGGTTGGTATGGGGTTGACCCATCCTTTCATTCTGTTTCTATCCATGTGGTCTTTCTTGTATATGTTGTCTCCATATATATCTTTGTGTCTGCTTTCTTTCCCCCTATGATTTTGCCACATGATCATATTGTTTTCTAATGGGTTGTGGGTTTTTGCCCTAAAATGATATCAAAGAAATATCAGTTGTACGTTATGTTCATGTTTGACATTACAGGATTAATGTACAGTGCTCCCACACCCTTTCACGATTAATATCCTGCGGTCCCGGTATATTGAGGGACCACAGTATATGAAAGGCAAGCCCCCCTGAGGTAAGCTGGATGGGCCTGTTTCAGGCCTCCTGTACTTACCCCAGGCCTGGTACTGCCCTGAACAGGCCTCCGATGGCCTTCCCGGGCCTGTTGGAGGACCTGGAAGTTCTTTCTGGAGAACCGGAAGTTTTGTGTCTTTTGTAATCTTTTGTTTTGTTTTGTTTTTCTTTGATTTTTGCCTAGAATTCTTGAAAATACGAACATGACTACCTTCTCCTAAAATGAAAATAAAAACCTTTCCTATTTCTGTGTTGTTACAGGACCGCCTTGACTCCTTAACAGAAGTGGATGACTCAGGACAGCTAACAATCAAATGTTCTCAGAATTACCTGTCGCTGGATTGCGGGATTACTGCATTCGAACTGTCAGACTACAGCCCTAGTGAAGACTTGCTAGGTGCCCTCAGCGACATGACCTCAGGTCAGGCTAAAGGGAAGCCATTTGAGTCCTGGAATTGCAGTGAAATGGAAAAAGACTTCCCTGAGTTTATCAGAAGTGTGGGATTACTGGCAGTAGCAACAGATTCGGTCACTTCCAAATGCAATGAAAGTATGAATGTAAAAGAAATCCATTTACCACTGTCAACAAACCACCAAGATGAAGTCCAGAACCACAAAGCATCACCATTTGATTCTACTCAAGGTACACTCCCTTGTGCTTCTGAGGATTTGCCTCCTTGTGAAGTATCTGGCACTAAAGATTCTGTAATATTGGCTGACAGCAAAATTGCCTCTGAGGTACCTAAACAAGAATCTAACTTCCTGCCCTCCAACAGTGCAAAAGGCAAGCAGCACCCTCACAGTGAAAACTCAACTCCCAAGAGAACAATTAGAGACTGCTTTAACTACAACGAGGATTCTCCCACACAACCCACCTTGCCCAAGAGGGGTTTGTTTCTCAAAGAAGATATATTTAAAACAGATATGGTGGTCAATGATATAAAAAATCAGATTTCGCTGATGTTCAAGACAGAAATAAGTAGGAGTATACCTTCGCTGTTAGATCCACCAGACAGATCAAAGCTTAGTCTAGCTTTGCAAACAGCCTACAACAACTGTCCTTCTACTATCAGTCAGTCTTGCGATTGTTTACACAGCCTAGATGAACAGGATCTTAAGTACACAATGCAAAATCACTTTAAGGAAACTTCCATGGGGCAAGGAAAATCCTGTGACAACATTAGAAGGGAGAAACTCAGGGGGAAGAAGTCACATGACATTCCCGAGGAAGTGGCATCATGCAGGATATCTGGAATCACATCAGGTGTTGCATCAACGAATCAGGCAAATAAAAGAAGATTCCCTGCTTTGCAAAATGGAATTCCTTTTGGTAGCTTGCAATCTATTGAAGGAACAGAAAGTGATTCAACCTCCACATCTTCTGATCCTTGCAAACTCAATGGCCACTGTGGCACTGAAAGAGATAATTCTGCTTCACCCATTGACAGCCAACAGAGTGGCTCTTCAGCTGATTCAGAATGTGCTCTGTTATCATCCCCAGTTCTTCCAAGAACTAAAGGGGGAAAGACCCATTCACCTCCACCACCCTCTCTCAAAACAGATGGTAAAGTTGTTGAGGCTTGGTATGGGTCTGATGAATATTTAGCACTTCCATCCCATCTCAAACAGACTGAAATATTAGCTCTGAAACTAGAAAATCTAACAAAACTACTTCCTCAGAAGCCTCAAGGAGAGATCATTCAAAACATTGATGACTGGGAACTTTCAGAAATGAACTCGGATTCTGAGATTTACCCAACATATCAGATGAAAAAAAAGCACCGAAGGTTAGGTAGAATTTCACCAAGTTCTTCCAGTGACATCATATCTTCAACAGGTGATAGCATTGAATCTGGACCTCTTAGTGACATTCTTTCAGATGAAGAGCTCTGTACATCATCATCTAGTATGAAAAAGTATTTAGAAGACAGACTGATAAAACCAACAGTGATTCATTCCTGTGATAAAAATGAAATATCTACCACAAATAAATCAACTTTAATTCAGCAGCTGATGCAAGATATACAACATCAGGATAATTATGAAATCATATGGGAAAAGATGGAGGTAAGGGAGAAATTAACACTGCCTACTTCTCAGACAGTTTATTTATAGTGTTGCATTTATTACAGGAAACCAAGGTTGGGGAAGTGGGGACATAGATACATAGATTTACTTTTGAAATGTAGCAGTTTAAAATAATTCACTGCTAAGTGTCTCTGTTGCATTTCCCATCCCTAACAAACTTCACAGACGTGTCAAAAACCCACTGGGTGGGGGCGGCGGCAGGGGCAACAACGGAGAATGGAGCAGGATCTGAATTTACTGCTGCCTGCTTTGTTCAACCTTATCGCCCCCACCCCTGCCCCCGTCCACCAAAATTTTCAATAGAATTTTCATAACGAAAATGAAATGAGCAACAAAATGATTTGGAAGCTGCTGCCACCCAGGTGGGTTTTTTTGACAGGTTGGGCTGTGAGGAGGGGGTGGTCCCCTCCCCACAGCCCAGCCTGTCAAAAAAAAAAAAACCCACCTGGGTGGCGATGGGGAGAATTGGAGAGTGGAGCAGGCAGCACCAAATTCAAAACCCTGTCCAGTTCTCTCTCCAGTTCTCGCCACCACCACCCAGCTGGTATTTTTGAAAGGTTGCGCTGTGGAGAGAGAGCCCCCCACAGCCCAACCTGTCAAAATAACCCACCTGGGTGGCAGCAGCTTCTGAATCGTTTTGTTGCTCATTTCATTTTCGTTACGAAAATTCTATTGAAAATTTGTTAGTAACATAACAAAACAAAATGCAATGAGGAACGAAATGAAATGAAACGAAACTATTTTTACATTTCATACCCATCTCTAGCTCTAATTTTAAAAGTTTTTCATCAACCAGCAGAAGGACCGTAAGGTCCTTGTGAATCATTGACCTTAGCCTTGTGAATCAGGGAATTCCAAAGACTAGGAACTGTCTATAAATCAGCCAGCCAGCCAGCCAGCCAGCCAGCCCAAGAGGAATACGAGGACATTAGTCTGTTTAGTCTGAGATTATTGAGGCTGCTGGATGGAGTTCTGACCAATTTTCTAGCTACATCTCTGAAACCTTGAACCAGGGATGCTCTGATGTCCCACCCCTAGTTATTCCAGTCTCAACTTACCACCACCACCACATGAGAATGCTGCTGAGATGGTGAACTGGATATTAAACCTCTTACTTGCAAGACACTTTGATGGGGATTCCCAGGGATTTCATGTAAATCTGTCAGCTGTGACAGAGAAAACTGTGGAGTAACACTGTAAGCATGCACCACATGGCTCTTGTCATGACTAAAATGCATACACTAAAACCTCACTGGGTTTGCCGCTACCAGTTAAAGAATGAAGAAGTTAATCTTCCCTTAATTCATTTTTGAGGGTGAGAATGAAAAAGTTGAAAAGTTTCTTCCACTGGGCAAACTATAAAAGTTTGCTTTTAAAGGAAAGCTATAGGGTTTTGTTTTTCCAGTTTAAACATGTGCTTTGTAAATAAAAATAGAACATTTAAGCGTTTTGCCAACTTCTTTACCCATCTTATTCATGTTTTCATTTTCATCTAACAGTTTTTTATTTATTGAGTCCTGCAGCTAAGAGAAAAATACTCAGTCTTTTTCAGAAGCAAAATAGTTCCTCAGTAGTTGACAGCAGTATTCCCCCCCCCACACACACACACAGACACCCCAAACAGGAGTGTCTCAGTGTGTCAAAACACTCTCTCTTTTTGAAGACAAGAAAAGCAGTTGACAGATTTTTCAAAAGGTGTATTAATGTGTCAAAGACCTCCTTTTGGAGCTATGGATGTGTTTAAAATGGCAGGTCTTTGTAACACGAGAAAGTAAGATATTAAATCCTCCTAGCAGAAACAACTGACAATCAACAAACTACCAATGCTACTGAAGGAATCTTAAACGCCAAAGAAGATGATATCTCCAGGTGGGGAGGAGGTAGCTAGATGAATACTGTGTATTTGCCCCAGATTACGCTTCTTTTTTAATGTCTCAATGAGAGCAATTGACTAGAAACAAGATGTCTCTCCTTCTGGTTTGCCCTGCTTTCACAGACCAACAATAGTCATCTATAGCCAGTTAGTGGAGCCTTCGTGTGTCCGCATGACAATAAGTGCTTTCTGTAGTCTTGCCTCATGGCTACATCCTGTCCTTCCATTACTTACCCCTGTAATGTGTACCAGGTCAAAAAAGTAAGCAATGTCCTTGAAAGCTGTGGGTCATTTTTAACAGTCATTTTTAACAGTCACTCACAGTGGCTGAAATTCAGTAGTAAGTCATAACAAAAGTAAGCCCATTCGGTCACTGGAACTTACAAAGCAGTTGACAACTCTCTAAATCCTCACTGAGTGGGGATTGAGCGGGCCTACACTAAGATCCAGCCTCTTTTACCCAAAAACCTCTTTTATTTAAATTTAAAGAGATACAGACACCAGCCAATCTTCTCTCTTTACGTTTAAATAAAAGAGGTTGGTGGGTAAAAGAAGCCAAACCTTACCTAAACCTCTTGATTTCGTAAGATTTTTGCATGGGATCTTTCCCAAATCACCATCAAATCATCCTCCACACTGACCTACCTGGCAGCCCGTCTCATCTCACAGACAATATCTCACTGGTGCATCAACCATTCCTAGGTCCCATCTCTCTGCACAGAATGAAATTTCCAGCTTGCTGCCCTGGTCTTTGAGCTACTCACAAAACTGGGTGCCTCTAAAACCCAGGAGACCAGATCCATATAGTGTAAAAAATTGTTTTGTTTTGTTAATAATGAAATGAACTGCTATTTTTTTTCTGTTTTATGCCCATCTCTAGGCACAGCTGATGAACAATCTGGGCTATGCTATGAAAACCTTGTGTCACTAAGAGCATATTTATAACTACAGTTTGCACAGATCTCAGCTCTCATTTTTATAAAGCTGTCTACTAATGCTCAAAACACATACAATGGCAAGATCATATGTTATCCACCCAAAGCAAACACTTTTATCATTTTAAGCAGTGAAAAAAATTGGTTTAGCGTTCTCTTTCCTGACCATTGTGGCATTTTGTGTCCTGTTTAGACAATGGCAATACAGCACCCTCTTGAGGCTCAGTGTTGCTAATACACCTCTTTCAGACATGCATTCTGTTTCTAGGCCCCTGTTGCTCAAGCTGTGTGTGCAGTAGTACAGTCATGCTGTTTCAATAACTGCTGGAAATAAAAAAAATTACAGCCATGGAACACTCCATTAGGAAAACATACACATAATGCAGCTTTACAGTGAAAACAAACTCCAGACATTAGAGATTTCGATAACACTGTTGACTCCCTTATTTTAGTAATTCTTAGCCTTGCTGTTCAAGTGGTAGCCACACCAAATTCTAGGATTATGGTTTTCATTGTAGCTCTCTCATAGGCATGCATTGATTTAGTCTATAAATGAAAATAGATAATAGGATAATAAGATCTTCCTGCTTGACGATAGAAGATATTTCCTCCAATAAGTTAAAAGCCACACACTTTAAAGTTGCCTCAGTCCTCCTGTGCGGTAGATGAAGCTGAGAGATATTAGTTAGTCATAAGAACATAAGAAGAACCATGCTGGATCAGGCCAAAGGCCCATCAGCTTCTCACAGTGGACCCACCAGTCTGGAAGCGCACAAGACTAGATATCTGACTCCTGATACCACTCCCCTGCATCTGGCCCTTGAAGTACCCCGGTTTTAAGCCTGGAGATTACACATCTCCATCATGGTTTGTAACCTGTGATGGACTTTTCCTCCAGGAATCTGTCCAATCCCCCTTTGAAGGCATCCAGGCCAGATGCCATCACCACATCCTGTGGCAGGAAGTTCCACAGACTAACAACAGATGGATTAAAAAAAATATTTTCTTTTGTCTGATCTCACTCTCCCAACCCTCAGTTTGAGTAGATGTCCCCTAGTTCTGGTATTTTGTGACAGGGAGAAGAGCATCCTTCTATCCACTTACTTTACTCATGCCCTGCATTATTTTGTACGTCTCAATCATATACTCCCCTCAGGCGCCTTTTCTCCAAGTTCAACGAGTGAACCTCGCACCCGTGACATTATTGGAACCTGACCACCCCCAGTCTAACCACCGTGGCACGCTCACAAGTTCTCTTCTCCTGTACATCCCAACCAGCCATGCTGAAATTCCTTGTGCTTCCTTTTTCTCTCCCCCACTTTCCCTTTCCATTCATCCTGATTTTGCCTGTATTTCTTTCATATTGGGCCAATGGTCAAACAAAGGCTGAGATGGCTACTCTAGATCGCTGGTTCGTCTTGTACAGGGATGAATGAATCACTGATGTAGTGGCACAAGATTGGCTTTTAATTTTCTTTAGATATATATACTAGGACTGGTTTGAAAGGGGGTCTCATTGGGGGGCCCAAATGGCCCCATCCAAAATGCTGACTTTTTCAGGCAGTTCAGATAATCTTCACAATTCCAACAAAATCTGCTAAAGTGCCAGTTCTGCCTTTTAAATTCACCCTGAATTAAGTCCTCTTTCCCCAGTCAAGTTTGCACATAGCAAGTCTGTGATGTCACTTGTTTCTAGGGATTGCTGAACATCCATGAGTATTAGAGTGAATTAGTTTAAGCTGTGCTATTTCCTTCTCAAAACCAAGAAATATTTGGATTTAATTCAAGCCAAATCCAATTTAATTTGTATCACATTACACCACCAGTCAGGGATATAGTAGACTCTTATCCCTATATACTCCCACTTAGCCAGCCCGCCACCAGTCTCCAATCTTTCTCCTTTTCTCATTTATATATCTGTTTGCTTCAGGGACAGGAGATTTGTAGACTAGATGGGAGGGTGTGGGTTTGCCACCAGGTTGGTGCAGGGAAAAGTTAAATTCTTCCCTGGCTTAGATAAGTATCTGAGCTGGAAATAATTTGATGACCATAATGCATCTTTCGTAATTGTATTGGGTTTTATGAACCACCCAGATTAGGATTTCTAAGCCTGGAAAGACAAGGATTAGTGAGATCTTATTTCTTCCTGAAACAAGAAAACCTAGTCAAAACAAAGCTTGATTTGGGTAATGAAGAGGATCATTCAACTGCAGCATGCCTGAACGTGTGACAGAAAAAGCAAACAGTGTGCATTAGACCAATCATTGCTTGTCTGAGTCTTTTCATGTTGCCAGTATTATTTAATAGAGCTGAGTCATAGATTTATGGACCACAAACAAGTGAAGATGTTACACGATCACATCATATAGATGGCTGTGTGATCTATCCACATTTGTAGGATCACAGAAGTGTCAAGATGGGTAAGCAGCTGAAAAGGTCATCAGTCTACTCTGAGGACAAGGCAGGAAATCTGCAATTGTAGCATGCCAGACTAATAGCCACCCAATAAAGAGTGTCCACCACAAGCCAGTGTAGCCCATTCCACTGTAGAACAACAACTCTTACTATCAGAAAATTATTTTTTTATGTTTTTTAAAAATATCCAGTTTTATAATTCAAATATATTAATTTGATTCTACTTTATGGGGCCGGAAAAAACAAGAATTCAAGGCAAAAATCAAAGAAACAAAATAAAACAAAAGACAAAAAATGTAGCACCTTAAAGACTAACTTTTATATTTTAATATAATGTTTTGTGGACATGTGCACTTCTTCAGACATATAGCAGCAGAATAAGGTGTACAATATAAAATGTAATGGAATATACATTTCATACCAAATATCAATTGGCTGTTGTATGTAGGTACATTTGCATGCCAGCTCTGTTGTAAAAAAAAAACCCAGCTTACACTATCTTCCATGTGACACCCTTTCAAATATTTAAATATGACTGACATATTATTTCTCAGCCTTCTCTTTTCTTGCATACCCATTCCCCCTCAATTATTCTTCACAGGGCTTGATTTACAGACCTTTTGCCATCTTGATCACCATCCCCTGGGCACATTCCAGCTTATCTATATCTTAGAACAGGGGTGCCCAAACTTTTTGTAAGGAGGGCCAGATTTGGTGGCTGAGAATGTATCAGGGGCCGGTTGCTCCCCGACCCTGCCACCCCACTGCAAGCCCCACCCACTGACGCCTTGCAATCCCACCCGCAGGAAGGAAAGCGGGGACCAAGGGAGGGAGGGAGGAAGGGAGGAAGGTGGAAACCAAGAGAGGAAGGAAGGTGGGGGCCAAAGGAAGCACAGGGAGCCTGTTTAAAAAACATGGGGCAAAGGAGGGGGAGGGAGGGGGAGGCCAGCCAGCCGCAGGCCAGTCAGAATGGCCTGAAGGTCCGTATTTGGCCCCCGGGCCAGACTTTGGGCAGGCCTGTCTTAGAAGGACATGTTGCAACTGTGACCGGTCATAGATCTCCTGGCACAACTACTGTATGAGATGAGATCAGCTATCACCCAAATCCATGTCATTGACTTGATACTAAATGTGGTCAGAGTTAGGCTAGCACTTCTCATGTTCCTGGGATGGAAAGAGTTTGGATTCAGCAAACCTCCATTTCGGTTAATGCCAACTCATCCAAGCCATCAGCCAGTTTGGATAGTTAGGAGAGTGCCCTTAAATAGCAATCTGTGAGGCTGTCCACACTGGACAATGTAGACTGATATGCAGATCATTATTAGCTTGTTTTTTTAGATGGATCCAAATGACAGTGTTCATATATGCTTCCCTTTAGGCTCGATCCATCCTCCCCCTGTCCATTTCAGTCTCTCAGAGGGCTCTACTGTTTTGCTGCACGGGAAGGCTAATCAGCCCCTTCCAGTCTCAGGTGCTGCTTCAGGATATCAGACATGGGATACTTCCCTTGATCATCTGCAGACAGTCAGAGGAAGTGAAATTATATATTTTTTTCACTTTTACCTTGAACAGTGTTCAAGTAATGCATAATTTCTGTTAAATACAAAGCCATTGTCTTTGTTTGCCTCTTTATGACCTATGGAGAAACTGCCCACGGTTTTCACTTCTTCCTCCTTCCTTCCATCCCTCCCTCCTTTGCTGCTTACCACATGTCCTTTCCTGACAGGACATCTGCAGCATAAGTCTCTTTATAACCTGATGGGGCAAAGGCGAGACAACAAAAGCTGGATCTCTCCCCACCACCACCACCTCAGACACACAGACACATATGGCTGTGGGCAATTTCTTAATTGGCAATACAGAGGCAGACCAAAAAAATGTATTTTTTAATTTTACATCAGCGGTGTGTCCCTTTAGTCATTAGCTAGGAGGCAGTAACAAAAATAATTTTGCTTCCCCTGACCTGCCACAGATCATCAAGAGAAGCATTTATTGGAATGCAGGAGTGCCATATGGATGGGAGCAGCATGCCACAGGACACATCGCTCAACCACCCCAACTCAACTGGTGCTCTTAAAACCAATCCAGCTTGCACAAAAGCAGACAGCCTGGGCAGCAAACACCCCCCCCCTTCCCCAGTCTCTCCCTCCATTTCTGATGTATGGAGAAACAAAATGAGAGCACAGGTATATGCTCATATGATCCATAGCTACCCAGATGACAACAGGAGCAGAGGATGGAAACAGAATAGTAAACAGGGCCAAAGTACATAGTTATTTTAGTGGCATACTGTAAACATACAATACTAGAATAGTGGAGTAAAAAGGAATTATGAACAGACGCCTGTGAAACAAATAATGGTAAAAACTCTGCACAATGGAACAAATAATGGTAAAAACTCTGCACAATGGGAATGTGCAGATATACAAATCATGGTAAAAACTCATCCTGCACAATGGAAATGATGTCATTTTTAGTGGCAGATGGGCACAGATTAAAGATTTCATGTGTCAGTTTCAGGGTGTAAATTGGTCTTGCACAATGAGATTAAAGTGGATAGCTGTTGTAAGTTTTTCTGGCTGTTTGACCATGTTCTAGAAGTTTTTCTTCCTTCAGAGGGCAAGGAGCTCAGGGAACTAGGAGTTCTGTCTGCACTCTTGTTAAGGTTGCATGCATCCTGAAACTGCAAAATGAATTCTTGATGACTTCATTCCCATTGGAGTTCACCCAACAGGATTTGACTTATGTATGATGTCATCCCCTTACACTGCTAGTCACCTTAAATGTGGGACATCAATTAGTCACCTGCAGTATAGGACATAGTGTTTCAAATTAATATGAATCAGTTTTTGACTGTTACTGTGTGCTGGCCGGAATTCTGTCTTGAACAGAAAAATTGAAAGAATATGAATAACACTTTCACCAAGACTTAGCTATACTACAGGGATCCCTCCAGATGGTGCTGTTTACTTGAGAAATTGGCCAGTGTTAACCCATATCTACTAGTAATTTCCACTGTCAGATTTTTAGTATACTAAATAATTGTCAGTTTCTCTAGTTGATTTCTTTTGAACACTCTCAATAAAATTTTAAAGGCATCATCCAAAACAAATACTGGCATTTTAGCGTTTTGGTGTTTTCCGCTGGAAAATGAGCATCTTTTCTGTGACAAGAACAGTGTTGTATTTAGGCTACCGCACCCCCCAGATTTTCTTTAATTGTTTCATGTTTTAAAAAAGGCACATTTCATGACAGTCATCTTGCACTCATAGCTGACAATGTAAGGAGGAGGCTTATATTATTTAACTAAATAATACATCCCCTTTGCTGGTTTCTGTTATGTTAGAATATGTGTATAGTTGCTTATGTTAGAATGTGTGTACAGTTGCCTAGATTAAACTATCTAGGGTTAAGTATTCCCCATCACTTTGATTTTCATGTAGTTTTGTGTCCTCAATTTAGTATGTCAATATATATATATATATATATATATATAGGAATATTGGTGTTTGCAGTAGGATATAAGTAGGATCATAAGAATATAAGAACTTAAGGACAGCCTTGCTGGAACAGGCCACAGTCAATCCAGTCTAGCATTCTGTCTTACAGAGTGGCTCACCATTTGCTTCAGGGTGTTCCCAAGCAGATGTCTTCACCTGCATAAGATTCCCTGCTAATGTTATTGAGAGATATCCTGCCTATCTCTCCAACCCGGAGGTTGTCTTTAAGGCATCCATAATGGCGGCCATTGATACCCTTGTTCTCCATGAACTTGTCCAAATCTTTCTTAAAGCTGTCAATTTTGCAATATAATATTTATAGGCTAAATATAGTCTCACATTTATTGCTTGAATGGTGTTCTAAATTTACTTGTGGGTTGCTTGTACACGATTATAAAGTACCCCTTGGTACTAATGCATCATTTCACTGAGTTATTTATATATACACATTGTTTTACTTTCCTGTATTTTATATCACATTTTATTTTCATTGCAAGTAGACCCCTCTTCCTGATCCAATCCTGCATAAAGCTATTTCCAGCCAGGGAAAATCATGCACACAATTGTATTTTGTGTGATTTCACCAACCCATTTGGTCATTGGGGTTGCAAGTATTGAACATGATTTTGTTAGAATAGGTGGAAATTGCACTAACTGGCTATTAGAAAGGATAAAAGGTGGAATTGGTTTAGCTTTTTCCGTCACTTTTTTTCTCCAAATAGTCAGGAGAGATCAGTGATCGAGGCTGTTAGTAATATTCCTCTGCTCATGTATGAGTGAAGTTAATGGCTTAATTGATTCTTGGATGTAATAAGGGGTTGGATGTGGTCCAATAAACTTTTACTGATTCCTAACAAATGGAAGTCCTTTATGGGTTCCATCAAGCTATGTCTGCTCTTTCTGGAGCACTGAAAACCCCATTTTTCATTTCAAACCCTGGAAATATTTTCTTGACAACTGATGTGCTCTTCCTACTAATTGGTTGAAAACGTTAATAGGAATGTTGAATGGCAGTAGCATCAGTAAGTTAATTCATGGTTCATGTTATTTTCTTTCCTTTTTAGAGGATTGCATTAAAAATTGCAATGGATGTTTTGATATTTGAAACAAATGGGTTGTAAATTGATTCCACAACTATTATGCAACCAAATTGAGCTCAGTGAGTTAAATGCCTGCTCATTGAGTTGGGCACTTGGCTGAGTAGTCAGAGGTCTGGAGATTGATTCCTTACTGCGGCTGTTGGAAAATAGCCTCTGTGGCTTTTCGCAGCCCAAGGAGTCCCCAAGGAAACCGAACAGCAGACCACTTCTGAGTACCCTAGACTTTTTTTCAAGGAAAAAAACCTGAAAAGAGTCACCGCCCCTCAACATTGACTTGAGAAAACAGAATTAATTATTAAACACCAATTAGCTTTAACATTGACATTTCTGAACACCGATTCTTCTATGGCTTCACCACACCACTGCCTTTAATTGCCTCAATTAATTTGACACCACTGTCACTCCTTCCTCATCGTCAACCATGGCCGCAGTATTTCAGTACATTTGCTGGACTCTTAGGTAGCACGACCTCCTCGGGGTTATAGCAAAGGCGTTGAAACCTTTATGATAGTTTTCCTAACTCTTTCTTCCTTTTTCCTTTTATGTTCTCTTTTTATGGAAGGGGTTTGTGAGCAAACTGGATGAGTTCATTAACTGGTTAAATGAAGCCATGGAAACCACCGAGAACTGGACTCCTCCAAAGGCCGAAACAGACAGCCTTAAACTCTACCTGGAAACCCATTTGGTAAGGCAATATCATTCTTTTGAAGGTATTTAAAGAGAACTGCTGGATAGCTCAGTGGCTTAGGCATCTGTCTACAGAGCCCGAGGTTGGAAGTTTGTTTCCCTACTGAGTCTCCTTGACAAGAGCTTGTCTCAGTGATCCATAGGGTAACTTCCAGCTCTGCAGTTCTAAGATTTCTATTATTGAAGCCAATAATGAAAAATAGCCTGCTTGACTTTACTTTCTAGTCTACTTGATTTTTTTAAAAAAAATCGTTCCTTTGCATCGTAATATGTCATGTAGCCTTGCCGGGGGTATGAAGTGAAATTTTACCCAATTCATGTTTTGATTGAAAAGGAACCAGATTTTCCCCTTTGATCTTTCAAGCATGTACTGTGGAACAAATGCTCCACCTGAGTTTAGGAGCCAGCAGGATAGTGTAATTATCATCCCCAGAAAGCAATGCCACCACAGAAAGCAACCCACATGTCAAAAAAATGGCTTTTCCGCTCAGAACTGTAAAACGTCTTAAAATGTTCTTATACTATTATCGAAGGGCTCATTATTTTTTAATTTTTTTAAATTTTATTTTATTTGAAGAACCAACAACATACATTTCCAGTCTTTACAACTATTTCAAAAACATTACACCATCCTTTGGTCCCTTCCTCATTAACCCTCCCTCTCTCACTACCCTCCTCCCAGCAAGCACAAATTCCACTACCCTTTCATATTAAACATTATTAAGGCATGATGGAATAGTCTAGCCCATTTCTTGTTCTCAGGCTTCCCTTTTATCCAATTTATATATTTCTTTCACTCCTTTAAAATTCTATGTTTCCCTTCTGTCTTTCCTTATTGCATAATTTGTATCCATTCATTTTGAAAAAATTGATGTATATAATCTTTCCATTTATCATACTTCCATTTTTCTTCCTCCTTCCATCCACCCGTTAATACCATTATAGCCATTGCTATTCTGTAGTACACAATCTTTTTTATGCCTCTCCATTGTTTTTCTCTATCTACTAACCCTAAGAAAATATGATCTATTTTTAGCTCAATCCTTTTCTTTGTAATTTCTGATAACCAATTTTCTACTTTCTTCTAATATGTTCGTATTTTCTTGCATTTCCATATCATGTGTGCAAAAGTACCCTTTTCTTTTTTACAATGCCAACAATATTACGATATGTTATTATTGATTTTATTTAATTTCTGTTGGGTATAATACCATTTATGCAACACCTTCAATTGCATATCCTTAATTTTTTCCAATTTTACCTCTCTTATCCCCCTTAATATATATTAATGTATATTTTCTGTATTTAAATCCATATCTTCTTCCCAATTATATTTAATTAAAATTTCAGTCTGATTTCCCAGTCTGACCAAATATCTATAAATCTCTCCTGCTCTGACCTTTTTTTCTTCATATTTCTTATACACCACTTCCCGTTGCCTATCTTCTTTTCCCATAAGAGAATGGAACCATTGTTCATGTCTCCTTTTCATACTTTCTGCCACCATCCATTTTTGATTCCCTAATATCCCTTTTAGTTTATTTATCCCCTCTCCTGCTAACATTAAATCATGCATGTCTTTGATTTTATAATATCCTTTCTCTTTTAGATTCTTTATATCTTTTGTGACAAAATCTTCCCCTCTTTATTAAACTGCTCTAAAGGGCCCCAATTCGATACTCCTCCTATTTTCATCCTCTTTATTAAAATCTCCATCGTTACTTGCCTTGGTCCCTTAACTTCTTTCAATATTCTTTTATCTCTATTAACCAAGTTGTTAGGTTTTCTCCATGTCTAGTCTCCGAATAAATATGAGGGTAGGCAAAATAGGGCCTCCAAGATATTGTTGGTCTTGATCAGAATAGCAGAGGATGAGAAATGCTGGGAACTGCTTGCCCTGGTTGAAAT